>OX403588.1:2172324-2794765 GCA_948107665.1 Lomographa bimaculata | reverse complement strand
GAAAGCGTTTGTTTTTTTTGTTTGTTTTTTAAATGAGCCCAAGCTCGACGAGGTTGTATCGTTTCATTGCGAAGTTCCTTTGGTCACCTTCCAGCTTTATCATCAGATTAGCACCATGTCATCATAATATTGCATTGTCACGCGATTTACACATGTATGCTAAATTTCAGCTCGATCGGTAACCGGGAAGTGGATCAAATTTTATTTGCAAGATTTGATGACAAACATCGGGACGAGTGAAACTAAATAAAAACTTGTAATAATAATGAATGTTAGATTATGTCATATAATCATATAAATAGAACACAGTTGCTAAGTATTAATTCAATATGATTTACATAGTTTTGTGGATGATATTCAATAGAATGTTTTTATTCAATCACCAGACGACCCCTAAACTTTCTTTCTTCCTTCTAACGATCACTCAAGTAAAAACTTTTTCTGGGAAATAGCTCCGCAAGTCCCCGACTAAAAGGTTTTAAAGGCATGATAAGGCGGAAAGTCCTTATCTTCTCCAAGTCCGGACTTTTTGTTACTAATTGTGTTTTTTCAGGTTCCGTTAGAAACGGGCTGGAAAATAGTTTTTGAAGACACGATTTTTGCTGATCGCGAAGAGCCGGCGAGTTACTTGGACTGTGGGTGCATATATTTTTTTGTTACTTGGGTTTAATACAAAAAAAGGTCACTTGAGCCTCATAGAGTTTTTTCTATCCTAACTGTTATTTTATCTGGAAGTCTTATTTTTACACCGGCACTACAGTTACAGCGTTATTTTTACAAAACAAGCTATTACTAAATAATTTTGTAATTGTTACTAAATAATTATTTATGTCACTTTAAGCTCTAGAATGTTAGTAACAGCAACGAAATGAAAATTATTAAAAACAAAGGTCCACAAAACGTTTATACCTATATCTTTACAATACATTCTCAAAATCATCATCAATCCTAAAATATCTTTTTTTAACAATTAACGGTCTTATCTGGAAATATCTCCAGAACGGTTTTTTATAGAAACTATATCCTTTTTAAACTCAAAAATATATTTGAATAGAAGAAAATAGAATAAGTTAACACAAAAAAAAAACTCATAAACCTAGCCCTCACAATTACAAAAAACAGCCAAATCGGTTCAGCCGTCGTTTTTGAGAGACTAACAAACATCAGTTTATTTTTATACTTAAAGAAGATGGATGGATAAAATATAAAAATTGTGTGATACGCGACCATCTCTTTTGTCTTTTTAGTGTCATATTGTCCTTGAGACAGGACATGTCTCGTTAGTCTCTCGACACGAATGCTGTCCTAGAATAGGACAAGAGGGCGTTCACTTAACACGCTTCAGATACAATCAGATCCAATTTCCTGATGCTAGCAGGTGTTGAGGCTGGTTTCCATTCTCACTTCAAACTATTTTGGCAGTAAAAATGTTTGGATTTAAAAGTTTTGTGTAGGCAAGTTGGAATTATGATAGGTTGAATTAATGTTTTTTTTATAGTATTAGCCATGCTGGGCAGATTTAAAGTAAATTTAGAAAGAAATATCGTTTGGAACGGGGAATGTACCTATAGGGTATTATGCCCTATTGGCCGTGGGTTTAATCCTCGACTTAAGCGATCTGCCTAGCATCCTGCCTAGCATGGCTAACGTTAAAACAAAATAAATTGTGCTTTGTCGATGTTATCAATTCAAGGTATAGCTAAATGCAATTTTGAATTCTTTTGCCGTAGTAGTTTCAAACTATTTCGGTAGATGGCATCACACATCTTCATAAGACGTAAATAATAATATGCTGCATTTAATTTTTGTTCCATTTATGACTACGAAATTAACCGTGTAATACATTTAACGGGTAACTAGAACCGTTTGACTTGAATTCTAAGCAATGACCCATGTTTATTCGTCGTAAACAATATAATTAAAAAATCAAAGTGAAGCTAAGCATATCGTAATTAATTACTATGCTTGGTGAAACGACATATTCCTTATGTTTAAATTTCTCAGTTGAAAGATTAGTCTCCATTAATGAACATACGGTTGTATATACGGCGTTATATATTACGGCCGCATCTTCACTTTCCATCAGGTGAGATAGTGGTCAAAGGCTTAACTATCGAGAATAAAAAAAATAGAATAATCTGTTCGCAAAGCAACAACCTTAATTTAGAATGACGTCACACAGCTAACCAAAGCTAATCCAAATGTAAAACTTCAGCTCAATTGGTGGTAGATATCTGCTTCAAAAGTGAGTTTCAAGATTCCACCTGAACAAACATAGTAACATACAGTGCAAGTTAAACAAAAGCTTGTAGAATGTAACTGTTCTTGCCAGTTCAAATAGAAATACAAATAATAATGACTTAATAGGGTACAAGATTATTACAATGAATCCATAGGCTCCCAAACTAATTTTAAACTGTATTTCAGGAGCCAGTGGATTCTCCCATCAGAGTTTACCAATAAAATATGTCTAAACAGTTAAACACTTTATTAGTGAAATGTTAATATAATATTATTATACACTATAGATAATATTTATATTATGAAATGAGTCATCATAATCAGCCTACCTTAGTCCACTGTTGGATATAGGCCGCTCCCAAAGTGCGCCACTAAGCTCGATCTTCGGCTCTTCTTCTCCAGTCGTTACCAGCAGCTCTACGTATATCGCCGCTCCCACTAGTCACAGGACGTCCTCTGCTACGCTTACCGCTATTCCAGGTCTTCACTTCAGAATTCTTTTACTTTAGAGTAAACGATTGTCAGTTCTGCGGCATGTGTGACAAACCTATGTATGAAATGAGTACTATGTTCTCTTTTCTCTATGACCTTACACAATGGAGCCGCACACCCGAATACAGCTACAATGACACGAAGGGCGGTCTCGTCTCAAAGCCGTGTCATTCTAAAACCTATTTTCTCTCGCCGAATAACCGCCTTTTTATTCTATATCGACAAAACGCGGGAAACTCTACATTTCCTATATTTGACAGCTTCGGAAAAGTGGAAACAAGATGGTTACTTTGGAGGCTTTTATTTAATAACGCTTTGGGCGAATGTATTTTTGGCGAGATGAAAATAGACATGAAGATTTGAAATTTATTGTATTGTCGTGAATAGTATTTTTTGAGGTTTTGTATGTATACGCATAACTTTTTCATTCGTTTCGGAGTAAAGAAATATATATGCATGGTGGAACGCGACGTTTAACGCTCCACACTCATTCTGAAGATTATAGTTAATAGTTTTAAATTGGTCTAATGCACATTTTATCTAAATTTGATCTTAATTTTATCTAAATTAGGTACGTCATCCAAGTAAAAGTTTCGCTTATTGGTTTTTGACTTTATTAAATTCGGTTGAATATTTTTTTATGTGTTTTTGTCACTTATTGTTTATTGGTTACTCGAACAAACAAAATAATACAGATTTGTTTAGATTTGCACATAAAATTCGCTTCTACTGCAAAACTAAAAGAGATAACAAACGTTTCTAATATAGGACATAGTATAATATACAAGACGCGCGATCTGTACTGCCATCATAAGGAAAAAAGATGTAACTGATATTTATGTCAAAATTTTGTAATATACATCAGAAATGTCCTTGCTATCTAGTATATGTTATGACTTGTAGCAAATGCGTCTAAATTAAAAGTAAGTAAGATTTTTTCTATTTTAAAATATTCAAACGCAACCTGCGTTTTAAATGGAAAAAATAGTAGATGCGTCTATTATTCCTGATTCCGATTATGTACATAACTCAATTTTGACAAAAATGCAGTTACTGTTTATATAATTACGGCGGCAGTATACAAAACGACAGCGCGTTGGGGCGCACCCGCCGCTTGGCCGCGCGCCTCTCGCGCCTTGTATATCCAGGTCCCTTATGCGCCATACATTTTCACAGCGCCGGGGGCGCGCGCCTCGGGCGTAAAACGTATATCAATTTGACTTTCAAAACAGATTACAAATTGAAATTCAGTACAAGTCTATGATCTGAAACACTAAGAATGAGTATTTTAAGGTAAGTTGTGTGATTGTATTTTTTACAATTTATTCAGACATACCATTTCATATCATAAAAGCTCAATCTTACTAATATTATAAATCCGAAAGTTTGTGTGTAAGTATGTAAGCACGTTTGTTCCCTCTTCACACTTTAACGGCTGAACGGATTTGGATGAAATTTGGAATTTTATTTTATTTTTATTGGAAAACTAACAGCTAGGTACATGAAATAATAAATATCTATGAAACTAAGGCCAATTAAAAGTTTTCACTGATAAGCTAACTAATTAGATTAAAAAAACACACATTAAATATAAATTGTAAAATTTGGTATAGGTTTGTTAGTTAATAATAATTGAAAGTACGAATACAATACATTTTTTTTTTTTTATGAAACATTTATACAATACAAATTGCGTTAAATTATCGTTTAAGACAAAAATGTTAATGCTACAAAGTTTGTTGATAAATAATAATTATTTGAGAATAGAAAAAAAGCGATTGTTGTAAATCCGCTTAAACTTAGACGCTGGGGTAACAAAAATATCCAAATCTAATTCATTAGCGAGTTTGTTGTAACACCTACAAGCTCTAATTAGAAAACTATTTTGACGGTAATTGCATCTTGCTGAAGGAATATTTAATATATTAGGTTTGCGTGTGTACGCCGTGAGTGCTCTCAGCCCTAGCTCACCGAGAAGCTCCGGACAGTCAATAGTACCATTGGCTATATTTAAAAGAAAAGAAATATCAGCGGCCTCTCGTCTCGCATGTAAAGGGAGTAGGTGGAATTTTTTAAATCGAGAGACATAATTTGGCAAAAATGTTTTAGCGCGAAATTGGAGATAACGCATGAATCGCTTTTGAATACCCTCAATTCTGTTTATGTAGATTCCGTATACAGGGTTCCAGACTTGCGAAGCATACTCAAGGTGGCTACGAACGTAAGTGCAATACAATATTTTAAAGGTTTTAATTGAAGAAAAATCAGAGGACATTCGTAGTATGAATCCTAATGCTTTTGAGGCTTTTTTGACAATCGTATTAACATGCTCATCGTATAGTAATTTTTTGACAAATGTTACTCCTAGGTCTTTAATTGTAGATACGCGTGCAATTTGATAGTTTTTTATATCATAATTATTAATTATTGGGTTTGGCTTACGAGTGTAAGAACATACATAACATTTAGACACATTTAGATCTAGTTTATTAGTCGTACAATAGCTTTGAAAACGGTATAGATCATTTTGAAGTAAATAGGTATCATTTTTAGTTCTAATGGGGCATATAATTTTCATATCATCTGCATACAGAAGAATTTTGGAGTGGTGAAAGTGAGACGAAATATCAAATACGAAAATAATAAACAAAAGTGGTCCGAGCAAGGATCCTTGCGGAATTCCTGAGGGGATATGCATAGCAGTTGAAGTATAACCATTGAGTACAACAGTTTGACATCTATTTTGCACGTACGAAGAAAACCATCTAAATAAGTTCCCATGGATACCTATATGTTGGAGTTTACTTAATAATATGGCGTGATCTATCCTATCAAAACATTTAGTGTAATCTGTGTAAACAATGTCCAATTGAGCAGGTTCCGACATGTGTTTAGAGATGTATTCATTGCAGAGTAATAGATTTGATGTAGTAGACCTACCCTTAAGAAACCCGTGCTGTTGATCACTTAACGAGTGCTTAAGTGAAGAATATAGCTGTCTATACACAATTTTTTCTAATATTTTGAGGAAATATACACAATTTAGAGATAGGTCTATAATTTTCAATTGAGTCTTTGGGTCCTTTTTTGTGAATGGGGGTTATATATGCCGATTTCCACAAAGTGGGTACTACGCCTTCGTTTAATGACCGTTTGTAAATTAAAGTTAGAGGCACTGCTAGACTTACTGCACATTTATGAATAAATATTGGGGGTATGTCATCAGAAGAAAAAGAAGAGAATGTACATAGATTATACCTAGGATTAACACATTGGCTACTGTTTAACTTGATAATAGCGGGCGAAGCCGCGGGGTACAGCTATTTCAAATAATAAGTATTCTTATATGAACTGCCCGTTGGTTTAGTTGGGTGACCTTTCGCTTCTTAAGCATGTATTAGGTTCGTTTCCCGGCTGGAACACAAGTTTTATCCCCAAGTAAATTTTCTGTTTCTGGTTCTGGTTGTGATTGTTTATGATGTAAATGTTTCCGGCACTCACGACACAAGTCAACCAACTTAGTGTGGGTCTGTGAGTTATTTCATTTCGATGATTTTTTTACATATCTACTTCACGATAGTAGATTAGTTAGAAGCCATCCAGGTATTTTTGTTAAAACGAAAACCATTTAAATTGTATGTAATGTGTCTAGACACTGGAACAGAATTCTGATCCGAAAAACTTGGATCTCGGAGAAAAGAACATTTAATTTCAAACTTATGATATTGAGCTGAACTCATTATGAAAATGAACCAATCCATTTCATTTGATATTAAGCAATCTACATACCCATGTCTGCGAATGCTATAATATTGGCCGTTACCGAGGAAGTTTATTAAGTTCATTAACATTTGCATTTTGCACCGGCATCTGCTGCTACTAACTTTCAGGGTTCATATACATACTTAGGTACTTTATCTAGGTGTTGTAAGGTGCAAACTTATAGACCTTATTGGAGGAGAGTTTAGAGGTGATTGAAACCATGGTTTCAGGTTTAAAGCATGCGCTACACGGTTTGCAACGATGGTTTAGAGCAAATGTTTTAAGCCGTGTAGATAATGGTATCATACCAAATTTCGCATATCCTGCAAACGTCCTTGGTAGACAGGCGTCCCCGGCAAACCGCAGACAGAAGCGGTGGTTTAGAACTTGTTTCAAACCGACTAGCTTGTTTAAAACCACGGGTACCACAATCACGCTGCACGCACCAAGCGCAGACGTATTGCGACGTATTATGGAGAAAGAACGTGAGTTTATCACTGAATTTCATAGAGTTATTTAGAGACCTGCCCTGTCTCTAGAACTTAACGTGTAAGAAGTTAAGTTCACAACTTATAAAAATCGCCCCAGCGGCAAACGTGGCATCGGCCTAAAAGAAAAAACACAAAAGTGCAATACAAACTCCAATTTTGATAAATAAGGAGCCATGGCGTCTTTTCAATAGTGCAACACAAGCGTACTACACACGTCTATTCAGCACGAGCGTTTCAAACACACTGAAGTTTGGGGTTTGTTTTAAACCGTGTAGACAGAAGCGTTCTACCAATCACCTTGGTAGAAACTGTGGTTTCAAACCGTGTAGCGCATGCTATTGTCCTAGACTTGCTTGGTTAAACGCTTTTAGATTTAAACCAGAGTTTATACTTGAGATTGAGACGAGAAAAGTCAAGTAGGTAATTAAGTGAACAATGTTAATTGACACTTCTGTGGCTTTAACAATTCTGTCTTTTTGTACCCACATTTACGCATTTTTTAAGATCCTCTATGGAAGCAGCGTGCTCCTCAAGAGCATAGACAATATTGTAAAAATACTCATACAGCGCTTTTAAAGTTTTGAATATCGACGTGAATGACAGGGCTTTGTAATCGCCAGCTTCTTTACCTGTAAGACTAGGACGCTTAAAAAATATAGCTATACGTAAATTTTTTAGAGTTGTGTTACCGGCTTTCTTGTCCTCAGTTCATGGTAGTTATACAATAATCGACAAAATTTTGGTACCTACTTATAGCAAAACACCAGAAAGTACAAAATAAAAAAATATATATAATATAGCGCAGTAATTTATAGCTGCACAGTTTATACAGAATATTAGTAAAAGTAACGAGATGGTTTCCTTAGTGTTAGCAACTATTCTACTATGTTGACATTATTTGAAGGTTACCTATTATTTATTAATATTAATTATTGTTACTAGGCGACCTGGTAAACTTCGTACCACACCTTCCTTAATCTGAGTGACAATTTCTAGCTATACACAGAGTTTTAGATATTTGGTTGTTCCGTTGGCTTTTCTTTTTTCTTAAACAAATCCACATTGAGACTATATTGAACCAAAAACAAGACCAAATTAGTCGGGCCACTCGGCGAGTATTTGCGAGACTAACAAACGGCAATTGGTATATATATAAATATATATATTTATAGACTAATTAAACCAGGCGATTAATAAATGCGAATTACAATAAATTTACTATATCCATTGACAATAATAATTATTATATACAAATATAATTATGTAAATAGGGCACGGTCTAACTTCTTCACTTACAGAAGCAATTAGTTAATGAATAAACTAAACTTTTAGTAGCTTTTACTCTTGAATTTAACTTGGATATTAAAACTTAGTATACTATTTTGCTAATAAGGGTTACTAAACGCTAATTAGGGACCGTAAGTCAATAAACAAAAGTTCTCAATTTGTACTTAGCCATCGTTAAACACTTTGCTAGGAACATAATTACTTAACAAATTTAAGCGGTAAGCTAGCACTTGTATCACGATCCGCTTTAATTATTGGTTTTCCTTGGTCCATCTGGTGGACCACGTGTTCTACCAGCCCCAAAATCCCTTGTCCGTGGTCCTACTAAAACTAGCAACCAGTTTATCGATGGTAATAACTAATAGAGTGCAATGAGCGGATCTGCCTCTGTACCGAAGGTATGTTCGATTCCCGGCAAAAGAAAAATATTTCTTACCAAGGGACATTTGTGCTTCAGGTTTTGGTGCTTTGAATGCTAATGCATTTGTTTTAATAAGCTTAACATTAATTCTGTTCATCGCGGGTTGCCAGAAACATTATCATCACACACTCAAAATAACAACTTTATTTATGTAGGAAACGTTCAAAAATTGTATATACTTAATTATAATATCCGCGTGTTAACGGTGCAATAAATAGCTAACAAATTAAAACATCTTACTATAAGTTTCCCTTTATAAGTTTACGCAGACAAGTGTGGCTTGTACACCTTATAACGAGTTTTGTAAACTTATGAAAGTTCGAGACTGCTTATAAGTGTAGGAAATGCATAAGGAAATTGATTTAGGATCACGCTTAGCTTGCTTTAATGTTAGTAGTATTTATAACGCGCGTTGTAAGAAGCGATCCTACTTTAGCAAGATGAAGGGATTTTGGGTCTTTGTGCTTATGGAGTTATGTTAATTTTGAACCGACTTTTCAAATCGACTTTAATTCGACTGAATTTCCTACTAATATTATAAATCCGTAAGTTTGTGTGTAAGTGTGTGTGGTAGTG
Source organism: Lomographa bimaculata (assembly GCA_948107665.1). Lineage (NCBI taxonomy): Eukaryota > Metazoa > Arthropoda > Insecta > Lepidoptera > Geometridae > Lomographa > Lomographa bimaculata. The sequence goes on along the minus strand of OX403588.1, from coordinate 2,785,495 downwards.
TGTAAGTATGTTTGTTTCCTCTTCACCATTTAACGGCTGAACGGTTTTGGATGAAATTTGGAAGGCACATAGATTATACTTAGGATTAACACATAGGTTACTTTTTAACTTGATAATAGCGGGCGAAGCCGCAGTCCACGGCTAGTATTTCATATTTGAAAGTTAAAACTCACGTGAGTGATGTATCGATTATCTTGTTGACTAGTTTCGGAAAAATTTGTTGTCCTTCATCAGGACGAGACAGACGCGCGATACGCGGAGGCGAGCGGCTCGGGGCTCAGCGCGTGTCTCAAAAACTAGTCGTAAGCAAAGTTAGTCGGCATTTGGACGTGTCATAAGCCATAAAATATATACCTATACTAGCTGCGCCCCGCGGTTTCACCCGCGTTGATAATGATGAAAAGTGATGATGATGATGATGATGAAACATAGATGTTGGCCGATTCTCATAGATATCAGATAAGCACAAAAATTTCATCAAAATCGGTCAAGCCGTTTCGGAGGAGTATGGCAACGAAAACTGTGACACGAGAATTTTATATATAGGTAAGATTATAAATATAATACTTTGGAAAATAATTACTTTATGTAAATTCCAGCATATTTGTTGAGTTTTATTACCGGGTATAAGTTGTGTACATTCCAAATTTCCTCTAAAACTATTGGTGAATGGATTTTATGATAAAAATTTAATGATAACATCTGATCAGCCGTTACACTAACTTTCACATTTGTAATAATTATAAGTACGTTTGTATAATTGTTTTTTCTAAATGTATGACCTTTATTGTTTACTAGCCGTGCCCCGCAGCTTCGCCCGCCATCATCAAGTTAAAAAGTAGCCTATGTGTTAATCATAGATACAATCTATATACATTTTAAATTTCATCCAAATCCATTTAGCTGTTTAAGCGCAAAAATGGTAATACTTACACATTTACAAACAAACTTTCGGATTTATAATATTAGTAGGATTGGTATTGTATGTTTCTGCAAATTTGCCTGCGAAAAAATTCAGTTCGTTTCTTTATTTATTTCTTTAAATAAAGACTAAGTTAGCATCGTCTAACAGCAATTTTATAAATAACCAAGTAAATCACAATTTCAGTAACATAAAAACAATCTCCAAGACTTTCAAGTTAATTGAATACTGTTTACATGGCGGGGGTTAATTCATTATCATTACCAGAGATTACTGAAGATTAGACGTGTGCTAACGAGATTATAATGTAGAATCGGGGCAGGGTGAGTAATCATTTATTTTTTGGGGGTGGAAAGTCGCGAGATGGGGTGTAGAGTTATTTATTATTTACAATTGCTATTTATATTTTTATTTCTATTAATTAATTTAAATTCAAAATGCAAAAAAACTCTTAATGAATGGTTATTGACACAAAGCTGTGAGGAAACTGAAAATCTCCTGAAAATTGTTTCGTAACACACATTTATACACAACCTTCACACTATTCATTTTACACATTTCGCACATACATACACTCACCCACACCTACATACGTACATATTATATATACACAAAATTAATTTTCCTATTTCATTTTTCATCTATTTTTACAAATTATTTCCAAAAAAAATTCTAAATTCTTAAGTTTGTAATTTTTCTAATATAGAACTAGTGTTTTGACTTAATCAATCAATGTATACTACGGAAGAGCGAGACCCTCTAACACAGGTATCTCCATACTTAAAAGAGGGTCCCAAACCCATGAAATGTAACTTAGATTAAGTATACTGAAATATTTTGTATTTGTATTTGTATTTTGTATTTGTAAATTATATAGCTTCTAGCCTTGGCCTGCAGCTTCACCCGCGATTATCAAGTTAAAAAGTAGCCTATGTGTTAATCCTAGGAATAAGCTATGTACGAAACAAACATGCTTACACACAAACTTTCGGATATATTTTAGTGTGACAATCACATTTTCTTTAACTGATGATTTTCTTTATTATTACTGTTATTCTTTTATCAAGATTTTATTATATCAGTATTTGCATAACATTTGTGTCAGGTACATTCTTATTTAAGACTGCTTAAAGATAGAAATATACTGCAAACTTAGATCCTGTTAGAGTGTAGCAAAGTATGGATAAATTACACAGCCCACGCTAACTTCGATTACTTAAATTGTATCGTGGGTGCCGGAAACCATTTATATCACACATATAAGCACAACCAGAAACACACATTTTCTTTGTAGAGAAAACTTATGTTCCCGCCGGAAATCGAACCCATACTCTTGCTTAAAAGGACACTCACCCAACTTAGCCAATGGGCAGTTCAATCTTAACACTTATACAGATCCATTTTATTTAAAGGCAATTTCTAAAACTACTAAAACTCACACCTAATTTAGACAAAACTCCTTCACTATGAAAGTGTAGTTTTGATATTAATATACGTCGTATTCCCACACAATAGAACTAGTTGGTATCTCGAGGGAGGCATAGAATTAAACTACAAAGCCGTCCGCCTCCATTTCAACGGAGTAAAATATAGCAGAGGTGTGAAAGCTCTTACAAGAGGCGACTTTTGCTGGACTTCACTATTTACGGTGCACACAGTCTGAAAATTTGTTTACACCTATTTAGGGTCCCGTACCCAAAGGGTAAAAACGGGACCCTATTACTGAGACTTCGCTGTCCGTCCGTCCGTCCGTCCGTCTGTCATCAGGCTGTATCTCAAGAACGGTAATAGCTAGACAGTTCAAATTACAGATGATGTATTTCTATTGCCGCTATAACAACAAATACTAAACATAAAATAAATATTTAAGGGGGGCTCCCATACAACAAAATTGGATTTTTATAGATAATGGTACGGAACCCTTCGTGCGCGAGTCCGACTCGCATTTGGCCGGTTTTATTTATCATTATCATTATTAGATCGTTGCCTTTGTATTGGTACACAGCCTCAACACGCATATGTTTTTAATATACAACTGAGACCTCACGCCTGCATATTGCGAAAATTTTGAGGTTAATTATTTATAACTTCAAAATCCTTTTTCTTAAAACATACCATACAGACAAACATAAACTATATTTGTTTACCATTATATCCAACCTGCTTACAAAATTTCACTAGAATCGGTTGAGAAATGTGACCTGTAGAGAAGAATAGCCGGATTTCCACCGGACATACGAAAGTATTTTTACCTAACCTGAAACTAAGACGCTTCACTCGTGCTTTGCGATCGTTATCATCGGTCGCTCGGTCTATGAGTAAGGTTTTAACCAAAGATAATATATCCATGTTTTAACAGAACAAAATTGTATTCTACTTATAGACAATTATTTGTTTACTAAAACATCTGTAACAAATTATTATTGAAAGTATACGAAATGTGCTGTTAGTGGCGATATATTCTTTTTTTGTATGTCGAATAAGCAAGCATTTGACCACTATCTCACCTGATGGAAAGTGATGATGCAGCCGAAGATGTGACATGCTTGCCTAGAAGATACCTATTTACTCGAGACTTGAAGACTCCCAGATTATACCGTTCGGGGAATAAAGACGCAGGCAGTGAGTTCCACTCCTTCGCTGTATGGATGATGAGCGTAGAAGCAAAACGCTTTGAGCGAACTGGAGGTATGTCAACCATAAATGGATGACTTTTGATAGTTTGTCTTGTTGTTAGATGATAAAAAGGGCATGGGGGAATTAACTCGTGTAATTCCTGAACACACTCTCCAAAATGTAAGCGATAGAATACCGATAAGCTGCTTAGAATTTATTTTATTAAAAGAAATATGTTGCGAATCTTCACAGGTTTCAAGAAATGTATAAATAGGTATCTATTTCACTTTTGTATATGTTTTAAACAAAGCAAACGCATTCATACTCACAGCCCCAAACTAAGCCCAGAGACTTGTATTATGGATGCCGAAATCATTTACATATCACACACACGACACGATCACACCCAGAACCAGAAGCCAAATGTCGCTTGGGATAGGAAAAGTGTGCTTCTGCCGGGAATCGAACCCAGGACCCACGGCGCAGAGGGCAGATACACCGCGCCAACTGGTTCGTCCGTATTAGTAACATAATTTTTATTTATTAGAAATTAAGAATGTTTTTAAAAAAAAATGAATGAAAAAAAAAATCCGAGTTTCTTGCCAGGTTCTTCTCGAGATGGCTGTAATTTTGCGAATCTGGCAATAGATTCATTAACTTTCATGAGTGCCTCTTTGGGGCCCATGTGAATAAACGATTTAGATTTTGATTTGCTTTATTATACGTGAAGCAGTTTAATCGTGAAACACAATTCTGTTAACGTCATACGAGTACTTACCGTCAACTGCAACGTCCCATTTTTAACATTTATATATTTTTTATTAGTAAATACTCAACAATAAGTAGTAATGTGTAGAGGCTATGGTACATTTCACGTTGTTCCAACTTTGTAACGGCTTTATTCTAGCTTCAAAACGAATCTTTTAAATTAGGCGAGGAATTCTAATGTACGGAGTATACATTGTTTCCCTGGTATTGTGGTGCATTTTTCGGGCAAACAAACGTTTGAAACAACAATATGTTGTTTATTTCATTTCTGTTTTTAATAAACTAGAACGAAACAAAGGTATTGCTTTGTGTTTATAAACCATATTGGTCATATCGCGTATTTATGTTTCGTGTTAGTTATTTTTCGATGGAATTTTTATGCGTAGTTTTTGCTTCATTATTTGTTTTGATTACCTATTTAGCTATATAACTACAAAGCGTAGTCGTGATAATCGTGTGTATTTTGAGTACTGCTTATATTTTTTATTCTGGTCCGCAGCTTTGCTCCCATTCATCGTAGATAAACAGTAGCACATTATTATGCCCTACGAACAAATTATCTAATTAATCCTAACAGCCGTTTCAAAAGTAAACATGCAGCAGAAAACTTTAGTAAAATTTTTCCTTTCCGCTCATCTCATGAATATTAACAAAATAACTAATAATATAACATGAATTAACATATCAAATACTTGAATACGTTTTATAAATCTGAGTGTGCCCGCTAGCTTAGTTGGTGCGCAAATTTTAAGCATTGAGATTGGGTTCCCAGTAGAGCACAAATTTTCTTCTCAAGGAAAATTTATGAATCAGGTTCTAGGTGTGGTCGTCTGTGTAATATATTTTTTTCCAGCACACACGATAAAAGTCATCGAACTAAGTATGAGGCTTAGTCTGAAAGCGTTTGTTTTCTACCGACTTTAAAAAAGGAGGAGGTACTATGCTCGACTGTATGTTTTTTTTTATGTCTGTTCACCGATTTGTGATTTTATACATCAGATGAGGTCCCATATAAATTTAATGGACAGTTAAAAAAGTACAACTTATAGATAATCAATAAAAAAATCTGATAGGAATTCAAAATGCATAAAAATATTTGATTCATAACCTTTTAAAGCATAAGTTAATAAGCACGTAGTAAAATGAATTTTCGCACCAGTTTACAACAATGGGAATATTTGCATCCACTCTTCGAAAATTATCAATATATCCCTCAGAACATCCGTGATTAATTCATATGCAAAATAACAGTAATTTTATACCCACAAATGATTTCCATATTAATAAATATTACAGCGGAGCTTTCGGCCGCAAGCTGATTAATTACAATTCTGCCCTTTTAATACCAAATATTGATTTAAATCACGCCTAATTTTGGGTTCTGTTATTTGTGTATAATAATACGAGTAATTGAATATAATCAATGGGGCGTGACATCTCGTTAATTAGTAATTAGCGAGGTTTGTTCGATCAAGCTGATGTTATTATTTTAATGTTAAAATGATTGATTTTTGAAGCTACCAGGTTTATTCCGTATCATTCTCCAGATCAATATGGTTTTGTACTTTTCAGGGTCAAAATTACACTGAGAAAATATTTTGTTACTGTTACTAACATTCTTGTGCTATTTATGACAGCTATACATATATATATATATATATATACACATTATATATATTATTATTGACTAAGCAAACTTTTGACCACAATCACACGTGACGAAGTAGTCTAATGTGGTGTACGCTGGAAAGTAAATACCTATTCACTTTACTTTTGAACACACCCAAATTGTACCTTTCGGTAAATACAAATGGTAAAGCGTCACATTCCTTTGCTGTTTTATAAATGAATAATTATCTAGTCGTAGCAATAATATTTTTATTTTTTTCGAACGGACTCTATGCCGCAGAAGCTACACACAGCCAGAAGTGGCTGTGTGTAGCTTCTGCAGCGTCATCGGGCGGGAGAGTAGCAATCACAAGTCTGGTGCCTTTGATTATATAAGTACCTGTTATATAATCAAAGTCTGGTACTTAGTATTAAGGCGATTTTGTAAATCAATTCAGAAGAGAGGTTAGTATTATCAGAATTTTTTAGTTATTATTACTACTTTTGTATAGTTTTATACAACTGGACTATTGGTGCTTACAAAATTTTACTTCATCGACTAAAACTTAGATTGACTTATTGAGTGAATTTGTAATTAACTTATCTTGTGCAAACTTACCAAATGTTGTAGGTGCAGGTTAATTCAAAACCGTTATTTAAAAACACGATCCACGTCAAGTCAAATATATTTTCACCTAAGTTAACATAACATAAACGCTTTCGCACTAAGTTCGTAAACTTGTATTGTGGGTTCAACAAACTTCACATCACACACACATTCACACCAAGAACCAGAAAAGCAAAAATAAATTAAAATTTAAATAACATTTAATTGCAATGCAAAGATGAGCTAAGCAAGCGAACTGGTAACTACGATGCGCGAGCTGAACAAAGCGAGCACGCCATAACAGCACGCGGCGGATATTCCATCTAAATAGACATAATTAATTTTAATGTTAAAACTATCGTGAGTATTACACATTATGTTATGTTATATTCGGCTTAAAACACGAAAATTTTGACTTACTTTGTAGTCAACTAGTTTCGGACAAATTAGTTGTCCTTCATCAGGATGAGTCAGACGCGCGATACGCAGAGGCGTGCGGCTCGGGCCTCGGCGCGTGACTGTCAGTCACGGCCCGAGCCGCACGCGTCTGACTCATCCTGATGAAGGACAACTAATTTGTCCGAAACTAGTTGACTACAAAGTAAGTCAAAATTTTCGTGTTTTAAGCCGAATATAACATAACATAGACATAATTATTTTTGACTTTAACAACATCCCCTGAACTCGTCTCACATGTCCACACCTCGATACCATTAATGGAATCCAGTATAACCCAATGCTATAAATAATGTATTTTATCTTCCATGCAGTACCTGCAATCTTGCTAGTAAGCAGCGTCGTTTCTTCAAGTGATACATAATTCCGCGCCACGTTTGTCCCGAAGCCACGCGCAGTATTGAACAGTAACTGAACTTGCGACTTGTAACAAGTATACTTACTTCCAGGTAACAAAGTTTGGGGAACAAATACACGAGCAAAGACCTAGATGCCTGTAGCGAGCTCACGTCAATAGCCGAGGGTCCGCATTTTGAACCCAGCGCTGTCAATTGATTCAAGTACTTCGAGTGTTTATGTGTTAGCCGCAATACTCTGTACACGATCGGACTAGAGTTTGATTAAGAAACTGCTTCGGTGTAAAGTATTTTTCGAACACAGCATCACTTACCATCAGGTGAATATGTACAGTAAAGCTTTATGGTAGGTCCATTGACGGCTAAGAAATTGGGTATCCTATCCAAATTTCTCAAAAAATTATAGAGCTGTTGTTTCGATGTAAAGTTTCAACGTTTAACGCGGTTTGGAGATTTGATGATCCTGCCTTGCTTTTAGAAAACAGTAGTTCCAATATACGTATGGCGGCAACTAAAATTAAATCATCAACTCATTCATCACTCATAGCTAACTTATTGTAGTTAACTTAACACTGAATTAACAAGTTGGCCAAGATTAAGTCAGAAGAACAAAAGGCCTAAGTCAAAAATCCTAAACAAACCTACTCACTCACAAACCCACATTAAGTTCTAAAACTTATAATGTGGTTGGTAATATTTATATCACACACACAATTGCACCCAAAACCAGAAGCACAAATATCTCTTGAGCAGAAAAATTGTGTTGCTGCCCACTGACTAAGTCTAAGACTCGGGATCGCATAAGGATGTTGTTGAACAAAAAACTGATCGTGATAATGATGATTCAAGGTCGCAAGCAGAACATTCACTTCTTCACAACAGATAATCCCAAGTTCCAGAACTATGTATGTCCTCGTCATTTATATTCATAAACGTTAGAGCTCAGGTACTGTCTCCATTAACAATTCAGTGGTTTGCCGTGATCTCATATTCTGAGAGCGACGTAGCCTCGGATACGCTTGACAACTGATGTTTGATGCTTTGAGACCGCTTTGAGCACTGACTCGTATGTTTATTTCAGGCTGTTTATTTGCAAAGCTTGCGAAAAACTGCTGTCAGCGGTATTAAATGCTTACTGAGATTTGGGAGCGATTTTGCTTTGTGGATGTAGGTATATATCATATATCACTCTGATGAAAATATTATAATTCTATCTGTACCCGATCGCTTTGCCCACAATAATCAAGACTTGCCTATTTCCTTTCCTATGACCAAGACTATCTGCTTAGAGACTGAAGTCTAGCCGTTACTGTATTTCGAGCAACCAATCATACCTTCAGATAATTTCATCTGGTTTCATACTATTTCGTTTTTGTGTTCATTGTAACAAAAGGTGCATCTGATTGCAAATTTTAGTCATTTGAGATGAACAGTCAAATATCTATAGTTACTTTTATCCGATTGTGTTCTTGTTGAAACTGGTCCTATTTATTTGATCACTGTATGCTGCATAGATTATTAATGCGGTGGGTTAAGCAAAAGTCAAACTTAAATTATCCCAGTTAGCATTGAAAAGTAAAAAACGGGGCAGGTAAGCTATAAATAGTATAGATTCTGATACAAAAGGGTATATATATATATATATACAATGTGTAACAGAAAGGTGTAGTAATACTCAAGTCACACATCTAGCTTAATGTATGGAGTCTAACAGGAACTTCTGCATTCGCGGCAGCACCATTAACATTGAGTTATGATGAATTAAAGTGTCTAAAAAATTATGTCATTTGCAACCCTATTTCATCAGCTATCGTTCTACACCACATAGCCTTTGGACCTAGACGTCTGACAGTGGTGGCCATAACAAAGGTCAGGGTTACGTGCCATAGATGTAATCGTAGGGTTGGCAAAAAATATTTTATATTTTTTTACGGAATAAATATCTCCGATTGCCGCACATGTAACTGTAGGGTTGTCAAAAGTATTTCAAAAATATTTTTTAAAATTTTAGTACGGAAAAAATGATGTCCTAGTTCGACTTTCGTTCTCTGGCAGACGATTCCTGGCACGTTACACATACACACCACCAAGTATTACTACACCTTTTTGTTACAGGTTGTATATAAAGGCTATAGAGTAGCACTTAACTGCCCAAACCAACCTTACCTGCATGTGGTTTACCTACTGATTAACTTACGTACCTCTAGTGACTCTTAATTAGCATAGACCAAGGAAGGTTGACGTCGGACGTAATACCTTGATGGTGTTAGCAAAGTATGACATTAAAAAAATTTTTGGTTTGACATTATAGATGTTCGTTTAGTGGATATTAATTAGTAGTTTGTATTAAGTTATCAAACGTTGGTTTTGTTTAATTGTCATGTCATGAACTAGCTTTGAACGAGAGCCTTTTTTATACGTGTCAAAGAAAACTGCCAAAATTCAATATAAAATCAACAACAAGACTGGAAGAACAATGAAGAATCCCCCTTCTGTTCCTTTTTTGTTCCTTTATGAAGAATCTTTAGTAGAATGAGGCCGTTCTAATATTTATCGTCGGCCTTATCTCTGAGCAATTAATTCAGTTTGTCTTGAATTATTCTCGCTTTAACAGTACTTTATCAAGGGAACTCAACTAAATTTGTTATTTTCTAAGATAAATTGTTTCCTTTTAATGTCTGACGTCTATTTATTTATAAATCAACTCGGGGAAGGATGCTTGTGATGAAAAAAACAATATGAATTGTGTTAGGAGGAACGAGCAATCAAGGGAAAGTCTCATAACTTTTTGAAACAAGCTGAGAACACAGAAGTTGTATATTTTGGTTGTTTGCTTGGTTTTGTTAGAGTTAATTTTCCTGTTTAATAACAAGGACATTTTGACATATTAGAAACATTTGATTGAACAATTATACGTGGGTTTCAACAAATTTGTAAATTTATAGCAAGTTTTCAAGGAGGCAATTCAAGAAAAGCCTGGCAATACAATAAATACCTTTTTAATGCCTTTATTAATTCTTCAAATAGTGCTTATACGACTACCATTTTTAAAATTTCATCTAAATCCGTAAAATTGTTGCGTCGTAAAGAGGGAAACATATACAACCACACACAAACTTTCGGGTTTACAATATTAGATCGAAATATGACTTTAATATATCTCACTATAGCTAAAGTCCTCAGGTCTGTTGTGATTCGATAGGCGTACCTAAATGAGAGCTAACTCAAACATTAGCCTATTTTCACGTCCCGCCCCGTGACACGTCACGCACGATCTGTCAATATTGTTTACGTAAATGTCCCGCTCTGTATGACACGTCGATATACTGTTTATTTTTGTTACGTTTACAAAAATACAGCTTACGCGTGTATCTGAAGAAAGGAGGATAAAGTTCAGACGATTTACTTACGAGAGGATGGAGGCGTTTTTCCGATTGTAGGGTTTGATGGAAATTATTCTGAGAGATTTTTGTAGGCTTTTTTCTGATGTATTAAAGAAATTTTTGCTACTAACAGTTGAAACTGAAGACGTTAATAGTAAACATCAATCATAAATTCAAAATTGATTTTTCACATAAGCCCTTTATTTTATATGACTTAATTACTATAATATTTACTTTATATAACTCAGCACAAAAAGAATAAAAATTGGGATAACTTGACTATTATAATTCTGTTCAAAATTACAGTTACTGCGTTCTTTTTACAAAATAAGCTTGTTATTATCAAATAACTTTGTGATTGTTACTAAATAATTATAGTTGCTGTCATCATATATAGCACTATAACATAACAGCCACGACACATTTTTCTCAGTGCAGAGAGACTTGATTGCGAGTACCTACTTTCCTCAGCATGAGAAGTACCTAATCACTATGTTTATAGAACCTTAAACTGCCTATATACATATTTTAGCAAATTTGTCCACATTTTAGTTACCTGTTTCTTCGATCAGGATAATTATTTTTATTTATCGAGTGAAGCAAGATCTTTAAGTTGAAATGGGTCATTCAGCACTTTGTCCGTCCGTCCGTCCGTCTGTCATAGGCATCTAGTGTCTAAACCATTTAAGAGAATGATTTCAAATATTCGTAGTTTTACATATTCTCATATAATAATAATATGTAAAACTACGACCAGCCAGAAACAACATTTAAAATTATATAAATGAAAAAAATATTGAGGGGGCTCCCAACATGTAAGTGGGGAGCAAAATATTTTTATTTTTTATGTACCCTTGTGGAGTATCATTGAAAAGGTCTTGACAAGTATAGTACGAAATCGTTTTAAAAAAAATCTATGCTAGAAAATAACGATTTGGTAGGCCACTAAAGTCACTGTTTTTAGACCTTTGGCATTGCCACTTAATTAACTGACAAGTTCGAAGACTTTTATAGTGGGTGCCAGGAGTATCAAAGCACACTCACAATCACATCCAGGTGATAAACTTGTCAAATGGAATCCGACATCTGCTGCTTAGAAGAAAAAACTCAACCGACGTAAAGAAAAAAGGGTTTACTTCTTTCACGTTTGTGGTTGCCTAGTACTTTAATACTATATATTTTTTTTAAATGTTACCTCTTTTATGTTTCCGTAATACTTGACTTAATCCGATAGACAACAATTCACCAAAATTCCATACAATATCAAAAAAAATGTGACAAGGAAGTTTCACATAATTTTTTCGTGAATATTTCCGTTGTTTTAATAGTTATTCTATTATTTGGGGCAAATACAAATCCAACAGATTAAAGGTCATGAAAATCGGTCCAGCGTTCTTAAGTTATAAATGGTGGAACTAACCCGACTTTGTTTTATGTATAAATATTATAATATGATTTTACATTGACTTATGCCCACAAGCTTTTCAAACTATCGTTTCAGCAAAGAATTTTAAAACCTGAGTCTCTTTTGAAACGTAGACCGCTTGTTAGCTTCGACGGTCGTGTGTGGAAGCGAGCCAACTTCGATTCGATCTTAGATGGCTATCGGCGTTAAATTGACCTATCTCTGAAAGGAATAATGTAAAATCTGCTTGAATTATATGGAGGTTGTGATGCCAAGTTTAAAATACCTTTTGATTTTTTAGATAGTTGAAGATGAATACGAAAAAACAAAATACTCAAGGTCTTTTAACTAAGTCTAGAGACTATATGCGTATAAGCAAATTTGATCAGGGATTTTAAAAGTGAATTCGTCATAAAGCTGATCTATGGAGCTCTTCGTGATCCGACAGAGAACTTAAGTCGCCGACATAGCTCAAAGATTTAGCAAGCTGAAACGGCAGTGGGCTGGTCACGTCTCTAGAAGGGTGGATAACCGCTGGAGTAGACGAATACTTGAGTGGAGACCGCGACTCGGCAAACGTAGCACAGGACGCCCGTCGGCCAGGTCGAGCGACGACCTGCGAAAGGAGGCCGGCAGAAACTGGATGAGGAGAGCCTATGTCCAGCAGTGGACAAAGGCTGATGATGATGATGATGGAGCTCTTGTCTGCAGCAAACTCGAGGCTAGCTCGTGCTTGTGGCATCGAATCACGAAAGTAAATATGCGCTCATGTTGGAAAAGTTGCAAATATATGCTTTTCAAGGCTTTCTCTATAAACTCAAACTAAAACGTTTATTTGCCAGAATACATGTCAAAAAGGTCTTATAAATAATATTATGTACAATGTATTAAGCCTGCATGCAGACGTGCAAATATTAAAAAATATGATTATCTCTAAATTTCATGAATTCGTTAATAGTATAAAAACAATTACTTAATAGCCAGTCACTCAAATTCTTCTTAAAACTATTGCCTGCTAAATTGTTTATATAGTTAGGTATTTTATTACATAAGGATATACACATATGACATTCTTTTAGTAAATATATTTTTGACAAGTAGGTTAATTGTGAAGGTGAATTTCGCACGCTTTTTTTTATAAATTTCATTGCGGGTTTTTAAATATTCTAGGTACTTTTTTATAAAAATACAAATATTTCTAATATAAATGCAAGCCAGAGAAAGCACGTTACATTTTTTAATAGTGGCCTACATCTATCCCTTAACCATGCTTTATTAATCACCCTAATGCATCTCTTTTGTATAAAAAAAAACGCGCTCAATGTCTACGCTATGTATCTACGGCTGCTATCCATATTTTTGAACTGCGCGTTGGTTTATTTGGGTTAGCGTTCGCCTTCCAAGCATGGGTATCGGGTTCGATTCCCGGCGGGAACACATGGCATAAAAAATATATTTTAGGTGTATAATAACTGTATATAAATATAAACGCTTTCACCCTCATAACCCCACACTTCGTTCAATGACTTATGTCGTAGATACCATTCACATCTGACAAACAACCACACCCAGACCCGACAACCAGAAACACAAATTATCCTTGGAGAAAACAAAAAGACCACTTGTGTTTCCACCGGGGATCGAACCCGATACCCGCTGGTTACAAGGTGAACGCACACCCAACTAAGTCAACGGGCATATACTGTATTATACGTTATGCGTATACGTCTAGCTATAGAACATTGGATTAAAGGGTCTTCCAAATAGGGACGCGTATGAAATTTCGCTATAAATCCGAACTTGACACGAGTCAGACCACTTTGTGACATGTCGACCGGGATAATGTGGGCATGTTGTAATTAACTGAACTTAATTGGCTCCCTAATCAATTGCCAACAGGGAATCGAGGCTCTGTAGTGTAAAAAGTCAACAGTTTTTAAAATAATAATAATAAATTTCCGTAAGTGAGTTATAGCTAGCATAAGTTGTTATCATGTTCCACTTTACTTTGCCAGAAACGCACTTAAGTACGCACGCGTGTTTTTTTAGGCTTGCGTAGACTGTTGATAATCATAGTTCGAGTTCTCAAATCTCTGGCTAATAATGATGAATTATGTCATGGTTTAATATAATTATGTCAAACGCGCGCAAACTCAAGAGTCATTTAAAACTCATGCCAAAAACTTTTATTTGTAAACGTTACTATATGTGTGTGAATTATATATATTAAATAATATGTATTATTATAATATGTAAATATTTATTTATTTTATGTAAGTATGTTCTGATATTATTATTGGTATGTATTGTTTATGTAGTTTAAACAATATATTTCTATTATTTTTGAATCTATTTCATTAATTTTATCGCACCACCATCCCTACATTGTTTTATCCTCGCCTTTGTTCCCTGAATAGTACAATCTGAGAGTATTAAAGTCAAAAGTGAATAGGTTTCTTTTAGGCAAGCATGCTACATCTTCGGCCGAATAGCCACTTTGAAAGTGGTAATGCGGCCGAAGACGGTATCTCACCTGATGGAATGCTGCACTTTCTATCAGGTGAGTTACTGGTCAAATGCTCGCCTATCGCGCATAAAAAAAACTTACTTAACTAAATTATCTTGATGAACTCAAGCCTAAATTATTTGACACGTGATTGCCAACAAGTCTTAACTATCAACGTCGGTCTAAGATTTATTATTATTAGGTTATCTTATTTTCATCAAATAATGTTCTATTTTCAAAGGGTAGCTTATTCGTCTTATTCAGCCCAAGTGACGTTAATATGCAAACATCGGCAGTAGGTACATACTCGTATTCGAGCCGTTCCGACTTGAAATACTAGGCCCCTCGCCCGTAGAGGCCGGCAGCTCATATTATTTTCAAAAATTTTTCGCAGCACCTGGTCCATGTGACGCTTGGATATCCGGTCACAGATCATCCGGCCTCAAAGTGAACGCCGCCAAATGTTTTGAATATTTATCTCTCAATATGTTGTAATCGTTTGATAAATTTAGAAAAATGCGAAAAATCTTCAATTATCCTTACGCTGTCGACTGGAAATTGATAAAGTTGAGCTATCTTATCACGTAATACCTAATAGTACCTACAAGTACAGAAGTCACTCCCCAAAGGCATTAATTAAATATATAACACACCCTTTCAACGACGCTGTACAGTTGTAGCTGCTACCACTCTGGACGCATTTGGTTCGAACAGACTGGGTGGCACAGGAGTTTTCTATAAAGTTTTTTAAGTTAAAGATTTCTATAAAAATAAAATTTCTTGTTCAGCATACTTCAGTGAAGTCGATGAAATTATAAGAAATTTAATTGAACAAATGAAGGCCTAATAGCTAATAATAATTAATAGGATCGAGTGAATCAAGCGATCGCTACGCGTTCCCAACTACAAATCACTATGTTAAGGTACGGTGAAAGTAACAAGAGACTTTACTAGATTGAATTCAGGAGAAGAAGGTATTACCATAATATATGGAGGCTGAGTCACCCACGTCCGTAGGAGGATACCCCTTAAGTCTGACTCCCTACACGTGGTCCCCGGGTGGTGCTAATCAGGTGACATTTAAGAGGTGGTAGAGCATTTTGTGAGTTGCTCGCCTGGCTTGCTACCAAAGTAGCTTACCACCATCAAGTTGAAAGTCTGCCGCCAAGCCAAATACGGTGTTCCGGCAGTTATCCTTGAGAGCCTGCGTATTCCAGGTCTAGAGTGTTTACCAGCTTCGATCACATCGTCACTTACCATCAGGTGAGATAGTGGTCAAACACTAGCCTGTCACAAATAAAAAAAAAAAAAAATATTGTCACTATCTTTGATATTGATTATCGAATAACAAATGCGTGGAATTTATCATAGTCTAAGTCACTAAAATATACAACAATAAACAACCACATTACAATTCAAAATCAAATCGTTTATGCACATGGGCCCCAAAGAGGCACTTATAAAAGGTAATGACTCTACTGTCAGATTCGCAAAATCACAACCATCTTGAGAAGAACGTTCAAAATAATGATGTCAAAATGGAAAATTATAAATTGTTTCCAAACACTTTAAGGTAAGTTTACTTAACTGATTGTCGGATGAAATGGTTGCCAAATAGTAGTAGCTGTTTTCACGTAATAGAACGGCCATTAAAAACATCCTAAATTTGTTGGTTTTGATGTTTAAACGGAGTAGTGGGAAGTAGAAAATTAGTATTTTGACTTAATTATTTATTTGAGAATCATACCAATAATGAAACGGAGTGAAATTGTTATATAAGTTTGTTGGCGAAAACGGTAGATGCGTGGTTGACCGGGAAGACTCTCAGCCAATCACGAAAGGCTTTCTAGTTTGGTGGCAGCACTGTTCAGCGATTGATTGGACGAGGACTCTCAGCCCATCGCAGGCAGCCGCCAGCCATCAGCTGTCAGCTGTTTGACATTACTGACTATAGGTGCGTTGGGAAGAGTTGGTAATAAACGGGCAGGGCAGTCTCGTTGTGGCAGCCAAAGGAATAAGACGTTCTGATCAAAAATGTAGTCAGTTATAATCAAGTGGGTAAGTACATTATCTGTATGTAGCCTAGAAAGATCCAAATAGACAAGTGTACAAAGTATCTTGGTATTATTAACATCATTAGTATAAAACTTTTAACACCGCTATCGCTACTAACTTACTCCCTATACACAGACCATTCTCACCCATATATCAAGCACACCGACACACAGGTCCATTTAATGAATTGCCGGCAAGTTCCAGGTCCGGCAACGGGAATCTGCCGTGATTTAAACCCGTGACGAATTTATTATAAGCCCAAATTTATGCGCAATTCAACTGATTGATAAATGGATTTGCATTTTTATTTGCAAAATCTGGGATCCGGCTTGATTTCTGAAGTATACATTTTTTTTATGAATTCGAAATATCAATTGCTAATTCAATTTTTTCTACAGTTTGGAGTTAAGTTGATTCCTTTAAATCTGTTAGAAATGTATTTAATAGGGCCACATTTTGGGCCACCACTATGTACACTACATAGAAAAAAAAGACGTGTGGCACTCGGGGACTACCGCGGTAAAGCTATTGCATAGCATTTTTTATCAACTTATGCAATTATAATTATTTATTTATTTTATTTATGCAGTATTTTTTTTCCTGCCACCTAGAGGCGAGTTGCTGAACTAAAGAGACAAGCGTGATATTTCAAAAAAGTCATTAAAAGTTCTGCTATTCGTCGATAGATGGCAAAACTAAAAAGTATCACCGCTGTGCCGGTCGGAATGTTAGGTTATTTCCGTTACGGAATTTCTGGATTCGGTCGCCACGCTCAAGGCCCGCGATAGAAGCTATGCAATAGCTTAATAGGAAAAAATATTGCATTTAAAAAAAAATACAAATAAATTAATCAGAAGAAGATTACAACTTTACACTAAAATTATTATTTTGGGCAGTCATGACAAGAAGGTACTGACATCGAGATAGGAAACCTACGTTTAGTACAAAATCCTTGGGCACTGAATTCTACTTTCATGGTCATGACAATTGAGTTTTAAGGCTTTCAGCTTTGACACTTGACAGTTTTATGAGTTGAAGCATATTTTATATTTTTTGCGTTGAAGTTTATATGTGCTCTTTTAAGTACACCGTTCAAGCACATGTGTAAATAAATTGAGTGATTTTTATTAAAAATAATATTATGATTTAATTTAAAATTGTACACTACTTATTACACATAACTTGTTTTCAAATTTGGGACGGATTTGCTAAATACCAACTTGAAACTCTTGACATCTTTAAGCGAAGAGCCAAGAGACTTATTAATAGCGACCAGTTGACTGATGCAGAACTTCAGAGCTTGGGGCATCGTCGCAGGGTGTCGAGCCTCTTGGTATTTTATCGGATACATTTCGGAGAGTGAACAACGGTTACACAATCTAATTCCCCCATCCCCATTCTATCGAAAATCGAGACAGACTCTTAAGCGACACCGCTATATGGCACTCATTACACAAATGCGGACAAAGCGTTTTGCTTCATTAGCGAACTACAAAAGAATGGAATTCCTAACCTGAGTCTGTGTTCCCTGATAAATACAATATAGGAGTCTTAAAGTCGCGAGTGAATAGGCATCTTCTAGGAAAACGTGCTCCATCGTCGACCGCATCGTCACTTACCATCAGGTGAGATAGCGGTCAAACGTTTGCATATCTTAAATAAAAAAAAACTTAATTTACTAGAGCAAAAAGGATAAAGAGATAAAAGTGACAGTTTGGCTAATACGCATTTACCTTTTAATTATTATCACAAATTTTTAAGGTACTTTTGCTCCTACCGCCGTTTCCCCAAAATTTAAATACAGACTGAATTTCTGCGACTGGCAACACTGCCTCTTTTCATCTTTCCATTGACATCTCGCGGCTTCAAAAGAATATTACATTTCCTCCTCGTTTTGTACAAACTGTTATTGTAGATGCTTACAATTTTCGAGAGCACTGTAAGTATATTCCGAGAAGTGCAGTGACGTAATACGTATTCCTTTAGAATGTAGATTAGTTTTCCGAGAAACGTTGGAGTTCCCTTGGGTTGGTTTGTTATGTCTAATGAAAGTTGGCAGTCTGTACTCTGTAGTTTACTTAGAATATTGTTTGATTGTATGCATCGGATTAATTGATGAATGTTTCATTGAACTAACTGTGCTTTGCAGCTTTGCCCACTATTTGTCATTTTGTTATTTTAGAAAAAAAGTAACTAACGTCCTATTCTAAGGCCTACATTATCTACATACAAAAGTACATCTAAATCCATGTATTTTTTAGTCTTACCTTTCAAACTTAATCACACTAATATTATTTATGCGAAAGATTGTGTGTAAGTGTAACTATGTATGTTTATATTCTCTTCACACCGTAACGGCTGAACAAATTAAAATGATTTGAAATGTGCATAGCTTATACCCAAGATTAACATAAAGGATATTCAAATCACGCTTGTGAAGCCGCGGGGAACAACTAGCAATTCTATATATCTATTTAATCGTTAGTATTAACAAACGTACAATTGAAATGCCCGTTAACTTAGTTGGCTTCCCGGTGAGAACACAAGTTTTATACCCAAGGGAAATTTGTGTTTCTGGTTCTGGGTGGAATTGTGTTTGTGATGTAAATGTTTCCGGTACCTATTCAAGGTAGTGTAGGGCTGCGAAAGTAAAGGCGTAAAAAAATAGATATTCCAATAATATCGCATATATTAATACGTCCACCAAACGAATTCAGCGTGTAATTTATATTATACTAGCCTTGCCCCGCGGCTTCGCCCGCTATTTTGAACCCCGCTTTTGCCCGCTAAAAAGTAGCCTATGTGTTAATCCTAGGTATAATCTATGTACATTCCAAATTTTATCAAAATCCGTTAAGCCGTTAAAGCGTGAAGAGGAGACAAACATACTTACACACAAACTTTCGGATTTATAATATTAGTAGGATTTCTTATCTAAACAGGTAGTAACATACTAGGCCAAGCGTGTAAAAAAAAAAGACGTGTGGCACTCGGGGACTGCCGCGGTAAAACTATTGCATAGCATTTTTCATCAACTTATGCAATTATAATTATTTTATTTATGCAGTATTTTTTTTCCTGCCACCTAGAGGCGAGTTGCTGAACTAAAGAGACAAACGTGATATTTCAAAAAAGTCATTAAAAGTTCTGCTATTCATCGATAGATGGCAAAACTAAAAAGTATCACCGCTGTGCCGGTCGGAGTGGGGGGTGTTAGGTTATTTTCGTTACGGAATTTCTGGATTCGGTCTCCACGCTCAAGGCCCGCGATAGAAGCTATGCAATAGCTTAAAAAATTTAAAATATTTAATATAAAAAAGAAAAAAAAATACAAATTACAATGATCATAGAAACTGTCACATAATCTGTGTCTCAAGCTAAACGTGATGATACCTAACCGCCATAAAATTTTAATACAAGCTGTAACCAATACATATCAACTTTTGGGGTGACCCGACGTCCGAAATTATGCCCCACGGTTCGATAAGCTCGATATACAGGGGGCTACAAACGCCGCCCTCGAATATCTTTTGTTTATTTTGGAGACCGCACGAAACGCCAACAAACAAGAAGTCACTCCAAAATGACGCGGCACGGAACGCTCTTGTATTACGTATAGAACGAACTTTGACAAGAATTTTGAGCCCCCGACCCACAAAAAGGGGTTTTTTAAGTTGCATATTTGTGTCTTTGCATGTGGTATCGCAGCTTCCATTTGGCAAGAACGATTTAGATTTAGTATTTTTAATGAGACATGAGTATTTAAAGTTATGATTGGTTACTATTGATCAGACATTTTGAGTCGCGAGTGAATAGGTAAGTATATTTTAGGCAAGGTTGCTTCATTGTCGACTACATCGTCGCTTACTATCAAGTCAGATAGGGGCAACATTTTGCCTATCTGGATAATTAAGAGAGAGCGTTTAGGGTATTTTAATTTTGCCACATGTATTGCTTGTTGTAATTGAACCTCACTTCGGGAATTATCCGCATTATGCAGCACAAAACATAACATAGGTTACTTAAGTACTATTTCCCTACAACATTTCATTACCAACCGTTTAGACGTTTTGAAGCGATTTAGTACAAATAAACATGAAATACAATGTAAGTGCTAAAAATACTAATTTCACTTATGTTCTATGCTTTCTTTTAAACAATTTTGTACATCATTTCGACTGAGTTTTGCCGCTTGCCCAATATTTAACATTGGGCAAGGGAACTTCTTGAGAATTATTTTGCCCAATATCAAACTTCTTTTGACCTTTTTTGCGGTTCATACTCCGTTTTTCAATACTAAACACTAAATTACATTTTCAGTTGTTTGGCTGTCATAATATGAGAATCAATAGTATAAGTTGGAAATCGCATTGTGAAATAATGGTGGCTCGTTTGTGATCTATATTCCATAACTAGCCGTGCCCCGCGGCTTCGCCCGCTAATATCAAGTTTAAAAGTAGCCTATGTGTTAATCCTAGGTATAATCTATGTACATTCCAAATTTCATCCAAATCCGTTCAGCCGTTAAAGCGTGAAGAGGGAACAAACATACTTACACACTTACACACAAACTTTCGGATTTATAATATTACTAGAATATTGTAGAAAACAATATTTTATTTGCTTTAATATGATAATTATTTAATAATTAATATGAGTGTTTGTTATTATTTTATGCACTCATAAAATAAGCAATTTCTGTCACGTGGGTAGCGAAGTATCGTCTTAATGCCAAATTTGCGGCATAACAAGTGTCAAATTTTGAAGGGAGCCATAACAATTGTCAATTTTAACTTCAACAACGCGTAAATCACGACAATACAGAAAAGTTTCAAATGTGCTCGAGTTTTAATAAAAAAAATGACCAAAACTAGTCGTCTACAAAATAAGTCGACATTTTTTACGTGTTTTAGGCCATAAATTATGTGTAATAATCACGATAGTTTTAATTAATTAACAAAAAATATATACATTTGAACTGAGAAATTTGATCATCCTGTACTTTTAGTGTAACCGATATCGATAGAGTTCCAGTAATTTTGGAACATAGAAACCGAAATTTATGTTTCATGCCCGAACGCTTGGAATGCGAATAAAATTATATGAATGGGATTGGTTATAGCAATAGTATTTCATTTTGTTTTTTTATTTTTATTCTGTGAATGTTGGTAACAGAATGCAACGCAATTATAAGCTAGCTGTAATATTTAAAACATTTTGGTTGCATTGTTTTTATTATTAAAGACGGTATAAAAAATACGTACTCGTCATAGAATTTTAATATGTCTAGAACGAATCTTGTGCTGTGAACGATAAACAACAGGCCAATATGTATAAACGGAGTGATTACATTATCTTTGAATATGTAGATACTGGTGTGCGCGACAGCTACGTCTTACAATCGCGTTGTGTCTGCTTAACACGGTATATTTATTGTTTGAAGTTACCAACCAATATATAAAACCAACTAATCTTTATATAAATAATTCTACTGTACGTGTGTATGTCACTGAACTCCTCCTAAACGGCTGGACCGATTTGAATGTTTTTTTTTTTGTATGCATGTGGGTGGCGCCCTGGGTGGTTTAGATTCACAAATCAGCCCGGCAGATGGCGATGCAGGGGTTGCACACGGGCGAAGCCGGGGCGAATCACTAGTAATTTGTATATTTTTTTAATCATTATATTTGTTTCATTTATAGTTATGAAAGTTTAAAACAACAACTGGATCTATTTTTATATATATAAACCTAGTATAAAAGATCTATAATTCCTTTTCAGGATTAACTTAATAACAAAAAATAGTTTGCGCAACACAAAAAATTGCCATTCTCGGCAGCGCTCCCTTTTTTAATCTTCTGCGTTGCTGTTCATTGACATATGTCTTGTAACTAAACTGATCGGAGCAAACTAAAGAACTTTTTGTTGGTACTTCATCACGATTTTTTTCGTATTATATTCACACATTTGCTTCTGAAGGATCGATAGATTGGTATTCTGCAAACAAGTATAATATTATGTATTAAAAAAATTACCTCATTTTTAACTTGACTTTAAAATTCGAAGAAAATCATGAAAAAGAATATTTACCCACTAAACCTCTTGATTATGAATGGAATTTTCAGTTTAGCAAACTGGTAACCTTACGGCTAATGCAAAATTGCGAACTACAATTTAATTTATTTACGTAATTTCAATGCCATGTTTTGGAGTGACTTACACGAAATGATGTAACCTACTGGTGATAAATGTGGTGTTTTTAATCGGCCTTTGAATTTTTGCACAGCTTAATCGCTCAACTCGTAAATTTTTAACAACTCAATTTATTTAGTGCTAGTCCGTTTCCACTGACGGTCTCACTGACACTGAGCGGCGGGTATGGACGTAAAAGTTGACAGTTCACCGATATTTTTTTCGACGCGTTCTGTTTTCCTTCAGTCTATCTAGACATATCCAACATTATTGTTACTCGTATATTCTAACTAAATCTTTCTGTCTTTGCAAATTGATTTGGTACAATATCAGTGAGACTTTGGCTATTGGTGCAAATTGCACCAATAGCCAAGCGATAGATTACTACGTGTTTTCGACTTGTTAAACGACTGCATTGTGTAAAAGACTGCGTAACAATTTAATCAAAAGCCATTATGAGCATTCACCTTCGAAGCAGGGGTATCGGGTTCGATTCCCGGCGGGAACACAGGTCTTCTCATCAAGGAAAGTTTGGGTTTCTGGTTCTGGTTGTGATTGTGTGTGTGATGTAAATGTTTCCGGCATCTACGACACAAATCATCGAACTCATTGTGGTGCTGTGAGTGTGAAAGTGTTTATGTTTATAGCTAAGCACATATGTGACACCTAAAACCTCTCCGTTCTCGGTTCAACCAGCCAGTGAAGCTTAAAGCCTTTCATTTCGTTTTAAAACCGACCGCCAAACCTCAGTCAAAGGTTCACAACAAGTAAAAGTTGTGAGTAACCACAGCTTGCATTTGGTAATGTCGATGTGTATGCAGTGAGTCGGAGAGCCGGATATTTTATGTGTTAAACATTTCTTTTGTACCAGTATATCAAACTGATATGACATTATGACAGTTTATCAAACTTATAAAATGCTAGTGTTGGCGAAAGTGTTATCGTAAGCTACGGGTCTTGGGACCAGTTGGCGCAGTGGACAGGTGTCCGCCCTCTGCGCCGTGGGTCCTGGGTTCAATTCCCGGCAGGAGCACTAATTCTTTCCCAAGGGAAATTTGTGCTTCTGGTTCTGGGTGTAATGTGTGTGTGATGTGAATGTTTCCGGCACCCACGATATAAGTCTTTGAACTTAGTGTGGGGCTGTGAGTGAATGCGTTTGCGTTTGTTTTGTTTGTTAATTTTCATCAACATGGCATTATTCGCGTCCACCTTAGAAAAAATATCGGTTTAAAGATATGTAATACATTTTTACAGGTTTTTATAATTCTTAAATAAACTTATATGCCAAATACTCTATATGTAATATTATAATGATAATGTTAAAAATAATTGTGAAGGCATCCTTGCTAATTTTTAAAATGACCAATAATAATAGATAGTATAATCTTCTGGATTATTAAACTTTGCAACTTATAATGTTTTATCAACACGTCTTAACACAAAACTTAGCAAACCGTTACCAGTGAACCTACGAATAAATGACTTATAATTTATCTGTAGCAGTTAACTAATAAAAATGTTAATGCATATTATAGTGTTTTATCAACACGTATAAGCACAAAA
Organism: Lomographa bimaculata; assembly: GCA_948107665.1. Lineage (NCBI taxonomy): Eukaryota > Metazoa > Arthropoda > Insecta > Lepidoptera > Geometridae > Lomographa > Lomographa bimaculata. Next base: position 2,761,058 of record OX403588.1, on the reverse strand, counting down.
CTTAGCAAATTGTTATCAGTTAACTTACGAATAAATTTCTTATAATTTATTCGTAACAGTTAACTAATAAAAATGTTAATGCAAATTATAATGTTTTATCAACACGTATACTCACAAAACTTAGCAAATTGTAATCAGTTAACTTACGAATAAATTACTTATAATTTATTCGTTAATGCAAATTACAACTTATCTTAATTTTTATACGCATACATATTGAATTTAGATACTTCACTAAGATATATAAATAAACAAAAGTTTATTGATAATAGGTTATTATTTCAATTTTGTAAGTACGGCCTCTCAGACTACAAGCTTCATTAAAAGTTGCTTTACGAACTTTCATTTGACATCTAATGAAGGTTAGACTGGAGTTATAACATGCTTGGTTTTGTCGAAAATATTATTAAATACAGTAGACGAAATCGCCAGGATAAAAAATATAAATATTTTTTATCCTGCAACTTTGCCTGCTTTTCCGATAATGATGATAATGGTAGACAGGGGTAAAATAGCTTAACAGTTTACAGTGTTTTTTTATGTGCTTAACTATAATAGTTATCCTGGAAGAAAGTGATAATGCGGGCAAAGACGTGCCTACATTTTTTTCATTCGAGCCAAGATGTACCTAAATTTTACGTCTTGACTTAAAAACTCCTAGAATACAGCATAATTATGGGGGATTATTTGTATGCGCTAAGGCGAATATTTCAAAATCTCACTAACAGACGAGATACTGGGCAGACGCTAACCTATTAAATATGAAAAAAAAACATGCGGGGCAGTCTTTAAGGACTGCCGATAGAAGTGAAAAAGTACATACATTTTTTTTTTTTTTTATGCATTATAGGCAAGCATTTGACCACTATCTCACCTGATGGAAAGTGACGATGCAGCCGAAGATGTAACATGCTTGCCTAGAAGATACCTATTCACTCTTGACTTGAAGACTCCCAGATTATACCCCTCGGGGAACAATGACGCAGGCAATGAATTCCACTCCTTCGCTGTACGGATGATGAACATAGAAGCAAAACGCTTCGAGCGAACTGGAGGTATGTCAACCATAAATGGATGACGTTTGACAGTTTGTCTGGTTGTTAGATGGTAAAATGGGCATGGTGGAATTAACTCATGTAATTCCTGCGCACACTCTCCAAAATGCAAACGATAGAATACCGATAGACTTGCGACCATACGTCTGTGACCGAGGCTCTGCAATCTGGACTCAACTACATACTACATACTACATACATACATAGGGTATATAGTAAGCGTTCGGTGAAGATGGCGCGAGTTCCATGATTTTTGTTCACCCAAAAAGGGCTCAACGCGCCTAAAGAAGTTTTAATTTCAACAAAGATTTTGTATAAAAAATACTTTAAATTTATTTATTGATTGCGAATACAGGTGTACCTATATTTGATGACAAACAATAGATCGCCATATTCTGACTTTCTACGTGCAAAACAAATTGAAACGTATCTAACTAATACAGTTTTCATAATTACAGTCTAGCTTTGAAATATTCATCTACACTATAATGAGCTTTCAAGCTATCAAGTAAAAGGAGAATACGTACACAAGTACGATCTTTGAGTTAAGCGAGACCCACACAAATACGTTCGATATAAATGAGCATACATGTTTCTGCAATGATTGAATGCGACACACACATGCATACCAAGACGTGTGTCCCACGTACACAATAGATGCACACAAGGAGATGCTCTCAGTTCCGATTCAATTTAGATATTTTCTTGCCCTTCCGGCTTCAGTTTACACAGGCTGTTCAAATATTATTGTTTGTTTATTACGGGATGTTTTTGTTACAAATATTATGAGTTGCGCTGTATTTTTTATCTTCGGTTGTGTATTTATATCTAAAAAATGGTTTGTATAAAAAAAGTTGGAGTTTAGCAAAAATGTATATATCTACCTGCCATTTAATTCATGTTGTTGTTTTACCGTTTTTAATATTTACCTAAACATAAACGCTTTCACACTCACGGCCCCACTATAAGTTCAATGACTTGTGTCGTGGGTGCCGGAAACATTAACATCACAGACACAATCACAACCAGAACCAGAAACAGAAATTTTCCTTGGGGAGAAAACTTGTGTTCCCGCCGGGAATCGAACCCGATACCACTGCTAAGAAGGCGAACGCTCACCCAACTTAGCCAACGGGCATTTCGCATATTAAAACTATAAAGCTTCTAATTCTTTCAGTGCTCTCCAAGTTCTAAAAAGAACTGTACTTATTAAAACACCTGTTTTTTACTTCGATATCTTGCATTAAATGTAAATAGCATTAAATATTACAACATGCACTATTTAATAGAAGAAAATTGTAAAAAGACGATGAAAATACTGGAGACCATAATAATATTATAACAACCACTGTTTTATATCATGATTTTTCTTAAATATTTTGTTATTTCTGATATGCTAGTTGAGCCCCGCGGCTTCGCCCGCTGATGATGATGATGATGATTAAAGTAGCATATGTCCTAATTCAGAGTATAAGCTACCTACATTCTAAATTTCATGAAAATCGGTTAATTAGTTAAGGAGATATGTGGTAACAAACATTCACACACACACAAACTTTCGCATTTATAATATTAGTAGGATAATCATTTTTTTTTATGCATAATAGGCAAGCATTTGACCACTATCTCACCTGATGGAAAGTGACGATGCGGCCGAAGATGTAACACGCTTGCCTAGAAGATAGGTACCTATTCACTCTTTACTTGAAGACTCCCAGATTATACCCCTCGGGGAACAATGACGCAGGTAATGAATTCCACTCCTTCGCTGTATGGATGATGTACGTTTTTCTTAAATATTTTGTTATTTCTGATATGCTAGTATTTGATAACTATCACCAGATAGTAAGTAAATTGTATGACAACTTTTTAAAAGGTAATTTTCACAAATACTAATGAACCTGTGAATATATGATTTTTTGTCACTTTCACACAGTGAGATAGCGGTCAAATGCTTGCCTATCCAGCATTAAAAAAAAATATTTTTTCGCAAATTTACTTTGTGTTAATTTTTTTATACATCAACTAATGTTGCCTGGGACTTCATTTGTGTTGATAATTGATGTTAATGATGGTACTATGTCAGAAATCGTCGTAAGCCTGATAATCTCAACAAAGTATAATCGTAAGCGGATGTTTTGTATAGAACTGATTTTTTTTTATCTATAGATCAAAATATTGATAGTTGATATTGAAATAGCAATAAAGAACCTCTGAAAATTATATCTAAGGGAAAGCCCAAGAATATATAATTTTAACATCTCAGAAGCACGCAATCAAGTGATTATAACTAATTAATTATAATTAAGGTTACTCTGAACACACCCTGTATAGAATAGGACCTGCCTCTGGAGATAGCTTGAGTGTTTTCACCTTTGAAATGAGCCGAAATGGAGATAACAGTGGAAATAAAATAGTAGGTAATCTGAACTTAGTTATATTTTATAGCTAGAAAATAATATGTCCATTAAATTAATGCAGTATCTGCACTTAAATTATTGAAATAAGTTGCACTAAAAACTTTTTGTTGTTGATTCGGGATGGAGATAAATTAAATTAAAGCTAGGAGTTTAGGGCGTCAATTTTCTCAAAGTACACAGTACATTTACATCGCACGAGTCCTTGACAAGAGAGAGTGACGCACAGATAATACAAGATAAAGCCACAGAGGCACATGCCATAGAGCACCAGTGCTGCCAACATGTAGATTTTCACTTTGGCGCCAAAGTGAAAAATGTCGTTGCCAATTTATAATGTTTTATTATTAAACTATTATAGTTTGTGATCGTGCATATGTGTACAAGTTAACTATAACTGTAGACAATAACTGTAGATAAGTTACAATAATATTAACAAAGTTGAAACGTGTGATTCTCAGTTTCATTCTAAAACTCAATTAAAAACTTTTCTTTTGTAAAATGTATACCATGTTACTTTCTTTTGGACTATGATTTTTTAAATGAATGAATAAAATCTAATTATTAAGCAATTTAATTAAAATATAAATATATAAAAGCTAACAAAGAAACGAAAGATAGAAAAATACAACAAAAGGTGCCAAAAAGGTCGTAACTCAGCATTTAGTTACCAAATGAATGAATAAAAATACCAAATGTTGCTTTACTCTAGTAAAGCAACATTTGTTTGGCGCTGCTTATCAATCTTTGACTTGACATTGACTTTTATCAGTGAATGGGGAGAATTTTCATATCTTTGATAGGCAAGCATCTGACCACTTTCTCACCTGATGGTAAGCGCTCTCTCTGCGACTTAAATATTTTTTTGACCACCATCTCACTTTCCTTTAGGTGAGATACCTGATGGAATTTGATAATGCGTCCGAAGATGTAGCATGCTTACCTAGAAGATACATATTTACTCTTGAATTAAAATAATGTCACGTGAGATTGCAATGTGCTCGTTATAAAGAGAGCATTTTTTTTTTAATACTTTAGGCAAAGGAAGTTATCCTACTATGTTTTCTCAGCTTCATTTACGAAGGTGGAGGACGTGAACGACAAAATGAATGAACGAAAATGATCATTTAAAGGCGAGACTCCATTTCTCGTGAGCGTTGGGAGACTTAGATCTTATTACCAGGAAGTAGAATTGAATATAGAATATCATGTGAGATTGCAATGTACTCGATAAGAAGAGAGAAATTTTCAAGGTAATTGAAGAAGTATCTGATGTTGTAACAAATTGTACGGGTCATAGATCTTATTGATACTATTTTAACTGCACAAAGCTAACAACAGTGTATTTTTATGCTTACTATAATAATTAATAGTAATAATACTAACGCAAATGTTTTTATGTACGGGTGTTTGTTATTATTTCACGGAAAAAACACAACAATTTGACACAATGTCAATTGTCCAAAATATAACGATAAATGTCAAGTAAGTAGGAAAAGAAACTGCCATCTGTGAGCTATTCCGGCGTGCGCTGCAAAAACCGTTAGAGTTCCACGTATATAATGTAAAATGAAAATGTTTATCTTAGGTATTCCTACAAAAAAGCCCGCGACAACCTGTAACGTATATCTATATTTTATGTGTAAGCCATTTGCCAAAATAGTGAACCATAAATACAATTAAATTGTGTGATTTATTTCTAATGCAACGGCTCAACGGATGTGTAATGTGCATAGCTTATACCTATAGGATTAACACATAGGCTTTTTAAACTTTAACTTGATCAAGGCGAGCGAAGCCGCGGGTACGGCTAGTACATTATATATGTTGTGTATTGTACTAATTAATAACTTTTTTATAGCCACATCAATAACATGGTCATGGTCATACAACGTTTCAAAAGCTCATTATACTTATTTAATATTGTTTTATGTCATTATTCAATCAGCCGTGTGCCTCGGCGTGAGCAATACGCGTGCGTGCGCGTACGATTATTACTACCATCAAGCGGCGATATTGTAGGTTAAGATGAACTGTGCTACGTGCGGAAATAAGTTTAATGACGGTGTGCAATGTGGATTATGCAAGAAACACTATGACTTCATTTGCGCCGGGATAACTGAGAGTGGCTATCGTCGTCTGGGTGCCGAGAGACGCGCAGCGTGGAAATGTGCGTCTTGCCGCCTTCTATCTGAAGCAGCGGCGGTGTCGGTGTCAGCGCCAGCGACGGGTCAATCGCAAGAAATTACACTTGATGCCATTATGGCGAAACTGAACATGATGTCAGCTAAACTTGAAGCCTTGCCGAGTCTGATCAGTGATGTTAAGGACATAAAAAATGACCTGTCAAAGCTACAGGCATCACAAAAAGGGACGAATAAAAAAATGCAAGAAATTGATAGCCGAATCACATCGCTTGAGTCCGGCTCGTGTGACTTAGGCACAATTAAATCACAAGTGTTGACTCACCAGCGCAATGAGACTATGAGAGATCAGTGGTCTCGACTTAACAACGTGGAGATTAAGGGGGTGCCTGCCAAAAAAGCCGAGGATTTATACGAAATAGTCAACAAAATAGCCGCAGCTGTAAGCTATAAGGTGACTAAGTCGCAGATTAACTATGTGAGCCGTATCCCTTCCCACAACAACAGGGATAAATCGATAATAGTTAGTTTTCTAAACAGATATATAAAAGAGGATTTTGTAGCCTCAGCGCGAGCATTGAAATCTTTGACTTCAGCTGATTTGGGGATTTCAGGAGAACAAAATCAACGTACTCGTGTATATGTGAACGATCACCTTTCTCCCGAGTATAAGAAACTACTCACAAAAACTAAAGAAGTCGCTAAGGAAAAAGCCTACTCATTCGTATGGATCAAGTTTTCGAAGATTCACGTGCGAAAGAACGATACATCTCACGTTGTTATCATCAATTCAGAATCGGATTTAAACAAGTTAACCTAATCAGCTGTTTATCCCACTTTGCATTTTTGTACTTGACGATTGTGCTGTTCATTTGTTTACTTAATGTTAGTCTGCCGCCTACTGCTACCTACCTACATTTATATTTGTGTTTTCCCACATATTTAAAGATATTACTGATATATTTATATTTGCGTTATTTTTCCAAAACAGTGATATTGTTAATTATAATTATAAATTTGATTTTCGCTTCTGCACTCAGTACCAAGAAATTGCTTTATTTAGATGCGCAATACGCCCTCATTGTTCTTATATATATACCACCTGACGTGGTGTACAATTTGCTACCAAGTCATGCTGTCTCGCTTAGACATATAAAACAGCCAATTGAGCCGTTCCGCTCCTGCATTATACCTGCTATGTTTTTCTTCTATCAGATACTAAATACACATTTTTCTCACGCATTTTTACGAGGTCGCCTCCCTACTCCTGTTGTACTAACAATAACTATGAAACTTTTATTCAATCGTTATTTATCGAATGGTCAACGACATCTAATTATCATCAACAAGATTATGCTAACTATGTTTTATTTATTTACCTGTGTTTTGATATACGGGATTACACTCAAATTTATTTTGTTATTGCATTTCAACCATTATGGACTATGACCAGCTATACTGTTACTATCAAAATGTCCGAGGTTTACGCACAAAAACGTCAACATTTAGGCGCAACCTGTCGCTAAACAATTATAGTTTAATTGCACTATGTGAGACTTGGCTTCTACCCGGTTTAGAATCTTCTGAACTTTTTGACAGCTGGTACCAGGTGTTTCGACGTGACCGCTGCTATGACCTAACAATGCAATCAATGGGTGGCGGCGTACTTCTAGCTATATCTAAAGAGTTTAATGCCTTACCTAGGCCCGAGTGGAATTCTACAGCTGAAGATCTATGGGTAACAGTTTCTCTAGGTACCTATAGCCTTCACATTTGTGTTATATATTTATGTAATCAGAATTTAGGCCTAAACTTTACACAACAATTATCGAACTTTTTAGATAAATTAAGGGATATTATCACAAATAATCCATCCGACCACTATATGATTTTTGGGGATTTTAATATGGGAACTATATCTTGGACCATTTTCCGACATCTACGGGCCAATTGCCTATATTTCCTAAAACTAAACTAAAACTATATACAGCAAAGAGCCAAGTTACCCACAAGCCATCGAGCCTATAGGTAACTCAAGTGCTCAAGCCCACTACCAGTGGGTAGCGTTCCCATCATGCTGGCTGCATTGCCTCTCTGAATTGCAATGCTAATACGTTGAGCCAAATAAGTGCCAGCATTTTGGTCACGCGTCGCCTCAACCAGGCGCTCTGATAGAATTTTGAAAATAGAATGAGCTCCCGGTCCCCACGGACCCAGTGTCTCAACACCAAACGGCTCAAATATGTAACCACTGCCGAGGTTTCCATATTTTCGCCGTTTGCGCTGCTCTGCCGAAGTTGCCGCGACGCCAACCCCATTCTGTGATTCAGGAAGATGTGACGGAGCTAAAGTATCGACACAAGTTGCATCCCACACTAAAGGCCGTCCCATCTTCCATGGAATTAAAGTCATTCCGTCAGGTCTTTTACCATCGTCACGCATCAGACCATTCGGTTCGAGAATGGCTGGAACGTTGGCACTGGTAAAAGCCCGGCGGATGATATCGTTGAGGCTGGCGTGGCGGGAAATTCGGCCAGCACTTTTCTGGCACGAGAGGCCGTGGTGACCGAGCTGGTCAACAGTAGTACCACACTGACAGCTATGGGCAACATAGCACCTTGCACCCAAACGTAAGCATATAGCGAGACGGAAAGCAGATGGATCCATAAGAGTACCAGTATTAAGCGAGGGAATGGCCTGCAACCAAAGCCCTGACTCCCATACAGAAACTGCTAGAAGTCTAGCACGCTCTGTGACGCTAGGACACGTATCTAAAAGATGTTTCCGTGCTAGTTCACAGAGCGGCCGATCCCACAGTCTCTGTGAGGATAGCCTCACTGGGAGCCCGGTATTTGGGCATGCCATCTCCCAGGCGCTTGTGGCCTCAGTCTGGTTTGAAATTTCTAAAGAACCCAAACTATGTGAAAGTATTTTTTCGACTAATTTAGAAGTACCATGAACTGAGGACAAGAAAGCCGGTAACGCAACACTAGAAATTTTACGAATACCTAAGCCTCCTAGTCTTACAGGTAAAGAAGCTTGCGACCAAGCCCTATCATCTATGTCAATATTCAAAACCGATACAAGAGTATTCTTTACGATATTGTCCATGCTCTCGAGGAGCGCGCCATGTTTCCAAAGCGGACAACATCTTAAAGAATACGTAAATTTTGGGACAAAAAGGCAAAATCTAATAATTGTAAAAGCCATATGAGTGTTAATTTTGAGCAATCGGTCGGAAGAATTTTTAAAATTTTGAATTTTTTCTTCTACAAAAGGTGAAATTGATTCATCTAATATCGGCGAACCTAAAAGGCGAAGTGAACACTTGTCGACTAGTTTTATATTGTAAGCCAATGAGTTAAATTTTTGTAAAACCGATAATTTGTCTGAACAGTTATCGCAAACAAAAAGTTCGCATTTTGAAAAATTTAGTTCAAGCCCAATCATTTTAAATTCATCTATTAGTAATTTTAGATCACTTAAGACAGTATTCACATCACCTCCCAGAGTTCCGTCATCCAAATACCAAACATTTAGTTTGGATTGGAGACGTTGAATTATCGGATTGACAGCTAAAGAAAAAATTGCTGGGCCGCACGGGTCACCCTGCTGACATCCAACGGAAGACAAAAGAACATCGTTTTTGTAAATTAATTTTGATGGTTTACCATAGCATTGCCAAATAAAATTATATAACTCTGGAATTTTATCTTTCACCTGGGTCAGAAGGGTGCCTCTATCAACAGAATTAAAAGCATTCTTAACATCCACCTTTAGCAACACCTCTCCACAATTTTGATTTAAAAATGTTCTAAGGGAATGGACAGCAGCCTCACATCCGCCCCGCGAACCAAAACCAAGCTGTATAGGCTGAAAAAGATTGCTTAAAGAAGCAAACATTTTCTTACAACCGATTTTAGCCGCGAGGCGGCGATATGTGGTGCCTACCGCTATAGGCCTGATGCCACCATCTTTTTTGTTTAGTGCGCATAAATTTGCGCCGTACAAAATATCTGTGACGTCATTATTGACTTGACCTGACAACATCAGGTTAACTAAAGCCGTAAGGTCTTTCAAAAGAGCCTCACCAATCTCGCCAGAACTAGCACATAAAAGATCTTTTAGAATTTGCGGTGTTAAGCCATCTAGGCCACCGGCAGACCCACCTTTAAAAGACATAACGGCCGCAGCAACATCCTGAGCGGTCGCCTCAACAGTGACGTCATTCTGTTGAGGTGGATCAGGTAAATGGAGATTTGTTGCCGCGGGTGGATGTTTGTCACGAAGTGACTGTATCGTATCCGAATTATAAGGGGCTAAAGTGTCGCAAGAGAACAAGACTCGTGCTGCCCCTGTAATGTCACCATCACTAATTTTGTTTTCTACAATCTTATAAGTCGCCAAATTATCTTTATTTTTAGAATTTGTATTATCCCGCCTTATGGGCGGGACAATCATGCAAGAATCGAAAGTTTTCCTTTACTCTATTAGTAAGGGACGTTTTGTTATTAGGGTCAAAAGATACGTAAAGTACGTGGTATGAAAAAGTCAATAGATGTTCCCAGGCACTTAATGAATTTTGAAAAACAACTTTCTTAATTGCTCTTGAAAGAGACTGAGCAACTGAAATGCGTGCGCCTCGCGGAATGCGCTTTAAAATAGGGACCGAATTTTTGTACAAGCTCAATACCTCCCAAAACGGTTTGGGAGGAGTAGCAGCGCTCGTTAAACTGCTACTATTGATACTTTCTTCATTAACTCGTAAAGAAAGGGGGACATTGATTTTATGGCATTTAGTTTTGTGAATTTTTAAGCCCCTCTGACCTTTAAAATAACGAGCCTGGGGACACAAAGTACACAGAACCATGCTCTCTTGCGACACACTACTTAAGACATCTGCATTCGTCACTATTTGCATGCAAAGAGCCATTTTACAGAAGTAAATAAAGTAATCTTAGGATTTCTAAAGACGTCAGTCAGTATGACTTGACGTGGCCCGCAAAGCGCCGGCGCGCAGCCGCGTTACCATGAAAACAAAAATAACAAATTAGCAGCAAATAGAACTATTTATGTCAAAAATGTGATGAAAACAAATACCCTTATAAAACGAATTAGCGATTATCTCTAGGTCTACAAACAATACCTTGCAAGTACCATAAGGCGCAGGGCCTACCGGTGGGCAAAATATGCCCTCAAAATAAGATAAAACTCTGAAAAATAAATTTAGCCAAAATAGCAAACTAAACTTGTCAGAGGTTTTTTTTTTTTTTTTTTTATCTTGGAACTTTATGGACGAGGCTAATAGAGGTTATCTGGAACCACTTAATGTTGTAGGATACAATGAATGTAGTTTTATTGATGAGTTAACGCTAGTGGACCTACAGCAATATAATCACGTATCTAATCAGTTCGGTAGGCTATTAGATCTTGTTCCGATTCCAATACCGATGTCGTAGTCAGTAATATTTTGGACCCCCTGGTCCCGCTCGATCCCCATCACAATGCTTTAGGAGTTTTAGTCCATATTAAGCGCCAGCGTGCCCTCAAGCCAGCTCCTCGTTTAAGATATTGTTACAATCGCACCGATTTTGAAGGTTTTAATAAGGACTTGTCCGCGATAGATTGGCAAATGGATTTAAATGATAAGCCCCTTGATGAAGCTGTATCCTATTTCTACTTCATATTAGAGTCACTGCGTGATAAGTATGTACCTACATCACTTATACGTGTAAAATCATATCCGCCGTGGTATTCACCCGCACTTGTAAAAGTTCTAAAAGAAAAGTTCAAATTTCTAAGTAAATATAAACGCTATGGTATGGTTGCGGATAAACAATCAATTGATTATTTGACTAAACGTGCTAAATTATTAGAAGCAGACTGTTATAAATTATATATAGCAAAGGTTGAAACCTCTATATCTAATAACCCTAAATATTTTTGGTCATACTTTAAATCTTTATCAAAATCAAGTTCTATACCTAGTTTAATGACATATAACAATAAAAAGTCAAGCGCAGGTAATGAGATTTGTAACCTTTTTGCCGATTATTTTCACTCAACATTTTTAACGCAGGACTCATGTCCTCCTAGTATTGAAACAAATAGTCTCAACACAATGCTTACAGATGGAAACATATCTACAATTCACTTATCAAAATTTCAAATCAAAACTAAACTTATTAAACTAGATATATCAAAATCCGCCGGTCCAGATGCTATTCCACCAACGTTACTAACTAGATGTGCCGATACCCTATCCACCCCTCTTTTTATTCTCTTTAGCAGGTCTATTGATGAAGGATATGTGCCACTTGTCTGGAAAAAAGCTTTTATATCACCAATTCATAAGAAAGGCCCAAAAAATGAAGTCACAAATTATCGACCCATTTCAAAACTTTGTGTTATTGCTAAAATCTTTGAAAGAATTGTATATGAACAGTTGTACTCGGCACTTAGCAGTACACTTCCGACATCGCAACATGGTTTCCTCAAAGGTAGATCTACTGTCACTAACCTTATACTGTTGAATGAGTATGTTACTGAGTCCTTGGATGAGAGAACCAGTCTTGACGTCATTTACACAGATTACAGTAAATGTTTTGATAGGATTGACCATTGTTTACTTGTCGACAAACTTCTAAGGGCAGGTATAAGAGGTGACTTGCTGAGATGGTTCACATCTTATATCAACAATAGAACTCAAGCGGTAGTTTTGAGTAACTACACTTCAAAATGGATGAGAGTCCCCAGTGGGGTACCTCAGGGGTCCTTATTGGGACCACTCCTGTTCTTAATTTTTGTTTCGGACATAGACCGCTGTTTTAGAAATTCCACTCTTCTTAGCTTTGCCGATGATATGAAAATTATTAAACCAATAAGTTCTCAAGCTGATTCATTGTTATTGCAAGAAGATCTTAACAGTCTTGACATTTACTGTAAAGAAAATAAACTCGATCTCAATGCTCAGAAGTGTTCAGTCATGACATTTTCACGCAAAAATAACTCATTACTACATAATTATTTACTACAAAACCATATTTTAAATCGTGTTAGTAACATGAGAGACTTAGGAGTAACTCATGATTCAAAACTTATTTTTGATCAACATATTGCTTCCATTTCAGCTAAAGCTTCAAAATCTCTTGGCTTTATAATGCGTTCTAGCAAAAACTTTACTAATATAAAAACATTAAAAATTCTTTACAGCACCTATGTCCGTTGTCATTTGGAATATGCGTCGCAGGTTTGGAACCCTCGGTATAATATTTACATTGATCGATTAGAACGTATTCAACAGAAATTTATTCGATTTATTAACTATAAAACTTCTAACAAAGACAAAGACTACTTAAAGTCGTGTGCAAAGCATCACTTTCTACCACTTCATTATAGACGCAAAATCTCTGATGTAGTTTTCCTTAAAAAGATTTTAGTTTCTGTCATAGACTGCCCAGATCTACTTAATAAAATCAGCTTTTACATACCAAATAGAATATACAGGAACAGCCCTCTTTTCTCACTTCCACATGCTTCTACGAATTACCGGCAGAATAGCTTTGTCTACCGCGCATGCAAAACGTTTAGTGATTTATCGAAGGAAAAAGTCGACCTTGACCTTTTCCACACTAGTATACCAACAATGAGGCGTGTAATTGGCGATACTTTTTTTAATCAATATATTTAGTGCTTTGGATTATACTTATACTGTATTGATAGTGAGTGCGGTTCATCTTAATTTTTGTTTGTTCCCAGTGATTATTCATCACTGGTTATTGTAAAAACAAAAAAAAAAAGCTACGTTATTTAATTAATATTTAAATAAAGGGAAAAACACTTATATAATTGTTATATCCTACATGTTTTTTAAGCTATTTAATATCTATGAGTGGAGACTTTTAATTAACTCTTTGTTATATACTAAAATTGCCATATTGTATTACAATAGTTGTTAGTCTTCCTACAAAATAAAAAAATAAAAATAAAAATAAAATAAAATATTTAACGTTCCAAGATTTATATAATTAAACGCAAGCAAAGTTTAAAAAAACGACTACACCGCTTTACGCGGAACCTTGATCAGATTTAATGTAAAAAAACGCGTTATTGACTGTAACTCAAAAACTAGGGATCAGACCTTATTCAAATTTCAATGGGACTACATAAAAATCACCAGCTTTCAATTAAAAAAACGAAAGAAGTTATGAGGTAACTTTTGAAGTCGGGTGACTTTTGAAACGAGAACATCGTCAAAGTACGCATTATTCGTCACAAAATAGGCATTATTGACGATATTTCAAGAAGTACTGATCAGATCTTGATCAAATTTAAATGGGAGCAATTACAAAGCACCATCTTTTTTTCGAATCAAATTTTCGAAATCGGTTCACGGGGAAAGTAGTTATGAGGTAACACACATAAAAAAAATACAGTCGACTTGAGTACCTCCTCCTTTTTTGGGAGTTGGTAAACACTAATTGATATCGCATGATACTAGTTTTCTTTCATAACAAAATTCACCAATCATAAGAACTTATTTGAAACTTCAAAATGCATATGAACTTGTTATAGGTACTGTATGTATATTCGTTAATATATTGCCGGTAAAAAATATTAAACATTACGTTTCATCCTACTAATATTATAAATCCGAAAGTTTGTTTGTAAGTGTGTTAGTATGTTTGTTCCCTCTTCACGCTTTAACGGCTGAACGGATTTGGATGAAATTTGGAATGTACATAGATTATACCTAGGATTAACACATAGTCTACTTTTTAACTTGATAATAGCGGGCGAAGCCGCGGGGCACGGCTAGTATCAAAATATATTTGAAAATGCTGATTACATTTTTCGGTTCTGCCAATTTAAGCGCGGCCATTTTGACGTTCTTTCTGTGACGTCTACGACACAATAATAACTGCCGTAAAGGAAAGTTTGCCAATCGCACCATATTCTAGAAAATGAGACTAGCCCATAGCGTGAATTTGACTATTCTAAGTACTATTCTAACTGTTCTTAGGTAGATTTTCAGTTTTTTACACGCTTTTTATTAGCTTCACTTGTATGTATGTTTGTAACCGACTCATTCGGACTTGATTTTGACCCACTTCAAACCGTCAGATTTCATTTAAACTTCGTAGACTTATCGAGGACCGATGGCAATACAAAACAAAACAACAAAACAAACAAACGCATTAACACTCACAGCCCCACACTAAGTTCAAAGACTTGTATCGCGGGTGCCGGAAACATTCACATCGCACACACATTACACCCAGAACCAGAAGCACAAATGTCCCTTGGGAAGGAATTTGTGCTCCTGCCGGAAATTGAAACCTGGACCCACGGCGCAGAGGGCGGACACCTGTCCACTGCGCCAACTGGGTCGTCATACAAAATATGTTTTTTTTTTTAATTCATTTATGAGTCAGTGATCTTCCGATTTCCGCAGAGCAAGGTCGCGCCGCGCTTCGCTATCGCGAAAGATTGCTGGCGCTGCAAACTATCGCGCGCATTTTCTAGGTCGCCGCAATGACCGACTTATTATGTGTGAATCATGATTTTTAATTACGTAACTAGTGTAAATGTGCATCTATAATTTATAAATAATAATTATGTCTTCAACAAAAGAGATTTCGCTCAAAACTGAAACTGAGCAACTCTTATTCAAACATTATGAAGAGGAAAAACAGGAGCGCAAAAGATTAGAGGTGCTGGTGAATGACCTCAATAATTCAATCGAGGAACTGAAGTGCCACCTCAGGCGGCAAATTCAGGAGCAGAGCATTGTGGTTCCAGATCAACAATCGACTAAGGAACCTCTTCCAGAAGTCCATTATGAGACCGATGAAGAGGATCTCGCCAAAGAAACTGAGTGGGTACGTCGTACGAAAAAAAGGAAATTGAATAAATCACCATCCCCACTTAAAGATGACATAACAATAGAAAAGCCTAAGGCTCAAAAAATACTTCGGCCGCCGCCAATTGTAGTCGAAAACGTTAAAAATTATCAACTATTTTACGACGTCCTTACGACCAGCTTGGAAAAAGATTCGTTTATCACGAAAATGATGAACGGAGAGAATGTGAAAATAAATGCTGTTGATGATGAAGTATACAGGTCCATCACTAAGTTGTTGTCACAAAATAACCTTCTGTGGCACTCTTATGAAAACAAGCAGGTTAGGCCAATCCGAGTGATGGCAAAAAACCTACCGTCTTCGTGTCTGCCCGAGAGAATCGTTAAAGATCTACAACGAAGCGGATACAAAATACAGGAAGCAGTCAATAAACTTAGTTGGAGGAGCAAAGAGCCTCTAAATATGTTTTTGCTATCATTTCAAAAAGATGAAGATATTAAAAATATCTACGGCATAAAATCTATTTTGGGATGCAAGGTAGAAATACAAGCAATAAAAACATCTAAGCTTATCCCACAGTGCAAAAGATGTCAAGCATACGGCCATACTCAAAAGTACTGCTGTAAAGAAGCCATGTGTGTGAAATGCACAGGTAAGCACCTAACTAAGGACTGCACAAAATCAGCAGAAATAAAACCAAAACGTGTGCATTGCGGTGAACAGCATCCAGCTAATTACAGGGGCTGCATAGTAGCCAAGGAACTGCAAAATATTAAAAATAAGCAAATAAAGAAAAAAAATTCAGCATCTGTGATCCCTGTTCCAGGCACCAGTAAAATAAGAATACCTAGTGCTAGTCAAAAAGTTACAGACCATATTTCATATGCCCAAATTGCAAAAGGAGCTCAGCCACGCCCATTGCCCCAGTCACAAAATATGCATCAAAAGCAAGTGAGCACAGCTATGAACGTGGACGAAAAGCTAAACAAAATTTTAGCTCTCATATCATCATTCGATGAACGTTTAATTAACGTCCTAGACACAGAAAATGTTGATGTGTGCCTTGTTTCTGAGACACATTTTACAAGAGAATCATACATGCATATTAAAGGTTATACAATATTTCATGCATTGCACCCAAATAACACCACAAGAGGAGGCAGCGCTATAATAATAAAAGAAAATATACTCCATTACGAACAACATAAATATGAAGAAGAATACATTCAGTCAGTTGCTGTACATGTAAGTAGTAAACGTTATCCAATCACCATAGCAGCCATATATTGCCCACCAAAATATGCATTGAAAAAGGAACAGTACAGAAGCTTCTTGAATTACCTTGGTAACCGATTTATTTTAGGAGGCGACTTTAATGCCAAACATACCTTTTGGGGATCCAGACTTACCACAACTAAAGGTAAAGAATTGTTATGTGCTATAAAAGACCTTGATTGCAATGTTGTGTCAACAGGGAAACTTACTTACTGGCCCACTGATCCCAACAAGATCCCAGATCTAATAGATTTTTTTATATATAAATCCATTTCAAGTAGTTTTCTTCGCATTGAGGAAGGTTGCCACATGAGTTGCCATCATTCACCGATCATACTAACACTCAGCGAGACTATTGTACAAAAAGAAAGCAACCCTACTCTAGTTAATAAAAATACGGACTGGGAAAGCTTTAAGCTAGACCTTGAACAAGTAATTGATCTGAAAGTCCCATTAAAAAATCAAGAACAACTAGATATAGAAGTAAACAAATTTACAATAGATATTCAACGATGCGCCTGGAATAATACGCCTGATTACAAGAGAAAAATAAGAGATCATTATTATCCAAAAGAAATAATCAACCTTATAGCTATAAAACGAAAGCAAAGACAAAAATGGCACACAACTAGATCTCCGAACAACAAGAAATTGCTAAATAAACTCGCCAAAAAGTTAAGAAGAGATATCTAGAATTTTAATAATGAAATGACAAACAACTACCTTAGTAATCTAACAAGTGATCGTACAACTGATTACTCATTATGGGAAGCGATGAAAAATGTAGAGAAACCGATGATGCATATCCCACCAATAAAACAAGAATGTGGAAAATGGGCAGTAAGTAACAAACAAAAAGCAACTGTATTTGCACAGCATTTGGAAAATATTTTCAAACCTAATGACGAACAAGAAGATGACATTACTTAAGATGAAACGTTAAACCATGCCTGCAACGAAATAAGACTCGTAACACCAAGAGAAGTTCAAAATGGGATCAAGCAGCTGAACCACAAGAAAACTCCTGGCTACGACCTTATTACGGGGGAAGTGTTGAAAAATCTCCCTCGTAAAGCTATAGTAAAACTTACTACTCTTATCAATGCTACATTCAGACTAAAATATGTACCTGATACGTGGAAAGTCGCCGAAGTGATTATGATACCCAAACCAGGTAAACCTTCAAATGAGACCACATCATACAGACCCATCTCTCTACTTCATATAATATCAAAACTATTCGAAAAACTTCTCTTAAAACGTTTAAAACCAATCATAGAAGAAAACAACTTGATTCCTGACTACCAATTCGGTTTTAGGGAAAAGCATTCTACTATAGATCAAGTCCACAGAATTACCAACATTATCGAAAAATCTTTAGAAGAAAAGAAAGTTTGTACTACCGTCTTCCTGGATGTAGCACAAGCATTTGATAAGGTATGGCATAAAGGTCTCATACACAAACTTAGAATTTTACTTCCGAAACAGTTTGCAGATATTTTAGAGTCTTATCTCACACAGAGAATGTTCAGAGTAAGACAAGACGATGCATACTCAGAGCTAAAGGAAATAAAAGCTGGAGTACCACAGGGAAGTGTACTAGGTCCGGTCCTGTACTTATTATACACTTGTGATATTCCAGTTTTGGAGAAAAGCGTTATAGCAACTTTTGCGGATGATACAGCTATCATGGCAACAGAAGTCACACAAGAGGATGCAGTAAAAACAGTCCAAACAGCCATCAATACCATTTGCGCTTGGACAAAGAAATGGAGGATAAAACTTAACGACACAAAATCTATACATATAGATTTCACCAACAAAAGACCAAACTATCACCCAGTGTATATAAATGGTCGAGCAATACCGTACGAAAATACAGCCAAATACCTAGGCATGACACTAGACGTTAAGCTTCGCTGGAAAGCACATGTCAAAAAGAAACGCGATGACCTAGAGCTTCGCTACCGAAAAATGAATTGGCTACTTGGGAAGTTTTCTTCATTGTCAGTCTACAATAAATTACTTTTGTACAAGCAAGTCCTCATGCCAATATGGACGTACGGTATTCAGCTGTGGGGCTGTACCAAACATAGCAACATCCAGATGATACAAAGATTCCAAAACAAAGTACTGAGGGGCATTGTTAATGCACCATGGTACATTAGAAATGACGATCTTCATCGGGACCTAAAAGTGGAACTCGTCGCTAGTGTTATAAAAAGACTCGCCGAAGCTCATGAACAAAGACTTCATCACCATGTGAATGTTGAGGCAATCCAGCTCCTCGACAACACAGACTTAGTGAGAAGACTCAAAAGAACTAAACCTTTTGAGCTAGTGTAGTGATGTGACAGTGTAATATAGTGAGTGCTATCAACAAAGAACACAAGAACAAAGTGTCTTCCCGATAATAGAGACAGTAAGAAAAGTGTTATTGGACACATTCTTAATATACTACTCTACTTAGCAGTTTTTGGGGGCTGAGTCACCCACGTCCGTAGGAGGATACCCCTTAAGTCTGACTCCCTACACGTGGTCCCCGGGTGGTGCTAATCAGGTGACATTTGAGAGGTGGTAGAGCATTTTGTGAGTTGCTCGCCTGGCTTGCTACCAAAGTAGCTTACCACCATCAAGTTGAAAGTCTGCCGCCAAGCCAAATACGGTGTTCCGGCAGTTATCCTTGAGAGCCTGCGTATTCCAGGTCTAGTGTGTTTACCAGCTTCGATCACATCATCACTTACCATCAGGTGAGATAGTGGTCAAACACTAGCCTGTCACAAATAAAAAAAATAAAAAAAAAAGTTTAGGTCAAAATCAAATTAGTCTTAAGGCTAGATCGTAATTCCAATGGTGTTCCAAACGTAATTGGTACATCATTATAAGAAAAAAAAAAAAATCATTTATGAGGTGTGTTTTTTAGTTTTTTTTTACTATTTATTATTAATTATTATCAATGATAAGAAACAAGAAGTGACGAAACTTTAGATAGAAAAAATTTATTACGAAAATAATTAACATGAGCAAATCACGAGCTAATCGTTTTTCTCGGACGTCATGGTTTGTTCACGTAGCGACGTCCGCGTGCATCCGTTTAATTTCCGAACGGCATCTACCCATTTTAAGAACACTGCTAAAGCGTGGTATAAAAATAATATTATTTTGGTTTACATCACTTTTTCCTTCGAATATACTTTATATGAGAGTCGAGCTAGATAATATAAATAATAAAGTGGCGACTCGACCGCGCGGTCGAGATTTTCGCGGTTGAGATGACTACTAACTTGCTGTTTGAATCTCATTAACAGCTATTTTTAACCGACTTCAAAGAAAAGAGGAGGTTCTCAGTTCGACTGTTTTTTTATGTGTATTAATTACCTCAGAACTTTTTTCCAAGAGAACCGAATTTCGAAGTTTTTTTTTTTTTGTTTGAAAGCTGATTATTGCAATGTGGTATCGTTTAAAATTAATCAAGATCAGACCATTTTGAGCTATCCTCAATAAAGCGTATTTTCATTAAAGATTCCGAAGATAAAGCAGGGTAGTCAGTATTTTTAAGCTTTGCTTGCGTTTAAATTATTTTTTATCATAAAACAATTAGGCACATTTTATGTAAGCTTCTATGAATAAAATGCAGAATGCATGTTTTTAATAGCGTTTGAAGTTAATTTGTTTCCCTTACAGCGGCCAAACTAACAATTTCTTACTAACAAATACTTCTAAGGTATCAAGTGAATTTGTCTCAATTCCACAGATGCCTAAGGCTACATTTTTCTTTTTCAAATAAATCTAAGATAGCGTTTTTGGTATTGTATAAAGAATTTAGTAAAAATAGAAATACATTTATGATTGAGCTCTAAAATACTTACTTAAGATAGAAGAGAATTAAGGCGGGATAATACAAATTTTAAAAATAAAGATAGTTTGGCTTCTTTTAAGATACTAGAAAACAGAATAAGTGATGGCGATATCAAAGGCGCAGCACGAGTTTTGTTCTCTAGCGACACTTTAGCCCCTTATAATTCAGACACAATACAGTCACTTCATGACAAACATCCGCCTGCGGCAACAAATCTCCATTTACATGATCCTCCTCAATAAATTGACGTCACTGTTGAGGCGTCCGCTCAAGATGTTGCTGCGGCTGTTATCTAATATTTTTAAACAAGCAATTCTTGTATATATATGTGTGTAATCAGAATCTCGGAAACGGCTCCAACGATTTTCATGAAAGTTACTGATTAGGGGTTTTTCGGCCCAAGGAGTCGATTTATCAACGTTCCAGGTCCGAGTAATACTCGGTTCCCAAACTGCATTTGAAAAACCGGGTTTAAAAAACTATCAGCGCCATCTATTACGCCGTGACCGATGTAAAAAACTGTTTTTACTTGACATTAGATGGAGGTTTCTGTGGCTACAAATTCAAACACATTCTACCAAATCATCAAAATCGGTTCAACAAGAAAGTTATGAGATAACGAACACAAAAAAGTCTAATTGAGAACCTCCTCCTCTTTTGAAGTCGGTTGAAAACTGTAAAGGTACAGTACCATTGTTAACTCTTTCAAACTATTTCCTTGTATGAAACAACATCGTGATATTCATGTAAAAGCGTGACAACCTCGTATTAATTCCCACTTTACACTAACCATGTAATTACGTTTAGCAAAATTCATATTTCTAACTGAATTTTCCACCAGCTCCTTTATTATTAAACTGGTTGTGCGACAAATCTTGATTTATGTTTTGAAAGTGGAGCTGTATATTGCTAGACTAGAAGTGACTGATGTGACCATAATTATGCATAGCTTTATACAAGAACCTTTTTATTTACAACTAGTATTTGATGGAAATTGAGTAGGGTTATTTTCTTATATGCTTTTATAGTAAAAAATGGTGCGAACAATGTTAAAAATTTTACATCATAATTTTTTACTTTCATGATTTATTTAGTTTTTGTAATCACTTTTGAAAATTAATTAATGTTAGAGTAATTATGTCAATATAAGAAATATAATAATTTTAACTTTACAACGGTATAATTGTTAATGATATTTTTTTACATGAATTAATAATTTGAATTGGAATAGACAGGATATATTTGAATATATAAACTTTAACCAAGCTTGTTATTTTTAGGGAGTTTCTAAAATATTAAATCTTTTATATTTCAAACAAAACAATGTCACTGCTAGCACCAGATATAAACAACTCTGCATTAATAATAAAAAATGCATTTTTGTATGTAAGCATTTGGGCGCGTGAGTCGCGAGAATTATGAATATTATGATGGATGTATGAGTCGCGTGCCGGGACCACAGTTGCGGTTCAAATACCTGCGCTGGGCAGGGTTGTCACTTCTTCAATAATAACACAAGGCGTTTATATAATTTTGGGATCTTATTAAGTGATATTGATATTATCAAGATCACCTAATAAGACAGACTATGACACACACATTTGAGTCTGAAAACTAACGCAAGTGTTAACCAAAATTATTGTTGGCTTACAACCTTTACAACCGGTTGTTACTGAATACCAATTACTAAGCCAAAATACACCTGTAGTAAACAAATATACACAATTTTTTTTATGCTAGATTAGCAATTTGATCACCATTTCACCTGATGAAAAGAAGATGCGGCTGAAGATATAATATGAGTACCTGAAAGATACCTGTTTATGTGATGTGAATGTTTCCGGCACCCTGGACAAATTGTTAAAGCTCAGTGTGGGGCTGTGGTGTGAAATCATTCTTCGTTTTTGATATGACAAAATAAGAATAAAAAACTAAACAACATCTTCACAAACCGAACTGAAGATGTAACATGAGTACCTGGAAGATACTTTTTCACTCTTGTTTATGTGATACGAATGTATTATGTGATATGTCCCATGACACAAGTTTTCAAACTTAGTATAGAGTTGTGAGTTTAAAAGCATTATGTGAAGTTAAATAGAGGCTATAGAAATAAACACCAAACAATTATATAATAGCAAGGTATTCGAACATTAAATTAAAATCGCCCAACAAAACATAAAAGCCCGAAACAAAAGCAACAAATCACCTATCGAAAACGCCCAAAGCTGACCAACCAATTTGCAGGGTATTAAGAAATTACCGGTATCGGAATTAATACTTAAAAATTTATGAGGGGCAACCCTACGCAGAATTTAACAATGATAAAATGTAGGTAGAGATTCTGTGAAATACCAGCGGTGATCTTTGGATTTTCTCGCATTAATAACACTATTAATAGAATTCAAGTTCAACTTCAAGTCTAGAGTGAATAGGTATCTTCTAGGCAAGCATGTCACACCTTCGACCGCATCTTCACTTCCCATCAGGTGAGATAGTGGTCAAATGCTTGCCTATCTATCATAAAAAAAAAAAAATTTAAACAATTAACAAATACTATATTTTAACAATAGTAGCTAAATATAAGTTAATATATAAATAAAGGGAACATTAATTCACACCCCTTATTATATTAAAAATTAAACACGTTATTGTTTCGTACTTGGCAGCAGACTCTATTTAAATGTTAACTAGACGAGCAAAAGAAAATATTCTACCGTAAAAAAACGCATTCGTTTTCACAGCCCTATATAAGTTTAAATCCTTATATCGTGGGTTCCGAAAACAAAAACATATCACACACACAATCACAGCTAGAACTAAAAGTACAAAATTCCCTTGAGTAGAAAAATTCTGAGATATTCGGGAATCTCGAATACTTACCCAGAAAACACAAGAGGGCTAGCAACTGGGCTAATTTAAGGTTACATACGTTCATATTTTCATATTTTGCTCATACATTTTTTATTAACAAAGCCTGAAATTAAACGAGGGCCAACCCTACAGCGGAAGAAATATATTATAGTACCATTATATTAATTACGCGAACAACTGTGGTAACCTGAAAATTACGACCGCTAAGTAGAATTAATTAACGTTACAGAAAAGCCTTCCAAATGCAAATTTTGGACAATTTGTGTTGGTTTGTGCGATTCGTGCGGATAACTATTATCTGAGAATCTAGGAATGTTTTGAGAACCGTTCCGTAAGCGCTTTATGGTTCTAGGAGCTGTTCGGAATATCAATTAGAATAAGGATAACACAATAATCATTGGTAGGTATGGTTTTCTTAGTTAACGCTTTATAAAGCCTTTTTTAATCTTCAATGTATCTCTGAGATATTTGTCGTAACCGTTTTGTAAAGCGCTTTTAAACTTCTCAAACGTATTAAGAAAGTAAAAGTTTACTATTTTTGGTAACTGCTTCGTAAAGCGCTTTATTATTCTGCTAAGGTATGAGAGTATATTGTATAGGTTATACGTTGTTCAGTAACCGATCTGTAAACCGCTTTGTGCCAAGGTATTGATTGAGGAAGTGTAGGTATACTTAGGTACTGTTTTTGTATCCGATTGGTAAAGCGCTTTTTTTCACCCTTTATTTTCATAACCGATTCTTAAACTGCTATACACGTTTTCCGAAAATAACCGCTTTTTGTATTATTTTGTTGACGAAACAGTTGTTGCAGTTGGTATGTATTTTTTTGATTGCGCCATGAACACTTGGTTCAATTCCCGGTTCCTTCCCAAGGGACATTGTGCTTCTGGTTCTGGATGTGATTGTGAATTATTAATATTTTGGGCACTCAGGAAACAAGTACAGTACAGAGGAATATTTAAAAGATAAACTGTAATTAAATAAAGATCCAATTACTTACGTAATATGTATCCTAATTAGATAAGTTTCAAATTATATTGCATGTCGAAAGGCCGGATACGGTGACCTATTGTTTTTTTCACTTTTATCATCACCTGTTTACACCTGTATTCGCAATCAATAAATGAATTTGAATTTGAAATTTTTGAACTTATTATTGAGCTGTGAGTACGTTCAGAAACTTATACGTCTTAAATAAATACGTCTAATCTATTCTGATTATCATCCTCAATAAGAAACAATCACTTACTAACATGTTTGTCATTATCAAACACTTTTACTACTTATTTATACAAGAAACAGTTAGAGTCGGCGAAGCCATTGAAACTGGAGAAATCCTTCACATTCTCGATAAAAATCCTTACACTGAGCTTCAATAAAATAACTTCTCTTCAAATAACTAGCAATGCTTTTAGACATAATAAATTCGAGTAAAGCAGCCTTTAGATCCACTACACTGTAAATAAAATGCTTGAAACGCAATAAAATAGTCGTCTCTCGGGTTCAGTATATGTTAAGGGTGACTGTACAGCGTCAGTTATTTTGCTTGACTTTCTTTTAACATAATTATGATGAATGATTGTTGTTGATTTAATAGTTAATATATTCACTAACACATAACTACCGAAATATAGCTTGCGGTATAAGGTTACGTAACTATTTGAATGGGTGACCTATTCATTCGCATAATTTTACATCTCATAAAGTTATTCTGCATACCTACGCATTTTAACTCTGTATCCGGATTCGGTTCGGTTTTTAATGAGATTTCAACAATATGTTTAATTGTATAATGGAAAATGTGATAAGGTTTTATAAAAAAATCCTATGAATAACTGAATTACCAATGTGAAATTATAAATCAATAGTAAAATGTATGTTAATTAATGAAGCATTTTATATTAATTAAATGCAAGCAAAGCTTAAAAAACCGACTCCACCGCTTATATTTAAGTTTTGGCGTAAATATATATGGGACAACCTCTGAAGTATAATCTTTGGCGAAGACATCGCGTAACATGCATACAAAAAAAACATAGAATCAAAAAAGGAGGTTCCTTTTTTGAAGTCGGTTGAAAATCATGACAAGGATTCATTGAGGCAAACTGCACAAACGCTTCCTGATGTCTGCAAAATAATTAAATGCAAGCAAAGCTTAAAAAAACCGACTTCACCGCTTTATCATCGGAACCTTGATCAGATTTAATGTATAAACACGCATTCTTGACTATAACTCAAAAACTAGACATCATACCTTGATCAAATTTCAATGGGACTACATAATAAAAGCACCAGCTTTCAAATAAAAAAAGAATCATCAAAATCGGCTCACAACGAAAGAAGTTATGAGGTAACTTTTGAAGTCGGGTAAACGAGAACATCGTCAAAGTACGCATTATTCGTCCCAAAATAGTCATTATTGGCGATATTTCACGAAATACTGATCAGATCTTGATCAAATTTAAATGGGACCAATTAGAAAGCAACATCTTTCAACCAAAAAAAAAAGTTATGAAATCGGCTTACGTGGGTTAAATTATGAAGTAACACACATAAGAAAAAATTTGGGAAGTCGGTAATAAAGATAAACCTATAGGTTAGGAAAACTATTCCTTACTTCTTATCACTAATCATTCATAATTATATTATTATTAGGGATGTATTAAATATTTGAAATTAGGAGCAACTTTACCAGGTTCTTCTCGACATGGCTGTAAATTTGCAAATCTGGCAATTGGAATCATTAATACATTATGAGTGCCTCTATGGGGACCATGTGAAAAAACGAATTCAAATTAGAACATATACTCCTCGCAATATCAATACATTATTTAGTTAAATTCCACATTACCTATTATATATTCTCATATTAATTTGGTTATTGTTGCCTAAGTTTCATATCCCATTACAACTAGGATTAGGCTAATAAATAATTATTTTGGTTCTAAGCTCCTATAGATTAGAAATACCTATTATACCTATTTCATGAACTCTAGTTGACGTTTAAGGATCATAAGCTTTAAGTTCGATGGTTAAGTTATCGTTCCCACGCACCAGTGATCCGCAACTGATAGGACTGGGTATCTACAGAGATAAGCTGTCTTTGAAGATTGTAAATAACGCAGATGATAATATTAATATTCTATTCTATAGTTAATTTATGAAAACGTACTAGATTACTTAACTTTGTAATAGGTTTTCTATTAGTTTGAAACAATATACGCTTTCACACTCACATATCCGAACTTACTTTGAATATTTATATCGTAGGTACCGTAGCTACCGTAGATAAACATCACACTCAATTATGCCCAGAATCAGAAAATCATGCTACAGTAAAAAAAACTGGTGTCTGTGATGTAAATATTTCCGGTACCCACTATACAAGTCTAAGAAGTAAGTGTGGAGCTGTCAGTGTGAACGCGTTTGTTCGTTTAAAATAATGTTTATGCCATCAATATGTTTGTCAATATAACAGTCAACCCAAACTGACAAACTGCAGCCGTCCTTTATCTTAAAATCGCCTCACGTTCACAATGAAACGAAGTGCCAGCGCAAATATTGTGTGTAAAATAGGGGTCCATATACAACGTTATGGTGAGATGATTTGAAACTTTGAGTATAAAGAGATTTTATGAATTCCAGCTGTAACTTTACCAAAGCTTTACTGTTAAGGATGAAAATGAAAGTGCTTTTGAAATCAGTTGTGTGTGAAATGGGTAAAAGGTAAACTAACGTATTATTATTTAATACAAATGGATTATTTCTATTTAAAATTATTATTATATTTTATCATGCAATCTTACTGTTTAACGATTAAGAACAAAATTTACATATTTTTAAAATTTTCATTATATTATTATGAATCAATACCTGAAATAAAATTTTAGTAAAGTCTATTATTTGTATTGACTATATTATAGTATACAAGTTAACATGATTTAAAAAAAATAAAACAAACACACACATCTTCTTTGATTTATAATAGGTATAAGTATGATTTTCTTTTTAAGGCGAATTAGGAATTTAATACATAAATAGTGATAAAAATAGATGAGAACTTCAAAATAGAGAAACTCATGCTGTTTGTTAGACTAATTTGTGACGTCATTGATTATATTTTTGATGACAATGATAGGTAAATTTCTATCATGGCAGCCATGTTTGGATTTTGGACGTAAAACTACTACCGCGTTTGAAATTGCCCGAATCTAATGGTATTTTCAAATATTAATTTTGCTATAAATTGTAATGTTTTTATCAAAGAAATCTTACTTTCAGCAATGTTTTAAAGTAAACTATTAATAAAAAGCATACTTATATCCCTAATGAGTGTTGGAAGTAAACGACTAACTAAAATGTATTTAAATAGAGTTTAGAACTGTCATATTGGTATGAATCTTTTATTATTCTGATTATTTTCCCTCCGTAGGTGGCATTTTACTGACTTTACTGAGTACATTTTTACTGACATTTTATGTCAAATTTAGTGAGCATATATGTACTATTTACGTAGTATTGTGAATAACAATGCAAGAGTTTATAATCATTTGGATCATGAATAGAATGTATAAGCTTGATGTAGTAAAATATCACACTATATTATAAATCTAAAAGTTTGTGTGTAAGTGTGTTTATGTGTAAGTGTGTATATATGTAAGTGTTTATATGTGTAAGTGTTTGTTTTCTCTTCACGCTGATCGGATTAAGATGAAATTTGGAATGTATATAGCTTATACCAAGGATTAACACAGGGGCGAATTAAGATTAGGTGAGATTATGGTAAAATGATTGTTTATCTAGCATAAAAAAAATCATACCATTTTATCACACTGTTTTTATCACAATATAAAAACAATGACTGATAATTTATTATTTTTGGTAATAATGTCGTTTTGAATGGAAGTAACAGATTCCTTACATATTTTTATCGAATAAATACTTATTGTTTAACAATGTACAGAAATAACGACAGAAGGATAGAAACTTATTAGCAAAACTACGTCGAAAGTCTACAAAGTGCTACGACGCTACGGAAAATCGTAGACAATTTGTAGACTTTGCTACGAGTTGCTTTGTTTTTCAAAGGGCGCCGATACACAAAGTACTTGAATAAACGAATACTTTTCATATCGTTTCTGTGTTACCTAAAACCAAATTAAAATTATGATTTTAGAATTTATTTTCAAATGAATTCGTCAAATGCTACAATACACCGGCAATTATTCAACGGTTTAACGATGAAATTGTAAGTTTATCTAAAACTTACCTGTATACTGAACTGCCTGTTGACATAGGTGTGCGTCTGCCTTCTAAGCAGGGGTATCGGGTTTGAATCCCGGCGGGAACACAAGTTTTATCCCCAAAGTAAATTTTCTGGTTCTCGGTGTAATTATGTGTGTGATGTAAAAGTTTCCAGCACCCACTATACAAATTATTGAACTTAGTGTGGGGCTGAGAGTGTGAGAGCGTTTATGTTTATTGTTATTAAATCTTATATTTTTTTAGTAAACTTCGTATAATGTATGCTTCAGTAACAATATGCCTGTTTACTTTGTACAGTGTTGATATTATACACCTGGCAGGATCTCGAAGACGTACTCTAAGTAAACAAGTTTACTTAGGACTGCTCTGATGTGTAACATTTCCTTCACGGAATTGTAGTTGTTTAGCAAACGTAGTGAAACGAGCGCCAAGTATCGTAAACAACCGAGACTTCATATAACAATAATTGTTTTTTTGAACTTATGTCATTTTTTTTATTACCGACATCTCTACATTCACTTTTCGTTTATATTTCCATCAACAAGATTTATGGAAGACTAGCAAACCCGGCGAACTCCGTTTCGCCACTATAAACCTCACGAAGCCCGAGACCTTTCCAACGAATGCAAAACCGTGGAAATCGGTTCGTGCGTTCTGGAGTTATAGCGTCAGGAAGGAAAACCCGACTTATTTTTATATAATAGATTACTCTTAGCGATAATACCGCCATTTACCTACTTTAATAAGTTTATCTGTAAATTGTATTTATGTATTGATCGCAATAAAGAGAACTTGTAACTTTAAAAAAATAACTATTTTAATTCCTTACGCAAAAGGGTGTTAACATAAGTTAATATGTGTGTTTGTTTATGACATGATTCCTACCAAACGGCTAAACCGATATTAATTTAGTTTTTTGTATGAATGTAAAGTCAAAAGTGTTATATTTCTTTATTTGTTTAACATAATGCTGAACGTAAGTATGGTCTTCTAATTTATGAAGTTACCACGACATCCGTATTAGTTTTTTGGAAAATACTTAAAAAGATAGGATGCTACTGTAAAAAGTTTTGCGAAAAAACCTATGACTAGTCATAGCTGATATCAGGGGATTTAACTGTTTGTACAGGGCGCGTGCCTCGGGCGCTCTGTATATTTTAATACACTAGAGGCAGGTTGGCAGGGCAGGGCGGGGGAAAGCGTCGGCCGCTTTGTTTATCAAGTCTCTTACGCTATATATTAAACCTAAAAAGTTTGAATTACTTGGCAGATGTTGATAATAGAGGTCATTATACATATTTATTATGATATTATATTAAAACTAGCTTTTGCCCGCGGCTTCGCTCGCGTTTAGAAGTATTATTATTAATTAGGTATAGATCCCCTATTTTATCCCCTTGGGGGTAGAATTAATCAAAATCCTTTCTTAGCGGATGCCTACGTCATAACATCTACCTGCATGCCAAATTTCAGCCCGATCCGTCCAGTGGTTTGGGCTGTGCGTTGATAGATCACTATGTCAGTCAGTCAGTCAGTCACCTTTGAGGTATATATATTTAGATTTTTAAGTTTGTGATATAATAGATGTAATTACTGATATTTAGCTGTTAATTTGTTAAAATAAGTCTAGTTTAGGTATTATAGTAGCAGTAGGTATAATTAAGATTTGAGCATGTTAGGTTCACATATTTAGGCTTTAAAGTAGCAAAGGAAATTACGTTTAAATTATCACTATGTACATATTTTAATTACTTTTATAGCTGTTCTATGAACTTGAAGAAAAAAAAAATGTATTATTTCATTTTTTTTTTATTTGTGACAGGCTAGTGTTTGACCACTATCTCACCTGATGGTAAGTGACGATGTGATCGAAGCTGGTAAACACACTAGACCTGGAGTTAATGATAATACTTCCTTAAAACCGCCTTTACTATACGAAAGAGTAACTTTCAAGTAACACAAGGTGGCACCCTTATCAGGAACATGAACTCATTCGCCCGGACAGATACGCGATCTTTTGTGTTGTGACACGAACGAAATTGGGTAAGGCACATCGCATAGGTACAACTGTTTGTTGGTGTGGTATCGTTAGCTATTATTTAAAAAATCGAAGGTTGTGATACTTAAAATCCACATAACAGCGTGATTATCATTATTTATTTATATTATAATATTATGTATGTACTTATATTATATTGTATTTTTATAAATAATTGCATTTTAACACACATGCACAGACGCACTCACTCACTCACACTTTCTCAGACACGCACATACATACACACACATACATACATCTATATCATTAAATTGTTTTGTATTGTTATACCAACTAGGAGAGTAAATAAAAATTGTACTTATCTAGGGAGACCTATAATTGGCTGTACTATATATATTTCATGTTTTGTATCTAAATTATCTTAATGCTGTTGGTCTTCTGAAAAAATCAATAAATAATTTTGAGTGTTAATGTAAATATTAGTGATAAGACTCAAGAGAACTTAACCTTTTGAGTTAGTGTAGTGATGTGACAGAGTAATATGGTGATAACAGATAATAACTTTTAACAAATAACACATGAATAAAATGTCTTTCCTAATAGAAACAGAAAGAAGAATGTTATTGGACATATTCTGAGTACATTACTCTATTTGAGCAGTTTAGGTAAAAAATAAATTACATATTATTCTTCTGGCTAGATCGTAATTCCATTGGTGTTGTACCAAACGAAATTGATACGTCATAAAAAAAAATGTTACCCTAAGTTTTAAGCATTGGGTTAAACTAGCTTTATGTGAACTTCATCTTTATTATACAAATTTTTTATATTTTCGGTATATCCTGATAAGTATAATAAGTCCACTCCAAGTCGCGAGTAAATAGGTAACTTCTAGACAAGCTTGCTCCATCATCGATCGCATTGTCGCTTACTATCAGGTGAGGTAGCTGAGGTTACAAGTTTGCTATCTAGAATTAAAAAAAACCTGCCATATCTTTTTTTTTATTTGAGACGAAGCTAGCGTTTGACCACAATCTCACCTGATGGAAAGTGACGATGCGGTCGAGCACGTTTGCTCAGTAAATATCTATCTATGATTTCATAAATGGTTAAATTCTATAAAACCTATGGCAAATTTACATGCGTAAAAGATTTAAAGATATCAAGTTAAAAATAAGATTATTGATAGTTCGCTGCCTATATTTAAAGCTAAACATTAGATTGATTTTAGTTGAATTGGGTCGTTCATCACTTTGTCCGTCCGTCCGTCTGTCAAAGGCATCTAGCGTCTAAACCGTATAAGCGAATGACTTCAAATTCTCATAAAATTTATAAAACTACGGCCAAAAGCCAGAAATGACATAAAAATATTGTGTAAGTGTGGAACAAAATATTTTTATTTTTATCTACCCTTGTCCCCAAGGGTAGATTTAAAAAAATATAAAATCGCTTAGTCTGCTATATTTAAATGATCAAATCTATTGAACAATAAATTATATCAATACCTGCAACTTAATGCTTTTGGTTTGATCACATATATATATATATACATAATATAGTGTGTTACAAATAGTAATTGGAAAATTTCAAATAAAAGTTCAATAAAAATCGTATGTGTTCGATCAATTGAAGGAAAAAGAAATTGATATTTTCCACCGTGTTCCCAGTAAGTACATTCTTTCGAGTCGGTCGACGATAACTGAGAGAAATCAAAATGTCTACTAAAATAGAAGGTTACATCGTTTTTACGTTTGCCTAAATTGTATCATTTTATTGGAAAGTTTTGTTGTACTTATCGTATTACAATAAAATTGTTGTTTATTTTTTTGTGTTTGAGAATCAAGTTGGTTATAATAGTATTGCGCAATACGCTAAAGTATAAAGGACGAAAAAACGCTGTCACACTCACAACCCTACACTTAGTTCTATGACTTGTGTTGTGGGTTCGTGGGTGCCGAGAACATTCACATCACACACAATCACAACCACAATCAGAAACACAAAGTTCCCTTGGGGAAAAAAACTTGTGTTCCCGCCGGGAATCGAACCCGATACTCTCCTTAGAAGGCGAGCGTGCCCCCAACTATGTACACGGGCAGTTCATAAAATATCTGGTTTTACGAGTGGTGACTGATCTGCCCAATTACTTACCGTTACTTTTGTTTTTTTATTTCAAACGAAAGTATGGTCAAACGAACAATTTTTGATAATTTATCCAAAAGCAGTTCTTTCAATCATACCTTTTCAACAAAAAAAGTCAACCAAATCTGTCAAGCCGTTCTCAAGTTATGATCTGTCATAGATGCTGCAATTGTTTTTTAGACGAAGAAAGAAAAAGATAGATAAAAGCATAGAAAACAATATTCTCTACCCAAGATATCTATCGCCTATTCTGACCTAAATGACATAATGACACACACTTCATCGCTTATATTTCGGTTTTGTCGCGACCGATTTCGATAAAATTTATATGGGACCACCTCTGAACTATATTCTATCAAACAAAAAACAATCGTCAAAATCGATTCATAATTGGCGGAGATATCAAATATATACATACAAAAAAACACGGTTGAATTGAGAACCTTCTTTTTTGAAGTCGGTTGAAAACCCAGTTTGATCGCAATTGCTACAAAAAAAACTTTTTTTATGCTTTAATAATATAGGTTAATCACTACCTCATCTAATGGAAAGAATGTGGCAAAAGAGGTAACATGCTTGCCTAGAAGATACATATTTATTAAAAACTTGAAGAAATTGAAGATACTACCGGGGAACAAAAACTCAGTCAATGAGTTCCACTCCTTGGTTGTAAGAATGATAAACGTAGAGACAAATAGATCACTTTGAATGAACTGGATGTATATCAACTATAAATGGATGATGTTTAACAGTTACTACGCTCGCTGGTAAGTAATAAATAAGAAAAAATACGTGAATTAGCTCAAAACTCATCAGACATTTAAAGTTAGAAAAAACACACATTGGTCTAATCACTGATTGACTAATACTTTGCTACCTAATAAAACACAAAAAAATATTGATACAGCTATAACCGGTATGTTTTGCCTTTTCTGAATTAGTTCTTTACTGTAACAGAAATTAACTTTTTGAGTAAAGACTTGACCTTACTATTTCATGCTATTATGTCAGGTATGACGCTTCTTTGATTCAATACAGTTCCAGAGGTAAAACTCATTGTCCATAGCACTTCTCTCTCAATTCACACAAACTGGGCATTTCAACGTAAACCAACTACAATAAACATAACTCAGCTCCAGGAAAACGTCACAATCTATTATTCTCTGCACCGCAGTAAAGTGGCATTAAAATTCGGTACACGTAGTGGCCGAATCAACGCACCCTTAGCGGCATTCTGAGTGCGACCCACGTCTGTAAAACATAGGTGAACGTATGTTGCCTTGACTTCCTTTTTATCTTATTAAATTAAATTCATTCAAATATTATTTTAATGATTAAACGCAAGCAAAGCTTGAAAAAACCGGCTTCACCGCTTTATCTTCGGAACTTTGATCATAAGATGTACTAAACACGCATTATTGACGATATTTCAAGAATTACTGATTAGATCTTGATCAAATTTTAATGGGACCAATCGGAAAGCAACATCTCTCAATCTCACTTTTTTTTAAAGCTGGTGCTTTTCATGTGGTCCTATTGAAATTGGATCAAGATCTGATCTCTAGTTTTTGAGTTACAGTCAATAATGCGTGTTTAATACATTAAATCTGATCAAGCTTCCGAAGATAAAGCAGTGAAGTCGGTTTTTTTAAGCTTTGGTTGCGTTTAATTATTTGTGAAGTCGGTAGAAAATTAGAGTTAACGATGTGTATACCGACAAAATGTTTTTTTTTGGCTTGATTCGGAAACCAATTTCAGATTGTTTTCAAAAGTTAATGGTCTCGACTTTTAAAACGTAATTTAATCACATTTCTTGTAACTTATTTTTTTATTTATTTATTTAATACTTTTGCACAAAACAACAGTACAAGGAGGACTTAATGCTAGAATAGCATTTTCTGCCAGTCATCCTGGAGGTGCAGAGAAAAGGGTGGCGGTGCAGTAAATATGTTTGAAAAATAAAAGGATAATAAATGTATAAATATAGGAATACATGTAAATAATATACATAATGATAATATATATTTATAAATATATTATTAATAAACTTATGGCCTAGGTGAGATGGAAATTTACTATTTCTGAATCGGATTGACTAGTGTCACCTTTTAATGACGCGGTTGACTTTGGTTAGGCCTAGAATGAATAGTGACTTTGTGGTGGTATGACTCTTTTGCAGAGTTCGCCTAGTCCGCCACACCATTGCGAGACATCCGGCCGCCAAGCAGTAGTGTGCAACTACTGCTTACTGTTTACCGAATTGAATGGCAAATGTTTCCAGTGTAATTACAGGCTTTTAAGATATTAAACGGGTTATGCCACTGCGCTCCACGAAATAGTGGAAAGCCCTCCACGAGCACTTTTTCTGACTTTTAATTAAAATGATATAAGCCAGTACATTTATTCCACTGCGCTCCACGAGAAAATTATGAAGTACAGACAGCAAGTAAAGCTCATTTTTTTTAAATATAATTGGTCATTAAGTTTCGCATCTTTTTGGTGTTTCTAAGAAAAGAGACAAGCAAAACAACATCTAATATCTTGGGATGACAATCGCAGACCTTTGCCGCGCCGGATTTCGACCTATATAAATTCAAAACTTTGAGTGGCGCTGAACTAAAGTGGGTCAGCGTGACGCTAACCATCAGGCAAGCAAAATGCTTTGCACAAATCTCTGTTTTTTTCATGATATATTCATCCTTTACAATTTCCAGTCTCATAATCAGCGGCGATTGAAGTATAATACCTTATAAAACTGTCACAAACCCGGCCTCAAGCCCAACACAAAGGCAACCTCCTCATCCAAAGCCCATACAAAGAGAAACATATCAATTCTCATGCCATGCCCGTCTTATGGGATTGTAAGGTGACAGGGGACCGTGCCACAGTTAGTTGAGTAAAACATCTTTAAAGGTTTTTGTCACGAAAGAGAAA
The DNA here is from genome assembly GCA_948107665.1 of Lomographa bimaculata. Classification (NCBI taxonomy): domain Eukaryota; kingdom Metazoa; phylum Arthropoda; class Insecta; order Lepidoptera; family Geometridae; genus Lomographa; species Lomographa bimaculata. The sequence goes on along the minus strand of OX403588.1, from coordinate 2,725,231 downwards.
ATATGGCGTTTGTTGATACAATATAATGCAATAACTCTTTACTGACTCCAAAAGATAAATACAGCTTACAGAAAGACTTATAAAGATAGCTACAATGGGCGGTTTTACCACTAAGAGCGATTTATTTCAGACAACCTTTGGATGGAAATATAAGCTTCGATATTACATTATATTTAAAACTTAATAATAATATTAATTTGAATATTCAAATAAACCGCTTGTCTATGCAATGCGCTCTTTTGCCTATGACTGTACTTATATTTTAAAAAGTGATGTTTATCTTTGATGAACAAAAGAAACAAAGATAGAAAGCGTCAAGTAATGCGTCCTTTGCTCGCGGCTTAGTTGTTATATCTCATATAGAATCACTAGCCATGCCCCGCGGCTTCACCTGCTATCATCAAATTAAAAAGTAGCCTATGGGTAATCCTAGGTATAAGCTATGTACATTTTAAATTTAATCTAAATTCATTCAGCCGTTAAAACGTGAAGAGGGAACAAATATGCTTTCACACTTACATATAAACATTCAAATTAATATTAATAAAATAATACAATAATATTAGTAGGATTACACTAGCAACTTGCCCTTTCAAAGAGTACAATTTTTGTACACGTAGTTCTGCTATTTTGCAAAGTGAGTTACCGACCCCAGCAGACTCGCGACATACCGCCTCGTTTATTACCGGAAAATCATGTCTCCAGACATGTAGTCCGCATATTTACTTCCTATTACACTGGAAAAAATTACATCTCAAAGGGAATTCCCGTGCCCGCCACTTAAGGGTACTAAGTTGATGGTTGTTTGTATAAATAGGGACGCGTCCCCTGGAATCAGGCTACTAGATGGTATTATTGTTTCATGATTTATAAAAATACAAATAGAATGCGAGAAGTAATGTCATATAATAATAAAAAGCATGAAATAAAATAATATAATCATCATATTATTATGACGCTTTCAATATAACTACTTAGTCTTCAAATCGATGGAAGCTGGTTTTCAGTTAAACCTATTATACCCTTACCTATTATCACCTGATGGTTAACGACGATGGAGCATGTTTACTCGAGCGCACGATTCACTCGCGACTTGAAAACTCCTATATTGTATTTATCAGAAAATACCGACTCAGGCAGAGAGTTCCATTCGTTTGCGGGTCGCACAATAAATTTTGAAGCAAAACGCTTTTTCCGCATTTTGGAATATCTATTATGCACCGGTGCCGCTTAGCACTTTGTCTGCTTGTCCGATGACGTACATATTTCTATTACATTTCGATAAATAAAAGTTTATAATAATGTTATCTTTTTTGTTTCATAAATAGTTTGATATATATTTTAAGCGTGACCCACTTGGAACACGACAGTTAGTGAGTATTTTTATATATGGCCAATTGTATAAACTAAATTAATACACAAAACCCTTCACCTGTTTATACCTACACTAGAAGCGAATAAATGCATTTCTTTAATTATAAAGATTCTAACATCCACAGAAAAGTAGCGCACTCAAAAGTGCTCATTACATAGCTTGTAATCATACTTCACCTAAGTGGAAATACTAACGTCCGTATTTAAATGTAAGCATTTTACTCCATGCGTCTTTCTTTCCCGAACGGTACAATCTGGGGGTCTTCAAGTCTAGAGTTAATGGTATCTTCTAGGCAAGCATGTTAAATTTTCGGCCGCATCTTCACTTTTCATCAGGTGAAGAAGTGGTCAAATACTTGCCTATCTACCATTAAAAAATCCAAAAGTTGTCCGATACAAATATTTTAGGCGACAAACCCACCGAATGCATTAGCTAGTAATTTTTTATTGATTTTTGGGGCTACCTGTTTATTCGCATAATATCATAAGCCCAAATTTTTACGCACTATTACCAAATGTATTTATTTATACTTTTGCTTACTTACTTTTGCTTTTATATTAAGAATAACTTTATAACATTTTGCAATTACTTTATGACATGTAAAATTATACACATTATAATAAATATAATAAAATTATTCAGACATAATTTTATTATATGTATATATATGTATGTATTGTATATTTAAAAATATTTAGTACTTTATAATTATATAGTATCTGTTTACGTGTATGTAAATTTATTATTTATATATCCTCTGTTTTTAATCACTGTTCTTCTATCTAATCTTTTATGAACGTAGAACGACGTCCTATTATATTGCGTTATTCCTCTCCATCCAGAGGTTGTCTGGAAGAGATCACTCTCAGCGATAAGACCGCCGATTGTTACACTTATATATTTTTTTACTGTCATTCCTATTTGTGTTCTTTGTTATTTTAAGGTGTTCAATAAAGAATACATATAACTATCTATCTGTCTAATTATGAACAGATCACACATTATTGGTGTTAAATAAAGATTTTTTTATTTAAAATACTCAAGTTATTTTGCTTAGAATCTAACAACAAACTAAATCTAGAACTACTTCTTCAAAGTCTTGAACGCACTAGATCTAGTGAAACGTGAGTTGTTCTTCTTGAACACACTTTATTATTTTTTCCTGTGTACTGACACAGTTTGTGTGTCCTTGACAAATGTCCGCATAATTTGTGCCCTTCCGAGATTTAGCGTTTGTACCTTTGTTGTCTGTTTACTGCTCTTGGTTACGTAGGTGAAACTACTCGTACATGAGAGGAATAATTTTGTTTATGGCTAGAACAACGAAAGAATTGTAAGCCAGTGGTAGAATCCGTTTATAAAAGTATACGGACTGAAAGAAACATGTGCTGTAAGTTACTTTACAAAACTATCTGATACATTGTTGGAATAATACAAATTCAAATAACTTAATTGATAAGTACATCGTTAATATTTATATCATAGGCTCCTGGACTAATTTGAAATACTAATAACACACGGACTAATAAAATTAATAAATTTTGAGTCTGGGACGGTGTTGTGGTTATGGCGTCTTGGGTCCGTGTTTAGCAAGATCGAATTCCAGTTCGACACAATTTTTGATTTCATTAATAATTCTAAATCATATAACCTTCAAAAATAAAAACAAATCTAATTAATGCAGGCAAAATACACAAGCGCTTTCTAACGACTACATTATAAAGATTTAATTACTTAGTAATTTATGAATGATTAAAAAGAATGTAATGAAAATATGCGTCGACGTGTTTTTGCCATGTTCTTCTCCAGATGGCTGTATTTTGCGATTATGGCAGTAGATTTATTAACTTTCATGTGTCTACGTGAATAAATGGTTTTATTGATTAATTGAATCGTTTATGTGTCGTATATACCATAAATAATAATTGTAGCGTACTCGCACTCACCAAACTCAATATATAGTTATGAGCTCATTAACTTTTCATTGCTTACCGTAGATGGGTAACAAAATGCAAAATGTACTAAGAAGTTTGTCGGAATGAACATAGATATGCTAAAAATCCCTTCATTATAAGAAAACTAAAAAAGTTATCCGGATACCGGAGAGACAAGATACATATCATATTATTATAAATATATGAAAAATATAATAGATAACAAATAAAAACATAATATAAGTTTAAATATTATAATATACTTACATATGACGACCCAGTTGGCGCAGTAGACAGGTGTCCGCCCTCTGCGCCGTGGGTCCTGGGTTCGATTCCCGGCAGGAGCACAAATTCCTTCCCAAGGGATATTTGTGCTTCTGGTTCTGGGTGTAATGTGTGTGTGATGTGAATGTTTCCGGCAACCACGATACAAGTCTTTGAACTTAGTGCGGAGCTGTGAGTGTGAAAGCGTTTGTTTGTTTGTTTGTTGTTGTTTATATGTATAAAATGAACAACAAACAAACAAATTTAAGATAAAAAGAAACAATGAAATATTTTAACGAAAATATTATGATCAAACTATTATAACTTAGTATTGTAGGTAACTTAGGTTCTTTGCTGTATAAAGTTTTAGTTTAGTTTTAGGAAATATAGGTAATTGGCCCGTAGTTAGTACAAAACTACAATATTATAGTGAGTATTTCACATAACGTTTTAATGCTGTAATACAAAGTAAGTAATTTTTTTACGCGTTTTAACATGTGACTTTTTCCAACATCAAAGTTAAATTTTATATCGAAATACGACTCAAAATAACGTTTAATTATTCAATATACAGTCACCTACAGCTTAACAGTGATCAACAAAATTGATTGATCAATAGCAACAATTAATTGCAAACAAATAGCCAAATTGATGATCGTAACGACTGTGGTGTAACTGGCGTAACTTAACCAATATCAGTAACGAGGCCAAATTGCAATTAGTGTCAAATTATTTTCGAGATAACAGGCGAGAAATTGGTAGTTTGCGAGAATTCTGATATTCGGTATCTGTATATTGTATATATATACGTTTATGTTAAGAGCAGGTTCACTAAATGTTATTATTTTTTAAAATATTTTCTTAAATTTTTTGCGTTCAGTGTTTATGTAGCTGTAATAATAATATATATTAATGTATATTATTGTTTTATTTATGTATTAGTATCTAAAGTAGTTAGATACTAATACATAAATTAAATAGAAAGTTAATAATATAAGTAATATATGGGCTCCGATACATATAAGTGAGGAGCAAAATATTCATTTATTTTTTATCTACCCTTGTAGGGTATTGTTGAAAAGGGCTTGACAAGTAAAGTACGAAACCGGTTTAAAAAAATACTATGTTGGAAAATAACAATTTGGACCAAAGTCACTGTTCTTAGACCCATTTTGTTCCAAGGTCTATCTAAAAAACGGCTTCACACTGAACGCTGTAACGTATGTATAATATTTGTTATATCTTGTATTGAAACAAACAAAAAATACAGAAATCAAACAATTATATAAGCAAGTAACCTCAAAAGTTTTTCTCTCTGAGGCAAAATGTAGGTGTGAGATCTCAATTCGGCGCGAACAACTAGTAAATATTGCACCTCAAAAATGTCTAATGAAAGAGAGGGCAATGCTCTTGATAAAATACTAAGTTATACGCTTTTCCGTTTTTCCGCTGTAGTTTTATTCAGCAAATATCACATCTCTGTACAATATGCCTTTGAAAAGCAATTCTAGTCTAATAAAATGCTTAAATGTAAGAAGATAAAGTGTAGTCAGAAAGTTATAAGGGTAATAATATGTGAGATTCCTTTATATTCCTCCATTCAGGGTGCTTCTTACACCGGATCAGATACCAATATAAAGACTAATTTAATGCAACATGATGTAGCGTAGAGTTTGAATTTATTGACAGCTAAATACTTGTTAAAAAGTGATGAACCATTACAGGCAAGCATTTTTTTTAGTAGTGACTTATGGTTTCTCGCGTTTATCGGAATATAAAGCCTTTTATCATATTATTTCAGGGTCTAGAATAGGCATATCACAGCCAACAACACATAGACACAAGATCATCATGGCGAAGGTTGCATCGTGATTGAGTCCTTTGTGCTAGAGGCATGCTACCCTATACCGTCGTCTACAAATACAGTAGTCATTCACCTTTAAGTAGAACAATCTGTAGCCAAAAATAGGTAAATCAAAGTGCTTACGCCCACAACCACCGAATTTGTATTATTGAACTACACACGCGCACATACATAGGCACACATAATGACACACAAATTATAGGTAACATTAGTAGGAAATTTTAAATTATTATTTTAAATTACTTAAAAATATTTGTGTGTGTGTGTGAGAATATTTTATACGAGAGGAGGCTGTGATGACTGACAAATATATGGGCAAAGCTGAGGGTACGGTATATTATTTTAACTGCCCGCTGGCGTATTTTGTTAGGTCTACCTTCTACGTTGCGGATGCCGGTTTCGATTTCTTTTGGGAGAACAAATTTTCGCTCTAAGGGAAATTTGTGTTTCTAGTTCTGGTTGTAGTCTGTTATAGTAATACTATCGACAAACTAGTCAATGATCTTAGTTCGATGCTGTGAGTCTGAAATCGTTTGTATATTTATTTGTTTTTTTTATTTATATGTTTAAAATGGCTATTTTTTCAAGACTTGGTCGGCAGTGTGCCCAAAATGCTGGCTGCGTGACCTCAAAATACAATTCAGCATTTGGTCGACTCTTTCAGTCTCCCAGCCAAATCTTATTAAATTTCAAGTGCACCTGTTCAGCGTTTCTACTCCAAATGGCACAAATATGTAACCTCTGTCAAAGTTTGAATATTAAATGGCTATATTTTACCGACTTCTCAAAAAGGAGCAGGTACTCAGTCGACTGTATTTTTAAATTTATTTTTATGTGTGTTACTTCATAGCTTCTGTCCACGCAAGCCAATTTCGAAATTTTTTTTATGTTTGAAAGATGTTGCTTTCTAATTGGTTCTATTTAAATTTGATCAAAATCTGATTAGTAGTTTTTGAAATATCGTCAATAATGCCTATTTTGTACGCCTACTTTGACGAGGTTCTCGTTTACCCGACTTCAAAAGTTACCTCATAACTTCTTTCGTTATGAGCCGATTTTGATGATTCTTTTTTTATTTGAAAGTTACCTCATATTTTCTCTCTACGCAAGCCAATTTCGAAAATTTTTTTTTAGTTTCAAAGATGTTGCTTTCTAATTGGTCCCATTGAAATTTGATCAAGATCTGATCAGTAGTTTTTGAAATATCGTCAATAATGCGTATTTTTTACGCCTACTTTGACGATGTTCTCGTTTACCTGATTTCAAAAGTTACCTCATAACTTCTTTCGTTGTGAGCCGATTTTGATAGTTCTTTATTTATTAAAAAGCTGGTGCTTTTCTTGTGGTCCCATTGAAATTTGAACAAGATCTGATTTCTTGTTTTTGAGTTATAGTCAATAATGCGTGTTTAATACATTAAATCTGATCAAGGTTCTGAAGATAAAGCGGTGAAGTCGGTTTTTTGCGTTTAATTATTTATTAGCTGGACAATTCTTAGATTTTCAACTGATTGAAATATTTCTTAAGTAAAAGTATTTCAATCGTTCGATAGTATTGATTCATATCAGTGTAACAGCCAGCCAGCTTTACTCTACAAGATTTAATATCACTTTTGTTGAATTTCCTATTCTCTAAAACCGCTTTATACCAACGAAGCCGTATTGGAAGTGTTTTATTGCAGTTTTTAACTCGGGACATGTGTTACTCTTTGATAAAGGATTTCATTTTGTTCGAAGAGATGTGTAGGCAAATACTTGCATTTATAAAATGAATGAACTTGTTTTTATATTTATATACACTATCACATTTATCATACTATGTCACACTAATCTAGACGAGCATGCTACATGTTCGGCCGCAACATCACTTTCTATCAGGTGATATAGTGGTCAAAATTGTATGCTTGCCTGTCGAGCATAAAAAATACACTACTATTACGTTGAGAAAGCTTGATAGAGTTTGTGAGGTTTACGCTACTGATCATGGCCTCATGTATAATTCTTGTACAAGTGAGGTACTCATTTTCAAGGCACGTAAACAGAAGCCTACATATGTGCCTTCTGTTGTACTTGACGGCTCTGTTTTAAAAGTGGTAGATAGATTTAAATATCTAGGGCATATGTTGACTAAAGCACTAAAGGACGATCTAGATATAAAACGAGAGCGAAGGGCGTTGGCAGTGAGAAGCAATATGTTGGCTCGCAGGTTCGCTCGAAGCTCAAAAGAAGTAAAACGAACTCTGTTTAGAGCGTACTGTCAAACTCTCTACTCGAGCAGCCTGTGGGCTCAGTATACGCAACGTTACTACACTGGCCACAGGGTGCAATATAACAATGCTTTTAGAGCACTGTTGGGACTACCATGGCGTTGCTGTGCGTCTGGAATGTTCGCGGAGGCGCGGGTGAATGGTTTTCTCGCTGTCATGCGAAATAAAGTCGCCTCAATGTTTCACCGTCTACGTGCTAGTTCCAACAGTGTTCTGAAAATGTTGCATCTCGATTTGATTGTCCTATCCAAACATATTGGATAAGTATTGTTACTGGCCAGACTAAATATTTGTAATTGTAATACTAACATATAACATTTTATTTTATTAGTCGTATCATACTAAATTACACTTACCTATTAGAATTCATTACACAAATATCACGTTAATTGCACTTATCACACTAATATAACAATATTTACACTTATAACATTTATATCACACTAATATTACACTTATCATATAAAATCACACGAATATCATAATCATCACATACTCGTAAATCAAACTCATCATACTAAATCATTCTCCCATAAATCACACAATTAAAATAACTAAATTGTATATGTGTGTGTGTGTTGAAACAAGTTATCTGTAACTGTAATGGATGCAATGTTGTATGTAGATCGTTAAGAACCTAACTTCTCTATCTAAAAGTTGTCTGGAAGAGATCGCTTTTAGCGATAAGACCGCCGATTGTACAGTATAATTTAAGTTTTGTTATTTTGAGTGATTTATGTAAGGTGTGACAATAAAGCGTTATCTATCTATCTATCTAACCTCAATAATAATATTACTAAAGATTAATTTAAATCGAATAACATGTGCAGGGCATGGCTAGAGTTTGATATTTTTTATGTACTACTGTAATTATAGTATAGTAACGATTTTGTTGCACATACTCCATCTTTGACCGCATCGGATGAGATAGTGGTCAAAAGTTTGCCTATAAAGTATAAAAAGGTATTCTTTAATAAGAATAACACTTATAATACATATTATTGAATTCATATTGTAGTTATAATAATAATCTGCCCTCCAAAAAGTAAATTAAATAAAAAAACAGCTTGCCTATCTACTTTACGTAATGGTTTATACACAATTATATATCTAAAATATTTTATGGATGTTCTGGTACCTACAACAAAGATCAATAGAATATTCACCCATAATCATGTTACAGAACATCACAGGCGTTTCCTATAACATGTGATTCAAAAAAGCTCTCTAATAATCTCAATAGGGGATGTGAAAAGCCCAATATTATGCGCTCAAAATCGCGTATTCAGGTTCTCGTACCTTTGATCCTAAAAACGAATTTTAATAAAACGAATTCGATAATTTCCCAAACCGCGCTTACTCGGAAAATGGATAAGATAACGATATACGTTGTATTGAAAGGGAATATTTTGTAGTCATGCGACATTTTTATTTTCAAATTCGGTTTTTTAAGCTACAGACTCTCAATGATAACGTATTATTAAAAATGTATTGTTTAGGTAGACTAAATGCTGAATGATTAGAAAAACTACTTACGTTTTCATAAATTGTACTAAAATTCTTGTGATAGACATCCATAATTATTTAGTAGCATTCACAAAATTAAAGTTTTGTTCTTTTTAATACAATACAGGGGCTTTGTTAATCTAACAAGATTATTCTTGTTAGATTAACAAATTATAGTCTAACTATTAAACGATAAATAAATCACAGCTTTATTATGAGGATTAAAAAGTACTAAATCTTTTGATTTGGGTGGACTTTATCAACACGTGTAGCGGTTATCAACACGGACACTATCAATACGTGTAACTGGATGTTAGACTCGTTGGCCGTAGAAGATTCATCAGACCATTTCGGTAGAACATTCGGTCGTAGGACGTGTGACGCTATCTACCGAAATAGTTTGTGACGTTAATACTAAAGAAGGATACTTTTATCGTTTAGACAGGGCTTGTGTAGCTCAGCGGTTAGAGCAACAGGGCATAAAACCCCATAGCTACGGGTTCAATCTCCATCTCAAGTGATAATTTTTACTAACTAAATTTACTGGGAAAACAATTGGTCACCAAAATTAAATAATATTAGTTTTTAAATGCTCATTCGAAATGAAAAAAGCTAACAAAAACCTAGAGACTATTTTGAGGGCCGTACTAGTAGTCACTCAAGAGTTCCTCCATATCCATATCCTGGCAATATCATCATATTAGCTCCAAGATACCAATTCAAAGTTTAGTCATATAAGATCAATAGACTTCTAAGATCTTCTTATCACATTGTTTGAGAGTGGAGCTTATAAAAGTAAACATATATAACATAAACGCTTTCACACTCACAGCCCCACATTAAGTCGATGACTTGTGTCTTGATGCCGGAAATATTCACATCACATACACAATCACAACGAGAACATAAAACACACATTTTCCTTGGGGAGAATGTCTTCCAAAGGGAATCAAACCGGATAACCCTGCTTACAAGGCGAATGCTCACCCAATTAAGTCAACGGTAGTTCAAAAACAAGTGTGTTAAAAAGGGAAAAGATGTTAGAGCTCTAATATTTAAGACTTCTATAAAGTGTAGATAAACTTTTTCAAACTTAACTATGTAAATATGTAAAACAAAATGCGTAACCAGCGGTACATTACTAATTAAAAGTACTATTTGGGGGGACATTACATTAAATTGTTATGGCAAGAGTTAAGCTTTTTAAGCTCTCTCGGGAAATTCAACTGCTATATATTTAAGCTAGTGTTAAATTAGTGAACTGAAACTAACTGTTGGTGGCTGTCGTTGATACATTTTATTACTCTGATGAAAGTGTAAGAGGAGAATTATTACTAATGTGAAAAGTTTTGAATTCTAAAGCGTAGGAAATATAACAAGTTGTATAACATATTGGGTAAATGAACACACATATTACTTGAAATTGTGTTTTTTTTATTAAAACATTGTTACGTTCGGCTTTTTGTTAGGCATTAGCGGAGCCATAATCGACGAGAGTCACGAGAGAGTCTCGTGACCACGGTTTTTTGCTTGCATTATTTAATACTTTATCGCACAGTGATGGTGTCCAAAAGGAGGAATTAATTCCGAACGCATTTTCTACCAGTCATCCAGCGGTGAAAATGAAAAAAAAAATGATATGAGGTGTGTATCAATCAGGGTAATAGAAAATATATTTAAGATAATAGCGTTGGATAATATATTTTTTTATTTTTTATAAAATTAAAAACAAATTTAAGGTGTGTCTAAAGTCACCACGGACATTTTTTAGTGGGACACTGTTTTATCACACGATTAATATAAATGCGTACTATGGTTTTGTTTATCCAAAATTAAGTTATGGAATCATATTTTGGGGAAATTCTGTACACATACAATCTACCTTCTTGCTACAGAAACGTTTAAGGTCATTTTATAATTTACAAAGCTTGGAATCTCTACGTGACATTTTTAAACAAAATAATTTATTGACTTTAACTGGAATTTATATATTGGAAATTGTGTCTGTATAAAAAATAATAAACAGTCATTTTATAACACGTACTGGTAGCTTACGGAACAAATACAAGTAAAATTGGTCTATACCGCTAGTTAATAATACAATGTACCATAAAAATCCAATAAATCATTTTCTATTTATATTTCTATAAATGTTAATATCGACTCTATTTTGTTATTGTTTATGTCAATAATAAATGTGTAATAAAACAATTATCTCCCCTGATGTGTTCGTAGTGGCATCAACACTTTGACTTTTAATATAACTTAATCGCAGGGAGAGCTGCCAGAACACCACTTTGAGTTTGGTGACAGATAATTCTAATTTAGGCCAAAGTAGGTACACTACATCTTCATTTCATTTTTACTTTATAGAATTTCTAATCACGTACTTCCATTTGAGAGTCCCCTTTACTTTAGCTTAACTATCTGATTCAAATATCGAATAATTCCAGAATAACCGTATTATATCCATATCAAAACAAATGCCCGGTTTATCGCTACAACTGATCGGTCCGGTTTTTACAGACGTCATATCCGCACACCCACATTAACCGGGCATACGGGATATTAACCGGTACACCGGGTATTGCCCGGGACGGTAAATGTCCGAATTCGATTGGCTAATATGACAGTTGATAGAGTAGGCAACTGCTTCAAATAATATAAAAGCTCTATAGGATTCGGTTATTTAGGTATTTTAGGTTTTGCTTTTAATATATTTTAATATATATAGGTTTGCTTATAATCACTATCAGAAAAAGTAACAAGATTTGGTTTAGAATTTATTCCACCCTCAAGAAGCAGTGTGTGTTTTAACCCGGCTACGGAGAAACAAAGAGGAAAGTTATGATTTTAGCACTATATTTATGTATGCATCTATATGTGTTCTTCTGTTCTCTCACACAGTCCAAACTAATAAACCAATTGTAACATATAGGGTTTCGTGTAATTAGTCTTAATTCTAAGGGTATTATAATTGGATAGGTTTTAAAAAAAGCAAATTATGTCGCACTGCATAACCATGGCCAGCCAGTTATGTTTGGATGGGTTGCATCAAATTTGGAACTAGCCAAATACAATATTTACTGTTTCTTCTCCTAAATTGGTTAGTTATTTGATGAAGGGAAATTAACGTCTTACGCTTGACTCTATTATCTTTGATGCTCAGACAAACTAACAAGATGACTACTACTACTTTTTTCTTCGTCAAGAAAATCAGTCTGTGTTTTGAAACATACTGTCAGTAGTTGGGATTAGTCGTGCAGGACGACTAATCACTTTTTGTATAGCTAGTTGTGATTGGTTAGATTGCATATATTTTGTATTAGCCAATCACAATAATCACCGTTGCTTTATATGATTGTATTATCAAGTTGAAGGCAAAATAAATGGCTTATGTTGATGCTGGACCGACTTCCCAAAAAAGGAGAAGGTATTTTTTTTTAAGTACCTCATAACTTCTCTCCACGTGAGCCGATATCGATTTTTTTTTAGTTTGAAAGATTATGCTTTCTAATTAGTCCCAATTAAATTTGATCATCGATAATTTAATCGTCAATAATGCCTATTTTGTAGACTACTTTGACGATGTTCTCGTATAACCGACTTCCAAAGTTACCTCATAACTTCTTTTGTTTTGAACCGATTTTGATGATTATTTTTTATTTGAAAGTTGGTGTTTTCCATGTGCTTCTATCAAAATATGATCAAGGTCTGATGTCTACTTTTTGAGTGATAGTCAATAATGCGTGTTTAATATATTAAATCTTATCAAGGTTCCAAAGATAAAGCGGTGAAGTCGGTTTTTTTAAGCTTTGCTTGCGTTTAATTTTATAGTGGTAAAAACTCTAGGTATACGAGTTCTAATTAGTAGAATGTATTGGCATCTTTAATATTGTTACTATTTTCGTTCTTCTAGTCTCTGCCACTCAGAACAGAACCGATGTGAAACATACTATTTAAACTTTTTCGATCTCAACCCCTTTTGTTGTCGGAAGTCTCCACCCAATAAACGGTCCACACTTCCGACGTCCGACTTCAGCGACGGTATAACGTCATCATTCGTATTCAACTCGCATGTCATTTGTCTTAACTCTCAATTTGACTAAGCGGGACATCGCAGAGCAATACAGTTATTTATCGAGTTACCAAGTTCCACTGCAGCGCAACTTGTATCTTGAAACTTGAGTTAGAATATTAGGAGAAGTATTTGAGCAAGCAAGTTAGAAGGCTCATATACGATAGGCGCGCTAGCATAAGTTACGTTGACGTCAGTAAAGTTTAATGTTTGTTTATTGAGTTTGACTTTGACAGGAAAAAAAGACTCAAATAAGGTATTCTATTCTTTTCCGACGACCCAGTTGGCGCAGTGGACAGGTGTCTGCCCTCTGCGCCGTGGGTCCTGGGTTCGATTCCCGGCAGGAGCACAAATTCCTTCCCAAGGGATATTTGTGCTTCTGGTTCTGGTTGTAATGTGTGTGTGATGTGAATGTTTCCGGCACCCACGATACAAGTCTTTGAACTTAGTGTGGGGCTGTGAGTGTGAAAGCGTTTGTTTGTTTGTTTGTTTGTTTTCGCATAATTAATGTGGAGGCAAAACGCTTCGTCCGCATTTGTGGAATATCTACCATATAGCGGTATCGCTTAAAAGTCTGTCTCGATGTCCGATGATAGAATGGGGATGGGGGAATTAGATTGTGTAATTCCGTTGCACACTCTCCGAAATGTATCCGATAAAATACCGAGAGACTCGCCACTATATGACGATGCCCTAAGCTCTGAAGTTTTGCATCAGTCAATTGATCGCTGTTAATAAGTCTCTTGGCTCTTCGCTCAATGATTTCAAGAGCCTCAAGTTGGTATTTAGCTGAACCGTCCCAAAGAAGAAGAATAGTTTATTATGATACAACAACTACAGGAAAAAAAATCTATAATATAATTCTTTGGTCAAACTTATCTATAGAGATCGCTTTATAATTGAAGATGCGCCATCGAGCTGGGTTTCATGTAGGTATATATCTCCCAAATTTTTGTACTCACATAGACAAAGCTACAGAGCGTGGTAAATTTTTTATATCATCTCATGGTCACTGTCAAAGAATACTTATTATGATACAACAACTACAGGAAAAAAAATATAATATAACCAGCCAGCAGACCGCTGCCAATAGTCATCGTTCCCAAAATATCACGAGTGTTGCCATGTTAGATAGCAATGCTTATAAATAATAAGTTGAAATAGGACAGTCTTTTCGTTCCGTGTTGCCATGACCAAGCTCACTGATAACTCTGAATATTATACGTTCTCTTTACCATGCTCTGTTGATAACATCACATATTAGTAATAACCACCTGAACTGTAGTAGTAGAATTATTCTGCAGAGTCAGCCTGGGGCAGTACCACGCCATTGCCAGACATTATATCGCTAGCAGTAGATAAAACATAACTGTAATGATGGACAATGCTTTCACTGAAATTACTGTGCATACAGATATTTATCATTTAATATCTCAGGGTGGTGAGCGCAGAGCTTTGCTGCGCTGGATTTGGAGTTCAAAACACTGTAGTTTCATACACATAAGTAGCTCAGCGGTTAGAGTAATAGGGTATGACACCCTATGGCCGCAGGTTCAATCCCCGCCTCATGCGATAATTTTTCCTTTCTAAATTTATCACTATAGTTCTACCTAGCATGGCTAATAGATAGATAGATAAATATTACTTAATTGATTCACTTTGTAAGTTGAGATAAAACAAAGGTAACAAACAAGCTCAAGTTTATACGTACAGTATCACAACAGGCGGCCTTATTACTAATAGCAATATCTACCGGGCAACCTTCGGATGGAGAGAACTATATAATGTAATAGACGGGGTATAATAAATGGTTGTATGGAATACCTAATTAACTTGATAATTTACTTAATGCTATATAAATAAAATCAATTCAAAAAACTGAACAGGCAAGCATGACGTCTACATAGCAAGCCACTTGCTCGTCTCGTCTCTAAGTTATATAAAAATAACACCGTGAGTATCATATTTGTTTCAGAAAGCTTGCATCAATACATTCCCGTACGTCGCCAAATAGCTCCCAGAGGGCTGAAATTTGTGGGCCAAAGTAACTGTTTGAAACTAAGGCCGACTCCAGCCGGGTGTTAATAGTAACGCCAGTTAACTGATATCAGAGGACTTACAGTTCCCAATTCGGACTATCAAACGGATTTGTAGTATCGCGACCGGATTCGACTTGTCCGTAAGTGATTAGTGAAGTGAAGGCGGTTGATGTAAGGTTGAACTTTGAGTTGGTTTCAGTGAAATGACTGAGAATAGAACCTAAAGCAAACGGTAGCGATGTTTGCAAAGTTCAGATAGAGGTAAAACTTTGGATGACAGACAACAGATGCTTCCCACTTAATACTAAGTAGGATTGCTTGGCTCGATATTTTAACTATTACTATCATACTTTTTCATCAGGTTTAATACTATATTTTTATGTGTCTATAATATTATCCTTACATATTAAATGAAACTAAAAACTAACCAAAAAATATTAGAACTAATTATTCATGCAGTTTTGTAAGTCAGCTTTCTTTTGATAAAAATCAAGGCTGTGAGTATGAATGCCTTTATTTGTTTTGTTATTATGCTTGCTAGTACTGCTATTTACTGTTTCTAATAAATAAAATAAAAAATACATTACATGTTGGTAAGTGAAGATATCATAAGTGGTAAAATGCTGGGCCGAAAATATTAAAACAAAGTTGACATTCTAATGTTTTAAAAAATAATAATTGGAAATCATATGTAACTTACTCTTTTTTATGCTGGATAGGCGAGCATTTGACATTTATCTCTCTGAAAAGTGACGTTGTGGTGATATACGAGCTATATAAGATACCTATATAAGCTTTCTATAGAAAGAGATAAACAAATATAATCAGATATATGTTTAGAGATGTTTAAATGTTTTGAGATCAGAGCCACGTCGTTTAATCTCGGATAAGTGATAAATAATAAAATCTAATTTTGTTAAAGAACTACCATATAAAACGAAAGTGCATATCATTTAGGTATTTAAATTGTCTAAGGAATTAGGTAAATCTGTTTGTTTTATCTACTCTAAAGTCTGAGAATATACGATATTTTCAACCGATTTCAAAAAAGGAGGTTCTCAATTCGACTGTATGTTTTTTATGTATGTATTTTACGTGATATCTTCGCCAATTATGTATGTATGCTTCAGAGGTGATCCCATATAAATTTTATCGAAATCGGTCAAGCCAAAACCGAAATATAAGCGATGAAATCGGTTATTTAAGCTTTGCTTGCATTTCAATTATCAGAGAATAATTTTAACTTTTCACCAAAAATGTTTCTTGATTCCATTTATTTAGGTTATCTCCTCTAGTCTATATTCAAAATTTTATAATGAAAACTTTGTTTTGTCGTTATTGGCTGCGACTACTTCTTAGTGGCTTAAAAAGCTTGCACAGCGCCTTTAAGTATTTTTTATATCATAAACCAATAACCAAACCTAGTATATTATGTACTACGAACTATACTTGGCTCTTACGAGCACGGACTATAAACCACTTGACCGATTAAACTGTCGCACAGTGCAGCCAACTCGTGTATCGCATGGCCGATCACGAAGTGAGTCAATTACACTAGAATTGCGCGTCCTATGGAGCTGATTAGTGTAGCAAGATGTTTTTTAAACATGGGTAATGTTATCGAGGTATCTGAAGCAATTAAGCACCAAAAACTCGATATCCAAAAACAAAAATTTGCATTGGAGATAGGAAGCCGAATTTTTGTTGTCATACTGATTAATCCTACTAATATTATGTTTGTGTGTTTGTTTCCCTCTTCACGCTTTAACGGCTGAACGGATTTGGATGAAATTTGGAATTTACATAGATAATACCTAGGATTAACACATAGGCTACTTTTTAAATTGATAATAGCGGGCAAAGCCGCGGGGCACGGCTAGTGATAATATAAGGTCGTTTTTATTTATCCGCTCGAGTATTTTTTAAATGCCTGAAAGGAAATAAGCAAGGCGTTCCCTTAATGGTAAATGACGTCTATTGCAGTTCTTGACAGTAAATATATATTAGCATGTTTTTTTTGTATTATCTTGTAAATTAAAAGCTTTCCGTTCTACAAAATAAACTTCCCATTATGAATTTAATATGCTCAAATAGAATATTAAATTACATATCACTTTAGCTAGCGGAATTTAATTTGTATTGCAGTTGTGAAATATTCAAACACAGCGTTATTTTTCAAATTTATCCCAGCCTTTGTTGTCAACGCGATCATAAAAATAAATAAGAATATACTCTACAAACTCCAAGACAGGTACAAAGCACAGAAATTGTTGGTGAAACATTTCCATAACCGGGGTACCGTAAAAATTGTAACAAAAAGAGCCAACTTTCTTCCAACTCTTGCGAGTTGTCTCTGTTCAAACAATGCTGGGTCGAAAAAAGGCTACCAGGGAAGTGCATTTGGTCCTCGTACAGTATACGGCAGTACATAAGCTTTTTATCGCCTCGTATGTTTTGTTCTATATTCGGTCAATGACGTAATAAATGATTTTTCTCACTTTTTTATCTTTATTCACAAAAATAATATAGCAAATGATATAGTACGTAGTACTTAAAACTACGTTAAATTACAAATTAGTGCATACTTTGTGGGCAGTAGATATGATGTGGGCCTTTAATTATGCACGACTGGAGATTTCCCCAGTTCCCACACTAGAATATCCTGTGTTTGGATGTCTAAGATGACTGTCTTTGGATGCAATGTTGTTTGGTGCTGCAATGTTGTTTGAAGATGTGTTTATGCCTTCAACCATAAAATTTTACAAAGTTAACTGTGCCTTTACGTGAGCATATTGTGCTCGCAAATTTATTACAAAGGTAGGGGCATATATTATTATGTTTCATATGAGCTGAACATCCAGAACATAACCGAAGGTTAATATCACGTCACCAAGAAAAGGATAATTTCGTCGCTTAAAGCTGAGCTTGGGTTTGCTCAGTGTTTTGGGCAATTGAGAACTTTGGCCTCATGTTTATGGTTGATAGGTGGGTGCTTCTGTGTGGTAAGCACCAAATGATAGTCCATAAAATCAATGCACGCTGTTTATTGGCGTCACAATTCAGAAGGTACGGAAGAAAGTCACAGAAGGAATAGTTCACACAAAACAGTCAAGATAGGCACAAAGTAGAAGTATGAAATGCGAAAAGTCAATACGATAGCACAGCGAAGTAAAATACGCGGGCGAGTGTAGGTAGGAAAGTGTTCCGAGCGACATGCGCAAACCCCGACTCACGCAATGTATTTCCTTTTCAAATTTACTACGTTATCAATACAGGCATTAGGCTATATGATTTAATCATTTACTATAATATAGTAATTAGATTGAACGAGTTAAGCATATGATGTTGTTAATAAAATACTTAATTATGTTAAAGAACTTTTGATTTAATCTTGCTACGACAGTTTAGTGCAGAACTTCGTCTACTGACTGGATTGTCTTACATTTGCTTCGGATGCGCTAACGATAAACTGTAGGTAAAGTTTTAGAACTACGAAATTTTTCGGCGAGCGCACGGCGCACGGTGTTTAAGCGAGACTGTGCAACCCGTGTTCGTGAAATGTTGCCGAATTTTGGTGTTTTAAGTAACGAGATTCAGGGTATTTTCGCTGAGTTTAAAACTGAGCAAGTAAGATATAAACGGTCAGTCGTTTAGCAGAAAAATAGAAAAGAAGATATATGCCTTTATTGTGTACCTATACGCTCTGTCAGAGACTTCACTCGCGGATTTTACAAATTAACATAAAATGATAAAAGTCTTTATTAAAGTCTGAAGTAATATCATTTGTGTAGTATCATCGACTGTCTTTAAAGTGTAAGTAAGTTTATGTATTGACATTGCTATGAAGTGCATGTTAAATAGTACAATAATAATTGTGAACACATGCAATGGGCTTTCGTCACAATATCATTATCACGTCACAATTACAATCACATCACAATAATAATTGTAATGTGTAAATTGTAATTTGTTCTCGCATATTTGTTTTGTCTTCATGCGGCAGAAGGAATTTTGAATATACATAGCTTACACCCAGGAATAACACATCTAGGCTTCTTTTTATCGTGATCAACGCGTGCTCAGATGCGTGGAACAGCTAGTTATTTTATAAAACGCAATTTTAAAGGAGTGAGGTTAATGGTAATGTGAGATTTACTATACAAGTAAAGTATTATTTATTTTTATCTTTGTATACCATTCTTCTGTACGTTTGTATGCGACTGAACTCCTCCTAAACGGGTGGACCGATATTGATGAATTTTTCAATAGAATAAATAATGCAAGAAGTATTTTTTTTGACCCGTGCAAAGACGGGGCAGGTTGCTAGTATGCTTATAAATTAAAAGACCGAAGATGCTTGTCTGATGGTAATCGGCTAACAACAAACAGTAGTAAACTCGCCTTTATACACCTGCAGTGTCATTTTAGTATTATACATATTATTTAATATTCACGAATAATTACATGTTGGCATGTCATCACATCTGTGTTCTCTTTGCTTTCAGCCAACATCATGCGGCTTGGCTGAAACACGAAAAACAAATGACAGCTGAAACCAAGCACCGCCTAAATGGATGACAAATGGTAACAATGTGGATGTTGCTGGTTTTGTTACGCGGTACAGAAATTGAGCAGATAATTAATAGTACGTGGATGACTGAACTTTGCTCGTTAAAACGTTTTCTAAAAATGAAACCTAGCTAGATCGATTTATCGCACCCGGAACCCCTGCATACTTAATTTCATAAAAATCATTGGAGCAGCTTCCAAGATTCAGATTATATACGAGTATATATATACATATACAAGAATTGCTCGTTTAAAGGTATTAATTAGATTTAACAACGGATGGATAGAATATTAGTAGAATATAATGGGGTGATTTTTTTTCTTGGATAGTATAGCACTAGGTTTAATTTACAATAGGTAAGCATTTGACCACTATTTCACCTGATGGAAAGAGATCAAAAGCTATACAGCAAAAAAAATGCGTTTGCTATACTTATACACTTGTTACCCTACCAGAAGAAATATCGCTGTGAATATTTATTTAATTATCGCTCCCCAATATTTGTACCGCGTATTCATAAATGAGGTATACTTACGCAACACATGTCGGGTTAGTAACGATGTTTTAACACGCGAGGTACTACACTACTACGGTGTTTAGTGTGTACTGGCATGGCTACATTGTTCAATCGCAAACAGAGTAGGAAATTATTTATAACTAGCGTTCCGCCCCGGCTCTGCGTGGGAACAATTTCCGGTTGTTTAAAAAAATATATACAAACCTGGCCCTGATAATGGCGAACTCAACAAAAATAAGAACCAGTTAAATCGGTCAAGCCGTTTTCGAGTTTTTGTGAGACTAACGCAGAACAATCGTTTTTATGTACAAGTATAGACAACACGTAAGTAGAACCATGTCGAAAGTGAAGGCAGTCAAAAAATCATGTCACTTACACATTTTCTGATTTATTAGTTATCATACCTAAAGCCGGCACTTAAGTGTCTAAAAATGTGTTTGGGCTAGAGAAGGTATCGAGTTTATTATTTGTCTTAGATTGCCAAACCGTTTTGTTTGAGTGGAGCCAACATGTTTTATCAAAGAAACCATGTATGTTACATGGTTTTAAAAATCGTGACTATATTTAAAGCTGGAATCCACTACTACATGTCCAAACGCAGGACTCACCTATATTTTACTAACTACAAAGATGTTGAACGTATAGAGCGATTGTGTTTTATGCTTTAATTAAAAACTAATAACTGTTTAGTTAACCGAGCGAGCAGTGCGAATGCGGTGTCTCTGTTTCAGCTTGGGCAAAAATGTTTTCGTGTGTCCGAACGTCTGGCGGATATCCGGCTATTCTCCTCTATAGGTCGCATTCCTCAACCGATTCTCATGATATTTTGAAAGCAAATACATAATTTTTAGTCTATTCAGTTTTTGAGACATTTACAAAATGATGGAGATACGAGAGTTGAAAACTAAAAAATCATAATTCAACCATTTCGAAAATACGCGAGGTTTTCAACTCACAGAGCCTCTAGTTTGAAATACATAAACATATTACGTTCATCACTGAACTCAGCTGTAATAATCCCAGTACACGAGGCAATTTATAAATAGCTATTAATATATTATTTGAACGGCCGCTTGTCCGCGCCTAACCGCAGCTCAACACGGCCAATTAAGGTAAAATATTCCATCAAATTAAAATTTGAATACCGTGCGGACATTTTCACATTTGCCGATGCGATGTTTATTAGGCTGGTCCTGGCCCTTTGATCATTTATTATATATATATCAGTTGAATGTTGCGGTAATAACTGCTCTGTGGTCTGTAAATCAACGCCACTATTTTTACTGATCTGCAGCCGACCATTGCATTAAGTTTATACGGTATGATCTGGAAGTCTTCGAGACTAGAGTCAATAGGTATCTTCTAGGCAAGTATGTAAACATCTTCAGCCGCATCGTCACTTTCCATATATAAATTTAAAAAGTCTTGCTGGTCTTCTTTGTGACAAGGTACTTGCATAAAAAGAAGACAAGGTAGGCTGAAAATTCTGGCAATGTGTTGTAGCTTTCCTCGTACGTTGTATAGTCTAAAAACAACTTAGATTATAAGTCATTTATTCTAAAGTTCTATACTTAATATTCTTTTTCCATGTAAATAAACATACTGATTCTATAAATATATTCCAATGTGATCTTTATTTAAGTATATTGTTGTTTGAATATTTATTGGCTTACCTGAAACTTTTCATCAATTTGATGCTGATTAAGCTTGAAGTATTCGATAGTCTTGAAACCTACCGCATGTTTTAACTAATTTCTCGATCACGTCGTCACATATAAATGTTTCTAACATTACAAACAGGCTGCAATATGCCAAATATTTCCATACATTTGGTTTGAATTGCTTCCAATCATGATTATTGTTGCTGCAGTCGTGGTGTGCCAAAATTCGCCCGTGTCGTGTTTATGTAAGTCCATTTATATATCTTCATGTAAAGTACTTGCGGGCATTTGAAACAGTTTATGTTACATTTAGATGACATAGTTATAAAGGCCAAATAGCATCCCTAAATATAGATATGACTATACGCAAATTAAAACAAGAACATTACAGATTAGAATAAACACTTTCACACTCACAGCCCCACACTAAGTTCAATGACTTGTGTCGTGGGTGCCGGAAACATTCACATCACACACAATCACAACCAGAACCTGAAACACAAATTTTCCTTGGGGAGAAAACTTGTGTTCCCGCCGGGAATCGAACCCGATACCCCTGCTTAGAAGGCGAACGCTCACCCAACCTAGCCAATTGGCAGTTCATAGAATATTACAAAATATCTAAAGCAATTTGATTTTCATAGCATTAGCTATGCTAGCAGAACTAAAATAGTTGAGTATAGATAGTTAGTTTTCTTTTTTCAATTTACTTCTTTATTTTTTAAGTGTTAATAAAAATCAGTTTTCTAAAAACAGATGCTTTGCAGCTTTTTATTTCTTAAAACAAAAAATCGTTGGTTTAATTACTAAAGTAGAAAAAAAATATAATTTTGAAGTTCCTAAATTCCTATTCATTTTTAAACTGTATATCTGAATTGGATGAATAACTGAATTATTATTTTTAAATATTTGCCACTTAAAACTTTGTTAAGTGCCTTTTTCTCAGATGTGCTATAATTACTACTACTAAATATAAAATTCTATACATTGCTACAGCAAAATAAAAAAAGACCATTAGAAACAAGCATGTAAAAAAAATACTATGCAAGTCATCATTATTTCTCTGCCCCATCCTCTTGTTGTACCACCCCTATCCCGCTCCCCCTTCATATAAATAAAAATATATGTACGTATAACAAAAAATGTACTGAACATGTTGTGTTTATGTTGAACACTCCTACAACCGGAGACTGGCTTAATTTCCGATGCAACGTTATGGATATTATATTATTTACGATGATAAATACAAGTTTAGCTTTAGACGCAAATGAGAAGCAACCTGATATTATACGAAAACGTTTTATGAGATGAGGATTAAAATAATTAACTTCCTATGCATTACGTGTGGAGAGGAGAAGAGAGGAGAAGGGATACTAGCAGAACTCTATCCACGTGTAATTTACACTCATATTATAAATGCGAAATTGTGTGTAAGTATGTTTACTTTATCTTCGCGCTGTAACGGCTGAACGGTTTTGGATAACATTTGGAATGTGCATAGCTTATACCTAGGATTAACACATTCCTTTGTATTAATCCTAGGTGTAAGTATATACTTCTTAACTTTGCTGTCCTATACTGTAATATCATAATGTTTTACTGTCGCTGTCATAAAATTAGCCGTAAAATATTATGTACAAAATATAATATGATGGAAATTCTTATTTAAAATATTAAAAAGTAAGTTTAGGTGTTCAATGAGTTTTGAAATTTTTTTTTTTTTACTATAAATATTAGAGTAAGCCTCTACCTGAAAGGCTTCAAGCGGCCTAAAATTATATGACACCAAGACTTTACCCACTTGCGCAAATTTCATGCAACTAACTTATATAACAATAATATGCAACAGACTCACGTGACAAAACACAGATAGTTTTAGTGATAAAAAACTGATGACGTTCTCACATACACGAGAAAATATTACATATATATTTGTTAGAGTAGAAGTTTAAGAGTTATCAAAATGCATATATTTTTTTAATAATTCACGTAGCTAATTTGCTTTAAAAAATCCTTAATCTCATGAAAAACATCGAGCAGTTCATCATTATTACGTAAAATATCCGCACAGAAGCGGAAAGCGCTGCATATTAATGAAAATATATTGGATTTAAAGTACCCTCTTATATAAAAGCACGATCACGTCATTAATAACAGCAAAATAACTACCTAAGGTATATAAGTTTTGTAGCCGTAATGGCGTTGTGTCGTCATAAAATCGGCCTTTTAATCAGCCGATAGCTAACGTGCCCTCCAAAGCACAGTAACACCCAGTTTTCCAGCATTTCATTTCATTTCATTTCAGTTGAAAATTACACCTAACGGTCACCAATCGAAGCGCTGGTTTGTAATAATATACAAACGCAAACAAACAAACAAACGCATTCACACTCACCCATAATAAGTTCAAAGACTTGTGTCGTGGGTGCCAGAAACATTCACATTACACCCAAAACCAGAAGCACAAATATTCCATGAGAAGGAAATTGTGCTCCTACCGGAAATCGAACCCAGAACCCACGGCGCAGAGGGCGGAGACCTGTCCACTCGTCGGGTCGTCGATATGTAGGTAAAACAGAAGCACCTTTCAACCACAACAAACAGCATGTAGTAAGCTGCCCAAAATAAATAGCACTAATTCCACTCTGGTTGAAAACGTGATGCCGCGTCATTATCCCTCGACGTAGTGCGGTGGAGACGCATTTGTCAAACTATACTTTGTCATGGTTGAACTGAGATTACGCACATGTGGTACCATTGACGAACATAATTTATGTGAAGAGCTCTTAGGGAGGTCATGACACATAATTTGACGACCCGGTTGGCACGGTGGGCAAGTCTCTACCCTCTGTGCTGTGGGTCCTGGGTTCGATTCCTGGCAAAAGCACAGTTTTCCTTCCCAAGGGAGATTTGTGTTTCTGGTTCTGGATGTGATTGTGTGTGATATGTTTCCGGCACCCACGAGAAAAGTCTTTGAACTTAGTGTGTGACACAGTTGTTTGTTTGTTTTATTAATTTAAATCTTCTCCTTTTTTAAGTCCGTCAAAAAGATTATCAACTGCCTTGAGGCTCATTTACATTGGTCGATTGAGCTCGCATGAGGGGTACGGGAGGTTTCTGTTAAAGCATGCCATAGGGTAATAACCCTTTTCACTAAGCGATAGGGTGTATGATCTCGCGCAGCGTCAGTTCGCGTCTAATGACACTCGTAAACTGGGTCCCCGCGACACGCATGCATTACACCAACCGATGAATTTCATTGTTTGTTAGGCCGTGTGCGGAGAATACGCCTTATATCGACCGAGATATAGATAGCCTAATTCTTTAATTACTTAATTAGTCTAACTCCCGTATTTCGGGATTTCCCACAAGCTGTGTAACGACTTAGTTATCGACCAATGAAAATGAGCCTTTAGCCAGTTATTTGTTGTGGAATCGCTGTTTTTTTGAAAATCCGAACGTCTTTTGTTTCTTGACCTCACCTCGCTAAGACCTCTTCAACAAATCACTGGCTTAGTATCAACTGGGCAAACGAATTTGGATACACTCGATAAAACCAGATTCCGTCAACCGGACACTGGTGTGATGTTGATCCTATTGTCAAGATCTGATCAAGAGTTCCGGCGATAAAGCGGTGAAGTAAGGCTTTGCCCGCTATTATCAAGTTAAAAAGTAGCCTATGTGTTAAATCCTAGGTATAAGCTGTGTACATTTCAAATTTCATCCAAATCTGTTAAGCCGTTAAAATATGAAGAGGGAACAAACATATTTATACACACATACAAACAAACTTTCGGATTTATAATATTAGTAGGATGCTTGCGTTAAAATTATTTTACAAAACAAAATAAACATGAAATAATATCTCTTAGGATCTAACATTACCCATAAATAAACTCGTAACCTAATCATCTGTAAACGCAAAATGTTGTAAAACGGAAAACGTAATTTGTTTGAAGAATTTAATTTCACAACAAAAATATATATAAATATATAACTGACTCCAAAAAATGAGGTTCTCAAATCGACTCTATGTTTTTTATTGTATTTATGTTACGCGATATCTCCGCCAATTATGAAGCGATTTTGATGTTTTTTTTTTTGTTTGGTAGATTATTTTTATTAAAATGTAAGCGGTGAAGTAATTTTTTTTAAGCTTTGTTTGCGTTTAATTATTTTAGCTATAATTCTCAATGTGCGTAAGAAAACTCTCATTTGGCAGCGTTGGTTAATTTTACAGCGAAAAAGTGTAAGAACCTAATCGCGTTTCATACCTACGATACAATAAGTACAATCTGAAAATTAAAACCATCGTGAGTACTACCAATAATCAGTCACGCGCCGAGGCCCGAGCCTCTCCCCTCCGCGTATTACGCGTCTAAATTACCCTCTTCATCATACAACGAATTTGTCCGAAACTAGTCAACAACAAAGTAAGTCAATATTTTTTACGTGTTTGAAGCCATATATGATATTGAAACATTATTAAGAACAATCAGACCAGCGGCCACGATTTTGTAACAGAAAATTGACGTAGTAAATGTAAGGTCATTGATAAGCCCGAAGTTTGCCATCATTAAGGCCCAATATTTGTGAAGTCTTTATTATTAAAAAAATTACAACTCTTTAATGGCTATCAGTTATTATAAAGGTAATAGAATAACTCAATTTATTGTTTGCTTGAAGGTGAATTATAAGGGTTTATAATCTTAGACACCTTTTGAGGCTTTATAGTTCACGTAAAAAACTAGAAAGACTGTAAGTATACCTTAGTTTAGCGAAAAGCCTATGCATATATAATTTCAATATATTTTACAGGGTTATTGCGAAATACCAGAAGATTAGGCCCTGATTTTTGACCTAACCTTTAGATCATTTAGTTCTATGACTTTCTTCTGAATGCTATATTTTCCGTAATAATAAGGATGATGATAACAAATTCTATACAATTTATAATTAAAAGTTGTTTAAACTACACTGTCCCACAAAAAAAGACTTCGCCACGCCGTATAACATGCACGCCAAAGCCAGTTGACACTTGAAACCATAGACTTAATAGAGAATATAAATAATATATCGTAAAATGTATTTGAAATATCATAAAAAGTATTTTCAATAGTCGCATCACGTTACACATTAGTCTCATTGGTTAGAATGATGTCCCAAGAGGTTTTTGGTATATAAAAAAATACTCTGTATATTTAATAGTGGGTGCACTTTAATCGTGATTATTTTACTCGCGTACCTTCATCGTGTATGATCTACAGTGTTGAATATCTCTCAAAAGTAGGGGAAGTTGTTTTGGTCACGTATTGATCTAATAATTAAACGCAAACAAAGCTTTGAAAAACCAAAAACTACTAATCAGATCTTGATCAAATTTAAATTGGTCCAATTGCAAAGCAACATCTCTCAAACAAAAAAAAAACAAATCGGTTCACGTGGAACAATGTTATGAGGTAACACACATAAAAAAAAAACAGTCGACTTGAGTATCTCCTCCTTATTTTTGAAGTCGGTAAAAAAAGGTTTATTTTAGGCAAAAATGATCTGCAGATGTTTTTTCCTCCGTATTCTATCATAATAAAAATTTGAAACAAATAACATTATCTAAATATACGAAAACAAAGTACGATGTAAGCATTTCTGTTACCTCTACCGCAAACCTCACTGACCTCTCAAAGTTTTCAAATATGAACTTCAATGTTTCCACCATAATAACCATGGCAGCAGTAAAACGTTTTATCCTATACAAAACAAAAATAAAAAGCCTCCATCTCAATTTGGCTTGGAATTGGGTCAATGTTCACATTCGTTCGGACACGCGAACACCACCACTAGAGTAGACAACTGGAAAACAGTACACGAATTTAGATTTTAAGTTAAAATTTTAACGGAATTTTCTTAACCACTATTCGGTAAAAAAAGCGGAAAAGAGAAGAAAAAAAGAAAATAAATAATTGGTTAACACCCCTAGTATTAAATAAAAAAAAAAATAGGAAAGAAAATTGTTGCAAAAAAAAAAACTATTCGGTTGATAATACTGGCTGAGAAAAGGCCGAAGAAGCAGTGTTCGTCTAATATAGAAATTCTACTACAATACATCGCCGCAGCTATAAAAAACTGTAGTGTCATATCAGAACACGCATTATACGTCTCAGTTCTATTAGCACAACTTAGAAGTGCTAGTTCACTCGGACAAAACCACGATATTCAGGTCGTTTGTCCACCGATACCGTCACCGGACAGGTACCGAGAACGAGATCATTTCGGGCCGAGTATCAGATGACGTGACGTCGATCGAGTGTCCACCGCGCCGATATCGGTGGTTCAGTTAGTCCTAGCTTTGTACCTATTTTTTTAGAATAAAAAAAATCATTTTATGTATTTGTATTTGTTGTGCTTGTTGTGCTTTGATAGTGTTTGGACAAGAACAAACGTGTTTTGTATTGCTGGCACATGAATCGCCCGTCATAAAACCATGCCGAGTTCAAACGGTCACGCCGAACTACTTGAAACTTCGGTGGGCGGGATGAAGTCATCTCTGTATTGCTGCTTCGCCGACGTCATCTCGTTCTTTGTGACGGTCCGGTGACGACGTCGGTGGACAAACGGCCTAAGAGTGGCGTAATTGGGGGCTTAGTCACCCACGTCCGTAGGAGGATACCCCTTAAGTCTGACTCCCTACACGTGGTCCCCGGGTGGTGCTAATCAGGTGACATTTGAGAGGTGGTAGAGCATTTTGTGAGTTGCTCGCCTGGCTTGCTACCAAAGTAGCTTACCACCATCAAGTTGAAAGTCTGCCGCCAAGCCAAATACGGTGTTCCGGCAATTATCCTTGAGAGCCTGCGTATTCCAGGTCTAGTGTGTTTACCAGCTTCGATCACATCGTCACTTACCATCAGGTGAGATAGTGGTCAAACACTAGCCTGTCACAAAATAAAAAAAATAATAAAAAAAATCACTTTATTCCCCATTTGTGCGTGGATGGACATGTGGACCACTGTGTGCTCGAAAAGCGGCTATTTTGACAGAATGAGTTTGCTTTTTATGTGCTGTGGTTTTAACCTCAAAGATCAATGTCTTTTAGGTTAAAACCTAGAGCTTTTCTAGCATGCAACTGACATTAATACACTGGCAGGTTGCATCGTGTAGCTTTCTCTTAGTACTAAGGGGGACGCGCACCAATCGACGCGCGACGCCAGCGGCAGTTCAATTTAGCGTCATTTATTTCGACTTGAGGGTTGTATATTAGTAATTATTGAAACAACGGTGGATCAGTTGCAGTATAATACTGCTTTCCACTGCTCTGCCGCTAATGCCGACGTTTTCCCAGTGTATGTTTGTACACAATATAAAAACTAACGAGGCGAATCAGCTTAGTTTTTACAACTCTATCTGCGAAACAAGCAAAACGGATTTAACTGTAAAGCTTAGAACAATGAATAATAATTAGATATATATTGTTATTAAGTATCACGCTATTGCACTTATATTATAAATTTGCCGTGCCGCGCGGCTTCGCCCGCATTTTTTAGATTAAAAAGTAGGTTATATGTTATTCCGGAATTATTAAATATTAACATTCAAAATCGGTGTATTCGTAAAGGAGATACGTGGTCACAAACATTCACACACACACACACACGCACACATAGTACACAAACTTTCGCATCCTACTAATATTATAAATATGAAATTATCGGTTTATTTAATATTATCTCCATATTAAATAAACCGATTTTGATGAAATTTAGAGCATTAAACCGCTGGGCACGACTGATTTGTAATATAAGTAGGATGTGAAGGCTTATGTGTAAATGTGTCTGTTTGTTCTCTTCACACAGCAAGGGCTGAACAGATTTAGATGAAATTTACAAAATGGACATTGGTTATACCCAGAAATATCACATAGGCTACTTTGTAAGTTGATTGTCAAGTATTATTACCTGTTCAAACCACAGCAAAGCTATTTTATGTTACCTTACGCATTTTGCTTAGAAATAATTCTCTTTAAGAAGAATGCTTATATTTAACGCAATTTACTAATTACCTTAATATTCACTCCGTCTCCGGAATAACAGAAAATATAATTAGTAACGAAACTCTTTGAGGCAAACATCAAAACGCCAAGTTCAAAGGTGGCTAAACGTAAAAACAAAAGAGGTTTCCTGTGAATATAATTTTACCTTTAAATTAAATAAATTAATTTGGTAAAAAATACAATTCGAAAAAACATTTGAATATAGAATAAACAGTTGATTTTTCCTAACTCATGACGGAAGAACTAGTAACTAGCCGTGCCCCGCGGCTTAGCCCGCTATTATCAAGTTAAAAGTAGCCTATGTGTTAATTCCTAGGTGTTAGCTATAATTATACATTCCAAATTTCATCCAAATCCGTTCAGCCGTTAAAGCGTGAAGAGGTACTTCCACACAAACTTTTGGATTTATAATATTAGTATTTATCTTCTAGAAAAGTGTCAACTGGCGTTGGCATGAATTTTATAAAGCGCGGCGCGGCGATGCCTTTCTTTGTGGGTACTGGGTTCGATTTCTGGTTAAAACACAAGATTTCTCCTAAAGAGAAATTTGTGTTTCTGGTTTTCGGTGTGATTGTGTATTAAAGGTAATGGTACGCACAACACAAGTCATTTTACTTAGTGTGGGGGGAATATGGGTGGGAATGTGGCTACGTTTAAATCAGTAACTTTAATTTAATTATGATGATTTTCGGTTGCGAAATCCATTGACATTGACGGCTAAAATGTATATAAGCCAAAAAAAACACTTTATGTTACTAATACCTTATGTATGAGCTTTTCATTTTTTTTTATTAGGTCAAATGCTTTCCTATCAAGCAAGCATTTAATTTTGACCACCATCTTACCTGATTGAAAGCGATGATGCGCCCGAAGATGTAGCATGATTGCCTAGAAGATACCTATTTACTCTTGACTTGAAGACTACCAGATTATATCATTCGGGAAACAAAGATGAGGGCGAGTTCCACTCCTTCGCAATACGGATGATAAACATAAAAGCGAAACGCTTCGATCGAAATGGTGGTATGTATTCGCATCATAAAAATCCTTGGGAAAAACTCCAAACACATCCATAGTAATAAAAAATACCTAAGCTCATGGTAAATGTACTTACGTAAAATCAAAATGTACTGTCTGCCCAGAACTAATATCATCGGCCCAGAAGCAGTTTTCCATGATAACCCGCTCATCTCTGCTCATATCAAGAAACAAGTACCTATTGCTCTACATTATGAAAGGTTATTGCATGTACAAAAGAGCCTAAATTGGCTCACATAGTGTTTTATGAATTGATAAAAGTTAGACCAGATATCGTACTACCAATATATAATGTAACTAGCTCTGCCCCGCGGCTTCGCTCACGTCAATTAAGTTAAAACGTAGCCTATGTGTCATACCGGAACCTAAACTATCTACATTCTAAATTTCATCAAAATCGGTTTATTCGTTACGGAGATACGTGGCAACAAACATTCACACACACAAACTTTCGCATTTATAATATTAGTAGGAAGGATACGTAAATAACATTAAATATTTAGTTCCATATGATTTTGGCAGACAAAATAAAACACTTGAAACCCGGCGTGTATTCAAACGGGTTCCTATTTCACCCGACCACGGCGAAGCATAAAAGAGGGTTATAATTTTAGCACCTTACGTATGAAAACTAACAATTAATAGAAAAATACTAAAAACTTATTAACCAAATGATTATCTCCTTCATGTTCATGTTTGCCTACCTACTTCACAAAATCCGAGTGACCTATGATTATCCATGAGTTTTTTTATACACTTTTCGATATCTAAACCATTCTTGAATCTACGTGAACAGACAGCAAAACATTCATCAAAATCGGCCCAACCGTTCAGTCGCATACACTTGTACTTACAGAAGAAATATACATAGCTAGTAATATATAATTCCTCTGTAAGTACAAGTGTATGTGTTGCGCCCTGCAGGAATTCCGGGATAAAATAGTAGTAGCCTATGTGTTAATCCAGGATGTCAGCTACCTCCATACCAAATTTCATCAAAATTGGTCCAGCCGTTTGAGCGTGAAGTATTAATAAACATATATACAAATTCACTAACAACCTTTCGCCTTTTATAATATAAGTGTAAAGTGTGATTATATAAAGATGAATCGAATGCAGTTATCTCAGTAATCTTTATGTAGGTACCTTCTGAGGTACCTACCTAAATTAAGATCGACGCAACACAGAATAGAAAAACATCTACCCGTATATCGAAATTAATATTTAATATCGAATAGGAGGTAGGCCTTGTAGTGCTTCAACGGGTAACACATGTCATGCAATATCTTTTGCATTTATGTTAAACATTCATCTGCAAATATCTTCACTGGAAACTTGACGGGGAACGTAATTACACCGTAGTGTAACAGAGATATGGTCATAGTAAACATATTGTCAATACATTAACATGCCTAACTACGGGGCAATTGCCTATATTTCCTAAAACTAAACTAAAACTATGTACAGCAAAGTACTAAGTTACCTACAAGACATCGAGCTTATAGGTAACTCAAGTGCTCAAGCCCACTACCAGTGGGTAGCGTTCCCATCAAGCTGGCGGCATTGCCTCTCTGAATTGCAATGCTTAATACGTTGAGCCAAATAAGTGCCAGCATTTTGATCACGCGTCGCTTCAACCAAGCGCTCTGATAGAATTTTTAAAATAGAATGAGCTCCCGGTCCCCACGGACCCAGTGTCTCAACACCAAACGGCTCAAATATGTAACCACTGCCAAGGTTTCCATATTTGCGCCGTTTACGCTGCTCTGCCGAAGTTGCCGCGACGCCAACCCCATTCTGTGTTTTACAGAGATATTATGTTAAATTTAAGAACCTCAAAAAATGCGATCATGCTAATGTGTTTTGCTTGTCAAACTCAAATTTGCGCGAAAGTTTAATGATAGTCCACTTTACAGGAACTACTTACTTACTTTACCCAACAAGCGCGGCAACACAATTATTTTGACTTAAATATTATAGTAAACTTTGTTATGTTTTAAATTAAATAATAGAAACATGTTATGATGTTGCACACCTATGTACCCTTTATAGGGTAGCAAAACAAATAAAAACTTTCGACAGCCCACTAAAACATTTAAGAGCTAACAACGTATAATTTGTTTCAAATTTCTACAATGAAATATTCTATGTATGATAAAATAAAATTAAAAAACGACATGCATTTCAGTGGTTTTTCATTTTACGCGACAGAGATATGTCGTAACTGTTGTGCATTCGCGATAAGCGTGTATAATAGAGGTAAAGAGCAGTAAATGCAGTACGGAAAGTATTTGCCTGTTATATTAGTTTGTATATTTTCATTACACATTTTACTTTTCAAAATACTAGGTACTTATAGTTCTACAATTAACTATTTTCAAAATAAATAATCATTATCATTGATTAAAATGGCGTTTATGAAAGCACTATATCTAATACTACAATGTTGGTATTATCTAAATATATATAACTCAAAGGTGACTAACTGACTGACTGACATAGTGATCTATCAACGCACAGCCCAAACCACTGGACGGATCGGGCTGAAATTTGGCATGCAGGTAGATGTTATAACATAAGCATCCGCTAAGAAATGATTTTGATTAATTTTACCCCCAAGAGGAAAAAATAGGGGATGAAAGTTTGTATGAAACTTTGTCAATTTTAAAATAATACTTCTTAACGCGAGCGAAGCCGCGAGCAAAAGCTAGTATTAAAATAAATTCGGAAATAAGCGTGATTTACGCGTTGTCAATGTCTAGATCGACAGTTGTTTTGGCTTCATTCGGAAGTCTTCTTCAGGATAAGTGCGGAGCGCTGGCCGTCGCACATGTGTAAGTCACGCTAATTCCCCCTTAATCTTAATTTAATAGTTCAAAATGTTTAAGTTTTTACCAAATAACAATGGTGTTAATTTATTAAACTATGTAATTATATCGGAATGCGTTGCAATGCTACGTAAATAAACAAAGCATTTTACCTCTTTCACTTTAATGGCTGCCTACTGGTCTGTTTTTAGATTTGTTTGATATATTTGGTGATATTTCCCGTCTCAGTTTCGACTCGACACATAAACCTCAAGCGGCGAGAAAAATGCTACATTTGAAATTATTTATTCGTTCATTTTAATATGGTCCATTACAACTTATTGAATAGGTTAAGCAATGCTTAAATGGGTAACCGTTTAATGGGATTATCAACTGAGTGTCACCGTGCTTCGGAGGGCACGTAAAGGCTTCAGACCCAGTTATAAGTCGTAAGGCAACAGTTTTTAAGCCATATTTGATGCCTTCAAGCAGCCTAAAAAATCCTTACTCCAGGACTGCACCCTAGTCCATACGACAAGCAAGCAAGCAATTTGTTCGAAACAGTCATTCTTTATTTTTCTACACTGTGACTTCGCAACACAGTGTAGTGGTGGCACATACATTATGAATACGTGTTCATCAAGAGATAACAAGTGAATAGTTTGAGCCAACACTAGTTTGAAAACGGTCATATAGCTTTTCAAAATAACTGTTGGTTTTGTGCGCAGTTTCACACAAATGGCGGGATGAAAGCTTGTTGAGAATTATTAAAACGGTGTTCATGTTTGTCATATAATTTTACCTACACTAATTATTTAAAAAAAATACTGTGTGTTTGTTTGTGAAAGCTAATCTGGAGCTACTGATTTCATTCTAATTGTTTTTTCTAATAGATAGCTATAAATAACTATCCCATAATGTTGAACCGCTATATGGTCACCGCTATATGGTGGACATTCCACAAAAGCGCAAAAAGCGTTTTGCCTCCACATTCATCGCAAAGGAATGGAACTCCTTACCTGAGTCGGTGTTTCCTGATGAGTACAATATGGGAGTCTTCAAGTTGCGAGTAAATAGGTATCTTCTAGGCAAGCTTGCTCTAACGTCGACCACATCGTCGCTTACTATCAGGTAGATGGTGGTCAAAAGTTTGACTATCATGAATAAAAAAAAACTATGTTTTATTCGGATACAAGTTAATTCTTATTTTCTTGATTTAGATAAACTAGATATAAATTGGCTAAACGGCTGAAACGCTGACATAACAGTTTGGCATAATTAAGTAAATTAATTAAACTCGTATTATTTTTACAAAAATATCCACGACAACATATAGCCAAGAAAATAATTTAAGCGCAAGCAAAGCTTAAAAAAACCGACTTCGACGTATATATTTTGGTTTTGGCTAAATCTATTTCGATAAAATTTATACGAGACCACTTCTGAAGTATAATCTACCAAACAAAAAAAAAAGACGTGTGGCTCTCGGGGACTGCCGCGGTAAAGCTATTGCATAGCATTTTTTATCAACTTATGCAATTATAATTATTTATTTATTTTATTTATGCAGTATTTTTTCATGCCATCTAGAGGCGAGTTGCTAAACTAAAGAGACAAGCGTGATATTTCAAAAAAGTCATGAAAAGTTCTGCTATTCATCGATAGATGGCAAAACTAAAAAGTATCACCGCTGTGCCGGTCGGAGTGGGGGGTGTTAGGTTATTTTCGTTACGGAATTTCTGGATTCGGTCTCCACGCTCAAGGCCCGCGATAGAAGCTATGCAATAGCTTAAAAACATCAAAATCGATCTTTGTTCCCCGCATTGCCTGCGTCTTTGTTGCCCGAACGGTACAATCTGGGTGTCTAGAGTGAATAGGTATCCACTAGGCAAGCATGTTCTATCTTTGTCCGCATCTTCACTTTCCATCAGGTGAAATAGAGGCCAAATGCTTGTCTATCCAGCATAAAAAAAAACTTTTGTCTTGTTTTCGCGTGACTTTTAGATTAAAAGGTTCGGAGTTTAGATTGAAAAGAAGTGTGCTCGGTGGCATCGGTGTAAAATGCGCCTCGCATATCTTCAGTATATGATTGGCGCGATCAAATGTTTGATATGGCGGAATCAGTAATTAGACGCCTGCAGTAATTGGATGTCTAGTTAACGATGCTCGCGAGCCGTGATTGAGTTAGTAAATGTTAACTACGCACTTTGAAGTGGAAATAAGACAAGATGAGCGAAATGGCGCTGAAATTGAGAAACATGTTGAACAATTAATTATAATTAGCTACAATATAACAACTAGGCGTTTTAATTTTAAAACGAAACATGAGTTTTAATTAATGAATATGATCTATTTATATTTAAGTTATTATTTGTAGTGGTAAACTCTTGCAGAGTCGAATTGTGCGTGCTTGACATAAACATAATTAAACGCAAGCAAAGCTTAAAAAATCCTACTTCACCGCTTTTTCTTCGGAACCTTGATCAGATTTAATGTATTAAACACGCATTATTGACTATAACTCAAAAACTAGAGATCAGATCTTGATCAAATTTAAATGGGACTAATGAGAAAGCAACATACTTCAAACTAAAAAAAAATTTGAAATCGGCTCAAAAAAAAAAATACAGTCGACTTGAGTACCTCCTCCTTTTTTGGAAAGTCGGTAAAAAATATGAATACAATGCCCATTAAGTATAACAGCTTTACAAAAAAATTAAACCAACGAAACCTACTCAAGTTTCTACATCTGATCCTGTAAAATTTGTATGAAAATTTCCCTGTAAAAAATTCAAAATTCCTCTCCAAAACGAGGGGCGGCAAAAATTAAAAGCTTAATAAAATAATCCGCCGTAATTCTTTATTACCGCATTTATGTGATGCCACGGCAGGTGATATTGATCGTACCTATTTCCTTTTTGCATTTTGTTTATGACTGCGACGAAACTCGTAAACTACGGATATCGTGGACGTAAACCGGTTCGTGCGCTTACTTTACGTTACCTATCGTAAAGTTGATAGGTTCTGCGAAAAAGTTTTTCCATGTTCTGAGTAATTTTGCAGATATGTGCCGCGCTTTATGTCAACGGTCGTGACGCTCGTGACAGGTGGAGGTTTTGACAGTTATGATGAGAATGATTTGAGGCGTCTATTGTTTAGCACGCTTCCAAGCTTAAATTCTCTGATCGATGGGTAGTCTATACTGCTTCAAGCAAAATAGACTAATGGTTTCATAGTCAGTACCTATCCAAAGAATGAAAACTTATCTACTATTGCCCATTGGGTTAGTAGGGTGGATGTTCGCCTTCTAACCCCCTGCCTGTTGCGTTTTTAAGGCTTGTATTTAAACACCGCCAAAAAATTACCTATTTTACCACCAAAAAAAATTTAAGCAGTTAACAAAATGGATAAATGGTCACCAAATTACGTTTCCTAAAATATTATGAAATTAATCAATTTTTTCGTATCATAAACATTTTTGTATTAATTATAAAAAAATATCCTACTGTTATCCGATTCGGTTCTGTCACAGGAAATTTTATTTTAGGAAACGTAATTTGGTGACCATTTATCAATTTTGGTAACCGTTTAGAATTTTTGGTGGCCGTCTAAATTATACCCCTTTTTAATACTCCTGTATCGGGTTAGATTCCTGGTGGGAACACAAGTTTACTCCCAAAAGAAAATGTGTGTTTCTGGTTCTGGTTGTAATTGTGTATATGATGTGAATGTTTACGGCACCCACGACACAAGTCATTAGGGTGGGACTGTGAGTGTGAAAACGTTTAACGTTTAGCGTTTATACCTATCTATTACTAATCTAGACTCTATTAGACTATAGTGTCTACGCTGGCACGGACAGACAGCCAGAAGGCATAGTGGAAATATATAAGTAAGTTGTCTCCATAGAGTGGTACCAAACGCAGCTTGTATGTGTGCACGGCCGTACGCACGTGCCTCAGCACGCACACTATGACAACAAACAGAACGGCCAATGCTTAATTTCATAATATAGGGTAGTTTTTGTCTTGCTTATCTTTTATTCAGTATTATTATTTTACGCACGTTTCCTGTTTAACCGACCAAATTTGCAGATCTAGTAAATGTAATGATTTTAACTTTCTAAATAAACTGATAAAGAAAGTTAATTGACAGCTGTACCCGCAGCTCTGTCCGCGTGATTCAGAATAAAAAGTAGTATTTTTATCTCTATTGAGCTAGCGTTTAATCATTATCTCAACTGATGTTAAAATAGGTACCCCATGATTAAAGTTCATATAGCTAGTTATAGTGTAACCTACTTTATGTGTTTATTCAATTTATGTAGGTTTTTAAAGTGAAAACTTCTATAGGCGCGTTGAGCACTTTTTGGGTGAACAAAAATCATGGAACTCGCGTCATCGTCGGCCAATATTATTGATTTATTGAAGCCTACTTAGCTTTATTAGTTTTCCTTTTAACTTCGTTATATATACTACTACCGTGATTTCTTTTCACATATGCAAAACAATATTTTTTTCAAGATTTTTTTTTACTCTGTCGGCGGCTAATATGCAAATGAAATAGTATCTATTTTACCACCACATTTTATACTATTTTATTGTACCTAACTTGTTGGTTTGTTAAAATATACATTTTACCTATAGGTACCTTTAAAAGTCGGAGATAGTGACAACCCTGCGTATTCGGCTAGAGTAGGCATTTGAATCTCCTACGGGCCTCGAGTCATCTTACTGATATATATCTACTATGCAGAAGGCGTTAGTGAAGATTAGTATAGAACTAATAGGTAATTGCTGTTTGTCTGTCCATGCCAACCGAAAAGGGAAAATCCCTTTTTAACCATAAAAGGATCCTGGCTGGTATGGTTATGAAAAAAAAAAGCTAATGTAGTAACAAATTATAATAAACATGTATAAAACAAAATGTATAAGTTGAGTGAGCAATACTGTAAAAATAAATTGAGTAAATAAAAAAAAGGAATCATCAAAATCGGTTCACCTATAAAAAAGTTATGAGTACACATATATAGTGTCAAATTGAGAATCTCCTTTTTTGAAGTCGGTTAAAAAGAAAACACACGATAGCTTAAAAATAATTATAATGTGATACTAGATCCATCGTTTCATTAAAACTCTGGGAAGTTCCTGACAGCAAAACTCGTTAACTAACACCAACACCAGGAAACCCGTATCCATAGCATAAAGGAAAGGCCTTAAGCGTTCTTCAAAACTTTTAAGCACACTCTGAACCCCTTTACCTAAACAGTTCAACCATTCGTACATACCATCTTCACACTACACTCGAAACTTTCAAAAACTTTATTCTCTAACAACCTAAATAGTTTTTGGAGGGATCAACGTTAGGAAACTTAGGCCATATTCACAGGAAGCTACTTTTTTTACTCAACTACGGGAAAGCAAAAGGTACGTAATTAATACGGCTTTTTTATTTTTATGACAGATAGGTCAGCATTTGGCCGCTATCTCACCTGATGAAAAGTGACGGTGCGGCCGAAAACGAAGCATAGCACCTAGAAGATACCTATTCACTCTAGACTTGACCACTCCCAGGTATGTAATGCACAACTTTTTTTTTACCGGTTTTTTGAGTGAGAAATAAGTTAATAGTCAAATTCTATCGTCATGTTATTAAATGAAAGAGCTCCAAAATATCATTTTAAATGTACAGGGTAATTAAATGTACAGGGTATTACGTATGCTGTACCTATATAGTTTCAGGAAATATAGATGGCCTGTAGTTAGGGTCCGTAGATAGGGTAATTTGGAAAATTTGGTTTTTCAAATGAAAGGAATAAATTATTTATTTACATTTTTGCATTTTTGGTTGTGTAATTTCATTGATTTAATGACTCAATAAAATTACACAACACGTAAGTATGTCAAATTATTTTTATTTATGTTTATGAGAATGCCTAAAATTAGAATACCTACACAATCCTCCAAAGAACTAATAATACATACGCTCTCATCAAAAGCGATTCATCAGTTTAAAAAAATTTTTTTTTACTTATTTTAGAGTCGCGTTTCCGAAAGACGCACCTCGAATATTTTATGATTGCAATTATCCGCGATTACGACCTACAATCAAGCAGAGGTGTATTATGACGTGGAAGTTATTTCAACTGCATGGTAACATGATTAAATTATTTAAAAATTATATCGTTTAGCTCTAAATGTATACAGTTTTTAAAACCCGTCGCGTCGTCTAAATTCTTCTAAAGCGCTATGTTCACTTTTGATGGAATTTAGGACTCTCACCTCCACAGCTGAGTTTGTGAAGTTTGCACGTTATACATTTTTAGCAAGATTTTTTTTAACTGGTTCAGATCATAGTCATAATTTTTTTCAATTTTGTTTTGTCGAAGTTAAAGTTGTGAATGATTTTTAATTAAAAGTACTTATAATAATTTTACTCACATTCAACTAAAATTGGTTTTTATACCTGGTTTAGATCATAGTCATTTTTTTTTTTCAATTTTAGTTTTTCGAAGTTAAAGTTGTGATTGACTTTAATTAAAAGTACTTACAATAATTTTACTCACATTCAATAAAATTGGTTTTTATCAATTTCTATTTACTAAGGTTATATTTGAAAATAAATAACAACAATATTATTATCTGACTTCACTTTGTACTTACTTAACATAAAAATCACGATAGATTTTTATTACAAACAATTTCACTGTGCATTGAAATTTCATTGATGCAAAATCAAGTGAAAAGGAAAAATCCTCACAGAAGCCATCCATTTTCCTCATTTTCTCCTCCGATTCCTCTTATGTTTTGCTCCATAGAAACAGTTCGTAAAACAATCCATTTCGTTGCATCTATCGTCACTTGTGCAAAAAGGAAAAATTGAGTTCCGTGGACCATAAATAATACTGTTCTCGTTGGCTCTGATGTGGTGTAAGGTAAAACCTATAAGCGTATAATTGGAGTCCACTAAAGTCAAGCAAACCACCGTGATGATATATACGTACACCTACTAGACGAGCAAAATGAGAGCGTCAAAAAGAAAATAGATGGTTGCTCTAACATTAGTGACCACAGACGTAGTTGAGTGAGACTCCTGAGCAGCGAGAATCGAATTTGATTCTCGGGGATAACAAATTTTTATTCCAAGGAAAAAAATGTATTTATTCTTCTTGGTGTGATCAGAGTGAGGTGAATGTGTCTGGCAACCATGACAAGTCATCAAACTTGGTATGAATAACTATTTATGTACTTAAAAAAGTGGATAAAAAATGTATACCTACTAAAAAAGTCATATTATTATATGAACAGACGAAAACAATTTCGATAACATGGACCACAGGGGATGAAAATAACATAAAATTACTTACATGCTACAATGATTTGAGATAATTACGCACAGAAAAGTAGGCACTTGTGATTTCACAAAATGAAAGGTGTATATAAACATATATTAAAGGTGCTTATAATTTTTTTAACTGTCCAATATCTAAACATTACTGTATGTGAATTGTGTAGGTTAAATGGGTGTAGGTTAAATATTATAGGTTTGTAATGGGTGTAGGTTAAATATTATAGGTTAAATATTATTGGGTGTAGGTTAAATATTAATTGTTGTGTAGGTTAAATATTATAGGTACTTATATGTAATTATTTATTTATTTTATTCAATAAGATATTTTGTTTTTTAATATTATTATTATTTTTATAATCTATTTCATTCATTTTATCGCACCACCATCCCTACTTTAACTTTTCGTTCATTTTTCCATCCAAAGGCTGTCTGGAAGAGATCGCTCTTAGCGATAAGACCGCCAATTGTACCCATATTTTATGATTCTCTGTAAGCTGTATTTATCTTTTGGTGTCAATAAAGAGTTATTGTATTGTATACATTGCTTTCAAGCATTTTATTTCTAAAACATTAGTTAAACCCTAATCAATTTGATTGATTTGAATAAATCCTTTTTTTATTCTTTACTAAGATACGGGTTTTGCATATGACGTTTATTTCATTGTTTAGAACAATATCCCGAGAGGTTTTACAGATATTTTTCCCTGTTTAATGGTAACAGAAGAATTGTTTATAACGCTACATTTAATGACATAGACCATCTTAAAAAGTCTCGACGAGCGAAGAGGCAGCATTAAGCAGCGTATAATTGCAGCTCTGACCACAGGTTTTACACATTTAATTATATTTTAACAGTAAAACATTGTATTTAATTATTAATAAATGTTGATAATTTGTAAAACAAAATGTTGAATATCTTAATTTTTTTATGAATTGGCTGGGCCCAAAGCGATTACGCCGGATTTTTAATCTACTTAAAAAAGGAGGTTCTTAATTTGACTGTATTTTTTTTAATGTATGTTATCAATTCAGATAAATTTATATGGGACCACCTATGAAGTATAATCTACCAAACCAAAAAAAAAAACCATCTAAATCGATTCACAATTAGAGGAATCTCTCCTCTAATTGTGAATCGATTTAGATGGTTTTTTTTTATATATAAATTTATCTGAATTGATCAAGCTATAACTAAAATATAAGCGGTGAAGTCGGATTTTTAAGTTTTGCTTACGTTTAAATCATTTAAGCTTTGCTTGTGTTTAATAACTTACTATTATAGTTTTTGCCATGTACGAAATCGATCATGGAAAAAAAGGCGACGACGCGACGCGACGCAGTTACGCTATTTTATTTATTACAACACATATATTTTTTCTACGTCTATATTTAGTATTTATAATCTATCATTTTAATGTCCATATTGCAAAACTAGATAAAATCATATGCGACTCTACGTCAGCTTGATAGATCAAGATATTTTGAAAATGTGTTACTTAACGAAAAATGCGTTCAATACTAACTATTAATTATTAAATACATGTTAAGTAAACATTGAGATCAGTCTAATTAATAACTTAGGTCTTTGTTTATTAGATATACTTTAAGTTTATTTTTAGCAAATATAGGCAATTGGCCCTCAAATATTAGAATTAATAAAACACTCAGCTAACTTAGTACAATAATATGTTTAAAATTTTGTTTAACTGGCCTGCGCTTTATTGCGTGTTAAAATGTTCCTAGTGTTTCTTGTCGTCCTCCTAATAGAGAATATTTATAAGATTAGCACGTTATTGGCTCAACTGATTCGTGACGTCAGTTTACAGCATTTTTTGATGCCAATGATTGGTTAACTTTCCTTGTCGGCAACAGCTGGCGGTCAACTTGTCTTGACGGTGATTGGATTGTGGATGTCATTTAGAGAAAGTAAAATGGCCGTGTTTAAAATTGCCCCAATATGCTCGCATTTTGAAATATTTTTTTGTTGTGAAAAGTAATGTACATTATAAATGGATATGTATTATTTTCGGTAATATAAAAACGTAACTAATCGATTAAAAGCATAAAAACGCAATATTCCATATCGTTGGGATAATCATGCGAAATGATTTTATCGAGCGATAAGAATTGCACAAAACTGCGAGTTGTTCGCACAAGAATCAGTTAGGGCATTCTGTAGAGCTCAGTATAACTTAAACATAAACGCTTTCAAACTCACAGCCCCACACTAAGTTCGATGACTTGTGTCGTGGCTGCCAGAAACATTCACATTACACAATCACACCCAGAACCAGAAACTTTTTTTTCCTTGAGGAGACAACTTGTGGTCCCACCGGGAATCGAACCCGATATCCGATAGGAGGTAAACACCTACCTAACTAAGCCAACGGGCAGTTCTAGTATGTTTGAACGCATTTGTGCGAATTGTGTGATCATTGCGACGGTCACATCGCATGATCGCTCGAGCTGTGGACAATTAGGATGATACCCAATTTTACTTTGTGGGCCGGTGCATAGCGGCAAATTGCTTTCACATGGGCCTCTGGGAAGCGAATTAAAAACTAACGGATTAAAATAAAATAGAGAGGCCGCCAACAATTTATTTTTTTGGTTAGGCATCGAACGTGTTAATTGTGAACGAACGTATAACGATTATTAAGACTTTACATTGTTTCGTGAAAGGTTCGTTGGTCCCTTGGCATAGTTGACTGTGTATCTAAGTTTAAGTTCTAGGCTACGGAGTTCAATTTCCAGAGAAAACACAAATTTTCTCCCCAAGAACAACGTGTGTTTCTGGTTACCACCAAGTTAGCTGTGATTTAGCTGTGATATGAACGTTTACGTGACCGAAAACACAAGTCTTCGAACTTAATTTGTTAGCAATAATTGTATAGGTATCTCAAGTATATCAATTGCCATAAATATTAATAAATAATCAATTCACTTTAAATCAGTTTAAACCGTACGCTTAATGTATGCGGAACTAAAAGTATTTATGCGTATTTCTAAAGTTTTCTAAATACAATTTTGAAGCAACTTCTACGAAAACCTTATATAGGAGAAGGTATTCCGATGTAAATGTCCAAAACTAAAGCCAGGAACTTAGAAAATTGACCTGTCCAGTCCCATTTATATTCTGTTTACTTAGGACAAAGAAATCCGAAGAACGTTTTTACTTTTAAGCGAATACAATTTGATTGCTTTAGTAGTTATATGTATATATCTTGATACATTGTTGCATTGTATCTAATATCATGGCTCTAAGCTGTAGAACCGAAACAAAAAATATGTATTTTTTTTTATTCTGGCCAATATTTCCTAAAACTAAACTAAAACTATGTACAGAAAAGACCTAAGTTACCTACAAGACATGGAGCTTATAGGTAACTCAAGTGCTCAAGCCCACGACCAGTGGGTAGCGTTCTCATCATGCTGGCGTCATTGCCGCTCTGAATTGCAATCAATATTAAACATTAAATATGTATAATACAGTCAATTATAGAGGTCTCCCTAGATAAGTAAAATTACTCTAGTAAGTGGTATGGCAATAAAACACATTATTTAGTGAGATAAATGTATGTGTGTGTGCGTGT
This sequence comes from Lomographa bimaculata, assembly GCA_948107665.1. NCBI lineage: Eukaryota > Metazoa > Arthropoda > Insecta > Lepidoptera > Geometridae > Lomographa > Lomographa bimaculata. Next base: position 2,680,325 of record OX403588.1, on the reverse strand, counting down.
AAGAACATATTTAGATTAATACCTGCTTACAAATAGTCTGCGCTTCGGTCCGAGTACGATTGTCATCACAGGCGATCTATAATCAAGTAAAAATATGGCAATTACGCAAGGTCACGCGTTCCATATTTAGAATTTTAAGATTTTTCGTAAAATTTTCGGAAATTAAGATATATATCAATATTTTAGCTAAGTTACGAATTCAGCCGCATCGTCACCTTCCATCAGGTGAGATAGCCGCCAAATGATAACCTATCTGTCATAAAAAAATAAATAATTAAGTATAGTTTTTTAACTGTTTGTAAATATTTACGGCATAAGTCAATTTAAGCAAAAATTAAAAAAAAAAACAAACTCAAAAGATCATAATTTTTAATATAGATGCATTGGGAATATTTTTAAATTAAAGTACGAAACCGTTAAAAGTCTTCAATTTACAAACTTGGCTCGGTGTCATTATTACTAAACTATAAGACAAAATATGTTTGTATATAGATAATAACTTGATTTACAACAGATGTAAACCAATTTTCAGGAATAGCCCGGGAGCCTACGGTTAAACTAATAACGATACAATCTCCCAAAGCACCTAAATAAACATCTCGTGCCGGGTCGCTGCGCAAACGACTGTAATAAAGTAATTATAACTTATAACTACTGACTCTCGGACTATACAGCCGAGTTACGGAAGTGACTTTCGTCCCGTAAGTCACTTGATATAAGTAGTTGGGGAAACTTGTATGACAAATTTTCCTCGTGTTATGGTGGGTTTATTTTTTCTACTAATTTGTAAAAATATTTTTTAACATACAACATTTTTACACTCAACAGCCCCACACTAAGTTTGAAGACTTGTACATTTTTGGTAACATTAGCATCATACACCCAATCACGCCCAGAAACATAAAGACAGATATAGCTTTGGGAGAAAACTTGTGTTCTCATTATGAATCGAATACGATATCAGCTGTTTAGAAGCCAGACGTGCTACCAACTTCGCCAGTTGGTAGCTTTTACACAAAAGTTCCTTCTTCTGAACTTTTTTCTAAATGAAACCACGTGTCAGGCCTTGAATTTTTATTTTGTTCGTTACAGTAAAAGCTTAGTAAACTACTTTAATAAACAGCTTCTTTCAGTATTTATTACGTAATGAACTGCCTGCTGGTTTAGTAAACAGCACGTATTGGGTTCGATTCGCAGTGGAAACACAAGTTTTCTCCCTAAGGGAAATTTGTGTTTCTGGTTCTTAACTTGTGTGTTTGGTGTGAAACGGGACGAAAGTCACTTCCTTGGACTTCTAAAAATATTTCAAAACCAACTTAGTAAACTACTTTAATAAACAGCTTCTTTCAGTATTTATTACGTAATGAACTGCCTGCTGGTTTAGTAAACAGCACGTATTGGGTTCGATTCGCAGTGGAAACACAAGTTTTCTCCCTAAGGGAAATTTGTGTTTCTGGTTCTTAACTTGTGTGTTTGGTGTGAAACGGGACGAAAGTCACTTCCTTGGACTTCTAAAAATATTTCAAAACCAACTTTAGGCAAAATTAAATTGGTTCAGCCCTTCTCGATTTTTTATGATACTACCAAACGTCAATTGATTTTTATATAATTAGATTATAACACAAATAATACTCCCGACGCTCTATCTAAAAACAGCAGCACTGATTTTTAAAGAAAATTAAAGATAAGAACACTCTAGATCACCTTTGAAATAAATAAAACCGCATCCTACTCGGTTCATGCGTTTAAGAGCTACGGTCACAGACACACACACACACACACATACACACACACACACAAGTAACTCAAGTTATCAAGCCCATACCTTATAAACCTACTGTTGATCGAGCTGACAAAATTTCCACAAATAAAGGGATACTTATACGTATTGCCAAATAAATATCAGAATTTTGATCACGCCTTCCCTGAACCACTAACACCAATATTTTTTCGAAATAGAACGAGTTTTCGGTAAAGAAATAAATAAATATTCAGCTGCATATTCCGCTCCAAAATACATTTGCATTGGGACCGAATACCGAAAACTTATATAAAGCAATCACAAGAAAGGGTCCAGAAAATTGCTGGAACAGTTAAAACTTTTACAAAAGAAGCCGTCCCTACGCGGAATAAACGCAATCGACGATATTGACAAAGTTCAGACTCAATACAATTTGGTCAATTCAAGAAGACGTTTCTAGAAACTTGACTGTGTTATTTATGTAGTTCTTTTGTAAATATCAAACATTTAGTACAACAAGTTTCATAACTAAGTGAAGAAAGGAACTCATTGCCCGCATCTTTGTTCACCGAACGGTATAATTTGGTCAAGAGTCAAGTCAAGAGTGAATAGGTCTTTTTCATCTTCTAGGCAAGCAGGCTACATTTTCGGCCGCATAATTGCTTTCCATCAGGCGAGATAGTGGTTAATGCTTGCCTATCGAGCATTAAAAAAAACGAAATCTGATAGCTTCATTTGAGACTCGGTCTCTACAATCCTCGACAACATCATTATTTTTCGTCCGGTGAGAAAGTGGTCGAATGTACGCCTATCGAAGATAAATTATAATTTATTATCACAAAAAGTAATAACATAAAAAGAGCAAGAAAGAAAGCATAATAGAAATTAAAACAGATTTTTTTGACAAACACAGCCATTTATATGTAGAAACTATCAATTCATGCTAACAAGCTAGTAATCTCTCCGGCAATTTGGCTAATGTTTTCCATTAAAGAATTATAAATTGTTATCATTTTTCTAGACAATGTAAATATTTAGAGCTATGTACATTGCGAATGTGAAAATTAGCAAATGAACAAAAAATATTCTGCAGTGAAAATAAAATAATATGTAAACTTATTACCTTCTAAATTGTATCTCAAAAGTTTAAGCTAAAATAAATTTGATTTTAACACTGAACTTATATTCCTAGGTACGTGTGCCTTCTCTTCCCGCTACTGCAATGGTTGGCATTTGGCTTAATTTTTTTTTTTTTTTGTGACAGGCTAGTGTTTGTCCACTATCTCACCTGATGGTAAGTGACGATGTGATCGAAGCTGGTAAACACACTAGACCTGGAATACGCAGGCTCTCAAGGATAACTGCCGGAACACCGTATTTGGCTTGGCGGCAGACTTTCAACTTGATGGTGGTAAGCTACTTTGGTAGCAAGCCAGGCGAGCAACTCACAAAATGCTCTACCACCTCTCAAATGTCACCTGATTAGCACCACCCGGGGACCACGTGTAGGGAGTCAGACTTAAGGGGTATCCTCCTACGGACGTTCAGCTCGTATCAATCAGATTCTTACAATGGAGACGTTATCCTCAGTAAAAAAGCATATTTATGTCATCATTTCTTGTAGCTAACAAATGAATAGGCAAAATGTTTATCACTTTTTGGTCAGTTCAGAGCAATTATATAGAATCATGACAAATGACAATCTTCGTCAAATGTAGTGCGACTATGTTACAGGTAATTAACGAAATTTTGCAATTGTTATGATACATATACTCACAGAGGTGAGGAGGTGAGGGAGAGGTGACAGGGGAAGCGGGAGAGGCGCCGCATTCCAGCGAGGTGCACAGATATTGTGACCGGGTTGTACATCTAATATATTTGAAGTATCTGATTAGCATATAAATAAACAGGGGTACAATTCCGAGCATCGATTATAATCGATCATCAAAGATTGCAGATTGCATCCACGTCGAAATCGAACGATTTTCTTTTCTTATGAACCATCGAATCAACTGAACTTTCAACCGATCGACTGTTATATCGACGTCGCATCAATTCGAACAATCGTAGTTTGATGACCAGAATAGACCTACTATTTGATATAAATATAGAAATCGTGGCGGTGGGCCAAATAAAACCATCGTTTATTTATTATATCTCGCCCCAAATTAAATAAATATGTGTTCATCGTATCTCATTATCCGCAACCTAGCAACATGGCCGCCGGCGCTGATTATATACGTAAATCCAAATTTTTCCAATCCCCATGAAATTATTTTACGAAATTCATAAAATCATAATCGAATTTGTATTCCGGCGTCGATCAAAACCGCCATTACGTATAACGTACATTTTACGGGACCCAATACTAAATATTAAATTGATAAGGTTTGTCCTTCTTCTCTTGAAATAATGTTTACCTATTTGCTCTGTTTGAATACACTTTGCGAACCCAACTTAATTTAAAAAAGAGACGTGTGGCACTCGGGGACTGCCGCGGTAAAGCTATTGCATAGCATTTTTAATCAACTTATGCAATTAAAATTATTTATTTATTTTATTTTTGCAGTATTTTTTTTCCTGCCACCTAGAGGCGAGTTGCTGAACTAAAGAAACAAGCGTGATATTTCAAAAAAGTCATTAAAAGTTCTGCTATTCATCGATAGATGTGATGATAAAAAGTATCACCGCTGTGCCGGTCGGAGTGGGGGGTGTTAGGTTATTTTCGTTACGGAATTTCTGGATTCGGTCTCCACGCTCAAGGCCCGCGATAGAAGCTATGCAATAGCTTAATAACGTTATTTTTAAAGAATACAAGCAATTTATAAGCATATATTATTATGTTCATCGGTGGTCAATCAAGCTTAAAGGTAACTCAATTTATACTCACCGGTCACCGATTCATCTTACTGGCACAGCCCTTAAAAATCTATATGTCAATATTTTTAGCCATATATGTGCCAGCATTTCGATCACTTGAGATACCTATCATAACAGTGATCAACTCTTTCAGTTTTCAGCCGACTTCAAAAAAGGAGGTTCTCAATTCGACTGTATGTTCTTTTTTTATGTATGTTACGCGATATCTCCGCCAATTATTATGAATCGATTTTGATGATATTTTTTGTTTGTTAGATTATACTTCTGAGGTAGTCCCATATAAATTTTATCGAAATCCATCAAGCCGAAACCAAAATATAAGTGGTGAAGTCGGTTTTTTTTAGTTTTGCTTGCGTTTAATTATGTATTAGCGAGTTATGACTAAATTACTTTAAAAAACTTCTGGTGTTAATATTGTTTATGAATCAACTTGACGTCTTTTGCAAAACACAACGAAAATTTTATAAGAACATCAATTACATTTTCGAATTTATCACTTTACTAGCTTTTGCTCGCGGCTTCGCTCACGTTAAGAAGTATTATTTTAAAATTGACAAAGTTTCATACAAACTTTCATCCCCTATTTTTTCCCCTTGGGGGTAGAATTAATCAAAATCCCTTCTTAGCGGAAGCCTACGTCATAACATCTACCTGCATGCCAAATTTCAGCCCGATCCGTCCAGTGGTTTGGGCTGTGCGTTGATAGATCACTATGTCAGTCAGTCAGTCAGTCACCTTTGAGTTATATATATTTAAGAAGAAGATAGATACTTACTTTATCTAGGAGCCTTAGAATACAATCTGACCAAAATTTATCGTTTAGCGTATACTTTAATAAAATTGTTTTTTAAATAAAGCATGCGGTCAAAACGGGTGCTCAAAGGACACTAAAGAGTCGCCTATGATTGCCCAGATGATCATAGTGGAATGGACCTTCAAAACTAAATAGCTGCATTTCTGGTAACCAGCATCTGCAGTGATTTGGATAGTGTTTCGACAAGATGGAAGTGTTCCAAAATCGCCCAGTGGAGGTCCACTTAAAAATTTTCCATCCTTGTTTCTGAACCAAAATTCAGCAAGAACAGAGAGATAAGCTTCTAAAATTGTAAACAAGTATTCCATAGTTCAAGTCTAGCCCTAGTACAATAGCTACATACCGCAAAACCAGCATCGCTTACGTGTAACATTGTACACAATTTACAATTCACCAAATCGGTCGAGTATTCACTCGCCGCTGATTTGCACGCAGTTTGTATCACAATGCAGACCCAATGGGACAGAGAACCATTTTGAAATTATAAATGGTAGCTGTTGTTGTGTGGTTATTATACTAATCCTTCGCGACTATATAAAAATTAATTTATGTTTGGATGCAAGTATATGTTTTAATGTTTAAACTATCGTGAGTATTACACATTATGTATCAATGTTATATCCGGCTTAAAACACGAAAATTTCGACTTACTTTGTAGTCGACTAGTTTCGAGCAAATTAGCTGTCCTTCATCAGTTTTAGACGCGCGATACGCGGAGGCGTGCACTAATTTGTCAAAAACTAGTCGACTACAAAGTAAGTCATAATTTTCGTGTTTTAAGCCGGATATTACATTCAAACATAGCAAGTATATGTTTTGAGGTAAGAGGTTGCAAAGCAAATGATAAAATGTATCATCTAAACGGTTTGACCGATTAAGATAAGGTTATTTTTCTAACGTAACTATTAGAGAGTGTTCTTAGCTCGTTAGGCGTGTGTATGGGTTTTGTTTTTTTATAACTTTGATATTATGAACTGCTCGTTAACTTAGTTGGATGAGCGATCGCCTTTTAAGCAGGGGTATCGGGTTCAATTCCTGGCAGGAACACAAGCTTTTTCCCCAAGGAAAATTTGTGTTTCTGGTTCAGGTAGTGATTGTGTGATGTGAATGTTTCCGGCACCCAAGACCAAGTCATCGAACTTATTGTGAGGCTATGAGTTTGAAGGCGTATGTTATATTTATGCTTATTTTATTATATTAGCTACTGTTACGTAAGGACGGGTGCACTGGTTTCAATTTAATATATCATATTAGTTTATTTCATATCTGAAAATGTAAGTCTTTTTTTTGGGGGCTGAGTCACCCACGTCTGTCAAGTCTGACTCCCTCCACGTGGTCCCCGGGTGGTGCTAATCAGGTGACATTTGAGAGGTGGTAGAGCATTTTGTGAGTTGCTCGCCTGGCTTGCTACCAAAGTAGCTTACCACCATCAAGTTGAAAGTCTACCGCCAAGCCAAATACGGTGTTCCGGCAGTTATCCTTGAGAGCCTGCGTATTCCAGGTCTAGTGTGTTTACCAGCTTCGATCACATCGTCACTTACCATCAGGTGAGATAGTGGTCAAACACTAGCCTGTCACAAATAAAAAAAAAAAAGTCATAAATCTTAATTGAAATTCAATATAGAATAGAGTTAAATAAAATAAATTAAAATAATATAAAATTAAGTATTCAAATTAAAATAGAGTAGACATCTCAAACCCAGTCTGGACCAACATTCAGTAATTTACTAACACGAAATATAGCTATATATATATAAATTGTTATGTTATGTAATCTACATATGATCTTTGGTATCCAGTACAGTTACACTGCTATCACATTCAGGATGGTAGGCAGCCATAACTGCCGACAAACAGTATGCAAATCGTGGCAGTGAATACCCCGGGCTCCACCGTTTGCAAATTGTGGATTGTGGCGTATTTATACATACTACAGGTTCGTGGATACTGGTGTTTTTCACTTAGCTTTTTCCGTTTTTGGTTTACGGGCCAATTGCATGTATTTTCTAAAACTATATAATATATATCTATACAGAAAAAGATCTAAAGTTACCAATAGTTATTCAAGTGCTAGCCCATGGTAGTGGGTAGGCTTTGTAAATTTCTATCGTATTAAATTTTTATGTTTTTTCAGCCGATATAATTTAAAACATGTATTTGATAAACATATTTGTTGTAGTCAAACTTTTTGACAAACGAAATTGTAGGACATAGGTATTGTTCGTTTAACTTAATTTGTACGGAGCGCGGTTCGTCTGATTCATAAAGATTTTTTATGTATCTATTTAAATTCTAATGTCCACTGTGTTCAGTACCTACTGAAATTAATTTGATTATCTCATTTTCCCTCGCTATTATACTCCGAGCCGTCTCTAATTGACAAGTTTAAGCATTATTCACTAAGCTTTGATAAGTGACCGTTAAGTGGGATTTTCAACCGAGTATTGCCTTGCTATAGAGGACACGATAAGCCGTTGGTCTTAGTTGAAACACAAATAATTCACCGCTTTATCATCGGAACCTTGATCAGATTTAATGTATTGCACACGCATTTTTGACTATAACTCAAAAACTAAAAATCAAATTTCAATGGGACTACATAAAAAGCACAAGCTTTTAAATAAAAAAAGAATCATCAAAATCCGCTCACAACGAAAGAAGTTATGAGGTAACTTTTGAAGTCGGGTAAACGAGAACATCGTCAAAGTACGCATTATTCGTCACAAAATAGGCATTATTGACGATATTTCAAGAACTACTGATCAGATCTTGATCAAATATTAATGGGACCAATTAGAAAGCAACATCTTTCAAACTAAAAAAAAATTTCGAAGTCGGCTCACTTGGAGAGAAGTTATGAGGCAACACGTTTAAATAAAATAAAAATACCGTCGACTTGAGTACCTCCTCCTTTTTTGGGAAGGTAAACACAACTGTAGCTAAGCCATGGAAAATGTCTCTAGTGCCTTTAGCCTGAAAAAATCAGACAGGTGGGCAAACCTGGTGTTAGAGTATTTTAATCTTTCTAACAAACAAACAAACAGTATATTTTTTGCCCAATATTGTGTCCGTATATTTTTAATTTCTGTGACTCTTTATACTTAATCCGATTTCAGATGTCAGATATAATCGTTGTAAATTTGAGTAATTTAATTCGCACTAGATGTTTTGCAATTTACACTGTCTTGTAGTAAATTAAAATTCAAATGGTAATTAAAATTGCCGTTTTTCCTCCGACAAAAATCGGAGATAATTTTTAGTTATTTTTTGCATATTATTCTTATGTACAGTTTCTATTAAATACAGATTGAACAATATTATTGTTGCCAAAATTTATTAAATTTACTAAATAATAATGGCTTTATTTTACCTTTTTTTATGTTAAAATGTTTTTTTTTGAAATGTCTTATATTTTTTTTGTGTTTGTTAATTCTCTTTAATTTAGATACTGATTCTCTCTTTTTTGCCATTTCAAGTATATATAATAAGTATACAAATTTGTATGCATAACATTGGAACAAATTCTTTCTGAATTTAGACTCTCATAATGTACCTATTGTGAGAGTTTTGAATTCGGAATTACTCAAAATGTTTATCTTACAATGCCATACATACTTATTTCAGAGTTTGGACTTCGGTTCAGTGCACTCATTAAACTTGCAACTATTATAATTTCCTACTGTAATTTTAACTAGGAGAACCTTAAGCTTCAATAACTCAAAGAAACTTGAAAGCCAGTGGCGTCAGTACATCGTTTGCATTTACATTCAAGTCAGTTGTAATGCAAATTTCATACAAACGTCTGCCTGGGCTAACGCTTCTTATTGTGTTTCGAATGACTATGAATTTTGAATTTTCTGAGTAATTTTGTTTGAACGTTAGTTTGATGAAAATACTTTGTTTTCTTTTTATTACACTCCGCAAATTATTTCGTATACTGATTTATATCTAGTTAGGCTGGTGACGTCACGCCTCAATAAAAAGTGTAACGAGGCGTGACGTCACGCGGAATTTCTCCGCACTATATCTTCGTAATTTTTACCGACTTCAAAAAAAAAGGAAGGGGTACTGTATTGTTTTTTTATGTTGCTCAAGTCAGCATTCAACAGGTCTATCTCATCGGCTATAATATCGACTTTTCAACGTGTTTTTTAATAAAAAAAAATTCTGGACTTTTATTTAACAATAACGGTCCTATCCGGTATTTTGTTATGGTAGGGTTAACAAATTAATGCTTAAATTTTAAATAAGAAAACCTAAATTAACTTAAGCTGACCCACAAAAAAAGCTCCTGAGTTCGTGGTTGATTTGTTCAGGTAATTCACTTACTTATACAATGGGCTTAAATATCGAATATTTAATGACAAACAATCAGAGGTTTGAATTCAACACCAGAACTATCCCAACACTACATATCCGGTTACTATTTACATTTGATTCGTGCCGACGATGAATAAATCATTTTCACTCGCCTACGATTTAATGTATGCTTTGAAATCGAACGTATATGTATCGGTTATATTGCTATCGAGTTTCACAGCTATGTAATGCATATACATCACTGAATGTCTATACACTGGTATGGGTTTATAAGCTTTTGTGTGTTGTTGTTGCCGCATTTGTGAGGTTTCTGGGTAAATCATCGACGATGCTCAACGATCTTGTACCTATATTGTTTCAGTTTGAAGTGGAAAGCTGTTCAATATTGTTAGCACACAAGACGGCGCTACGAATACTGAAACGCATATCTGACAGGTCGAAATCGGCGCGAGAGACGTCAATCAGAAAAAAAAAATGGCGATGGACGGAAAATTGTGGTGGTGTTCTGGTCGAGATGAAATGGGAACAAATTTTTTTTATTTTTTTTATTTGATACTAAGCTAGCGTTTGACCACAATCTCACCTGATGAAAAGCGACGATGCGGTTGAAGATGCAGCAGGCTTGCTCAGTAAATACCTATTCTATCTAATATATAGAAATGCTTCCCTATCGAGCATAAAAAAAAATTTAAAAATCTACGTCTCCTAAACGTATCCTTAATCAGCGACAGTCGCTGAAAGTTCTAAGTCCATATCAATCCAGTCATTACAACTTGCGACAAAGCCGCTTGAGCTGAAACGCGCGTCATTTGCATGATATACGATGTACGAGACGGGACCTGTGAAATTTTGTTTCTAGTCCACAAGTAGTAGACTTGTAAAAAAGGTTTTTGGTTATACTGTAAAATTGTTTCATTCCAAAATTTTATTTCAAAATTGCAAAGAAGAACTGTATAGGTTAGGTATATACATTTCTATATATCTTATAGAAATCGGAGCATTTACTCTATAATGTTTTATATCTACAAGTAGATGTAGAAAAAAATTACGTGATTCTTTAGTTTAATGTTAAATTGCAAAGATCTTGCACTTGTATTTATATTTTTGTTTTTAACGTATTTTTAATAATGTATGGGTGCGCTAATTTGCCTGAAATAAATCATTTTTAATTTATGTATTATTTATAAAAATCGAAATATTTACCCTTTTGTGTAGTTTGTCAAAGTATATCAATATGTTTTTGCGATTTTTATAGTCATATTTACATAAACTTAAATTATACTCTTATTACAAAAAAAAATATCACTAAGAAAAAACCTTATTCTAAATAATTTTAAAATAGTTTTTTTGTACAAACAATAAAGATATTAACCTAAGCATTTATTTATATTAGCATTCTCTGTTATCACAGACATGTAATTTTTAGACAAATTTAATGTATTTTAGTCTCCCTAAGGGACATTTTTAATTTTTTCGTTCTGGGTGTGATTGTGTGCGTGATGTAGGTACTTATGGTTTGCACATGTAGAGATGACGAAGCAGATTGAGTGTGAAATTGTTTAAACGCTTAAATACTGACAACCCTACGCTAAGTTCGATTACTTGTGTCGTGGGTGCCGGAAACATACACATCACACACACAATCACGACCAGAACTTACTATGATTGTTCATATCTTAACTGTTAATATATATTAACAGTTAAGATATGAACAATCCTGTTAAGATATGAACAATACTGTTAATATATATTAACAGTTAAGATATGAACAATCATAGTAAGTTCTATTAAAAATATTTATAAATATATATGTATATATATTATTAATCTTGACTTATTGTTAAACAGGTCCTCATAATAAAGGCACGTCTCTATGACGTACACGTTAACGTGCATGTTAGTTGCGTCACGATCTACGGCGCGGCGCTACTAAATCCTTAGGAGAGCGTCCCTTGCTAGAGCAGGACAGCCGATATAAGGTAAAAGTTCACAAGAGGTTACCGAGGAAATATTTTTGACGATGAGATTTGAGAGGACCTTTCATCTTAAAAGGTGTCGAAAACCAAGGGAGTAGAAGTTTGATGCTTCTAGAAATAATTCTGCTTAGAAGCAGCAATCAACTTCGCTTACAGGCAGTTCAAATGTTCTATAAGTTTAAAACCAATTGCATACGCAGGCTGTGAGTGTGAAAGCGTTTTATCTAAATCAGCCCACAAGTTTCGTCTGATCGACCCAACTTTGCGTCACGGATAATAATAACTACCAAAAAAAAAAATTATCATCGAAATCGATTCATAATTGGCGGAATTAAAAACAATAATCCGCCGCCGAGTTTCTTGCTAGGTTCTTCTTGAAATGGCTGTAATTTTGCGGTTCTGGCAATAGAGTCATTAACTATTATGAGTACCTCTTTGGGGCTCATGTGAATAAATGATTTTGATTTCAAAATCATCGGTCTTCGCCGTGGCGAAGCTCAAACAGAACTAAGTAAATCTCTTCCTGACGAAACGGATTTTGAATATTTGCTGTCGAGCAAAAATAACAAGGGACTAAAGGATACAAAACGGCTTTACTAAAGCTATATAGCGCTTCAACAGTTTGCTTTGAGAGCTAGACTCAAAGCAACTCATTAACAAACGCCGCATGTTCTAAATATCTAAAACGTTTGGCTGATACACGTGCATCGCATTGATTAGATTACAGTACAGCGTTTAGTGCAAGAGAATTTAAACTGCGCAACATAGTGGATGGAATCGTCGGTACGGATGATAATTTGAGGATATTTTAGCTGGCATAAGACAACTAATAAATCATCAATATACAAATTTAACTAATCAAAATTAAGTCTCGTTGTACAACAAGGTAGCACAGCCAGCATTTTGGGCACACTGCCGACCAATGACTTTTTGTATTAGGTAAATAGATTAGTTAAATTTGTATAGACAACTAATTATATAAAAAAAATGAGTTTTTTAACAGTAATAACAATTTAGTATTATTATTTTAAAACATAAGAGTTTTCCAATTCTATTCGGTTGTAACTGACATACCTTTCGTCTTGCATATACACCCACCCAAATACAACCTTCTTAATCACACTAATTTTATTAATATTTCGAGATAACAGATTTTGATGAACATTCATTAACAAATTATTTTTTTAAAAGCAAGCAGTAACAGTTAAACCAGTAACAGTTGTTAATTAAAAAAGGACTAAAAAGTTAACCAGACGAAGAAAAGAGCCCAAACTAGATGGGTTTATCATGTTTAGTCCGGAAGTTCCTATGGCCATCTTTAGTGTCCATCATCAGACCAGCTCCATGGTACCATTTCATTGTATAATCATCAAAGATACATAAGTATACCAAATTGAAGTCCAATCGGATATCATAAAGTGGGTCTAATTTTGCTTGCAAAATTTAATGGGACAGGTGAAACTAAATTAAAGCTGGTAAAATGGGCATATTTTTATTATACAGTAATACCCCGCTTTACGCGACCCCGTTATGCGTGGTTTCACTATAACGCGAATTTCAAATTAATAGAGTATAGACAATAATGATGACCGTGTCTTAACCGTGTGTCAAACAATTAAAAACAGTGTTGGGTGTTATGAACGTATTTTACAAGAACATAAAAAAAACGCTACCCAAAAGACAATAGATGTATTTTTTCGTAAAAAATAATTAATAGTATGTATTGCATAGAGTGTTCTTCGAATTAAAGTGATTGATTAAAATGATTCGTATTATTTTTTTATTAAATTTTGACTATGTTTAATCATAAACCTCGATATACGCGAATTTCAGTTAACGCGATTTTTTCCGGAACGTATCCCTCGTGTAAAGCGGGGTATTGCTGTAATTCATTAGCCGTTCCAAAATGCCAATACAAGCCACGATTTACAGCTAGTTCATAATATAAGCATGATAGTAGCAATTCTCAGACGTATATTCATTTAAATTTACCTATTAACCACTACAGTAATTAATTCCCGCACGTTTCAACCTAAATTGGTATTTAGATTTTAAACGCTAGGCTTATAACATTAATTTTAATGTTTACTGAAGCATAAAATGATAACGTGCATCCATCCAGTTGTATTAATTTTGATAGATGAGCGCCAGACAGACGACTCGGACAAGTCGACTTTATGTGACCTTGTTTATTATTTACTAGCTTTTGCCCGCGGCTTCGCTCGCGTTAAGAAGTATTATTATTAATTAGGTATAGATCCCCTATTTTATCCCCTTGGGGGTAGAATTAAGCAAAATCCTTTCTTAGCGGATGCCTACGTCATAACATCTACCTGCATGCCAAATTTCAGCCCGATCCGTCCAGTGGTTTGGGCTGTGCGTTGATAGATCACTATGTCAGTCAGTCAGTCACCTTTGAGTTATATATATTATTATTTATTATTTATTTATAAGCTAGCTAAGTACCTTAAAAATTCTGCGCTATAAACAAAGAAGCATACTATATAGTTCTTTGGACACGTTTAAGATGGAATGCGGCATAACAAGTCTATGAAACGATTTGTTATATAAAGTGAAATTCCTTGCCCGAGCCTGTATCCGATAAGTATAATTTTAAGTTTTTAAATCACGAGTTAACAGGATCTTCTTGGCAAACGTGCTATGCAAGCGTATCGTCACTTACTATCAGATGATATAATGTCAATATTTGCTTATCTATCTTACTAAATTTACAATCGATTGCCGTGCATTAGTCTTACAAAACTCACTATCTCATTCGAGAATGATCGATCGATTTGGATGTTTTTTTTTCGTTCGCTAGGTGCGGTTCTGTTACTGGGTGGTAGAGAAAAAAAACTAGGACGCGCTAAGTTTACCGGATAAACTATATCCTTGAATAAAATAAGGCGAAATTGAAGAAGCCAGACAACGTTAAAGGTATTTCAAGCGATGGACTGATCGGATAAAATCTAAATCTTCCATGAATGTACCATAATGTATTTTTTTTATTTAAATCAATTATCATTCAAGAAAGAATATAGCCCGCGTCTTTGAGACGGTATAATCTCGAAGTCTTCCAGTTTAGAGTAAATAGGTATATTCCAGATATGCTTACATTTTGCAACAACATCACCTTCCATCAGATGAGGTACCGGAAAAAAAGATTGCTTATCCAGCTTAAATAAAAAAATAACGACCAAGGCCACTCTATCTAGATCGGGCCTGATAAATTCCCAAAAACCTTGTAAATTTCATCCAAATCGGTTAAACCATTAAAACGCGAAGAGAAAAAACACATACTTACATACTAAACATACCCAAACTATCGTTTACTACTTACTTAATTTTATAAAATCATATAAGCAGTTACAGAGAAACCACATTTTAAACATTAAAAAAACTAACCCTATCTCTATTAGGAACTGGGCCAACATTCAGGATGAAAAGTAAATAATTTCCTTTACTAGGTTCGTTGCCATAGAAAATAATATACTCTACCCGACGTCCTTGCAATCTATTTATCTACCAAATTTTATCGGAATTCAACCTTCAGTTAGAGAGAAACCTCATTTCAATCAACTAACCCTTACCCTATCACAGAGATACTGCACTGATTCTCGAGATCAAAAGTAGCCTTTGTCTTATTCTAGGGTTATCATAGCTTTTTACTTACCATGTTTTATCGAAATCGGAACAGCAGTTATAGAGTCATTTCAAACAACTTCACAAATTAACTGACACTGCACTGATTTTTTATATCAAAATTAGCCTCTGTCCTATTCCAGGATCTGAGCTATCTACTTATCAAATTTTATCCTCATTTTAAACAATTAGAAACCTCATTTTAATCAATTATAAATTTACCCTATCCCACAGGAACAACAATTATTTTTTGGGATAAAAAGTAGCCTATTTCCAAGTCCGACTGTTGAGAACTGTCGAACCAAACTGTTTACTTACCAAATTTCATCAAAACCTGATCAGCAGTTGCAGAGAAATCTCATTTCAAACAATAACAAATTTACCCTATCCCACAGGAACCGCACTGGTTTTCGGGATCAAAAACGTATGTGTTAATCCAGGGTATAAGCTATGTTTATTTCAAATTTCATCCAAATCGGTTAAGCCGTTGAAGCGTGAAGAGGGAACAAACATACACACTTACACACAAACTTCCGCATTTATAATACTAGCCGTGCCCCGCGTTTTCACCCGCTATTATCAAGTTAAAAAGTAGCCTATGTGAAAATACATACATTATTACATAGATTATACCTAGGATTACCTAGGTATAATCTATGTAACAACATTTCATCCAAATCCGTTCAGCCGTTAAAGCGTGAAGAGGGAACAAACATACTTACACACACACTTACACACAAACTTTCGGATTTATAATATTAGTAGGACTAGTAGGATGTCACATTTAAAATAATTTACACTATCTTTAGATCCAGTTAAGATATATCCCCAACTGTTTTGAATTCTCACCGAAAATGTTCCATTTAGACAACAAAGCACCACTTCAAGCGATCAGCAACGAAAGCCTAGTTCAACCCTGATACCGACTCAACTTCACAACAATTGAGAAGTTTTAACAAAGGAAAGTTCAAGGAAGCGTGTTGTCCTGAAAATTATTCGCTTGATGATATTTATCTCTACTAAACTCAGGCACAATATTTTTTCAAATGTTTTTTCGCACGAGCAAACCTTTATAAAAACATCTGTGCCAGTTTTAGGCAAAGCACGCATGCATATATAAAACACAAGCACTTTTTAAATGCACAGTATTTTAAATATTATTTGTATTGCTGCCTGCCTGGTCTTAACGTTTGAAACCGTCAGTACTTGAATATGACCAGTGGTAAAGAGAAGTGAAACCTTGCTACAGAGAGCACGCGCATCGTGCCAATCTCGTTTGTATGTAAAGTATGAGTTTTAAAAAAAATCTGACATAATAAACAAAAATGCTTTCTCACTCATAGCCCCACACTAAGTTCGATGAATTGTGTCGGTGAATGCCGAAAACATACACATCAAAAAAAAATCACGACCAGAACCAAAATAGTTTTTTCTTGGGAAGAAAATTTCTGTTCGAATCAAACCAGAGTTCTGCTTAAAAGCTGAAAATGCACCCAAGCCATCGGGTAGTTGAATAAAATTCAATAGGAATTCAAATTCAAATACAAGAAAACTGTGTGACTTTTTTAAAACTTTGGAGTGCATTACAAGCCATCGCACGTCGGTTCTGTTTGTTAGTCGTAAGATAACTCAGTAAGCATATCAGATGCTTTAAGGCGGTCTAAAAATAATGGCACTAGGACTGCATACTTGTCCATACGACAAAAACAAAACAAACGCATTCACACTCACAGCCCCACGCTACGTTCAAAGACTTGTATCGTGGGTGCCGGAAACTTTCACATCACACACACACATTACACCCAGAACCAGAAGCACAAATATCCCTTGGGGAGGAATTTGTGCTCCTGCCGGAAATCGAACCCAGGACCCACGGGGAAGAGGGCGGACACCTGTCCACTGCGCCAACAAGGAAGAATCGGGAATATACACGAAACTGCACAACGAACACACCACAATAAAGTAAGTTCAAAGAAACGCACTATATTATTATATAGTATACTAGCTGCGCCCCGCGGTTTCACCCGCGTTGATAATGATGAAAAGTGATGTTGATGATGATGATGAAAAATAGATGTTGGCCGATTCTCATAGATACCGGATAAGCACAAAAAATTTCATCAAAATCGGTCAAGCCGTTTCGGAGGAGTATGGCAACGAAAACTGTGACACGAGAATTTTATATATTAGATTTACACAGAAATATACAGAAAAAAGTTAAAGTTTGATCTTTTTTAACTTAAATTCTAGTCTAGTTCTTTCAAAGTAGAGTTTTCCTCAAATGCAGCTCACATTTCAAGCTCCAATGTTCGGGTATGTTCCTAGCTAACTACATGTTTGTGTTGTGAACAAACGGTCAGCGATCGATGTTACGAGATCCGAAGTTTAGTGTGTTTGTGTACCTATTTGTTACCCGAACATTATCAAGGGAAGTGCATTAGATATTGAACCATTACCCACGTGTTATTCTACCGGAGAACATTTTAAGGCGACTTTAGATATTCCTTAAAAGTTTACTTTTTTCGGATCATAATTGATTAAGCGAAGCGAGATCTCGAAGTTGACTTGGGTGGTTCAGCATTTTGGCCGTCCGTCTGTCAGAGGCATTTAGCGTCTAAACCATACAAGCGAATAAATTCAAATTCTCAGAGAACATGTAAAACTAGGGCCCAATGCCAGAAATGGCAATTTAAATTATATAATGGATACTTTAATGTGACTGTTAGAATATAAATAAAGTAGCTTTGTAATAGTGTTCCAACACTGTTTTGTGGACTTATCTTGTAAGGTAAATAAATGCATTTATTTATTTATTTAAGACCCAGACACGTAAACGGTGAGCAAAATATTTTTATTTTCCTACCATTGTAAATGGTATCGTTGAAAAAAACTCTGAAAGTAAAGTATGAAACCGATTTTTTTAATCATTTTGGAAAATAACAATTTGGTAGGCCACCAAAGTCGCTGTTTATAGACCTATTTGGTTCCAGGGTCTATCACAAAAACGGCTTCACATTACGTATAGTATCCGTTATATCCTGTACTTGAACAACAAATACAGAAATCAAACAATTATTGTAATGAAAAAAGTTATAAGCAATTAATATTTGTATACGTTTTTCATTTGTTTTTTTATGACTGTGTTCACTAGAAAATGTCGAATGTACGGGTTTTTTTAATTTTTTAACTAACCTCAAGTTTTTCTCTACGAGGGCAAACTGTAGGCGTGACATTTCAGTTCGCGACTAGTTATATACTTGTTAGTCTCCAGTTTGTATAGCACGGAGTTAAATAATATTTCAATGACAATTGGGAGCTGTAGACAAATTAGTTGTTATAGTTTAGGTATAATACGTGGGAATACTATGTAAAATTCCCGTTGGTTTTGATGGGTGCCTTTTAAGAGCACGTATCGGGATCCGATCCGAATGAAATACAAGGACAACTTTGCTAAAAGAGTATGGCAAACAGTCGGACAGACATGAAGAAACTATGTAAGGATTCCATTTTAGCTATTTGCCAATGTGAACCTTAGAAACGAAATAGTACTAAATAATATGAAGTAGAAAATTGAATATTCCTTAAAAAATATGCGTAACATATGGCACTTGTCCATCAACTATCCATCTCAGATTATTTAAGTTATTTATTATATTCCATGTATTATTTGCCATCAGCTTTTTCATCTCTTGTCTGGTTCTTCGTAATACCAATAATATTATTCTACTCGTGTTGATTTAGGGTTGTTACCAAAATTTTAAAAGATATCGTATTTTATACGAATTTTGTATTTTTACTGACTTCACAAAAAATGAGGAGGTACTCAATTCGAATGTTTTATTAGTGTGTTTTACCTCATAACTTCTTTTCGCGTGAACCGATTTTGAAAGAATTTTTTTGAAAGCTGTTGCTTTCCCTTTGGTCCCATTTAAATAGAATCAAGATCTAATTAGTAGCTGTTGAGTTATCGTCAATAATAAGTGTTTAATACGTTTAATCTGATCAAGGTTCCAAAAATAAAGCGGTAAAGATTTTTTTTAAGCCTTGCTTGCGTTTAATAATTTATTTTATTTAAATCCGTACAGGGTCACAACCACATTTGTGAAAACTAATCGTTCTGGAGCAAGTAAGGGTAATGTCGATTTTTAGCAAAGATCCTAAAAACGTTTTGAAGATTTTGGTTTTTGTAATTATGTACTTGTTTTGGGTTAATGAATGCATTGAGGATGATTAGAACTATGTTTTACTTATGGTCACTAATATATATACATGTATGTGACTGAACTCCTCCAAAACGGCTGGACCGATTTTTTTTTTGTGTGTGTTCAGATGGATTCAAGAATGGTATTCAAGCAATATATAATTATTTCACGAAAAAAATATGCAAAAAAAAACACATTTACTCATGGACATGAATAGGTACGTTAGTCGGATTTGTTTGAAGTACTAGGCAACCATAAACATGATGAGGTAAAATGCTTCTTTTCGTTAGGTGGCAATGCAACGCATGCCTATAGTATAGCTAGTGTTGTATTAATTTCAGCCATTCCTTTTGGATAGTTATGGCATGATCAAATCAAGAGTGAATAGGTATGCAACCATGTCACATCTTCGACCGCATCATCACTTTCCATCACCTGATGGAAAGTCACCTGAGGTAGTGGTCAAATGCTTGCCTAATTAACATAAAAAAAATGATAAAGCAACAAACTTTTGCATTTATTTAGTAGTTGGACTGAACTACATTTTGGTTGAAGTGTTGAGTGGGCGGGCTATTACGGTTCTGATTCAAGCATACAAAATTCATGACCTATAATTTTGACGACCTTCTGAACTTAGTCATGTAAAGTCAGCAAAAAAGTAGTTGAGCATTTCCAGATTTCCAAAATTGCTGAATGTCTAATAAGACTGATGTTAAATACATAAAAAAATATTTGTGGCAAAAAATAAACACATTATTATAGTGACTAGAAGTGACATAGTAATTCATTAAAAATATTTTTGGCGAAAAAATACATTATTGTAATGACTAGAAGTGGAAAATTCTTTATTATCACAAGCCGGCCTCAACTTAAAAAAACAAATTTTTAGTATGTTTAAGATGTTATAAAAAGCTGCGCATGGTCAGTTCTTAAATTTAAATAATAATCTAAGAGCAAGGTTATACCAATTTTTTTTTTCTGAGTACTTTAGTAGTCTAGCTGCCCAGTTTTTTTTTTTCACTACTAAATTACATATTTGTTATTGTTGTTCTATGTTAAGGAAGAGCGGGGACTCCTAATACCGCCATTTTTTGCTTAATAGAAATCCTGGTCACTTGAAAGTGTCTTTGTATTATACAAAGTGAAATATGCATGATTGTCATTACTATTTTTTTTTTTTAATATTTCCTCTCACGGGCTTATGCTCGGACTTTTGTAAGGAATTAGTGAAGCCGTACTAAAAGGCTCTTAAGTATAATTACATTTTAATAATAACATATTAGGCGTGTCCAAACATACGACGGACATCTCTTATGTTAGATGTTGACGACGTTTTATGCTTGCACACGCTTTAACAATAATTATGTATTAATAACTATGGACTAGGGGATGGATGATATTAGGTAGACAATAACTGTGACTTATGCGAGTAAAAATTATGCATTGTATATTTGATGGTTCATACAATACAAATACTCTTTATTGCACACCAAGAAAAATATTAATTCACAATAGAAAAAATAACAATATAGCAGTACAATCGGCGGCCTTATCGCTAAGCAGCGATCTCTTCCAGGCATAAAATAACTGGATTATGGCAAGAAACTACGGCACCTGCTTATTCCGCTTCATTTAGAAACATGTAAGCAGGTGATGACTTTCCACCCACAGAACGGGCTCTCCATTAGGGCCGCATTGGCGAAAAATGGAGTAACGTTGGCGTGGATGGCTAAAGGGTGTTCAGAAGTGTTGCTGCAGTTTCACTAAACGCTACTCCCGACGTAACGCCCTTACTCACTTCCTCCCTTGGAGCAGAAAAACTAACCTCTTGCGCCTCCACCCTCAGACGACCAATTAAGGCAAACCTAGGGTCAGGGGTCTCTGTTAGCCTTAGGGACAGTCCCTGGGGCTAACTGAGACCCATGACTCTGGGTACGTAGTGTCACCACACACCTACGGTTTGCCACAAACCGCTCCTGTGTTTGTGCATTTTTTTATTATTGTTATTCGATAGAGCTACTGTAAAAACTAGTGACTTATTAGATATATATAGAAAAAATAATTTACTTTTTTGCTGCCTGTACAATTTTTTATATTAACTTGAGTTCTTTTTTACGAGACAGACAAAACCACTTGCAGTAACTGTTCAACCCAGTTCCTTAAACCGCTTAGTACAAAACATCTCTCAACCTTTGTCTCAAGGCTCTACAACTCTATTGTTAATAAACCCAGATATTTGTATACCCTAATATTTGAGCTTGAAACTTCCCAAGCGTTTTGTGCAAAGTTTTAATGGAGGCTTTAGTATTAGGATTATCTTTTGCTAGACTTGAGAGCTAAGATAGGGGCTTTTATGTCTATTATTGTGGAGCTAATGTTGGGGCTTGCTAATTCGCCGGTATAAATAGAGACTTAGATAGACGTATAGATGATGGAACTGAGCTGGTCAGCTAATGTTTTGTACAGAGCATTGCAATATTATCCTTACATTACTGAATACTATATATTCAATCTCCAATTGTTTTAATATGATTGTAATGATTACAAAAGGTGTTAAATAAAACGAATTACTCAATTTATGACCCTAGCACACTACAAAGGCAGTGTAGGCGGACCGACTTATAAGACACTAAGCCGTGCCGCGCGGCTTCGCACGCTATTATCAAGTTAAAAAGTAGCCTATTTGTTAATCCTAGGTATAAGCTATGTATATTCTAAATTTCATCCAAATCCGTTTAGCCGTTAAAGTGTGAAGAGGGAATAAACATACTTACACACTAACACACAAACTTTCGGATTTATAATATTAGTATGATTGATGCATATTATACTTTATAGTAAAATATTTGTTATTATATAAATCACCAAGTGTATAAAACAGTTTTTAAGCTTTTTCAGATTCCGGGGCTCCTTCGGCCTTCTTGGTTTGAACCTCTTTTTAGGTGGTCTTTTTCTTTTTTAACTACCCAAACCTTACTTACTCCTATTCTCTAGCACAAACTTTCGGAGTTAGACACAAACCTAAGAGATTGATAAATTCTAGGAGAACAGAGAAAAATCTTTTTAAATAATGTTTTAAGCTGCTCAATAATGCAGATTATGTTTAGTGACTTCTTTATGATATGTTAATACTGATATGTTTATTCTGACTAATTCAAAGCTTCAGAGCTTGGGTCATCGCCGCATGGTAGCTAGTCTCTCGGTCTTTTATCGGATACATTTCGGAGAGTGTGCTAAGGAACTGCACGATCTAGTTCCCCTATCCCCGTTCTATCATCGGACAAGCAGACAAACTGCTAAGCGACACCGCAATATGGTGGACATTCCACAAATGCGCACTAAGCGTTTTGCCTCCACATTCATTGTGCAAACCGCAAAGGAATGGAACTCCTTACCTGAGTCGGTGTTTCCTGATGAGTACAAAATGGGAGTCTTCAAGTCGCGAGTGAATAGGTATCTTCTAGGCAAGCTTGCTCCATCGTCGACCACATAGTCGCTTACCATCAGGTGAGATAGTGGTCAAAAGTTTGCCTAACTTGAATAAAAAAAAAATGTTCACATTATTATTTATATTTTCCGTGTACCTATAACGTCATAATGGCATTTGTTGAAAGTACATTTGCACATATACGGTTCACAATAAATACGCGAAAATTGCATAAATGTTAATAGCATGTTTTACGACGGTCCAAAAATTTATGAATACATAACGCATGTTTATACTGGCTACAATTTTTAGAGCCTTCTTACATCGACACGATACTACTATCATTAAATAACCTATGGCGTATTTTGATACCATTATATTGCAAACTGGCGACTTTCCCCAGAGTCACACAGACGCTATTTAAGAGTTGTAATATTATAATGTAAAAACATAATGATAGTAATTAATAGACTAGGACTCTTTGCTCACACTTAAGGATTGGATCCTTTGTTGTTCCGAAATAAACAATTTGAATTTAAATTAAGAATAAAAAAATTTATCATTAAACGAATATAATGTTTCGCACGTCTTACGATTCTTCTCGTATTTTGATTAACTAATTTAAAGAAAAAGCGATTATTGTGACTTATTTATACTAGTTAGATATATTGCTTTGTAGACTTTTTTGTGGATAATGAGAACCAACTAAAAACATGTACTTAGTACACCATTTTATGTTTCATCAATAGTTTTCGCAGTGAACGCCAAATAATTACTATTATAAGCGAATATTTGTAGCTTTGGGTTACATTCGAGATCTCTATTTTTTAATGATTTGAAATGATACCGTCCTTCACGTCAGTTCTTTATTAATTTTGTGAATTCAAACCTATGGCGCCAATCTACTTAGATAAATAATAAATTTTATGGGATTTAATTGTCTTGTTACAATACAAATGCATAATTGCGATAATTCTTGAAGAAATCATCGATTTTTATTAACAAACGCATTCATACTTCCATCCCCACACTAAGTTCAAAGACTTGTATCGTAGGTGCCAGAAACATTTACATATTACACACACAATCACACCCAGAACCCGAAGCAAAAATATCCCTTGGGAAGAAAAAATATGCTCCAGTCGGGAATCCTGCCTGAGAGATCTGCCCACTGCACAAACTGGGCCGGGTCGTCGTGAAAATAAATATTGAAACTTAAAAAACCACATCTTTACAACTGCAACTTCTATTGTTTACGTTCATCTAAATAAATGTTTGCATAGTGTCACTTATGGCTAGGTATTCAAGTATGGCATGGCGGGATTAGTGCATTGTAGAACCCAAAATATCGTGTCGCCCTGATGTGAATAACCTCACATGTTTTACGAAACTACAAACATAAAACAATCGTAAAAACATATCAAACGGAATATATAACTATCGATCAAGGATTTTATAGGCTTTTTATTTTTGCAATACAATTTTTTTGATAGCGGTTTTCTACATCAGGATAATCTTTTATAAGAAAGTGGATGAAAATCATATTATAGTTATTTGATGTGATCAAAATCTTAAATATATTTTTATATGCAGAATGCATTTAATTTAAAGTCTATTGTGTATAGGTAGCTATTTGATTTAAGGCCCTACAAAATAACTTGTAACGTATTACGTTTTAAAAGAGACTGAATAATACAGATCGAAATATATTTATATTGTTATCAACTGGTAATGTGTGGTAGAATTATTTTGTAGTTTCTATTTGGGACATTACCACACCATTACAATTTCAACTGTCAAACATTACTGTTTATTAGATTGAAGAGCAATGTTTCCAGTGAAATTACATGGCCTAAAGAGATCTAACATCTAAAGTCTCAGAGTGACGAGTGCAGTACTTTGCTACGCAGGATTTTGATGCTTACCATCAGGCGAGCGATTTGCTAGTCTTGTGAGCATTCATTCATTCATACATTTATATATACATACCTTCACATTCATTCATACATTCAACCACATACTACTGTAAAATACATAGTATCATTACAGTAATATAAATTCATATACACGTAAAGCATAAAATATTCATAAGTGATCACGTAAATAATTGGTTCTTCTTCTAACCCAAAGATATGATTTTATCATAAATACAATGTGTTTTATGGTTAACCGTGCTTTATGGTTAACCGTGAGATATCAATTAATGTTCACAATCTGTTAATTTGTTAAAAATATAAGTTGACACCGCTGCGTGTGACAGGTGAAATAAATAACATAAGAAAATAAGTATAAGTAATATCTCGGGACTTAATAGCGGTTAAAAAAATATTTTTTATTTAAAAGTTACAAAAACGTAACGTGAAAGTTTAAAAGTTACAAAATAAGGAACTGGATAATTAAGAAATAATGACTAAACTTGTGTTTTCTAAAATAGTCTTTAATTTGGAGTGACCATCGTTTTCTACATCTTGAAAATGTTATATTTAGATGTTTCATTATCGTTTCTATAGTGTCTTAGAGCAAACAAAAAACTACATTTGAGCTCAAGCTATCGATCATTGCCGCAGTATAAGTATTATTTTTAATTATTGTAACTGAGCGTCTAGTTGAGGCGATGCGTGATCAAAATGCTGGTACTTATTTGGCTCAACGTATTGGCATTGTTATTCAAAGAGGCAATACCGCCAGCATGATGGGAATGCTACCCACTAGTAGTGGGCTTGAGCACTTAAGTTACCTATAAGCTCGAAGACTTGTAGGTAAATTTTGTCTTTGCTGTATATAGTTTTAGGAAATATAGGCAATTGACCCGTAGATTACAATATAATAGTATTAAATATTATAATAGTAAATAGTAACTGAAATAAATAGTAACTAAATAGATTCTGTTGTACTTAATATGAACCCATCGAACTCGTTAAACATGGTTCCTTAAACATCATAACTAAAGTATACCCAAACCATTATACTTTAGTACAAATACGATCACATCACTATATTATTTCCAAAACTGTCTATCTGCAACTTATTTTGGCTGTGCCGCAGGACCAATCTTGATAAAATTTAGTAAGTAAATAGTGGTATAGTAAAATGAAAGGCTACAGAAGAAATAAGAATAAACATTTAAGAATTTGAAAGGGAACTGGAGTTGCCACCCGAAAAACAAAATCATCAAAAGTCTAGGATTTCCTCAGCTATCAATATCAAAAAATCATGCATCAGCTTCTACTGCTTATACAAATTCAACACAATTTTTGCATATATAATCTAAAACACCTACTTATGGGATCCGCCTGAAAATCAGTTACTGGGTAGTTAAGAGGGTCCTGCCCACCTACTTACCTAGTCATATGCTGAGTCGGGACCTCATTCGTGACATCACGCGGCGTTATATTGTTTATTTCTTGTATTTTGTTTTGTGCTTTGTCTTGTTTTTCTTATGTAAATAATGTAACGTCGCGTGTTGTCCCGAATAAATGTATTTTCTTTCTTTCTTTTCTTTCTTTGGAACAGCTTAGTCGGTGACCCGGAGCCATGGGATAGCTTGAGTAGTTGCTAATATAAGAGAACAAAACGTCAGTGCAGGCCATATCGCCCCTATCACAAATTAGAATTAGTGGTATAGAAATGGTCTTTAAAAAAGACAAAAGGTACCTCTAATTCCAATTTATCATCATCATCATCATTGGTAATGCGAATAAAGCCACACAGCCAGTAAAAATATAATAGGTTAATGAAAGCGAACTAAAAAGCGTATCATAAATACAACGCAGTTCAACATCGGCAAAGGTTATAGCCCATTGAACTCTTAAGCAAGGCTTATAATACCTCATAGCTGGTGGGTCAGGGGACCATAAACCATCGTACTTCAGCACGATACGAACATAATCTCGTTTGCCGTGCCGCAACGAGACATATCCATATTCAGTGGGCAAAGATTATGTATATTTAATGACACAGATGATACAATGTCTAACAGGAATTTAAAATGGAACTTCCAAATCTGAATCTTTACTTCTACTTACAGATGAAAATCGTTTGTAAAACGTTCGGTATTTTTTGTTTATGTTTGTCAACTTTTATTGGCTTTTTACGCAACTAACTTACAATGATAAGTTACTATAACATCAACTAATTATATCATACCACTCTAATATTATCTAATAGATCTAATTGTCGTCTCTGTTTGTTTGTTACTGACGGTAATTTTGTGCTGTGATCTTTAGTTTTATGGGTTATTTACATCGAGTTCATATATATAAGGCATATTTATAAAGTAAGGATTTTCTTGTATTTTAGTAGACATTTCCAGAAACCGACAAAAAAATTGCAACAGTCAAAAAGAAAATTATTTTTGTAAAATTTTACAGCATCACCCATCTGCACTATCACTGTCTCTTCTATGCCAGGAGGTTTTCCCAGGCCGCCCTATCCACAGCGTCTGACGTATTGGTCTACGATTTGCTATGATTGCGGACCGGATATTTCGTTCTGGCCTCAGGCCAGGCCTTTTTCGGTCAGCCGGTTATGTATGCATCGGGGGTTCTTCGATTATGCAAAGTTTTGTATTAGGGCGAACTGGGAATTGGGTTTGTAACAGAAAATCATGTTTGTTTTGTGATGATAGATATGTTTGTTTTTAAACACACACACATATAATTATAAAGGACACAATCATACCTTTTCCTGATTGTAAGTAACAAGACTGCTAGAAAATTTGCAATGTTATCACAAAGTTGCTCGTGGCACTGCAATGCGCTTTGTTTACTGAAACTTAAGCTGTTTTTTCCCATTGCAAAATTTATAATAACGACCTTGCGATTGTCAGCAAATCTTTACTACTGAGTAATCATTGTTGTGAAACTCATAGCGAAGTCCACCTGGTCGACCATAACTGATTGACAAGGTTAATAAGTAATGTTCAGTCAGACAAGTGACCGTTTAGTGAGATTTTCAACTGAGTGTCACCGTGCTTCGGAAGCCACGTTAAACTGTCGGTTCTATTCAGCAGTAAGCCATGTCAGATGCCATCAGGCGGCTTGACAAATCCTGACATTAGGACACAGTCTATACGACAAGTAAGCAAGCATTATTTAAGAAAAATAATGGTAGTTTTTATTTTTTTTATTATTTATCACAAAAATATCGACAAAGCTTTAATGTTTTTTTATATCCCGACGCTGTAAAAATAGCACCAAACTCAATTCGTCCATATCTTATTAAATGTCAATGTACTCCTTTAATGCTTGCTACAAACACTAGTTGTCGTACTCCAAATACGTGGCTAATAAATAATCAAAACAATGTTATATTTACTCTAAAAGCGATTTCATAGTATTTTGCTAAGGCCCTACAATAATAACTCTAATTTAAAATCCATTACGGCGCAAATATAGAACAAACATTGGTTAGCAATTATAACAATGAAAACAATTCATTTGCCATTCGACTATCGTTAGCTAATGACTTAACTACTAATGATGAAACTATTTGCTAAAAGTTAACGCTGCTTTGATTACAATTAGCAAAATACACCGTTTGGATCCTATCCAGAAACAAACTTAGCTGTTACGTGATTGGGAATAGGGATTGAAACCCATCGACACTTTCACTCCTACTGCCAGATTCGCAAAATTACAGCCATCTCAAGAAGAACCTGGCAAAAAAACTCGGTGTCGCATTTTTTCTCATTCATTTTTTTTAATCATTCATTAACACTAATACATAATTATATTAACCTAAATATATATCTATTATGTAGTTGCTAGAAGCGCTTGTACAGTTTTCCTGTTATTGTGTTGTGTGCGTCGCTTCTCAATTAATATTTATTCATATATTTGTGTAGATGTATAAATATTTTCGAATTTGTAAAGTGAAATGCCTATCTGAGGAGTTTAAATATTATGCTACCCGTTATTAAATTAATTTAAAAAAAACACTGTTTATTGCATGAATAAAATTTGTTTGCATTCGTTACTTGGTTACTAAATAAAGCAACATTTTTTTCTAAGGTAACTAGTTAAAAGATATAGTTACGATGCCGGCAAATAGTGAATTGTGAAACTAAATTATTCTTAAATTCACTTATATACACACAAAAAAAATATCAGCATCAGTCCAGCCATTTAGGATGATTTCAGTTACATACAACGTTTGTCTTTATTAGGGATATCATTCTAAATTG
The DNA here is from genome assembly GCA_948107665.1 of Lomographa bimaculata. NCBI lineage: Eukaryota > Metazoa > Arthropoda > Insecta > Lepidoptera > Geometridae > Lomographa > Lomographa bimaculata. The sequence continues at coordinate 2,651,139 of OX403588.1, read as the reverse complement.
ATCAATTGTTTTTGTCAATACATCACTGGTTATAAAAACCATTACTTATAAAATCAAATAAATATTTGAATTGCGATAATTTTCTAGTCATTTTAAATGTGGCAGTTTTAAGGGGCAGGTACGTCAACGCGAGCACCTTTTTTAACCACAGCCAATTATCCCCCGTACACTTTTGCACGTAAAATATGTGTATATTACATACATTACATCGTGGCGGATACGCAAGGTCTCGCGTGGCAATCTTTGTTTTTTTTATGGTTTTATTATAAAATTGTGATAACGAGCCTCAAAAAAAATATTGGGTGAAGACATCATTAGCTTAGTAAATATTAATATGCGTCTATGAAATAACTTTCACCTTGTTTTGTATATAATGGCGGAACGAAATGGTTACAAAAATACAAATTGATGTTATTTGCATGAGATTTGGTATTTTTTTTCTTTATATTTATTAACGTTATGAATATTCTAAGAAGAAGAAATTATTTATCGTATTTCACAGCTTACCATGATTTTTATTAAATTAGGTATTTAAATTTCAAAGTAGCTCTTGATTTATAAAGACAGAAATGTTGACTCAATGGAATATAAAAAAAAATATATAGTAATTAAAAGTACATTATAATTAGTATATATTAGTGTATTTTATTGTTTTATTTAAGTATTAGTATCTAGAGTAGGTGTGAATAATGATGTACTATTTTATATTAAAAAAAAATTATTGTACACCACCGTCTATTCATTCTTCTGTTACTGTCCATCCAAAGGTTGTCTGGAAGAGATCGCTTTAAGCGATAAGACCGCCCATTGTACTACCACGATGATTGTAATATTTTATTCGTCATTGTTTATATATTTTTTTTGGTATACAATAAAGTGTTTTGTATTGTATTGTATTGTAAAAAGATAATCACAAATGCTTAAAAGATTGTTTACGAGATTCCGTTACATTGTTATCCTATTTTTTGAAAGCGATGACTTTCAAACACCTTGCACGATTTTGAGTTTTTTTTAACTTACACTCTAACAATAATAGGACAAACCGCAAAAATCGTAGTTGTGCACAACTGCAGTACTCTTGCTCCGCTATATGCAACCTTACATGGACTAATGATGATCGACTGCGACAACAAACGTGCTCGCACTGCAGAACAAAAGCGCCATGTAATGTTTTCAGGGTAACAGTGTATTTACTTGTTTTACACGACCAGAAATGTTAGACAAAAGTGTAAAACAGCTCAAGAAAAAATTGACTATTATTTAAAAAACAAGTGCATATTAATAACTGATTACGAACGCATTCATACTCACAGCCCTACACTAAGTTCAAAAACTTTATCGTGGGTGCCGGAAACATTTACATATCACACACAATCACTGATTTAGGGGGCTGAGTCACCCACGTCCGTAGGAGGATACCCCTTAAGTCTGACTCCCTACACGTGGTCCCCGGGTGGTGCTAATCAGGTGACATTTGAGAGGTGGTAGAGCATTTTGTGAGTTGCTCGCCTGGCTTGCTACCAAAGTAGCTTACCACCATCAAGTTGAAAGTCTGCCGCCAAGCCAAATACGGTGTTCCGGCAGTTATCCTTGAGAGCCTGCGTATTCCAGGTCTAGTGTGTTTACCAGCTTCGATCACATCGTCACTTACCATCAGGTGAGATAGTGGTCAAACACTAGCCTGTCACAAATAAAAAAAAAAAAGATTGTATTGATATTATTTAGTGTGAAGATAAATGTTCTGAATCTTTTTAGGCTCTTTATTTTTATTTGATGGAACCTATAACCTAACTTAATATAACATAACCTAAATCGCGTTATATAAGCAATTTACACGTATAATTTACACTCTCATTTGAGCATATACATTTTTTTGTTTTTATTTGTTTTGTTTTGATTTCTAATTGAGGCTGGTGAAGTTAAACTTAATTTGGTACGAAAAAAGAAAAAAATGGGCTCTCACAAGAAAATTCACTACAATGTTACCATATTTTTTTTTGTAATTGTATTTTGTATAATCATCGAAAGTTCATACTCGATATGGGATTCAAAAAAACGACCGACCGATCGGGGGGTGCTTACACTTCGACTAAGCTTAGCATTATTGGTAGGAGTAGAGAGGATACAACTTTATGAGATTTTTTCAGTTTGGCAAAGTTTCTTGCCTAGGTGGGTAAAAACCCTTCTTAACTTTGAGTTATCGATAGTTTTCCGAAAAGAATGTTGTTAAACATTCGAATCACGAACTCTTAATGTAGGTAGAGACTGACACATCTATTAGTAAGCTAGTATGTAGAACGTTGACGTAATTGTTAGCATAGTTCTATTTACGCAATTCATCATAGTTGACCGCATTGTCACACTTAACATCAGGTGAAATAGTAGTTCACTTCTATATTATAAGACATTTGGGAGTCTTCAAGTTTAGAGTCTAGAGTGAATAAATAATATATATGCAATTTGTAGCATAAAAATCAGAGTATTGCACTATTTTTATCTGTGATAGGGGAGCGTTTGACCACTATTACGCTTGTAGATATTATATAAATTAATAGTCAGAGTAAGTGCTCGTGAAGTGATGTCCACTATTTTGTGGAGCGCAGTGGCATAACCCATGATGATAAATAGTATGATGTGGTTGAGACTATTTTAATTTCAGTACATATTCATGTACTGAAATTAAAATAGTCTCAACCACATCATATTTAAAAAGTTAAAAACAATACCTTATTGTAGCACTCTGATTAAGGGATTTAAGAAGAGGATAGTAACATCTCTTTTCCTAAATATTTTTATCTAACTCATATAACAATTGAACATAAAAAAAACTCTTAAAAGATGGATTCAGGATAAATTGTTCGTAGGATTCAAGTCAAAATGTTCTACTGAAAATTCCTCGATCGACCAAAAGAGATGTAAAAAGAAAATAAGTTCTAACCACTGTGTGTGTAAATTGGTACCGTTTTTTTCCAACGCTCTTTATCTTCCTTGTTTCCAATCTCATGGTACGCTGCTAAGTTTAGCTGTAAATAATATTAATATCTAACTTCACTGTAGTAACAAAGCGCGTTAGTTAATAAAGAACAGCTTAAAATTACATTATTTTTGTTCTTTATGGCATATTTTGTGGTCACTAAATAAGCTTTAAATTATGCACGACTGGGGATTTATAGTTCCCACAAAATGAAATATCCCAAATAAAACATACCAATTACATTGTCAGATGATGAAGTAAGTGGCAATGGAAACAAACAATGCTCAAATTCTTCAAAAGAATATCAGTGCTTACCAGTATCGTTAGTTGCTAATTTCATAAAAACTCACGCACATTTTGAACTATTAAATTAAAATTAAAACGGGAATTAGCCTGACTTACACGTTGTCGATGTTTAGATTGACAATTATTATTTCGGCTTCAGTCACCTTCAGTCAGGGCTGAGTCACCCACGTCCGTAGGAGGATACCCCTTAAGTCTGACTCCCTACACGTGGTCCCCGGGTGGTGCTAATCAGGTGACATTTGAGAGGTGGTAGAGCATTTTGTGAGTTGCTCGCCTGGCTTGCTACCAAAGTAGCTTACCACCATCAAGTTGAAAGTGTGCCGCCAAGCCAAATACGGTGTTCCGGCAGTTATCCTTGAGAGCCTGCGTATTCCAGGTCTAGTGTGTTTACCAGCTTCGATCACATCGTCACTTACCATCAGGTGAGATAGTGGTCAAACACTAGCCTGTCACAAATAAATAAAAAAAAAAAAAAAAAAAAAAAAAGTCAGTTCGCGAGGTAGGACGCAACGGCGAGCGCTCCGCACGCATCCTGAAGAAGGGTTCTGAATGAAACCTAAACAATTGTCGATCTAGACATCGAAATCGTCTAATTCCCGTTTCAATTTAATCTTTAGTTACGTTGATTCAAAGGCGCATTATTTCCGTGACTATCAACTATACGAATATCACCCCAGGCTGAATTTTATATCTATACTTACGTAGTTACGACGACCCTTAACTCTCAACCTTTCCACCACGTTGGGCACTTAACATCCCAGACTAATGGGCCGGCAAAGTGAGAATTTTTTACACAATTTTAAAGCACAGTAAAGTATGTGACATACTTTTGCTACTTTTACCACTTTTGCTTACTTTAAGTCGCAGAGCATTGTTGAGTGCTTTTAGCTAAAGATACAAGCACCATTTAGCTCTGAAAAATGTTGGCTTTTTCACCGGTGCTGGATAGGAAATCGATTTTTGGTACAAAAGAACTGAAAAATGAGTTTTCGATGGACGCTTTACTGACTGACGGGATTAGAAGAATTGTTTTGTATTTTTCCGATAGAGAGCGAACTATCTAGTACTTGGCAGAGTTTTGTAACAGGAATTTGAGGATTGGGATATTTTCAAGCGGTTTACTATACATTTTTAGACATATTCTATTCTGTAGCATCTTTTTCAAAGTGGATATCAATATACAAAATTATTTATTCACATGTAATGGGTCTCATGAGGCACTTATAAAAAATTATAGATAAAAAATTGTAGCAATGCACAGGTATATTGATACATTTAGAAAGGAAAAAATATCGCTTAAGGCGGGGTTTGAACTCTCGGCCATAGGGTGTCAAATATATTTTTTTTTGTGAGGGGAAAATGCCTGGCATTTCCCTTCCTTCCTAGGGGTGAAGGAAAGGGGTATGTGGGGCTTGAACCCTCTAAAAACCCCCCCGTGAGCAGTCCCTCGTCGAGGTGGGGCAAGCAAGATAGGGTCGCGCTAGCAGTCACGATCTTGCCCCGGCGGTAGGCCCGGATGCAAACTCCTCCGGGCCACTGCGCCCATGGAGGTTGCGTGCGCCCTTGCTCACTAAGGCCACCCCCCAGACGTGTGGGGCCGTGCAAACCGATGGAGAGGGTGTCATGCCCTAATGCTATATAAACAAAATCAATGCACAGGTAACTTCGAAAACGCACGCTATTGGATAGGTTGATTCGTGGCGTCAGCTTGCAGTTTTCAGTTTTGGAAGAATAACAAAACAGTTTTCGTTTTCAACGCTTCGACAACTTTCCGTTACATCAACCACGATTGACTTGACGTAACAGAAAGAACGTGAACATGGCCCGGCTGCTCAAATTTTAAAATATTTATTGTGATTTGAAATATAGTGTTTTATGAATTACTATCCGTGCACCACGGTTTTGCCCGCAGTAATTAAGTTAAAAAGTAGCCTGTGTTATTCCGGAACCTAAACTATATACAATCAAAATTTCATTAGATTGGATTGTTTGTTACAGAGATACGTGGTAACAATCATTCACACACACAGAGAGGCTTTCGCATTTATAATATTAGTAAGATTATCGGCGCTATATCATCGTAAACAATCGATTAAACGTAGAAAAAAAATATATTTTCTCTATAGACTCAAGTGACTTTACTGTGTATCCTGAACTTACACATAGGCAAGCTAACATAAACAATATAAAAAATATGCTGCACTTTTCATGTACCTCTTAACCACGAAGCTTAATTACATTTGTTTCAAAGCAAAAACAGCAAAAAAGCCTCTCCGACCCAAGTCGGTGAGGAAATGTGCGAATTGTTAGAAAACCTTGTATTTCCTTATTTTTTCTTTTTCTTTTCAATATTATTCCTAACAACTGATTAAGTTGGGACATTAAAGTTGGATGTGGATGAATGGGCTTCGATGACTGATAGTGAAGAATGTACAACAATCAGTTAAATGAGTAATTACTGCAGTACTGCAAGTTACAACAGTGTACTGTTTATTAAAAATATAATAATAATACTAAGCTGAAGTTTATAATAATACTAAGCTGAAGTGGCAATGGGCTGGCTATATTAGTCTGAGAACCGATTTAAGTCGATGGTGTAAACGTTTTCTTGAGTGGAGACTGCGAATCGGCAAACTTAGTACAGGACGCCCTCAGGTTCAGTGAAGCTACGATCTTCGCAACGCGGCTGGTGGAATTCAATTGAAGAGGCATATGTGCAGCAGTGATCTGTCATAGGCAATTTTTATTTTTTTCATTGTATGTTTAACTAAGAATTATATAATTCTAGCCTGTAATATGACGTGTTAACTAATGTTAATGAAAAAATGAACATTTTAATAATACTTAAAATTATGATATTTTGAAATTATATTCTAAATCGATCACATCCTATTAATGTGTTACTTAAATATGTAATTAAGCTTCTTTTATTTTTTTATGCAAATTATTTTGGTTCTACCTTTGTGCCGTAAATAAAAACAATTAGTTGAAATGTTTATAAAAATGTGCATAATTATTTATAACAGAACCGAAATGCAACTACAAATTCATAAAAAAACATCACGATCCGCTCATACAGATTTAATTCCAAATCCCATAAAATGTAAATGAAATAATTAATCAAATCACACCCCGAATTAATTTCACTGAAATTTCGGAAATTCATGAAACATTTTATTAAAATTCATAACTAAAGTCCTAACTGAATTGTCGGTGGTCAAAACTGTAGCAAGAAGGAAAAATGGACACGACGAGGACTTTCGTGTTTTAATTTAAACTTCAAACAAGGTTATTTCTCCCTTGAGAGAATTGAGCTTTTAACAAACTCTACGTTTTATGTACGCTCGTTTTTAGGACGCTTTGGTGCGCATTAATTAAGACAAAAGACGTAGCTTGTAATGGCTTGTAATAGCACATGCTGCGTGCATCCACCGGTTATACCCACTAGTAGGTTGAATGGGAATGATTGGTTAACACATCACAGTAAAATCAATGAAAATTATAGAAAATAAATAAAAAACATATTTTAATTTGTTAAGTGGATTAAGTATAATATATAGTTAATATACTATATATATAAATGTTTATGATTCTATTCATAGTAATAAAGTGTTATTCGATAAGTGTTTTGCTTTAAGGTTTAACATGTACACAACTAGGTAAAAAAACTACGATAAAAGTTAGTTAAAACAAATAACCATGACATAATTACCTGTATAACGAAACTTGAGGCAAGAACTGAGTTTCTTGTCACATTACAATATAAAAATTCACAATTAATTTTGCGGAATAGAGGACAACAAGAGACCTATCCATCAAATTCGATAACCTGCAAGTGGTGTCCCTGCCAATTAACAGGCAGCAGATCACATGCTCTTACTAATAATATAAAATGTATATTGTGACTTTAGTATCGACCCCGTCGAAAAAGACAAAAAATATAATATTGTTCAGATTTAGCGGCGCAAACGGTACGTGCTTCCGTTATTCTGGCTTACCTCAATGCGTAGAAAAATCGCTTGATTTGTTAATACACTAAATGGATGGTTTTTTGACGTATTCCCGTTGCAATTTTATTAGTTAGAGGCAGTAAAGGTAGAGAGCATTTTCGGACGCTCTCTTGAGAGGTGGTTTTGTTTTTACGGAAATTGTCACTTTTGTTTGTTGCTACCTGGTAATGGATTGTTTCATTTATGCAAAAGATACATACATTATTGAGTTCCAGTGGAACTGCTCAAATTGTATTCGCTTAAAAGAGCAACCAATTGACTAACACACTGCACACACTCGCATACTTTCACATTTATAATCTTTGTTATTATTACTTGCATTTCTTTTCAAAACAAAACAAACAAACAAACGCATTCACACTCACAGCCCCACACTAAGTTCAAAGACTTGTATCGTGGGTGCCGGAAACATTCACATCACACACATATCACACCCAGAACCAGAAGCACAAATATCCCTTGGGAAGGAATTTGTGCTCCTGCCGGGAATCGAACCCAGGACTGACGGCGCAGAGAGCGAGCACCTGTCCACTGCGCCAACTGGGTCGTTTTCGTTTCACTTTTGAGAATAAACAGAGGACCAGCCAGTATCATCATCATATAGCAACAAGCATTCATAGAATCATATATAAATAAACGTTTAAAATATACTTAAAGAATAATAAAAAGTTTTGTGAATTGTATTGTCAGTGTCGGAAACATTCACATCACACACTTAATCCACCTACAAAGATTATAAAACCAGTAGATATGACGCAAATTTTCCTTCATAATAAACATCGCCTGCGGACGAAGACGACGAGGTAAAGTATGCTCGTATTTAACCGATGCGACAGTTGTCAGCTGCGGAATGAACAATCATTACTACTTGCTTAGTGGGCAGTTCTGGTGACAGGATTTTTCAGGCTGACTGAAGGCAATTTTTTTCCCTTTTTTCGGAGACATACATGCTACAAGCATGTTTCCTATATTTCAATTCCATTACTTTCTAATCTGTATTTTTAACCTGTAATGAATAATTTAAATTTAACTTAGTTTTCCAGAGTAATCAGTAACTAAAAATGTGTCCACTATCTTACCTTAGAGACAGTGAAGATGCAGAATATTTATTAATCCTATTAAGGGGAAAACACTTTTTTCATGACGTGTTCTTTACGGTAGACTAGGTACTTTACATTACACTATCACATTAACACCACACAAGTTGAACGGTTTCGTGTCGGTATGTGGTCGAGCAGCTGGATGTCTTCGACATTCACTTGGTGGTTAAGTCTATGTTGGTGAGCTTCGGCGTATTTTTTATAACTTTTGACTGAACACTTAACCCTTAAATGCATGTTTTTTTTTTTAATTATTAAAAAATCAAAATGGATGGGAAAATGTTCACATAATATAGAAAAAATAAAGAAAAAAATCTTAATTTTGAAAAACATATTTATAATTAGAAAAAAAAGTCTGATGTAGATCTACATCACTGTGCAAATAGCTACCTAATACTAACAAGTACAGTACGTGAAAATTATTTTGTGTGAAAGTCCCTAAAACAGTTATTCCTTGCATTCAGACACAAAGGTACATTACATTTGGAACATGCCCACTGTGTAGTTCCTTTGCACTGTGGAATTTTGCACCTCAATCTGTTGGCAAAGATGGGCCAGTGTTCGATGCCGTCTGTTCGCACATCTTTACAGGGGACTGGATGACTTGGACCTTTTGCTTTCTTAGCTTGTAGCTCGCGCTCTAACTCATTATTACTCGGGCGCCCTCTTTTACCACCATTCGATGAGCCGACATTGCAAAGTGCATCTGCCAAACTGTTCCGAAACTCTCCAAGATTTGGAAGTTGCTTTTGGGGGACGCCCTTTGCAATACAATTTTTTTTCAAGAGTACCCATGAATGTATTACTGCGAGATCCAAAAGATGGTAAAATAGGCGCATGTACCATTTTCGGCTCTTTATCCGAATGCGGTAGCGTCCCAGGTAGCTGTCCATTAGGTCAACTCCCCCCATGTGCATGTTGTATTCTTGAATAATCTTAGGGCAAGATATCTCTATCTTTTGTTTCATCTTTTTGTCGTACCGACTGACTTTTGTGACAGGTTCCGCACCAACATACGTAGACAACAGTGTGACAACTTTGTTGTCTTTCCAGGCAGTTGCTGAAAAGTCGACACCGTCGTGGTGTGTAATCTTTTCTTTGTATGTACCTCTAGGAACACTTGCTTTCATAAATACCTTTTTATCAGGGAGTCGACAATTGGGCAGCCTATTTTGCTGAACAGTACCAACACATTGTATGCCTTGCTTAGACAAATAATACATCAAAGGCAGTGATGTATAGTAATTGTCGAAAAAGATAACATGATTGACCATCCTCGGGATCACTCTAGCCAATCGGAGGACGACATTGCTTGTCACACCCAAATCTGGCTCATCTATTTGCCTGTCCCTTTTATCTTCTTGGCCTGAGTATACTTCGAAACGATAAGCATATCCCATAAGATTACAAAGCACAAAAAGTTTGTAGCCCCACTTGTGGGGTTTATTTGGCATATACTGTTTTAGGAAGTGTGAAATTTTCGTGGAGCACATTTGCTCATCAATGGAGAGGCGCTGGTCTATTGCCACGGATGAAAAAGTTTCATTCAGCTGCTCTATCACAGGTCTTATCTTGTATAAGCGGTCGTGGTCTGGGTGTTCTTTTGGTAGGTGTTTATTATTATCATTGAAGTGTATATTTCTTCTGATCGCTTCAAATCTGTTTACCGGCATTACATTCTTTATTGGATCGTACCCAAACTTCTCATGCCAATAAGAACGAACACTGGGAAAATGTTCCACAGACATAAATAATAGGATCCCAATAATTTTTTTCAATTCGCTGTCAGTTATTGAAAATGAATTAGTAGGGTTTTGTTGTATGGCGTACAGATTAGACTCATTTGCAATTTTTTTTATAAAATCTGGGGTGAAATAGTGCAGGAAGCATCTGTACGGTGTGTCCAAATCTGCTATTTCAGGATCTGTTGTACTGGCCTGGTGTATAAGTTTTGTTTCGTCATAAAGCAAACTGTCTTTTTTCCAAATCAGTTTCCTTTTATCAAACTCAGAGATCAATAAAGTGGTATTTGCTTGACTTGCTTCTGGCTCAGGCACAGGTTCTGGTTCTTCATCCTGAATAAGTGGCGGGTCTGTGTTATCTTCAGAAGTGTCTTCGCTTTCTTCCAAATCCTGGACAATTTGTCTTACACTACTATAGAAGCCTTCTTCGTCATCATCTTCGTCTTCCAGTCCGTCCTCAAAAATATTTCCATTTTCTAAAGCATTCAGTAAGTATTCTATATCTCCGTCTTGTAATCTAGACATCCTGTAATAACAAATGGTATAATTAAAAAAGATATATGTTGCCAAAAGATAAATTGTCTTATATTTTATAAAAGTAAATAAATCCCTACATTGAGCTGAATAATATATAAGTTTCTGTAGAAAATCAATTTTTTAGGCAAGCTTTTATAAGATACATATTTGGGCCTGAAATCTCGACAAAATGAGCCCAAACACCATCAGTCTACTATTATTTGTTCAGGAGTTTCATTGTCTACCTTCTGTCCCCATCATAAGATCAGCTTGCTGTAACATAACATTGTATTGTAATCGGAACTTGACAAACATGCAAAATTTCATCTCAATTGAACGCCGGATGTGTGTCAAATTAGGCTTGCACGTTAGACATTGCAAGTTAAATAAAAGCTTGTAAAAAATTGATTATAATTATAAAAATCCAAAATGTCATAGTCATTCTACATACAATACATGCAACCATAACAGTATTACAAATTTGGTACCGATTTTGCATGGTGATGTATTTCTACATCATACTAAAAAACGGCTTTTTTCGCATAATTCTTGCAATTCTTACTAAACTATGAATTTAATTTATCGCACTTACCTTTATCCTTTGCAGAAAACAGTTTTTAGGTGATTTTTGCTTTATTTACTCACAATATATGAATTTATAACACCCGCGAAAACAACGTATTGCAAAAGGCGGGAAGACCGAAGAAGAAACGATAAAAAAAAAAAAGTTACTTACGAAACAATATGGATGCGTTCAGAAATTGAAAAGTAGTGTTGTCAGTATTAAATAATTCTCTAGATACATTGCCAGTGTCATTATTAAATGAGAAAAGTGCTACAAGAATACTTGATGCATATCTACATCATTATGCATTTAAGGGCTAACTTGAGGAGAAAACTTGTGCTCCCACCAGGAATAAACCTATACAGCTACTTAGAAGGCAAACGCGTAACCTACTTCACTAGCCAGAAGTTTAGAATTCGACCTATAACTATCACACTATCATCACATTATTGCAATTCACACTATGTTTGTTACTTCTTGAGCTTGACTCAAACGGCTGGATCAATTTTGCCGATTTTACAAAATTGGGTATGGTTGTAGCTGACTCCCTGTATTAACACATAGGCTCGTATAGTCCCGGAAGTCCCGCGGGACCGGGAGTCATGCCGGTGAAATTGCGGGTCGCATAAAAGTATATAAGTCCATCAACTGCTCTGGACGACCAATGCTAAACCATATAAAACCGAGTATTTATCGCTAAACTCTTAATGACCAAAGAAAATAATCATAAAACGCTTCGTCATACAAATCCGAGACTCCAAAGAGTCATAAAATAAAAACACACTTTACTTTGTTTTAGGGCGTCTTCAAGCTTAACGGTGGGTTAAGATTACAGTTTACAATCTACGCTGTGGCTTAATTATCTCATCTTCGGGAGAATTTTCTTCAGCGGAATAGCCAAGAATGAATTTGTATACTGCAAAAATATGAGTGTATTTTTGTGGTGAATTCGTGCTGTGAATATTTTAAATGTGTACTTGTTTTTGCCTTATATTTTTTAGTTTTTGTTGCTGTATTTGCTAGGCGAAGTTTTCTTTTCTTACGGAAACTTTGATAATACGCGCAAAGTAGAAGAAATTTTACAGAAATAGATAAACAGAAACGCTTTCACAGACACATTACCAAACTTATTGAATGATCTAATTGTACAAAGTATGCAAAAATGTATTCAAATAAAACAAAAATTAACCATTTCGGTTAACTCTGGCTGGACTGGGGTAACCGAGACAGAAAAGGTTAGTGTTAAGAAGAGTGTATGTCTCCCAAAATCTTCTAAAATACCTGTCAAATGTTTTTATTATGCTGTCAATCAATTTGGCCGGAAGGAATTGATGTCGTCACTATCAAGCCCACCAGCATTATCAAGGCCTGCTACGACGCGACGTCGCTCTTTTTAACCGACTTCAAATAAGGAGGTAAAGAAAATACAGTCTACAATTTTATTGAGATGTAGACTGTATTTTTTTAAGTGAATTACCTCATAACTTATTTCCATGTGAACCGATTTTATTAAGTTTTTTTTTATTTGAAAGCTTATGATTTTAGTGTGATCTTATTTAAATTTCATCAAGACCCGCCTTGTAGTTTTTTTATTGTTTATCCTCAATAATGCGTATTTAATTCATTTAATCTGATCAAGGGTTCCGAAGCGGTATAGTCGGTTTTTAAGCTTTGCTTGCTTTTAAGTTATTAGTTTTTTGGATATTTCTAACATAAATAAAATTCATCAATTCATAAATAAGGTTCATACAAGTTTTAACACCAAAAAACAGCACTTATTCAATAATATTGCTTCAACATTTTCAAACAAAGTGGTTTTAAATGTTAATCTGCAAATGGCTCTTGACATTAACATACAGTAAAACCTCATTTGTTCGGTTCCAAAGTACTATCAAAATGAGAGCCCTAAATAAATATTTTATGACACATTTTAAGCTCATGTTTGTATGGAGCTTTCGAGTTTATTAGCAGCGTTAATTTTATTGTCTTTTCACATTTTGTTTTGGCATACGTCCAAATAAATTTAAATGTGTTTATATACTCGTTTAAAATGAGTGCTTACGTGTTATTTAACACGTTATATAAAAATTCCAATTAAAAATGAGACAAAAAGGTGTTGACGTTTTAAATACTTCATAAAAAACTATAACATTTTGTAAGGTTCATTAAAATTATCGTATAATGTATCTTTGATTATATATTTTTATTTGTAATTTAACGATTTAAATGTACGTAATACCAACTGAACGTCAGAGAACATATCCGCATGAGCGAAGGATTGAGAGCGTAATGTTCAAATGAGTGAAGATCTACGAACGAAGGTTCATTGACGTTCAGGTGGTGAGTTGGAGGATTTTCGGAAAAGGTCGATTGACGGCGACGAAGCTGGACGGACATTAACTTATATGTTATTTATATTAACATTATGTACCAATGTTATAAACTATATTATACAGTCAAATATAAGTGTTCAAGTGAAACGCGAGAAGTTTTTATTGAGTAGATCCGGGTTAGCTTACAATTTTATATTGTAAATTTGCAAAATGTACATGTATAGTATGTTTCATAAACATTGTTATCTAAACTATGGCCCTCAGCTGCTTGGCATTCTCGAGGCTAGATTGAGAAAATTTTGTGGAAATGATGCTTGATTAAGAGGAATATTGATTTCACTGAAAATGATCTTTTTGATTAGTCGTGATTTTCTTATGCAGTATATAGGCAAGCTTTTGACCACTATCTCACTTGATGGAAAGTGCCGATGCGGCCGAAGATGTGACATGTTTGTCTAGAACTTACTCGAGACTTGAATCCTGTGAATGTCTATAAATGTATCAATTGATTAAGTGTCACTGGTGAAAAACCAATACTGATGCATTTTTTTTATTTTCTAATCAGAGTCTATAAACAGGCATATTATACTATAGATGACAGTGAAATCATGTCACACAATAATTAGGATGAAATAAGGTTCATTAAAGTAGTGTTATAAAAAGACTCGCTGAGGCTCATATGAACAAAGACTTTATCACCGTGTGAACGTCAAGGCAATCCAGCTCTTCGACAACATAGACTTGGTAACAAGACTCAAAACAACTAGATATTTTGAGTTAGTGTAGTAATGTGACAGTGTATTATAGTAAATGCTATTAACAAAGAACACAAGAACCAAGTGTATTCACTTTAAAGAGACAGTAAGAAAAGTGTTATTGGACAAATTCTTAGTTTACTACAATACTTACCAGTTTTGGTAAAAATTTTATTACTTGTTAGTCTTAAGGCTACATCGTAATCCAAATGATGTACAAAATTGTTGCGACATTATAAAAAAATAGCTTCAAACAAAACGCAAACAACAAAAAACATTCACATACAACGTTTTATAATTAATCTTGTATGATGATTGTATGCTTTCATGTTTTGTTATGAACTGCCTGTTGGCTTATTTGGAAGAGCGTTCGCCTTCTAAGCAGAAGTTTCGGGTTCGATTCCTGGGGAACACAAGTTTTCTCCCCAAGGAAAATTTATGTTTCTGATTCTGGTTGTGATTGTGTGTGTGTCATGTGAATGATTCCGGCACCCACGACATAAGTCGAACTCAGTGTGGGACTGTGAGTGTGAAAGCGTTTATGTTTATGAAATTCGCATATATACATTTCAATATACGTGAGGTCTAATCCAAACTTTTAAATGTTTTGATCTAATACAAGTGGCAAAACCAACATTTTGAGAATACCCAGGTGATCTAACTGAAAAACGCTGCACCGAATTCATCGCGAGATTTTTGTCAAACATAGATAAAAATGCATTTCATTCAAATAAATATAAATCGGTAATGGTCCAGCCGATCCAATGCAGAAAATTTTATTTTAGATACTTATACAGAATACTTTCACTAAATGTGGGAATGAGAATTTAGCTTTTTTTTTTGGGTTTTTTTGGGTTCATTATTTATACATCTACTGAGACCAAAAGTCATTCCTCAAACTATCAAGTCTTTTAGTCTTACATATACACATACCGAGTTAAAATAAATCAGTTTTCTAAGATTTTCTATTTATATGCAAAATCACGATCTAAATAAATAATGAAATGTCTGCACACGTTAGATACGAGTACGTAAGTGATAAAAAGAACTCGACGGTGATAGGGTTGGCACAAAAAATATACATTAATAATAATATTTGTTAAGAAGCCCAAAACAACCGTTTTTTTAGTATTAATGTATTTATGTAGTGTAGTGTTTTTTAAGTCCTGCTCATATAAAAGTTAGAGCTGCAAAAAAAATTTGTTTTTATAATAAAAATATATCATAGATAAAAGAGTTTTTAAAATTTTGTTTGCTATTCTCTTCTGTTGGTAAGTGTTGAAGTATTCGTCGAGGGTGTTGGCATGCTTGGCTTTGCATAGGAACTTGTTGTCTAGGATAGCTACCTAAACACAATTTGGTATTTGGCGACTTATTTTCTACTTGAAAGTGGTAAACTTCGCCTGTATGTTTAGTAGTGTGTATAGAGGGGTTATATTAATTCTGGTAACATTAGAAAATGACCTTACACAAAAAAACTGATTAAGTAAGGTGGCTAAAGATCTCCACGTTTGTCTTTCTTCTCTTTGTTTTTTCTGTGGGAACCAAACTGAATAAGAAGGAGCAATTCAACAAACAAGATTGTTTGTTCTTTTCTTGAACTAGGTGTTATTTTTTTTTGTTTTTGGTTTTTATGGCCATTTGTCATCCAATATAGTTAGACTATTGACTTCAATTTAACTGTATAATAATAAACATAAATAAATAAACGCCGTATGAATAACTTAACTTTAAAAATAAGTTACTTATAGTGGTGGAATGGCGGGCTGCGCTAAGGGACTTGATATACAAAACGCCACAAGCGCGCGGCCGAATGGAGAGTGCGCAAAGGGCGCGCGGCGGGCGCGCGCTTGCGACGTCTCCTCCCACGCTGCCGACGTAAACGTATAGGCTCTTGTGTAACAAGTTATTCTAAATACCAATAAAGGCCTCCTTGGGCACTTTGTACATCAAGTCCCCAAGAGTGTCACGGCTCATTTTAAACCTGCATGTATTTAATTTTAAAACCTAAGAGTGTCTTATAATTTAATGTATCCGTAATGTGAGCTGTCGCATGCCAGTCGGTAGTAATTTCTTTTAAGCTCATTAATTGGCAGCCCTAGCGAATGTTGCACTGTAGCAACCTCGAGAACCCTCCGCTCGAGTGTCCCGTATTTTAGGTCAGCGGATGCATAAGTTTTCATCCAGCGAAATTTTAATTTGATTAGACTTTAGGGCTCTCGGTTTTTGAGGCTTCTGTGTTAAGATGCGCTGCTTTTTGGTGACCTAAAAAGTTTGCTCTTTGACGATATTTTAATTTTGTTACGGTGCTTTTAACTTTTGGACACACGATTTTTTTCCAACAAATTTCCGCTAACGTGAATGCTCCAGAAGATGAGCTTCTATATCTTTCAAATACCGGTCGAGTTCACCAATTAAATCAAAGAAAACGTGAGTGAAACCGGAACCTAATCAATTTTGAATTCGACTCACATAGTTTTAATCAAAATTCTGTCACCAACTCTTTTCAAATTTAGTTCCTACATCGGACAAACGAAGCAAACCATCGTGAAACCGGTCAAGGATGTATCGCAGTTGTCAAAAATTGCCAAACAAATAAATCTGCAATCGCTAAACATCGCAGCATTTTATCGTCGAACGTATCCGAGGATATTGTTACTGTTATGTGTCGGACCAGGGACTTAGAAGAACAAGTCCAAGTAGTTGCAAATACTGCTCGCCAATCAAAACAATCGCCACGTTAGTCTCTCGTGACCACGGCTGGTGCAACCCAGCTGAAACGTCGAGGTAAGTCAAATTAATGTTATTTTTGAGAATTAAAACGCAAAATGACCCAATTTTCTCATTAAAAAACATATGGCTTGAAATTACTAGCGATATTAGTATCATAATCATTTACATTTCATCGCTTACCATCAGGTGAGATAGACGTCAAAAGCTCGTCTATAATAAATAATAAAAAAAATCTTCTATACGTCACGTACCCAAAGGATTACTAATAATTTGAACATCTTCCTATGGTTTTTACTGTCAGCGTAATGCACTGTACTCAAAACCTGTAATAATATCCATCTTTTCCGCATCCCCGAAACTAAATCGCCGGTCCCCAATAAAAAGCAAGCAGCCGGAAGCGTTGAACTAAAGTGGGTGCAATATTTCACGAGATCCATATAAAAGTACCAAGAAACTGGAAAAACGCTCGTAACGCCAACCATGAAAAAGATCCACGAGATAGCTTTGTCAAAGGTGTTTCACTTTATAGTGAAAACAGTCCTTTCTCACTAAAAGACGTCACGGACGACGAAGATGCTATAACATTTTATGTTGAGCAGTGTAACTTAAAAGCTCGATGCCATGTAGGTCACATAAGTCTTTGCTGTATAGATATTTAGTTTTAGGGAATATAGGCTATTGGTCCGTAGATAGTATATGGTATGGAAGCTATCGTATATTATACAATATTAATTTATAACGGCTTAACGGATATGGAAGAAATAAGGACTACGCAAAGCTTATACCCAGGATTAACAGATAAGTTTTTTTACTTATTATCTTAATTTACGCAGGGCAAATACGCGAAGCACAGCTAGTTAAATAACGATTAAATTTTCGTAGGCTGTCCTCGTTACACGTATTTCTTAACCAATATATTACGATATATTTCGTATCTTAAGATGGCATCTTTTAAAAATACCATATCGCTCGATATATTAAGATACTTTTACAAAAATATATGTTATCTTCGTCATTCTCTTCGATATTTTATCTATACATAAAATATTATAGCATATTTGTCGTCTATGACGCCCTTTATTACGGGACTTTGGAGTGCCTTTCAAAGATGGCTGTTACTATCCCCTTTTAGGCGTAAGTGACTTTTTTACTTCTTAAAGAGTAAGTACGGTTGAAAATGTTTTATCGGATTAAAAAGTTTAAATTGGATAACACAAATTAAGTATTAGAGATGTTAAATGAGATATATAAATCATTTTGTGCTTGAGAAACGACAGGTATTTGGAGCTCAGATTGTTTTAATTGTGTAAGAGTTTTTCACATAAAATTCATAACGTTTTCGTTGAGTCACGTACGATCTACAGATTTCCCTCGTGTCTTGTGTCCACAATTGTACAACGAAGGCACTGATTACTACTTGTACTATTAGCATATACAATTACTTACCAAGCATGCAAAGGCATATATTTTAATCCTAAAAGCGTGGATCGCCAAAAGATTAATTTTAAAGTCATAAAATCTATTCAGATATGCACATACAGACATGTGAGCTACTTATTAAATTTTGAAAGGACACAATATTATAATTATGGTCTTTCATTAGAAAAATCAATAACCTATCGCGTATGTACCGATCTTTAAATTCAAACAAATCTAGACTTTATCTTCAAAAAAGAGAGAATATTTTTGCTAATTCTAAATTTGTTATATAAGCCATTTTTGTAAAGAATGTAGCCAAAGCTTTTCTTTGTATGTCGGCAGAATAACTTATTAGTGATTTAGATTAGCTGTATGAAAAGTTAAGAATTTTTAAACAAAATGATGACATATACAGATGTAAAGATAGTATGATGTACTACATAAATATATATAATAATATTTCTCAAATAGCACACTGATTACATCCAGAGCGTGGAATTTAGTTTTTCTGTTCTTCTGGTTACAAACCTGATAGGCCTTGATTTACCGTCTGTTGAAGATTTGGAACAGAGTGTTACCACTCGGGCATAATAGGAATTTTATATCTATGGTCCTGCCGAGAATAGAAGTGATAGCCCAGCTAGTGATTTACCACTTTCTGTTGAAGATGTGGTCTAGAGTGGTAAGCAAACTAAAGTAATATGCTATATATATTTGATATAAAAATAATAGAAGTAGGTAATACTAGAATTAGTACCTACCTAAAAAGTCGAACACTAGTCGAATAGATGTAAAATACACAGCAACGAAAATAAAACAAAAAACAATTTTCCACGAATTTTATTCTCTCTTATTTCCATGATACTTGTCATAAGATTTTGTAGTAACGGTTAGATAAACTTGTTATCTTATAAACCAACGTATTATGATAATTACGAAGATATAATTTTTACATTAAACAAAAAGATATTTACATTGTTAGTCCTCTATATGCAGACAATATTTTAAAAATACATTTTCTAACAGGTAAAACAAATTCTATTAGATATTTTCAAAAGTTGTTTAACTCATAATAATCTTCTATTTACACAAATTTATAGAACTAGCAGAACTATCTATCTATTTATTAATGTACTAGATTTCGCAAATCAAACACTCACTCTGTTCAACTGAACTATACTGCAATCGATACTTGTTTAGTGTGGTTTTGTTATCAGTTATGTAGTTGTTCTAAATACAAACATAAAATTGAACTACCCGCTTGAGTGGTTAGATGCGCATTTGCCTACTATACATCGGGTATCGGGTTCGATTGCCGATGGGAACACAAGTTTTCTGCCCTAGAATTTTTTTGTTCCTGGGTCTGGGTGATAGTGGGGTTTGTATGTATGTTTGTAACTGACTCCTTTAAACGCTATTTTGACCCACTTTAAGTTATTATTAAAATAATAATTCTTCTACTTATATCTGTCAGAAAAATATTTATAACTATTTACACCATGCACTCCACCCTTTTTTACAATGAAATATATATATTTTACACTATTTTCAATTTAAATTTATTTTCTGTTTTTTAGTTGAATTTTATATAAAGCGTGTTTTTTAGTTTTTTTAAACTATTATTTATTTATACAATACAATATATCTTTATTAAACGTCAATAAGTATGTAACATAATGACGATAAAAAACTAAAAATAATAATCACATTAAGGAATTTATTTGTATTAAAATTGTAATTATTAATTTAGTATTGCTGATTTAGCATACATGTATGATAACGTAAAGATCATAGAAGTGTTACGATGTTTTAAGGAATTGACGACCCAGTTGGTCCTGGGTCTAATCTTACCAAAGGGCTTTTGAGCTTCTGTTTCTGGGTGTAATTGCGTTTGTGATATTATATAAATATTTCCGGCACCCATTATACAAGTCTTTGAACTTAGTGCGGAGCTGTGTGTGTGAATAGAGAATAGAACAAAGTCAGTGTTCTGATGTGCGATTCTATCTAACATACATTTTGTTGAGCATTAGTAACAGATTGTACCAACATATAAAAGAGACTTGTAAACGGAATGTTTAACACATTACAATGTTGGTATAATCCGCACTTAAATATCAACAGTTTTATTCTTTTTCTTGATAACACACCATAATTTCAACGAAAATATGCAAATTTATGTGACACAGTACATAAAAAGGAAATATATACGTCTATAAAAGTATTATTATACCGAGTACAAGATGTTTATGTTAATATTCAGAAAACTCATATAACGTGAAAGCATTAGGTATTTTCAAGAAATTGTTATTCTCTCCTTCAATGCCGTAACTTTGCTATTATTATGAGGTGTGTGTAAAGCCAGTGCCCAATATATGTAGAACTTATAGCAAAAAAAGCGAAGGAGTGGAACTTGCTGCCCGCGTCTTTGTTCCCTGTACCGTATAATTTAGGAGTCTTCAAGTCTAGAGTGAATAGGTAAGCATGCTACGTCTTCGGCCGCATCATCACTTTCCATCAGATGAGAAGCGACCAAATGCTTACCTATCTGGCATAAAAAAAAACATTTTTTATGATAGCCATATGACCACTATATCACCTGATGGGAAAAGAAGAGTGTAACTCGGTGGGTATTGGTAAAAAATATATTTAAACGGTACTCAGCGGTTCCATAATCTACCAAACAAAAAAAAAACATCAAAATCTCTCAACTATATTTTTGAATTGTATTCCTAAAAAACTAGAGATCAGATCTTGATCAAATTTCAATGGGACCACATGAAAAGCACCAGCTTTCAAATAAAAAAAATATCATCAAAATCGGCTCACAACGAAAGAAATTATGAGGTAACTTTTGAAGTCGGGTAAACGAGAACATCGTCAAAGTAGTCCACTAAATAGGCATTATTGACGATATTTCAAGAACTACTGATCAGATCTTGATAAAATTTAAATGGGACCAATATTAGAAAGCAACATCTTTCAAACAAAAAAAAATTATAATCGGCTCACGTGGACACATACAAAACACATTAAAAAAAATACAGTCGACTTGAGTACCTCCTCCTTTTTTGGGAAGTCGGTAAAAATAACCTGTGTCACATATTGCAATTTAAAATGACCAAGTTACCTATGTTAGTATACAGTCTTTAAGATTCTAAGATATTTACAAATTCAGTCATTTTAAATGACCACACTAGTAATAATGAAATTAAAGGGGTTTAATATTATATTATTTCTTTAAAAAGGTTAGAAATAAAGCTTCTTGATATAATAATATGGAGTTTACAACGTTTTAGAATAATTTAGCAATTCATCGAAATTAATCTAACTCCAAAATAATGATTATGTTACGAGTATTAATTTTTAATTCTATTTAGTTGGAATAATACCGTGTTTATAAATTTTAATATGATTGTCTACAAGAAAAGAGGGCTTGTGTTTTTGCAGCTATGATTTCGAATTGTATTATTTGGAAAAGATCTTACCATTTTTAATGGAAATTACAATATGATATTCAATATAATAATTATTTACAATAACGAAAAATTTTTACATAAACACGTTATATTTTATATTTATATATAGATTTTAGATAGTTTGATCACGTAAAAGTTTAAATAACGTGAGCAATTTTACGTAACCAAACTATTTACAAACCGCATATTAAAAGTTACGAAATACGATAATTTTAAAATATATTACATATTTCACTAATAACATTTTAATTTATATACACTTTTTCACGATATTTACAACTATGATATAGTTCAGTGTCACTGTGTCTCTATCACTTCAACACTATCACTTTACACATAATTGTAAATATCTTCCATATCTCATACATTCATTTCTGACATAGCCGCTTGTGGCACTCGGGACTTCTGGAAGTTGTGAGTGGGAGGGGAAGAAGGAACATTCCCGTTGCCAGGTCCTTGAATTTGACCAGTTTGTGCCTGTACGTCTGGCAAATTGCTCGCACTGCTCAAAAACGTCGCGTTTTTCGGAAGCGTCATACAATTAACATTGGAAGTGTTGCACATTTGATTCTGCGTCTGGTAACTGAAACCTACCTTTCTAGGTAGCGTTGTATGACCACGGTTAGAAGGAGGGCTTGATTTCTGCGCTAAACTAGACATCTGTATCCCCGTGTGGCAGACATTTGGACAGTTAGATGTCGTAAAATGAGGCACACGATTCGTCATCGCAATAATAGCGTTTTTATCCTGATGATCTATATCCACAATGGTACTCGAGCTCTGCGAATGTCCGACGAAATAATGTGGGTGTTTCGACGAGACGCTATCAAACGTAGCATTGTGATTCCTTTTCTGTTGCTGTTGCAATGCTTTGACTTGCAATCTCGTTTTATCTCTCTGGTAATACACGCCTGCAAATATCAGGACGTTGAGGATAAGTAGAGAGCATCCGATTGCGATTGTCACGCTGAGCGCGGTCGAGTAAGCAGTGTAGCCAGCTACCTCTATATTAGAAACGTCCTGAGCTGGAGTGTTATTGTGCACTTGGTTCTGAGTGACGGCTGAGCCGGGCCGAGCGGACATCACACTGATGCAAGTAGTGACATAAGTGTCCATAGTAGTAGTCGGTACGTCTAGGGTTACGTTGAATATCGGCTTGCGGTATAACTCGAGGGTCGGATCGAAGTAGTTCGCGCGGGTTAACGGGTCCGACCGGACTAGACCGTCGTACAGCTCCGGATCGTTGTGGTTTCTAAAAAGGTTATGCTTAGCCACCACGTCCTTCATCCCCGCCCTATGGATTTCCGGGATTAGCCGCAGCCAAACGGACAGCTGATGCGCGCGGTAATGGTTTTTCATCCGCGGCTTCATGCCTGCAAAGGAATTCCTTATTGTGAAACGGGTTGGGAATTTCGTCCAAATTGTGTTGCTTGGAGGGATGAAAAAGGTTGCGGTAATTAACTTTGAAATTGATATTGCCCGGGATGTAAGGTAGGCGAGATTAAATTTAGTCTTGCAGATTAAATTAAAGTTCCTTTTATCTTTCCGCGTACTTTTCGGGTGATGCAGTCCTAAAATTTTATTATTTCAAATGGGTTGGGGTAGTAAACCTTACCGATTTCCAGGTACTTCTGGTGTAGAGTGTCGTATTCATCCCAGACAATACTCTTGTATTTATTGCGTTCCCTCGATATTGGGAGCAGAGATTCTTGACGCTGTGCCTCGTTGGGATTCCTAAACAAACGAAGCATCAATTGGTTCAATGTTCAATACAAAACGGAGGAACAATGTGTTTTAATTTGAGCGTAAGAAGATGAACTCGGACTTAGATTCACACAGGCCGTTTGACGTCCATAAGTGTAACAACATGAAGTAAACGAATTGACTTCAATGGGCCTACATTTTCTTAGACATCATTATAATTGATATCCTTAGTTTTGGTATATTATTATGTGAGTGAAAATTACTATAGGGCAAGATGAAGAATACAAATCTAATATAATGCTAATATAGTAAATCTGAAAGTTATGTGTAAGTGTATATGTATTTATTTCAGATATCTAACGAGATATCCAAAAGATTAGAAAAATTTGTTCAAATTGAATAGATAAATATATTAAATAATCAAATCTGACCGTAAGTCTAAGTTAAAAAATGTGGCTTGAATATTTTTTTGTTATTGTACTGTAATTGAGATTCCAACAAATTTGGCAAAGTCAACGTCTAAAAGTTTTTAATAAAAAATAACAACTCTGAATAACAATTCACAACTAAGTCTATCGTTTGTTTCTGTTCACCAAAATTAGATTTACCGCGCTAACTTTACTTGAAATCTGGCGTAACGACGTTACGAAACCTCTGTGCGAGTTATTGAAATAAATTACGTCGAATTGAAAGAGCATGGTCCATGTAACTCGACGAAACAAACTTCCCCGTGGAGAACAATAATTTTCCATTTTGAATTTCAGAACGGAGGAGTGGAATCGAGAGTTAAGAAATAGAAAGCTGGTCAAGTGAGTCGATGCTTGAGAATTGAATGTTCTGTACACAAAAAAATCTAAGCAAGCTGAGATTTTTTATTTAAGTATTCAACTATCGTCATTATTTGGTATGCAATGGTACCTATTATTTTGAAGTATTTTATATGTATGTTTTAGTTTAAGGTGAAAGGTAGGCTCCAAATTGGACGATTCATCCTCACGAATATTAAAGATTTGACCTTTAAAAACGGTCAATTAACAGCATTTTTTATGTGTAATAAATGTTCACAAAATATTTTATTCGGATATGTTCAGCTAGACACGATTGAATAAATATGGCTCGATAGAAAAAAACATTAAACTTTACTAAGAAACACCAAATTACCCATTCCCGTCGGTGGAATGAATCAACTTTAATCTGTTTTTATAAAAAGTATTTTAAAAAAATATTGGGTGTAATCCCAACAAACATTCAAACCTCGTTATGAACTCAAGTTTTTTGTAAAAGGGTAAGATTAATTTAAAAAAATATATGAAAGCGCGCACGCTGACTATGCAGGCAAGTCTACAAGGCTACAGTTTGGCTCCAGTCCGCCAACTCGATACCAAGTCGCCTTAATATCCTAGAGATCTCGTACCTTAAATGTTTATTAATAGGTTTCATCGTCTTCAACCAAGCTTTCGTTTACATAGACTAAGACACTTGAGATAGTGGTCAAATGCTTCCCTATCGAGCATAAAAAAAAGATAAAGCGGAAAATTTTCTTTGGAGCAGTTATTATAGGCCTAGCGTGTTTATCACTTTCGACCACATCGTCACTTACCAACAGGCGACATAATAGTAAAACGATATCCTATTGGAGGTAGTATAAATCTTAGGTAGCTAACAGGTTGACAGGAAGACAAATTTGTATCACACTAATATTATAAATCCGAAAGTTTGTGTGTAAATGTGAAAGTATGTTTGTTTTCTCTTCACGCTTGAACGGATTTGGATGACATTTGAAATGTACGTAGCTTATACCTGAGGCTACTTTGGAACTTGATAAACGCCGGCGAAGCTGCGGGGCACGGCTAGTTTATATTTATACTGTGATGTGAACATAGTAGCATGAATTTACTTTTTGTAGAGTTATAAATTTTGTCAGCCTCGGTCCACTATTTTTATTCATTATTTTTATGAATTCACAAACGAGTTCCTGTATTTTCCAATCTTTCACGGAACCCTCGACACGAAAACATTTACCACCATTCATAACTGGTGTTCGCTGGATTGCTAAAGTACTGATACTCTTTTTTGTTATTGTGTTAAATTGTTCTCGAAAATTCGCTCGTAAAAATTCGACTTGGCTGAAAAATATTTTAATGCGTGGAACATCTGTAAATACAAAATGTTACCGTGCTATACGATATTCTAGGATTATATAATAAGAATAGTTGCTGGAAATACTCTGTTGCTAACCAGAAAAATCTGACTTATAGGGTGATCGTATGAATTACTTTTTTTAACCGTCTTCAAAATCAGATTCCTCTTTTATGTATGTTACCTCAGAAATCCGTAATTTATTTACCGATTAGAAAATTATTGTTTTGTTCTAAAAAGTATATTTTCTAGTAGGTCTCATTATAATTTAATCCAGTTCGGATGAAGATTTTCGGAGATAATTACGATTGAAGTGGGTCATTCTTTTTATAAATTATTCTACATTACTAGCTGCTCCCCGCGGTTTTACCCACGTAAGTTCCGGACCCACGGGAATTCCGGAATACAATTTTCTTTCATAAGAACCTTCTGATAGTAATTAACACATCAAAAAAATAATTAGTGAAATTGTTCCATCAGTTCACGCGTGATGCTATGACCAAGGGAAATAGTCGACCACATCGTCACTTACCGTCAGGTGTATAATAAAAAATAGAGATTCATTTTTATATAGATTGGGGCATGTAAATTATTGATACATACCCACTTCTGATGAAATTGGCCATGTACTGGATGAAGGACTCCGACAGCGCAACTTCCGACTTGGTGTAGTTCTTCGGAAAGTGTCCAAGGCCATCTACGAGGGGAGCGCCAAATAGGTACGGTAGCTCTTCACCGTGGACTGAGCCCATTCGCTATAGGAAAAAAAATCAATATTAAAAAGCTACTTAGTTTTATACTTATCAATGTTCTATTGCTTAAATTTTGGAGAGTGTGCGATTTGAATTATAATATGACATAAGTAAAATCCTTAATCTTAGGAAAGATGTTTGTCTCTTTCTCTCATCTTACTATGGTCAAGATACGTGTTTTAGAGGGTAGAACTCTATTTTAATACGTAACTGTGTTCGTTATGTTTTATGTTCCATAGATTTCTTTATCAGAATTATAAATTATGATAAATGAAATAAATGGAATGCTATTGCTAACATAACGCAGAAAACACACGAGTTAATTGCGTTATGACGATTTTACGAACAAGACAGTCAAACGTCATATATTTATGGTTGACATTCCTTCAGTTTGCTCCAAGTGTTTCGTTTCTACGTAAAAAATGATTGATTGATTGATACGTTTATCATCCGTATAGCGAAGGAGTAGAACTAATTGCCTGCGTCTGTGCTCCCCGAACGCTACAATCTGGGTATTTTAAAATCTAAATTGAAGTACATTCAAGGCTTTGTTACATTATAGGCCACATCTTTACTTTCCATCAGGTGAATTAATGTTCAAATGCTTGCCTAACATAAAAAATAATTATCATAACCTGTTTATTTTTATTTCTATTACTATCACTCTCTACTCAGTGGCTCTAGGGAATCTCAAAATCAAAAAGTTTTCTGAACTATAAATAAATAATATAAAATTTCAAAAAGTTGGCAAAGTGCAAGAATCGGTACATGCCTAAGGGAAATATAGAATGGGTTGATAGAACTTAAGAAATATATGATCTGCTTTAAGTTATATATTTTTTTTTCATTACATTCACATATTATATTATTATGTGGTCCTTAACATTATCTAAACTGACACCCACTCACGTACAACAGTCGAAGAATTTTTTCTTAGAAAATTTAGATGTCCGAAACTGGTCGGAGCATTTGCGATCAGGTTTCGGACATATCTGATGTACTTCTTCTAGGAGCTACGTTTACAGTCACGGCTACGTCACGGCGCGTGCGTCAAGATTTAAAACTCAATGTTGTCCTTGTTTTCAATTTATGATATCAACTTAGATAAGTATGTTTAACAAAAATATGGGAAGGCATCAACAGATCATTAATTAATTGATTATTTCTACTTATTTTTTATAAATAATGTAAAACTTTTATTGATTCAAGAAATAGAACATGATTGCATTTTTATTATTCTTATAGCTGACCCACTCCAGTTTTGCTCGGGATGACTTAATATTAAAAAAGGCTAAATGCAAAAATCTACTCCTCATAAACCAACCAACCAAATTTCAACATTACAATTTTAGATTTCGTGATTATTCAGTGTATTAGTTAATTAATTTTAAACAATTATTTATACCAATGGAAATTCAAAATATTTATAAATCACAAAGAATACAACAAACAAATACAATACAAAAATCTATCGCCGGATGTATGAAAAATCATCACTTGACCAATTTGTCTGATTTTTTTTTTGTTGTCATAGTCAGGACAAGATTTAAATAAAAGGAAATTTGCTGCTATATAAATTACCTATCGCAGGTGAAGCTATTGGACATTCCTAGTATCATATAATGGCTCTAGCTACTTTGTTTAATTGGTGACGAAAAAACAAAATTCACATGTGAACTAGAATATAATTCAACCAACCTTTTGCTACAATAACAAAATGACAACTGTTGTTAGTCTGACGTTATAAATATATTTTCATTGTGGAAAGGTCTTCAAGGAAAAACATAAGGGCCGTTAATAGAAATTATATTATATATTTTGAAGCCTTATATAAAACATCAATTCAATATGAGAATACTGTTATATTTATTAATATTAGGATATAAAAATATCACAGGAACCAAATTTTTAAATTCTAGGTATCTTTGTAACATAATGAGTTACTTGATTTTTTTCTAGAAAATCAAGGATCAAAAAATGAGGAGGTACTCAAGTCAACTGTATTTTTTTTTTATGTTTGTTACCTCGTAGCTTATTTTTTTTTGGTTTGAATGATGTAGCTTTCCGATTGGTCCCATTTAAGTTTCATCAAGATCTGATCAGAAGTTATTGAAATATTGTCAATAATGCAAATACATAGTCAATACATCTAATCTGTTAAAACTGATCAAAGTTTCGAAGATAAAGCGGTGAAATCGGTTTTTTTTTAACTTTTCTTGCGTTTAATTATGTGTATATAGCATTAGCTATTCAAGGCAGAACTATGGTTATAAATAAATTTACATAGAAGGCAAAAATAAATGTTTAATTTATATAAATGTATTTCATTTCAAAATTAATTTCATTTCATTTATATATGCTTGCTTGTCGTTTTAACTACGTTTTGTATCAGGATATTTCATGCCACCATCCGACAAAGTTTAACAACTATTGTCTTACGACTAACAATTTGAATTGACAGCTAAAAGTGCCTTCTGAAACACGGTAACACTCATTCCAAAATACCATGAAACGGTCACACGTCCAAAAAATGGCTTGACTGAACTTAGCTTGTGTACTACGTGAGTGTGTAGAGAGTCTACGGAGTCGTAGCACTTAAATTTAATGTAGCGAACGTCGTAGCAAACATGCTACTCAGTGTATAGTGTCATTAGTGTTAGGTAACATAATTGAAGCTTGCTCCATTATTTTGCCTCAAATTATTTGGTAATTAATTCTGCATTGCAGCTGATTTCAATTACTTCCTGTACTTAATATTTAGGTGTACAGCGAAGGAGTGGAATTCATTGCCTGCATCATTGTTCCCCGAGGGGCATAATCTGGGAGTCTTTAAGTCAAGAGTGAATAGGTATTTTCAAGGCATGCATGTCACTTCTTCGGCCGCATCGTCACTTTCCATCAGGTGAGATAGTAGTCAAATGGTTGCCTATTTTGCAAAATTTTGCAAAATAACAGGTAAATTGAATATGATAGTTTACTAGATAAAGGTATGTTTTGAACTGCCCGCTGGCTTGCTTTGGCTTTTTAAGTAGTGGGTATTGGATTCAATTCCTGGTGACAACACAATTTTCTTATGCCACACTCAGAGATATTTTAAAACACATTATTAGTAAATATATTTCAATATCTTGAATAACAACACCACTGATTACTAAATACTCACTTGAGGATAATCTCCATCCTTAGTTTGATAGTCAAACAC
The DNA here is from genome assembly GCA_948107665.1 of Lomographa bimaculata. Classification (NCBI taxonomy): domain Eukaryota; kingdom Metazoa; phylum Arthropoda; class Insecta; order Lepidoptera; family Geometridae; genus Lomographa; species Lomographa bimaculata. Next base: position 2,621,410 of record OX403588.1, on the reverse strand, counting down.
GTAAAAGAAAGCGTTAGGTCCCGAATCAGGAGAACTCTTGGCCACGCTCAAAAAGTCTCCCGTTTGGACGAGTGGAGCGACATACTGAGCATCTGATAGTGCTAGTACTGCTGCGTCTCTTGTATTTATTGGGTGCTGGAACAAAAACGAGTATGAGACCTTATATCAAACAAATTATAAAAAACGTTTTGACAGTCACAGCCTCACACTAAGTTCAATGACTTGTGTGACTTGTGTCATGGGTAACATTTACATCACACACACAATCAGAACCAGAAACACAAATTTTCCTTGGGGAGAAAGCTTGTGTTCCCGCCGGGAATCGAACCCAATTCCCCTGCTTAGAAGGCGAACGCGCACCCAAAAAAGGTAACGAGCAGTTCTTGCTTCAATTTTTGCTTAAATGAATGTTATTTCAAACGCAATATTTCTTAGTGAAATTCTTGTGACAAGTAGCAAAATTGAAATTTTGAAAATACGCTCGATGCCTTATCTGAAAACGTCCGCACCAATGTTTACCAAACTAACTTAGAAGACTTCCGGTTATTGCTTTTCAATCAAAAACAACTAAATCAAAATTGTCTCAGTTGTTTGGGAGCCCCAATGCTATAGACACACGAAAAATTTACAACATCCCGTGTTAGGCTACGTAATATAAATATAAAGCAATGCTATAGAATTAAATTCAACAGTATGTTTGTTTGTTCCCTTGCAGTGCCACAAAATAACTAACCAATTACAACATATTATAGAATATCGTTCAACTACTCCCTGAAGGAGAGTGATCATAAGGAACTCAAACTTTGAACTTGACTCTCAACAATGGCCTTATTTTGTTTATTGTTCTCACAAGTTCTTATTCCGTGAAGATATTTCTTCTCATATAGAGTTGTCTCTCATCACACCAAGAGATTAAAGCAATTTCTTGCGAAACTTATTGCTACCATTACTTGCTCACTGCACGTGACATTTTTACCCAAGACCCGCAATGTATACTATAAATAGACCTAATACAAACCATCGATTTTGAACTTTAATGCATTGACAAAGAGATCAAAAAGCTACATCTCTCGGACACTCACATATTGCGATGCATTTTCCAGAACGGACTCGGTTACGTGACACGCTATTTTCGACGTTAAATCAAATAGATAGGACTCAAATGGTTTTCTATTTTTGGTTATGCGTCCCGGAAGTCCCATCGGTCATAGCGCGCATCGCGATTACTTACAACGAGCTTGGGAAATAAAGTTTGAGTTTTTCTTTCCTTGAAACGGGAAAAGGTTACTTTACTAGAACTCGTTTATTTTATCTTTTTAGACCAAGTAACAGTATTACATGTTTTAGATCGAGAGAAAGGATGTTTATCAGGTGTTGAATTTATGAAAATTTATTGAATTAGGCGTTATTTTTTGGAAATCCATAACCACAATGTTAATTAATTATATCTAGTGTTGATCCCGATAAGGTTACAACCTTATCGGTAAAACTATCGGATAAACGACAAATTGGCTATTTAAGATACGCCGCGTCCGAATTTCACGAAATATACACAAAATTCTAATCAATCATACATAGTAAAATTTTCAGAAAATCTTTATTTAATATAGGAATAGAAAATGTAGGCAATTGGCCCGGAGTAGCATCAATTCAAAAACAATAAATGATGTTTTAGTGAAATATTATATCCGAAAAAGAGTTAATGTGAGATATATAGTTAATGTGAAGACGTTTAACTGACTCTTTGTTATATACTAAAATTGCCGTATTGTATTACAATAGTTGTTAGTCTTCCTACAAAAAATAATAATAAATAAATATATATGTGCGTAACCATGGATTATCAGGGATAATAATTAAACGCAAGCAAAACTTAAAAAAACCGACTTTACCGCTTTATCTTCGAAACCTTTATCAGATTCAACGTATTTAACACTCATTATTTATAATGACTCAAAAACTAGTAAACAGATCTTGAGCAAATTTAAATGGGACCACATGAAAAACACCAGCTTTCAAATAAAAAATAATCATCAAAATCGGCGCACAAAGAAAGATGTTATGCGGTAACTTTGAAGTCGGTTAAAAACGAGAACATAGCCAATGTAGTCCTCAGAATACGCATTATGGGGATAACTCAAACACTACTAGTCAGATATTGATTAAATTTTAATGGGTACAATGTGGAAAGCAACATTTATATCAAACAAAAATAAAAAAAATTCAAAATCGGTTCACGTGGAACGAATTTATGAGGTAGGTAACATAAAAAAAAAGAAAAAAATATTGTCGACTTGAGTACCTTCTCCTTTTCTTGCGTTCGATTTTTTTATCACAAAGCTATATGAACGCACTTACATCTGCCAAACACAATTACAGAATCAGAAATACAAATTTCCGTGGGGCATTGCTTCTGTTGAGTCGTCATTAAATCAGTTTTAGTTATATTCCGTACGTTGTTTTAAATTTCAGAAACATAATAAATTTATGGTTTGATTTATAGATTCGTATGTATAACACATATTTAGAACTTGCAATTTCTGTCACGAATTGCAACATTAATGGCTCTATCAGACGAATTTTTGAGTTTAAAGACATTTCCGTTGGGTGTCTTCAAAGCAGGAAATACAGAAAGCTGAAAGACATTTCAACTAGATGACATAAAGTCAGCAAATTTCTGCCGGAATTCAAATCACACACACAATCACACCCAAATCTAGAAACACAAATTTATTTTGGGAAAAAAACTTGTGCTCTCACCGGGAATCGAACTCGATACCCTTATATATGCTTAGAAGGTGGATGCGTTACTAATTAAGCCAACGAACAGTTTTTCAAATTAATCTTAGTCTTGTTAATCTTTGATATCATTTCTACTATAATTCCATAGTATCTACAGCTTTCTGATAATCCTTCCCAAGCGAGGAAGCCAATTTTACGATCCTTGGATTTATGACTGTCAATAAACCTATAACTCTACATTTGATGAGAAAAGTTATGATTGATTTTGATTCCATAATCGAATGTGCATGACGTTCTTGATACAAAATAACCAAATTTGCTATCCCGCAGTTGATGAAATTAACAATTGATTTACTTAAAGATTCACTATCTGAAATCGAAGTATTATTAGAAGAAAAGAAAGCTACGACCAGGTTTCAGACATATAAGATTCTAGACAAGCTCTCCCACCAGAAGGCGCTGCGCTCGCGTCTTTTTTTTAAACGCATACAGGTCGCGGCGCGCGCTTCTAGTTCTGACGTTTCTTAAGGGCCTAATAGATCACGCAATAGGGTGTCTTAGAGTCTAACAAGACAAGCTCGCTATTACACTGCGCTGAATATCGCTACTGATCTTAAGATCAGATGGGAACAACATTTATGATCGGTTAATAATCGGTTAATCATAATAATGTTTGCTTTAAAACTTTTATATATTTCTGATATCAACCGAAATCCCTCTGCACTCAGTTGGTTAGTAATATAATCTTTATGTTTTTTTGCCATAAATATGTCATGTCACGATACAAATGAACTGCCCGTTGGCTTAGTTGGGTGCGCGTTCGCCTTCTAACCAGGGGTATCGGATTCGATTCCCGGCGAGAACACAAGTTTTTCCCCAAGGAAATTATGTGTTTCTGATTTTAGTTGTGATTGTGTGTGAGATGTGAATGTTTCCGGTACCCGCGACACAAATCATCGAACTTAGTGTAAGGCTGAGAGCGTGAAAGCGTAAAATAAGTAAATGACAGATTTTTTTTCTTAGAGCATGCCATTGTTTCCTCCTCATCGGGACACACGACTTCACTCTGCGGCTGCCGCACGCTGACCAAACGGTCTTACTCTTATTACACCACGCGATATTCAGTCAGTAAGTCAGTTATTGCGGCCGAGCGCGGTCTAACAGTCTTACTAAGCATTCTAACTGGCTAACTCTTATTACACTACTCGATTTAGCGCACGATCTCAGTAAGACAGACTAAATATCGCGTGGTCTAATAGGCCCTTTATGCTAAACGGCGTGTGGCTCCCTGCGGGCTATTACTGGTAGTGTCGCTCACCCCTCCGCTTCAGCTTATTTCAACGCTGTCAACGTTCCCAGAAGAAGGACATCGTATATGTCCGAAACCTGGTCGAAGCATTTTCTTCTGACAATAATACGTAAGTAAGTAGCGATTTACGTCATAATAATGTATAACGCTCACGACAGTTTTTATACTTACTTATAAAGTCGGTATTTAATTACCTAAAAAGTTTCTAAAATTAATAAAACGAAACTAAATTATCAAAATTGTTGTTTTCATTTTAAACTAACGGCCTTCAGTCGTCGTAATTTGTGAGTAAATTCGACTATGTGTAGTTAGAGAAACTTGTATTCTGGTTCATCATCACCGTGGGCGAATCCACGGGGCACGGCTTATGAGTTTTATTTATTGCTTTATTTATAAAACGTTCATAACTTCAAAACTTAAAATTTTAGTCGCGCTCCACAATTATACGCATACCTACTGCTATATATAGCAGTAATTAGCGAGAACAGCTGTAACAGAGTCAGATTAAATTTTGTTGAGGGACACAAAACACTAAAATATGATGTAATTTGACTTGTGTTAGTCTTATTTTATTTTTCAAGCTTTGTAACTAAGTAACAATATGTGCTGTGCAATTATTTTTGTGATTTGCATAAATAATTAAAACAATTGCTGGTGAAGCGTCTTTGCCTTTTATAATATAAAAAATAAATGTAAATTATACATCTGTGAATAAATACTTCACGTTATATACCTAATATTCATATTGGCAAGAATCTTTGGATATCTGAATACATTTACAGTGTGTTGGGCTCTCTGCTGACCACTGTTAGAGATCGTTCAAGGACGACCCTAGAGATGGCGCTAGTTGTATCGAGTGACATTTTTTGCACTCGCGACTAACTTCACAGACTTAAAAAGGAAGAACTTCAGTCGTGTGTATCACCTGATCCGTGTGGTCGACAAACCCTCCGCTATTGAATTTTGTGACGTAGAAAACTAATTAAATAATTATCATCTAATTAACCAGGACTTAAAATAAAAACTTCATCGTGTTTATTGTGATCGACCGCGTGAACTGTGAGGTGATTGAGTGTTCCGTGCCTCGTACCCTCTCGGATTTCCTCGGATTCAAACTCGCCGGCCGGCGCGACGTGGAGTTGTGTGTGTGCGCTTAGGCATACATACAGTTTGCTGTAGTTCCTTTCTTGGGGAGCTCCGGAGGCGGTTTCGAAGCAGTCTAAGGTACGTGAGCTTAAATAAACACTGTAAATTGATTCGTGTATCCCTACTGATTTTTGCCAATGTTTTAATCCAAAATAATTTACCGCTATCATTAAAAATATTAATACGTAAATGGTGGGCTATTTACACGCCAGCGATTTTACTCGCGCCACCAATTGCTTTTATGGTAACTTTGTCTTATTCTGTCAGTCGTCGTAAAATGCCTACAGGCGGTCTGAAAAATCCTGACACTGGGACTAATCTTTACGACTAGCAGTCTACTATACAAGTAAGCAAGTTGTTATGACTTAAAAAAACAGCGTTTCCTACTAACTTTAATTAGAATAAAATAAATGAAATCAATTTCCGAAACGAATTATACATTGTATAACATTCTATTTTTATACACGCTAAATAAAATATTTGATAATGTGTAAAAAAGCAACCCCAGGAAAAGTTACGTCAGGCAGGTGGCCGCTCACAAAAACACGAACCAAATACTGTACAACATGGTTTAAAAAAAAAATATAATGAGCCAATTCCACAAGTTAAACCTAAAAAAAACCTGAAAATTCTGAAAACATAAGTAACTTTATTATTTTAAACTTTCCGTATTAAAAGCATGTGCTATTCAGCCATATCTAAATACGCGTCATAGAGTGGTGGAAGTAACATACAAATGAATGCAGTAACTCATTTTTTTTTATATAAATTTTTATACAAGACTACTGTTGTAACCGTAACAGAACAGAAGTCTCAAACTTAGAAGCCGAAAAGATATACATCACACACACACACTCACCCAGAACCAATTAAACACATTTCTCTTTACCACAAATACATAGAATTTGAGAAGAGAGAAGGGATATAATCAATTTAAAAATAATGGAGTTAACTTATCTACCGTTGGAGCATTTTATGACGAATTTTAATATTAATTAAAAGTTTTCGTCTTTGAAGCATTAATTATTTACTACTAGCCGTACCCCGCGGCTTTGCCCGCTAGTATCAGGTTAAAAAGTAGCCTTTGTGTCAATCCTAGATATAATCTATGTACATTTCAAATGTCATCCAAATCCGTTTAGCCGTTAAAGCGTGAAGAGGGAACAAACATACTTACACACACACTTACACACAAACTTTCGGATTTATAATATTAGTAGGATAGTAGGATTTTAATATTTTTATTTATTGCTAACATACATTTACTATATTAATATTACTATTCAATCGTTAGGTATATGTTGTGTTATTTTACACATATCTGTTTTAACGACGTGTGATTCTTTTAAATGATAAGAATAACACGCCGTTACTTATTTTTATTTTTTTTCAATCATTTTATTTATTTAAATATATAAATATATCTTAAATACCTTGACAAAAGTTGGCCTACTGTGAGTAAAGCCTAAGTAAGGAGTTCAGAACAATGGGTATTTGGCACTGGCTGAGTTTAGAGCAGCGTACAGTGCCAAATGGGAGGTGCCAAGTCATCATAGCCGTATGTCGGTGCTGAGCAAACTCCGAGTATGCTTAGAACAGGCAGAATTGGCATAAGGAAAGTTTTCATATGTTAGTTTCGGATTTAATTTAGGTGTATTGTTAGTTGAAGTTTAATATATATACGGGAGGACATATTTTACAAGCTTTTATTTAGTTTCAGCTGTCTTGCTGTCTGTCGGTCTACCATAATAGGATTTAAATTGACGTCTAAATATAATTAAAGAATATGTAATTCCAATCGTATCTATTGAAAATGTATGTTAACAATTTCATCAATAATTTGATTGTAAATTTACTAATACTATATTTGTGTTGGATAACCCTAAGGGGTAAACTGTATTCATATGCATATCCATCTTGCAATGTTTGTTACAACAGTTTTCTTATAAATTATTAATATATTCTATTCTATAGAGCTGATTTGGTGATGGAGACGGAAGATGGCCATAGGAACTTCTAAATTTAACAAGATAAACCCATCGAATTCGGGTTCGTTTGATTCGTATTGACAAGTTATCTGGTTATATTACTTTTAAGTATGTTTTTTATTTACAGCTCATCATTATCCTTTCATGGTGGATATTCCTCAGATTAGAACCAAGCGTTTTGCCAGAACTTTTATAATGCGACTGCAAAGGAGTGAAATACCCTGCCTTCGTTCTTGTTTCTCGATAAGTATAACTTAGGCCTCTTCAAGTCAAGTGAACAGGTACCTTCTAGGCAAGCATGTCCCACCGTCGACCGCATCGTCGCTTTCCATCAGGTGAGATGGCGGTCAAATGCTAGCCTATTGGTCATAAAAAAGCTGGTAAAAACTTTTTGATTTTAAATAACTTTGTAAGGTTTTACTTAAATGTTGTTATTCTTACCTGAACAGTTCTTTCCCAGTCCGTATATTCGTTGACAATTGTAAAAAATATTTCACTCAAATGATATGTGTACGCGTTTCTGACGTAGGTCCTGAAACAAAAATTCCATATTAAAAAAAATAAACACAAGCTAAGCTTGAAAAAAACCGACTTCAGCGCTTTAGTTTCGGAACTTTGATCAGATTAAATGTACTAAACACGCATTATTGACGATATTTCAAGAATTACTGGTAAGATCTTGATTTAATTTAAATGGGACCAGTTGGAAAGCAACACCTTCCAATATAGTCGACTTGAGTACCTCCTCCTTTTTTGTGAAGTCGGTAGAAAAACCGACTTCAACTTGATCAGATTAAATTTATTAAATACGCATTTAGAAGATACAAAAAAATGAAAATAAATATAAATTATATATTTATGTTCATTTTTATAAAAAAATATTTTATCGAATAAAAATAAAAAAGTTTTTAAAAAAAATATTATTTATTTATAAAGAAGTTATGAAGTAGCGCACATAAAACAATACAGTTTAATTGAGAACCTCCTCTATTTTCGTGAAGTCGGTAAAAAAATCAACTAAAATAGCAACTTCGCGTTTTTTCGTGCTTTGATATACAAGTAATAAACATACTACTACAAAACACGTAGTGGAAACTAAACATCCGCAATTACTTTATCCCTTTAGTACAAGCTATTTCTTTTAACAGAAATACACCGTTGATTAAAACTTAATAAGTCGTTCTCAAAAGCGCTCTAAATGCCTAACGACCTGGTTAATGGTATTAATTAAAGGACTAACCAATTAAAGGCCTGTTTTCATCTACATAATGCAGGATTGTTTTCCTTGAAATCAAATTAGCAATAATACCTAGCATTATAAATGCTTCATCTAGTACCTACAAATGAGAAATTCTTGAATATATATAATCTGATGAATCTCGAAAACGGCTGCAACGATTTTTATGAAATTTAGAATGCAGGGGTTTCGGGGGTGATAAATCGATTTCATTTTTAGAAAACGTCGTTTTGACAAGCAAAGCTCGGTCATCCAGGTACTATTGATTATATCAGCGTAGGTATTGTAAACAAAAAAATGCATCAGATTTTTAACACCTGTCGCAAAGAAGCGAGGTAGTGGAACTCATTGCCCTCGTCTTTGTTTCCTGAAGTGTATACAATCCGGGTGTCTTCAAGTCTAGAGTGAATAGGTATATCTTCTAGGCAAGCATATTACATCTTTGGAATCTCCACTTTCCATCAGGTGAGATAGTGGTCAAATGCTTGCCTATTCAGCATTTAAAAAAACAGAGGGCTATACAGCCCTCCTAATAGCACACGCTTTAGGATTACTAAATTGTATTATAGCTTTCTAACAGCTGAACTTTTTTTGATTAGGTTGTTTTTGTTTGAAAGATTATAATTATTAACGCTTTAACGCTCACACCCCAATTAATGGCATTGGAAAAATTTACTTGGCGTCATCAAACTAATTAATAATATTATAAATCCGAAAGCTTGTGTATAAGCGTGTAAATGTGTTAATTTTTTTTGTTTTTTTTCACGCTTTGACAGCTTAACGGATTTGGATGAAATTTGGAATGTACGTAGCTTACCCCTAGGATTAACACATAGGCTATTATATTTAACTAGATAGTAGCGGGCGAAGCCGCGGGGCACGGCTAGTTTTTTACAAAGAGAAAATAAACGCTTTGGTTAATTGAGGGTCCAATTTATTTTAATTATTATTGTTTACATACTTATTATAGCTGTATAGTTATGCAGTTACACACAAAAGACGCCTATGTAAGGTGTAAAAATTTAAACAATGATCGATGTCATAGATATTTTAGTAACAATTAAAAACACAATAAAACAATGTTGTTATCTGTCACTTTGTAATAAATCTAATAAACATATTGTAATTAGTAAGTGTAGTTCTAGTAATAACAAGTCAATGTACTAAAAATAAAAATAAAACCTGACTTGAACATTAAAACTACTTTTTATGTATCGTGGAATTTTATGTTTTCCTATTTTAATTTCCCTTATTTTGATACCGATAAGTTTAGTTATTATTTTTTACTAAGGTTTAAACATTTAAATAAAAAAAAAATCCGCCCTTTTTTTCAAACACTTATCTAAGGACACTTGGGTTCTTAAGACAATTAATATAACGATACCTCAAATGTTGAATGAAATCCATCCAGCCGTTTGGAAAATACGACGTTATAAGAATTGCAAATATACATACATACCTACATACAAACGCAAAAAACATAACCCTTTCTTGGCAGTCAGGTAAAAAGCTAGAAGCGCTGTACTGATATATATCAAAAGCTATGAACATAACCATTTATTATCTCTATCAAACAACGTTTGCTTCCTTCCAGATTTATAGCGTTATTCCAACGAATAATACATTTCAATCTACATAAATATTATAGAAGCCAAACCGGAAAGGTATTTTTACTTCACCCTAACAGCTACATTGAATTTCTTATCTCTTTTGCTATCGTTAGCAAGTTATATTATACTTTTTAATAAAGCGTTTGTAGACAAAATTGTACAATGAATTTATTTCACGTATTTTTCAGACAAGTTGAAAAATCTTTTCATTTTATCTTTGCTCTCTCCGTGATGCTTAATTGGGATCACAAATGTCTTGACGCATTGAAATTATAATAAAAGCCTATAAGAGCTATTTCAAATACTAAAAACACGCAATTTTAGTAAAGTATTATATATTACTTGACTTTGCAAGACGCCAAGTAATATATTTAATAGTCCAATTATGCACAAGAACGTAAGGGGAGCCAATGCAAACTGTTGTTAAAAAATAAAAACAAACTTGTTACCTTTATCACGTAAAGGTAGCATTTATTTATTATTAGTAATTACTAAAACGATTGGCAATGTAACATAGCTACTACGAGTATATAAGAAGAAGTAAAATGACACATTCTTCCTTTAACACGAAACATATCTCGTATTAAGATATCAAAGATTGTTTCTAAATTGTTTCCTGAACTTCATCACCCGTCTTTTGTTTTCAATATTGTCGGGTGTGAAATATTCCCTCGACACACAATACCAAAGACACAGAAATTTGTTTCCATAACACCTCACCATAAAACATCTATGCCATCAAAGATAAGGCGCCAATAACGTCTTATTGTCTGCCGCATCCAATACCATCCGATACCGATCCCGCTTTCATTATCCACCATTCGCATGTAGCCTGTGACCGACCCCCTGCGTTCAAACACCAATTTGCTGAATAAACATCAGACCTCACCTTATTATTCGATCCCTTCGCTCGCCTTCGAAGCCGTTCTGTATATCTTGAGCCGAGAATTTCCACAGTGCCTCACTAGTGACAACTCCAAATAACAGGTCGTACTTGTTCTGCCCTCCTCTGATACCGAAGATTCGATCACCGCTTCGTTTATCAGCTTTAAAGTTATTTACACCAGACACACTCGTAAAGCCTTGAAGGTCGTTCGGGATAAAGAAAGTGAGCAGTTCTTTGGCATAATCAGTCTTTACTACGACCCCGTCAACTGAAGGTCCAAATGCAGTTAAGTAGCTCGGCGTACTGATTTCGGCTGACATCAGCTCCTCGAGTGCTACTTCTCGAAGGCAATCAACGATCAGCTCGTGGTCTTTAACAATGTCTTCGGGGAGCGTGCAGTTTGATTGTTTTGCCAGCTGGACGGAAAAACTGACCGGATCTTCAACTAAAGCCCATGAGCTTAGCGCCGATCCAGATAGAAGTATGGCACGGTGGAATAGACCTAAAACAATAAATTTATGTGATTAACAATTTTGACACCCACAAGGTTTCTGATTGTATGGGGTTCTGATTGTATGTGTGTAGGAATGTTTCCAGCACCTACGACATAAGTCATAGAATTTGGTGTGGGGATGTGAGTGTGAAAGAGATAAAACAAAGTATAGAGATAACCGTAAGATTCATATATGTATGCTTTTACAGAGCTTTTCACAACCTCGAATGTGCCATCAGTGGCAATGTAGGTATAATAACATAGCTTGCTATTTTATTTTCGGAACCAAATTATTACCAGATTTTCTTTTGCAAAAAACGACCGGATTAATTACATGTTTTCAATTAGAAAAAACAATTTCATTTTTTCTGAAACATTTTAATTATATTCGATAAACAGTGTTGTTTGAAGTACTTGAGTGAAAGCTTTCAAAGTAAGTGCCTAAGTGTTTGAACATCTCAACGACTTACTACTCTTTGTTTGAAATAGAATAAAGTAAATAAACTACAGCCCGGAGATTTAATCAAAATAAAAGAAGGAAACAGGGATTCTGTTGGAAAATTGTTCGACAAAAGATTTACTGGCTTGCTCTTTCCTATTTAATAATATAAAGGGTATTTTTCGTTACCCATTTAACTGTGACTTTAAAAACCTTATAGCATCATCGCTTTCATCAGGTGATATAGTGGTCATAATACGGAATTCTAATTACTACCTATTCAATAATAAGGATAACTAGAAAAAAACTCACTTTTAACGTGTATACTGTTACTGATTTGCTATTGCTAAGTTTATATTATTGTAGAGGAACTTGCATCTAGACAAATCTTTACGAGGTTTACAGGTGCTTGATTTTGAATATTTTGTTAAACTTTCATATTGGTAATATATATATATAAAAGCAACTGCAAAAAATCAATTTTCTCAATAGTGGTGAAAATATATGTTTATGTTTAAAAAATGCGATTATAAGCAACACCTACTAATTTTTATAATAAATTTTAAACATTACAATGAAATAGTTAAGATTATCAAAGACTGTATACTAGTTGTACAGCATTATGTCTTTTGCAAAGACTTTTAGGACTGTTTGCTTCGGGTTATCCCAACGCTTTGTAAGAATGTACAGCAGAACAAATCAAACAGGTTAGTTCCTATTTTAGATGAAAGCAAAAAATCAGCAGCATAATTATCTAGATCTTCAATAAAAGGAAGCGCGCAGCATAGTGCCTACACTGAGGTTATCCAAAAATCCAAATTTCTAGCTGACACTTCAGATATTTTTCTGTTTAGGCAAATCCAGACTTATATTTTATTCTATATTTTGTATAAGAACTCGGTTGTATTTTTTTTAATTGATGGAATGAAAACAAACTGAATAAAAATGTATTCTTTTCTAAACCTACCTAAAATAATATTTTTTCAACATGCTTACAGTTACTGCTCACAATGTACATACAGATAGATAAATACATAATTATAATAGATGACTGACATGGAGGACTTACTTGGCATAACAGTAGGTGATATCATCAAAAAGTTGATACAAGCTGCTCCAGATCCATGGCCCAGCATGGTGACATTGCCTGCATCTCCTCCGAACAACGCAATGTTCTGTTGAACCCAGTGCAGAGCAGCTATCTGGTCCATGAGACCGTAGTTTGCGACACGGGCCTTGAGGTGTGGTATGGGGTTGGCGTTGAGGAACCCTGTCACAAAAATCTGTACTTGAACGATCAACATGATATCGGTGGTTTTCATCTGCAGTCATAGTTATTAAATTATGTAAATTAACATATAGTTAATATTGGTACAGGTCATAGTACTGGACTGATTAGTATTTATTCTAGTAGGAACAAAACATATGTGTAATTAAATTTAATATACATAAAAATATATAAAATCGCCATTAGATTCTGTCACTCAAAGGTTAACGTTGTAATTTCGGGGCACTTTCTGTAAAGTCACATTTTACTATCTAAATGACTACGGCAAAGGATATTTCAGTTATTGCGCGTTTAGCATTATCGTCCACACCATCGCTTAGCAACAGATAATCTTGTGAGCAATACAACAAACGCTAGTCTATATAATAAGCTAGCTAAAAATATACGTGTTCAAAATCTAGTACACAATTATAATAGACATAATAATATGATAATTTCGTCGGATGAGGTGTAACTCCCTTAGAACATGGCCGGGGGTTCAATCCCCGCCTCAAGCGATATTTTTCATTTCTAAAATTACTACTATAGTTCTGGCTAGCATGACTAATGCTATAACAAGGCAATGAACTGCCAAAAATAAACCTTTCTGCCAGAAATATAAACCTACTTTTCATGCGCCAAAATAATGCGTCGCCGAGTTTCTTGTCAGGTTCTTCTCGAGATGGCTGTAATTTTGCAAATCTGGCAGTAGAATCATTAACTTTCATGAGTGCCTCTTTCGGGCCCATGTGAATAAACGATTTTGATTTGATTTGGTTTGATGCATTCTTATTCCCTTTTTAATTTCCTTCATTTTGATACCCTACTCGATAGGTTTGGTTTTTTATTATAAAAGTATTACTAGATTGCGCCAAAAAACCGTAATATTGTAGTTTTTAAAGATCTTTCCAAGTACACTTAGGTAACTTTAACCGTAGAAATCCATCCAGCCGTTTGGAAGATACGATGTAATAAATAAATTTACAAATATACCAACATACATACAAGATACGCGCGAAAAACATAACCCGTCCTTGGCAGACGGGTAAAAGTAAAATTCATTATTACTTTCATTTAGGTGTGTTAAATACCGTATCAAACAAAACACTACATTTAAACATTGACTTTCCCCAGATAGGTACAATTAAAAGGAAACCTTTTTCAATTGCCCCACTTCATGTCCAAGTACGTTTGAGCGTCCAATTGAGTACAGAAATAAAAGAACACCAATAAAGCACCTAAAAGTATAAGTCTCGGGTCTTATCCGTCATAATGAGAGGTCCTGAACAAACAGACGCTTGGAAAATATCAACACATTTTGGAACTCGAACGGACGTTGTTAGAGAGTTTTCTAACAAAATAGCTGCGTCTTATTTTGGAACTGCAGAAGCAATAAAATGTTTTGTTGCTCGTCACATTTTTAGCTTGAAACTGCAAAATAAGCTTTTGAGTGGAGTTCTACATTTTAGTTTTGGGAAAAATAATAAAAAAAACATGTCTTTAAATATTCCATCTAACTACTTACTATTTCAACGTATTAGCATTGCAATTTAGAGAAGCAATGCCGCCAGCAAGATGAAGAACGCCACAAGTCAAACAAACACAAACACCTAACATCCACTGAGAGTGGGCTTAAGCACTTGAGTGACTATCTAGTTTGCTTTATATTTATTTAGTTTTGGAAATTTAGGCTGTTGGCCCGTAGATATAGTTTGTTTATGCTCTGGGAAAAGAAAAATACTCTTAGGATTCGAGAATGTAAAAAAAAACTGTTACTAGAAAGCGCTATTTTTCATTTAGAAAGACGTTATAAAAAATATTATGGAATCCTTATAATGAAACACTGTAGCAGTACACATCTCCATATAGCGTAACTCTGATTTTTTATAGTTTTTTTTTTCATTCACTATAGATAAACCTTTGACCACTATCTCACCTGATGGTAAGCGACGATGTGGACGACGGTGAACCACGTTTGCCTAAAAGATGCCTATTCATTCGTGACTTAAAGACAGTGACTTTAAGATATTGTATTTATTAGGAAACATAGACTCAGGAGTTCCATCCTTTAGCGGTTTGCGTAATGAATGTGGAAGCAAAACACATTTTAGTGGAGAATAAACACGCCTGTGTTTTGGAACTTGACCAGGTAAGCATCGCCCCAATCGGATAATGCCTTTAAGGACAAGTTTAGACGCTTAACCATTGTCTCTCTTTTGTAAGTGGATTTGCTCAACACTAGGTAGTGCGTTGGATAACTCTCAACAACCGCGCTTTCATCTGCATACCCAAATATTCTGGGTTTAAGCAGGTCTATGTGGTAATATGCATTCTGTATCTGTATTGCATTCAGAAAATGTCTGACACAAAATGTTTTAATTGAAATTATAACACGCCCCATCTGAACGAGATTAAACTTAATTTCAATTTAAGTGAAGTGTTATCACAATGTTAATCTCAATGTTAAGTGTTATTTTTATTAACAGAAGATGTTTGTTCTAAAAACTTTCAGTAGAAATGTTTAATTAAGCAGAGTGGCACGTGACGAAAGCATAGTCTCGGAGCTAAAGTATAATTAGATTGTACGAAAACAAAACTAGTTAAATGCTCTCGGGGGTATTTTTAGCTCCGTTGGGACTCGAAACCAGTTTTAAGTAGATTTGTGCGGTGCAATCTAATTTATTTCTAGAATGGTGACAATTTTATTTATTTGCCATTTTATTGTCTGCAGCGGAATGAAGCCAGCTTAGAGGGAAACTCATTACTTATATCTCCTCGACCTATTTCTTAGATCCTCAGTTCGTAAAGTAAAATAATTAAAGTTTCACGTGATTTAGTATTTTGCAGCTTGACAGTTTGGAATTAAGAATAAAGACAAGAAAGAGATTGGAAGAGCTTCAGCGGCAAAGTTGCACGAAGAATGTTTACTTACTAAAGGAACGGATTGTATGTTTGTATGTCACAAACTAACAAACATTTACTAAGTTTGGCAACAAAGTACAATGTCACGTTGATTGAGGATTTTGTTGTATTTTCTGTGATTTAAAAATAAAAATGCCGTCTGTGTGAGATAAGAAAAATTGCATATTTTTTATATCCAAAGCCTATTCAATATATTTTGTTACAAATTCACAAGAACTTTCGTATGAATAATAGTTAACTGCCCGTTGGCTAAGTTCTAAACCGGGGTATCGGGTTCGATTCAGGACAACACATAAAACAGAGGGATGATAAACGCAGAAGTGAAACGCTTCGAGCGAACCGGAGATATGTCAACCATATATAGATAACGTTTGACAGTTTGTCTTAATCTAAAATTAACTCTAATAATTACTGCGCACACTCTCCAAAACTTTAACGGTCAAATACCGATAGGCTTGCTTACCTTACGTCGGTGACCGAGAGTCTGCAATTTGGACTTGATTAGTTTATCATTACTAATGAGTATTTGAATACTCTGTAGTAGATTACATTACAGCTTATTTTTCTAGCAAGATAGTACGCTCTTTTATGAAGATTTTATAGTATTTTCTGGGATTTAAAAATAAACTAAAAGTAATGTAGTATGACTGTGATCACTAGCGGCCCCAAAACTGAATAATATGCTGCATTATATGTCGGGATAAGCTGTTTCATTGATTTTATTTTTGAGATTCTATAGTAACTACTTAGAATAAAAAAAAATTATACAAGGCTATTACTATACAACACATTAATATAAGAATTATGATTATTTATAACTACGATTAAAAGTTTTTTATTCTTAATATTTGTTTTATTTGTGCATATAAAACAAAACGGTATTTCATATTTGGTCACTTTCCACTATTAAATATATTTCTCTACCCTCTAAAACACACATCTTGGCCTTTTAGTCGGACACAAATGAGTGAGCAGAAGTTTAAAAAAGTTAAAGCAGTTTAATAATCTGCAGTGAAGAATAAAAGAGACAAACATCTTACCTAAAATCCCAAGTCTATAGTTGATGGTGATGACCACAATACCAGCGTAACTTGCAAGTACCGCTCCATCGTACACGTTTCCTGAGTTCCACTCGAAGGATTCTCCGTGGATGAACATCACTACTGGATATTTCGCTTGGAGTGTTGGGCCCACTGGAACAAAACAAATTTTCAGTTCATGTATTCACGATAAAGTAAACAATAGTAGGTAGTCAAACTTTGGGAGCTTCTGCTTTACTTTTTAAAAACTAATTAATTCTAAATTAAAACTACGTGTAGCCGATTTGGAGGCTTTAATATTAATGAATGGCTTATCGCTAGTTCTTCACACGAAGACTTAAATGCTAGCTTAACATTACTGGAGTTCTTACTCAGCTCTTCTGAGAAATGCATCGGATGTGCTTGAGTAAGCCCTCTCTAGTCTAATACACAAGGGCGAGGGGGATACATAACTCCTCCCTCCCTAAGAGAGGAATTATCGGAAAGTTCTTTTTGGGGGCTTTTCCGATAATTTCGTACAATTGATAAAAGCTTAACACGAAATACATATAAAACAAATAAAGTAAAACTTATAATTACGAGGCTTAAAGCGACGTAAACTAAAACACTGAAGCTAGAGTCTATTTCTCTGTTGTAATCACTCGCGAACACTTCACTATTTTTCAACGCAAATGACATGTATTTAACCTCGTCTAGGTTGATTTCCTGCATATTAAGTGCGCGTGCACTGAACAAACTCGCGTTCGTGCGTAGCAGCGGCAAATTGATGATCGGAAGCGGCGTCGCTACTTCCGACTCTCTGTAAACACGTTGGTAGCGAATATGAATTCCATTGATCTCCAAGTCGCAGGGCTCGTCAAGAGTTATGACGTAAGTCCCGAATACAGGATATTTGGAGATTTCTTCGACGCATTGCTTGGTCAGCGTCGTCTTCAGCTTGGTGTAGAGTATCCAATTTTCATCGTTAACTTTCTGGACCTTGACATCTTCAACATGGATGCGATGCTGTCTGCAGCAGGTAATGTTACTATCAAACCTCATGAGTTGTTCCTCACAGGTCAGTCCAGGATACAAGGCTCTGTTGTCATCCGCACAAAGAAAATGGTCTCCAGCGGCGAGAGGGCGACATGGGTTCGCTATCGGCAAGTATTTCAACCCTTTCGCCAAAAGGTAGGGATATTTAGGAAATATAGCTAAGGTAAGGTTTTCAGGTTCATGGAAAATGGGTAAAGAGTACATTTTATAATAGTTGTAGGTGACGTTATCAGTAAGTGGAATTTCCATTACAAACGTGATCTGGTTTTTCTTAATATATGATTTTACACAAATAGTCTCTTCTAGCTTTACTAAATTAGATTCATTAGGTTCGTAAACTAAGGTGCCAGTTTTCGATATCAGTTTTAAATGTTCTAAAAGTTCAGTAGAGTTTACTATAGACTGATGTAATATAGAGCTTTTACTTAATGCTAGTGCGGTCTCAATTTCACTCAATTTCATGAAGATTGTGCGGAAGTTACTCGTGAATAAACTATACAATCCTAAAATGTATGAGGATAACACATAATTATTTTCCTTAGTAACCAGCTCTCTCAGAGTGGTCTCTACTTTTTCCAGGCGTGTACCTAAAATTACAGAATTATGATTTACAATTTCGGTAGTATTAATGATACTATCCAACATTTTGGAGACTATAGTCAATTTCTTGGAAACAATTATTTGGTCATGTGTTATTTCGGAAGTTAACTTATCGTATTTAAGGGCGTCCTCGTGATCGAGATTTCCCGTTACAATTTTAATAATAGAACCCAACGGATTTAGGAAGCCTCTTTTAAAACGTTGCGGAATTAGTTGTCTATATTTTTCTATAGTCAGATCGCGTAGATGCTCTGCATGCCATAGCATACTAACAAATTCATGCGGAAATGGTTTATTTAGCGCTACCAGTTTGTTGAATTCTGCAAATTTAAAGATAACGAATTGCAAGTCTTTATATAATCTATCTAAATTAATAGTCTTTAGGATAGTCCAATTGTCAGTTTGTACGTAAGCTTGGCCTTCTTTAACCGGCAGGATACCCGGGTTTCCTTCAAGTAATTCCAGATGAAGGGCGACTGCCGTCGTCGTTAGCATCAGAATGCAGCACCTGCGGAGGGCGTTTGACGTTTTTATTTAGTGTTTCTTTGTATATTGCTAATTTCTCGGCTAATTTCTTGTACAATTTTTCAATTAAACTGTTAGAAGTTTGGTATTTAGTTTTACAAGAATTATATTTGTCTGGCTGTGATTGTCTAATGTTTTGAATTACGTCATTTAATTCGTTTTTAAGTTTTTGTTCTTCCAGATCTATATTTACGTGCATCGAGTTTCCGTCATCGTCTGAGTCAGTTTCCGTTACATTTATTTTTATTCTACTTAAAGCATCGGCATTAGTGTTTTGTTGACCTTTTTTGTAAATGATTTCGAAGTCGAAATCTTGTAAACGTAACCGCCAACGGGTAAGTTTGCTGTTAGGGTCTTTTAAGGAGTTGAGCCATGCCAAGGGCCTGTGGTCAGTGTATATATAAAATTTACGGCCGTACAAGTATGGGCGGAAGTGTTTAGTAGCCCAAATTATTGCGAGTAGCTCGCGTTCGATCGTACTATAACGCGATTCTGTGTCGCTTAAGGTACGACTCGCATAAGCCACGGGCTTATCAACGCCAACTTGTCCTTGGGACAATACCGCGCCTAGCGCTACGTTTGATGCGTCTGTAGTTAAAATAAAAGGCTTGTCATAGTCAGGATATTGCAACAGCGGTGCATGAGTCAACAGTTCTTTGCATTTGTTAAAAGCGTCAATATACTTTTGGTCAATAATAATTCGGTTTCGCTTTTTCAAGCATGCTGTCAAGGGTTGCGTAACTTTGGCAAAGTCGGGTATAAAACGTCTGTAGTATCCTACGAGTCCTAGGAAACTCTTAATTTCGGTCGTCGTTTTTGGCAATGGGAAATTTAGTACAGCTATTATCTTGTCGTCATTAGGTTTCAGGCCGTCTTTAGTAATAGTATGTCCTAGGTAAAGCACTTCTTTTCGTAAAAATTCAGATTTGTCCAACTGTACCTTCAAATTTGTTTCTCTGAGTCTGTCAAAAATCAGTCGCAGTTTATGTATGTGTTCTTGCAAGCTTGATGAAAAAATGATGACGTCATCTAAGTAAACCATACAGTGTAGT
Organism: Lomographa bimaculata; assembly: GCA_948107665.1. Classification (NCBI taxonomy): domain Eukaryota; kingdom Metazoa; phylum Arthropoda; class Insecta; order Lepidoptera; family Geometridae; genus Lomographa; species Lomographa bimaculata. The sequence goes on along the minus strand of OX403588.1, from coordinate 2,601,119 downwards.
CCTTGTAAGCCTCTTAGGACGTTGTCCATAGTACGTTGGAAAGTGGCAGGAGCCGTTTTTAAACCAAACGGCATCCTTAAATATTCAAAATGGCCGTTTTGGGTGCTAAAAGCAGTCTTTTCTCTATCTTGTTCATTGACTTCAATTTGGTGGTACCCACTAGCTAAATCGATTGTACTAAAGTAAACGCTTTTACCTAATTTATCAAATAAATCATTTATGTTCGGTAATGGGTATTTTCATCGAGTTTCCGTCATCGTCTGAGTCAGTTTCCGTTACATTTATTTTTATTCTACTTAAAGCATCGGCATTAGTGTTTTGTTGACCTTTTTTGTAAATGATTTCGAAGTCGAAATCTTGTAAACGTAACCGCCAACGGGTAAGTTTGCTGTTAGGGTCTTTTAAGGAGTTGAGCCATGCCAAGGGCCTGTGGTCAGTGTATATATAAAATTTACGGCCGTACAAGTATGGGCGGAAGTGTTTAGTAGCCCAAATTATTGCGAGTAGCTCGCGTTCGATCGTACTATAACGCGATTCTGTGTCGCTTAAGGTACGACTCGCATAAGCCACGGGCTTATCAACGCCAACTTGTCCTTGGGACAATACCGCGCCTAGCGCTACGTTTGATGCGTCTGTAGTTAAAATAAAAGGCTTGTCATAGTCAGGATATTGCAACAGCGGTGCATGAGTCAACAGTTCTTTGCATTTGTTAAAAGCGTCAATATACTTTTGGTCAATAATAATTCGGTTTCGCTTTTTCAAGCATGCTGTCAAGGGTTGCGTAACTTTGGCAAAGTCGGGTATAAAACGTCTGTAGTATCCTACGAGTCCTAGGAAACTCTTAATTTCGGTCGTCGTTTTTGGCAATGGGAAATTTAGTACAGCTATTATCTTGTCGTCATTAGGTTTCAGGCCGTCTTTAGTAATAGTATGTCCTAGGTAAAGCACTTCTTTTCGTAAAAATTCAGATTTGTCCAACTGTACCTTCAAATTTGTTTCTCTGAGTCTGTCAAAAATCAGTCGCAGTTTATGTATGTGTTCTTGCAAGCTTGATGAAAAAATGATGACGTCATCTAAGTAAACCATACAGTGTAGTCCTTGTAAGCCTCTTAGGACGTTGTCCATAGTACGTTGGAAAGTGGCAGGAGCCGTTTTTAAACCAAACGGCATCCTTAAATATTCAAAATGGCCGTTTTGGGTGCTAAAAGCAGTCTTTTCTCTATCTTGTTCATTGACTTCAATTTGGTGGTACCCACTAGCTAAATCGATTGTACTAAAGTAAACGCTTTTACCTAATTTATCAAATAAATCATTTATGTTCGGTAATGGGTATTTGTCATCGATGGTAATCTCATTTAGTCGTCGGTAGTCTATGACCATGCGAAATTTATGTTCTCCTGAAGCATCCATCTTTTTGGGCACTAAATGCACTGGTGCATTCCAAGGAGAATGTGATTCTTGTATTACATTGTCTTTTAATAACTTTTCTACTTGTCTATTTATTTCGTCAGCTTGTGTCGGGGCCTGTCTATACGGTCTAACATATATAGGGTCTTCGTTCTTTGTTCGAATCTTGTGCTTAACTTGGTTGGTAAAGGACAAGGGTAATTGGTCGCAGTGGAAAATGTCTTTATATTCCATGCAGAGTCTCGAAATAAGCTCTCGTTCTTCGTCATTGGTATGGTCTAATCGGAGTTTACTTAAGTTTTCAACAAGTAAGTTTTCAGTCTGTATGTCTTTTGTATCTGTGGTGAAGTTAAGGTCACAGTCAGTAGTCTGGTACTTGGTTGATTGCAAAGGCTGGTCAACAGTCAAAACAAATCGCTTGTTTGAGCTGTTCTGGATAACAGTAGAGGCATGTCCATTTACACAGTTAACTAGTGCACTCGGCATCCGTACACCGGGGCCAAACTCTATATAATCGAGTATAGCTTCACCTGAATGCTCGTCGATCGGTAGTTTTACGCGTTGTTCGGATCGCGGTTGAAGCTCGATTGCATAGTTCAAGTTATTATATGTTATTGGCATGCTAGTTGTTTTAGTTCTTAAGACCAAGTTTCTAAGATCGATTATTGCATCATGCTGTCTTAACAAATCGTTTCCTATTACGCCGTCATATCGCGCATCGACATTATAAATGTAAAACTTGTGCCAATCATTACTTTCAAAGCTGGGCAAAGGTGGTATTTCGATTACCTCGCTATGGTTGCTAGATGCGTGGGTACTAATAACCTTAAATGGCTCGTATTTAATAAAATCTTTGAAGTACCCATACGCTTTTTCGGAGCTCAAAAATGACCTTGTACTCCCCGTATCCAACATCATTTTTGCATCTATTTCAGGAATGTATATGTAAGGTAATTTAAGTGTGGTGTCACAATTTAACTCTATGATTTCTTGTCTGTGGGAGAGGCCTGTGACCGAAAATTTTCATCTATGGGGCCCTGAGGTAAGTCTGTCTGCAAAGGTGCATACGTCATTTCGTCATTATATCTCTCAGAGTCAGCGTCATAAACACATCCATACATATCATAGTCAGTCTCAGTGTAATAGTTGTCATAGTACTGTGTTTCGTCATAAAGCTCATTAAATTGCAAGTTTTCTCGCGGTCTTGGTGGAGCTGTCCTCATCGTGACGTCAGAGGATTGCAATTGTGGTGGTTGTATTTGAGGTGGTTTGTACCCGAATTGTTGAGGCGTCATCCCTACGTTAGGGGTAGGCCGAAAGCCTATCGGTTGAGGTTGGTTATTTCCTAGCTGTGGACGGTAACCTAACTGAGGCGGGCGGTAACCAAACTGAGGCGGGCGGTAGCCTAGCTGAGGCGGGCGGTAGCCTTGAGGTTGATTGCCAAAACTAAATTTGGGCGGCCCACTATTCGGCAATGGAGCCGGAAGCCTAAAGCCAGTTGGTTGCGCTGATGGCGCGGAGGACTGTGGTATACCAAATTTAAAACCACTGTTTTGTGTAATCGGCAATATCGGTTTAGGTACACTATTAACGCTACCGTGAATACGATTTCGCATAACGTACTGATCGTGAAAATTCACCTCTTCGAGAACAACACTCAGAGCATCTTCCAAAGTCGCGGGGTCTTTTAATCTAACGACACGCACCATATTTTCGGGCAGATTGTATAGAAACACATTTAGAGATGTATTATTATAAATCGAAATTTTCGCGCGCTTTAATTCCACATCGTCTAACATGTTTACTTTCGAGATAAGCAAAGATCGAACACTCTGTATACGGTTACAAAAGTCTAGGTATGTTTCGGCGGGTTTAATTTTCATTGACTCTAATTCGATATTAATACACTGTTCACTACGCGGATCTCCAAAATGCTGTTCTAACAATGCCTTTAACTGTGTCCAAGATAAAACGTCTTCGCGTTCTGACAATAACGCGGATGCGTCACCGGTTAGTCTACTCGTCACAGAATGGTACACATAAAGATTTTGCGCTTCATTTCCTCTATATCTACTGATTACATACTCGCTTTTCCGGACAAACAACTTAATTGTCTTTTATCACCTCCGAAGATAGGAATAAGATTTAAAATTTCGCGAGGAATAGCCGTGACTTCTTCAGCCATTGTAGTATATAATCAGGTAGAGTGGACACACAAAAATACACACACAAGTAAAACACAAATATAACACAAATAAAATACACACAAAAACAATACAATAGCAGTAATAAAGTAAATTGAGTAAACTGTAAAACGGTTTACGTAAAAATTAAAAATTTATATAATTATCAATTTACTTTATTTCTAGAAAAACACAGGTAAATAGGGAATCAGATCGATTTTGAGAACTGTATTCAACATTTAGCTTTAAACTATAACTTAATCTAATTTGACACAATTTAAGAGTTTTATTAAACTGTCGTCTCTAGAACTCTATAGCTCTAAGTATGTTTTTATTCCTTATCGCTAATGGTACTTCGTAGAGTTTTATACTTAGTAACCAGACACGTTATAACGAGAGAGTTTTATCTCGACTACAACAAGTAAGTAACAAGTTCAAGGGCAAGATGAGAGGAATTTGGCAAGGATGGCGAAGAGTTGTACTCACCAGCCGACCGCACCCATACTCAGCCCTCGCTCGTAGTCCCGTTTGACGAATTTGTTTGGTTCGAGGATTCACTCAACAGCTATGTCGCGGCTGGTTCCCGGATCAAGCAGATTTTGATGCCTATAATCGTGGAAACTAGCGCAGCTTTATAAGAGCGAATCCTACCGGCTGCGCCAGTCAAACTTTGGGAGCTTCTGCTTTACTTTTTAAAAACTAATTAATTCTAAATTAAAACTACGTGTAGCCGATTTGGAGGCTTTAATATTAATGAATGGCTTATCGCTAGTTCTTCACACGAAGACTTAAATGCTAGCTTAACATTACTGGAGTTCTTACTCAGCTCTTCTGAGAAATGCATCGGATGTGCTTGAGTAAGCCCTCTCTAGTCTAATACACAAGGGCGAGGGGGATACATAACTAGGTATACGAGTTTGTTGAAAGTTGATTTAAAATAATATAAAGGCTTTCACACAACAGCCCAACATGATACAATGTGTTATGTCGAGGGTGACGGAACCTTCACACACACATTGATTGTGGGTGAATGTTGACGAGACTTCTGTTGTTGGTGCCGTAAAGATTTACATCACGCAAACACCCTGAACCAGAGACTCAAATTTCTTTGGTAGAAAACTCGTGTTCCAAACAGGATTCAAATCTGATTCCCACTGCTTAGAAGGCGAACGCACCCCTAACTATACTAGCGGGCAGTTAAAATTTGATACCAAAAGTTTTTTTTAAATGTATTTAAAGGTATCGCTAAGATGTCGTATGATTTATTTTTCATTTATAATGTCACTCACTCACAAATTATTGCCTTAATATTAACTGGACTCACAAATCTGGACAAACGAGTGTTCAGCTTTATTAAACTAGAAATGTAATGTTTGTCATTTCGTCAACTGGACACACTTAAAATTTGAGCGCCAGCCAGATACCTGTCTATATAAATGGAACCAATTGCTTTACATTTACGTTTAGTAGATACACGCATACGCCATCTCAAAACTTAGCTCCCAAAAGAATCTGAGCATCCAAGGTTATAGTATTTACTTCCGACAATAGTGCTTAAGCAATTTTTGAGTGTATTTCAATCACAACACATTGCATTATGGTAACAAAGCACAACAAATCAAAGAATGAAAGAAGATAGTGTAAATCACACTGAAAATGATTTACACTATCCTCCTGCATAAAGGATATCCGAACAAAGTCTAACATTTTGCTAGAGCAGTCTGAGTTCTACCTTCGTTATCAATGTTCCACTTGAAGTATATTCCGCTCGTTGTGTCCAGATAAAGTCACTGGATGCCGTCCAAAGGCTATGAATTTATGTTATTCTTATTGAATGGATACGTGTATTGTTGTCTAGTGTAATGTACGGGAAACTCTTACGTACGTGAGATTTTATGGGATGTTATTGTTTTGAATTGAAATAGTTGAGGCGAGCTCTTGTTAGTATTGAAATAATAAACCTCTGATGAAGAGTACCTAATAATAATATTTTTCACTCCAAAAGATGTTACTCAGTAACTCATAAAAATAAGATTTTTCATGATTTTTGTATGACTTTTCTTACACGTGTGCGAGTAGTAAAACAATGACAAAGACAAAATAACATTTCTTTTATTTGCATAAAAATTCATGTTTTACTTCCTTAAAAAAACAAAATCTTCATAGTTTTCTATGATGATGTTAAATAGATAAGTCATATTAGGATAGCAAAAAATCTGTATGATTTCTTGAGTTTTCTCTATATAAGTAAATGACAAATGTAGTTTCATATAAATAATGAAATGTTATACATACTATATACATATATATACTTGTGATTCTGGTTCTGGTTGTCATTGTGTGTGTGATGTGAATGTTTCCGGCAACCACAACACAAGTCATCGAACTTAGTGTGGGGCTGTGAGTGTGAAAGCGTTTATTTATTTATTTAAAACAAAATAAGATTTTTTTAGTATTACCTAAACTATTTTTTCAGTCTTCTTCAGACAAAAATAAAAATTGTTTTTAGTGCGATTAACTCCCGGGATATTATTTAAACTATGTGTTCAAATCGCGTTAGTTTAAAAGTTGTAGAATTTGTTTTTATATTCTTATTTATATTTTACGTAATTTGAAATAAAAATAAGAGCGTGGCTCAGTGGTATTTCTTGAGGTTTTAAATCCTACACAAACTGTTTCAAATCTTACTCCCAACACTAATAGCTTTCTCAAATTAGGCACGACATGTGGTCATGCTCTAATAAATGGTGAAGGAAAACATTTAGTTGAAACCGGCATGTTCAGGAATCACAAAACTCGAGGTAATTTGTCATCAACCAACCCGCGCTTGACAAGCATGGTGAATTACGCAAGATTCTGCAGAGTGAACGTAATACGCCGATAATGATGATGATGAACCGAATATAATGACGTATATTAACATGAGACAGAGTACGTTAAATAATATATATAACGGGTACAACATTGCAGTAGTTATGGGTATACCATATAATGTATTGGGACCTAACGACCAATCTAATATATTGTTGAAACTATTAGCTGACGTAGGTCTTACGTAATGATCGTGTGCAATATTGGTAGCTTACAATAATAACATATTGACATTAATAAACCTAAAAAACACTTAATAAGTAAGCACTTGAGTTATTTATATGCTTAGTGCCTGTAGGTAACTTAGGTGTTTGCTGAAAAGATGTATTTAGATTTAGGAAATGTAGGCAATGGCCTATAGATATAGTTCCTTTAATCATAATGTTAAGGAACATATGATGTTAATATAACTAAATAATGAAGTAATTGGGTACTTCTTTTGTAATTATTATTATAAATCTTGCGCTTTCATTACAAAAAAATCAAGACCGTTTCCAAGACGAGTATTTATTAACATTAAAAAAAAATACAGTAGGCTAAGACCTCGGTTTGCTCTTGACAGATTCCTTATATATTTAATGGGATCTGCCCCTAAATCAGTTATTTACCAGCTTAGTTGAACATAATTACTGTCTTCACTTTACACAGCTACTAATTATTATATGATAACTAGGACACACAACCACATAAATCCGAAGCTGCCTTCGAGTTCGTGATGGAGCGGAGATGCTGATAGAAAGTCGTCTGCGGTAGACGGGACACGTTTTACGAAAGCCGGTGAATTGTGTTTGTAGGCTTAGTGGTTGTTTGTAATGCTTAGTGGATTTGTGGTGTCAGGCTCTAGACGTAGAGACCAGCCCAAATAACGATGGCTTGACGTTGTCAAAGATGATGATATAATGAGAACCAATGGTCTCAATACCGAGAATAATAATGACTGCACGAAGTAAACTAACGCTAAGCAAAATAAGAGAAGTTGGACACATAAATTAGGTCTCCTAAATTATATTTTAACTGAAGCTATCTAGGACCATTAGGTCGCTTTAAGCACTGCAAGACACATTTTAGTAATAACGCGTAGGATCGCGTTTTTACTAGTCTAGGAGAGGCAGTGGAGGACTACGGCCACTCCTAGACGCGACTTTTCAATAATAATATATCTTTGACACTACATATGACGATATTATGTAGATAGTGACTATGCGATCAAAGACATACCACGATTACCAATAAATTATGACCGCGTAGACAATGTAATATACTAATATTAACACATAATAACACGAACATATACACACACACCAACTCACACACGCACACTCACCGTAGACATACACACACAAACGCATGCGACGCAATACTCTTATTGCCAACCACTATTGTTTTTGTCTATAACTATATATGTAACTATTTTATATGTAACTGTATCTTATTTATCAGTATACATTAATTGTTATTGTTTTTTATTGTATGAATATAGGTATAAGTTATATTGTATTGTAGAATATAGGAAAAAAAATTTCTGGTTTCTGGCAATAAATAATTTTTGTTTAATATTATAATGATATTATTTGGTTTAACGTTTTTCTACATTATTCATTTTCTTCTAGATAACCTTTAGGGCTATAAATTATTTGAGTTTGAAAATGTAGGGTAGGGATGTTATTTATTGGGCGAATCATTAAAACAACCCATTTTTATTTGACGGTAGTCATATATTTTCTACATCTTTACGTCAATTTAACAAAATACTGAGATCATAAATCACCCAACCTAGCGTGCAATTTGCCTTATAAATTACCTAATTGCTTTTTAATGAATGGCCTTCAGCAATAAATTATATTTTTCGACTAGTAAAAAACGTTTTGAGGTTGAAATTCGTTTGCTAAATATTTTTCTTCATATAATAATCATTTTACCGTAACAGCAAGCAATAATAGTTTTATTGTGCTGTATAATTTGAATAACGTAACTGCCCTTGTTCAAAAAGGGTTAGTTTTTTCAGTTTTCGTTTTTTTTTTTTATTAATAGCTGTAATATTTCATGGCCTACACATTTGTGGCTAGAACAAAATACACTATACCAGTGTTTCTCAGAAGCATGTCATTCGAATCTTGGTGATTTGACAAAAAAGCAAAGTAAAGTATTGACAGCTCATCTCGAACTCATCCCGAAGAAGAGCATCGTACATGCTCGAACCCTAGGTCGACAATATTGAACAAATGACGTGAGTGATAGCCGTAATTTAAAAATATTAAAATAATAATTGAACGGTTTCCAATTTAATTAAAATTTTGCTAGATCAAGTTATCAAACATAATCTGAAAGTAAATAAAACTAAGGGATTTCTGCGAAAACTTCAACAATTTGATTCCAAATTCACTGTTTCTGATATATTTGATAAACATTTCTTCCCCGCCTGTCTAGCAACTGACGCTTTTCATATTCTTCGAGTATCTTTCAAATAGAATTAGAGGTGACTATCCGGAATTTTGTATGTATCGGCTAAACTTGTAATGTAGAGAAATGGGAATCGTAAATACCTATAAAAAAATATGTTTTCAACACATATAACTTATATTTATTTGTGTTGAAAACATATTTTTTTGACAGATTTAAAAAAAGGAGTTCAAGAGGTTGCCATTCGTCACATATTTGAAGTAAATCTTTTTATGTAGGTAGGCTTTGAAATTCGAAACCGCAATCTTTTTGGGTGACGAAAAGCTTTACCCCCTAATAAATAAAATGTTTTCTTGTTATACAATTTTTTCACTTCTATCGTGTGTATTTATGACACACCCTTTTTTATTTATGTTACTCGATTACTCAAAGATGGCGTATTCGAGTGGTAAAATTATTTTTTGTTTGATAGTGTTAAAGTGTCAATAAACATTTTTTTTTTTTGTATGTTACATATAAATTTAAGTGAAAACAGTAATCATAAATAGGTATGTTATATTTATTTTAACTGAAATTAGTAAAACATAATATTTCATGCTTAAAAAATCCTACCTTGCTATGTGTAATATATATATGTGAAGGCATTTTCATTTCATAAACACATTTTCACAAAGTATACGTATAAACTAAGTTATCCTCAGTCGCTATTTTTAGTAATTTTTTAGATACTTTACGTTATCGTTCCGGCAAAAACACTCTCTCGCATCTCTACGTAAAATATGATTTCATGCAAATCCCTACAGAATGGAAACAAAACGTGACTGTGGTCGACCCCATCGCCCTCGTTGCATGTCACCGTATCGTATATTACAATGGTTTTATTTGAAATATTTATGTGACTTCAAAACCTATACAGATACTATCAAGAAGATAGCATTCTTAACTATGACTTGCTTATACAATATTTTGATAAACAATTCAATATAGTAAAGAATTTGATACCCAAATATAAATATCAAAGTTTATATTATTATGATGAAATTAAATTGTTTATTTTACACACATAGCACCGAACATGTATGTGGAATTTTGTAGCACTATGTAAATTTTATGATATGTTAGGAACAGAAACTTTGTGCAAAAAAAAAACAATAATAAAAGTTTAAGTTTTAAAACATTTATGCATAGAGTATTCACAACATTATTATTAACTAGTTGAACTTTACACCTATATTTTTTTTATCCATATACCTATTTTTAACAGATAGATATATGCTATCGCGGGATTTTTCGTAGTACTTTTTATGATAAACATTTCCTTTATACATTAGGAAATGTTTATCATAAAAAGTCCTACAAAAAATCCCGCATATACGTGTAACTCCAACGGTTTTTTCATCGCTCGCCAGAATAGCTATCAGATGGCAGATTTTTTTTCTACTAACTTGATACTTATAGTTATATTTTGGACAATTCACACAATATCTTTATAAATTATAACCTAGGTGTTATTGTGATGTATATATCACAAAGGAAAGATGTTTAAACGAAATTCTATTTACTGTCTACAGCTATTCTACTATTGTTTTTATCTGAAAAAGGCTAGTATAGCTAAACAAGACGTTAGTTTACCAACTTCTACAACTAAATGGCTTTCTATAATTTAAAACACATAAGGAAATATACTTAAGACATTAATACCACGTGAGTTATATACATTTTTAATTATACATTGAAGTAGTTCTTTCATTTGATGTCGTTGATATTTGTTTACTTTGTTATATATCTATTATTTAAGAAGTAATTCAGCCGCCATTTCATTATTTTATTGTAAAAAGTAAGCCATGACTTGACTTGATAATTAAGACAAATTCAACGATACCCTATACGTTACAATCGACTTATTATTTCGGACGATGTGACGGAACGAACAAATATACATAGATACATACATAAATACGGGCTAAATACATCACTATTTTTTTTGCTCCGTCGTAGTCATTTAAAAACGATGCTTAGTTAAGTATTTACGTAGAACTATGAAGGTAATGCAATCCGCCCTCTGCGCCGTGGGTCCTGGGTTCGATTCCCGGCAGGGGCACAAATTCCTTCCCACGGGATATTTGTGCTTCTGGTTCTGGGTGTAATGTGTGTGTGATGTGAATGTTTCCGGCACCCACGATACAAGTCTTTGAACTTATTGTGGAGCTGTGAGTGTGAAAGCGTTTTTTTTTTTAAATATAATATAATACATATAATGTATTATACTATAGGTTGTTACATTTCCACTTGTTTCCAAGTGTTTTTCGGTATCAGTCATAGTTCACTGATACCGAAAAACACTTGACCCATTTCCATACTCCAGTCATAAACAAAAAATATAAAGCGGTTTATTTACAAACGTAACTCTTAACTGTTCATAAACCGGTTCATTTTATCAATTTAACAGGCTTCTGGTGAAGGTTCTATAAAAGTAGTAAAGTCTTAGATAACGTTGCTTCGGACGATATTATGAGGTTTATTGTGCCTTAACGGCTTCGTTTTACGCTAGAGTCAGTTGGATGAAATATGGGGTTTAGCTACTGGCTGTGACTACGGGACTTTGTGCAGCCGGCCTCTATTATCTGCGCGTTTTTTACCGACTTCTCAAAAAAGAAGGAGGTACTCAAGTCGACTGTATTTTTTTTTTGTGTGTTACCTCATACCTTCTCTCCACGTGAGCCGATTTCGAAATTTTTTTTAGTTTGAAAGATGTTGCTTTCTTATTGGACCCATTTAAAATTTTATCAAGATCGGATTAGTAGTTCTTGAAATATCGTCAATAATGTCTATTTTGTGGACTACTTTGACGATGTTCTCGTTTAACCGACTTCAAAAGTTACCTCATAACTTTTTTTCGTTGTGAGCCGAATTTGATGATTTTTTTTTATTTGCAAGTTGGTGCTTTTTCTGTGATCCCATTGAAATTTGATCAAGATCTAATCTCTAATTTTAAGTTATAGTCAATATTGCGTGTTCAATATATTAAATCTGATCAAGGTTCCGAAGAAAAAGCTGTGAAGTCGGTTTTTTTAAGATTTGCTTGCGTTTAATTATATAATAATTTGTATAGTATTGAAGAACGAAATAATTTTGATTGACTGAGCGAGCAGAGCGAGCGAAGCGTCTTCATTTCAGCTTGGGCATAATTGCTTTAGTATGTCCGAATTTACGGTTGTTCTTCTCTAAAACATCAACACCACAAAAAGTTGCTCCTTGTGCAATCAGACGTCATGACCAAATAAAAAACATCGAGAAGCGAAAAATTAATTTAAACACTGGGGAAAACCCATATGTAAAAAACATGTAATATTGATTTCTATATTATTATGTGTGCTAACGTTTAACACTAAAAATAATTATGTTACGTAAATTTACAACGGGTTTTCACTTTAAATGTTAAAGAAAATGTTAAATTTATTTTCATAATATTATTTATTTAATTGTAGTATACTAACTTAATATACATGCATTTATACATCGGAAAAAAATTACCCTGCCGTAAACTCTGTGTCAGTTTTTTTTTCACCACATTCTCGTCGAGTTAACACTTTGTGGGGAGAGTCTGATGATAGAGTCTGTACTCGAGAACTCTTCAAGAGTACTAGTAATCTCTTCGAGTCAAAGCTTCTATAGATTAGATTTTTTAAGAGGTATACATGACAATCCTGTAACTCGCATTCGCATTCACATTTTGCTAAGCTCTACTCTAATCAATCTTAGTAAATATTATCCGTTATCTACCGATTTCACAAAAAAGGAGGAGGTACTCAAGTTGACTGTATTCTTCTTGTGTCTCATAAATTCGTTCCACGTGAACGGATTTTGAAAATTTTGTTTTTTTTTGTTTGAAAGATATTGTTTTCCAATAGTTCCCATTTAAATTTGATCAAGATCTGATCAAAAGTTCTTGAAATATCTTCAACAATATGTGTTTAGTACATCTAATCTGATCAAAGTTCCGAAGATAAAGCGGTGAAGTCGGGTGTTTTTAAGATTTGCTTGGGTTTAATTATGGGTAGTAAGTTTAGATCCGTAGGGACCAGGTGCATACCTACGTAATAGTTAGGGTCAAGGTGACAAGTGACCAGAATGCTGGCTCTTATTTAGCACAAAAAGTTCGCTATTCAACGTGGAAACACAGCACATATTTTAGGCATTTTGCTGATTGAGAAAGGTATTTCTTTTATATCCTCTCTATTTTATATACATACTAGATGTTCCCCGCGGGTCAACTCACGTAAATTAAAAAAAAACATTATTTGTCGGATTGAATCTAGAATCCAAACCATTCTTGAACCTACCAGAACACAAACAAAAAAATCATCTTAATCAGTCCAGCGTCTTAGGAGGAGTTTATTACATACACACGTACAGAAAAAATATATATGTAAATACTATATTAAAAAAGTATACTGTGAGGAATAAAAATAAGTGACTAATATCATATCATATCATAATATTCAAGAAGTAAACCAGTTATTGTAATTACAATTATTATTAGTTACATAATTACAAATTGAATAAAATAAATATAGGTATAAATATTTATATCATCTAATTGTATTTATCATTGTTTAAATAAAACCATGCTTTATTGATAAATATAGACGAGCAAGCTTCCATTACAATATTTATCCTACCATCAAAACTTCTAAAAACATATTTTAGCCTATTCAAGATACACTTTACGACATGAAAGGTTGTGGGCTTTCAAAGATACAAACAAGTAGTATGTCTGTTGTATGACATACCTACCAGTCCATTAGTTTCGTACTTTATGTCGATAAGTATCAAAATATTCGGTTTCTGACAATATCGAGTTTATTTGCCAAATTGATATCCCATTTGGTTGGTGTATTTAGGCAGTAGTGTCACTCTGTCACAGTGAATTATATAAGTAAGGAATGTAGGGCTAAAATTGTGCAATGTCTATAAAAAATAATAATATCCGTATTAAACATAAACGAGTTATAAATAGTTCATCATAGTGCTGGGATATCGGTTGAGAAATGCGACATGTGTAAAAGAACAATCGGAAATCCGGACACACGAAAGCAATTTTTCCCAAGCTGAAACGGAGAAGCTTCGCTCGCGCTTCGCGCTCGCTTGGTCAATAACTATTTACATCTCTTCAGTAACATTATCCTACTAATATTATAAATCTGAAAGTTTGTGTGTAAGTGTGTAAGTATGTTTGCTACCTCTTCACGCTTAAACGAATGTACGGATTGGATAAAATTTGGAATGTACATAGATTATACATAGGATTAACACAGGCTACTTGTTAACTTTATAATATCGGACGAAGCCGCGGGGCACGGATAGTTGTCTATAATTAACATATTATTATTTTTACGTACCAAATATTGTTCATATCTTTAACTTTAAACTTCAACAAACCTAATTTTCACCACGTGCGAATCTTATAAAGCGCGTGACAAACAGCTAAACAGCGAAACAACGCTACACTGCTTGTTTGTTACAACGGGGCCCACAACCTAGCTGTTTTACGGCACCTGTCAGCCATTTTATTTGGAGAAGCTGGCTGCAGGACGCAGTGTGTACTTTGAGACGGGATTTAGGAGGATTAGGAACGCTGGTTGACGGCGGATGGTTTTTAAAGTGGGTGGGTAAAGTTTGCTGGTGGGATTGTAAACGGGTGTAATACTGGTATCACACAGTAACAGAGGTATGTTGGCACAAAGTCTCATTTTTCAAAGTATTTGAAATATTGGTTCCGAACTAATACTATATTAGAATTGATGCGATATGTCACACTGATAGTTTCAAATGAAGTCTGAATGTAACATCTGGCCATTATGAATACGAATTTTGGTTTGTAGATAAACGTGATCCTGAAAATGAGAATTTTTTGACCCCCGACGACGAAAAGGGATTTGAGGATAAGTTTGTAATGTGTAGCTGTGGATCTGTTTATCTGTGTACATGTGTGTCTGTTTGTGACATCGAAGCTTCCAAACGGCCGGGCCGATTTTGATATAGTTTTTTTGTTTGACATGTGACTCGATCGAGGATAGATTTGGTGAAAATCGGTGCAGCCGTTTGCTATTTTCAAAACTTTGATTTTGCGACTTGTTATTCTCATGTATAGGGAATCGTACCCGAGAGCTGCTACTTAGAAAGCAGATGCGTACCCAATCAAGCCAACAGCAGTTAATTGGCGTAACTTAGTATCTGGCAAAGACCATAGGTTCTAGAGATTTGCGTTTTTCACTTAAGTGTGTCTAGGAAAACATCTTAAACATGTCATATTGGTCCCTTTTTATCTATATATATAAATACATATGTTATTTATTTATTTTATATAATTATTTTATGTATTAAATAATAAAATATTTCTTGTTTATGTATATTCATACTGTATTTATGCTATAGTATAAGTAATGGTATTTATTTAGTTAATTAAGTATTCCATACACCCATTTATTATACCCCGTCTATTACATTCTATAGTTCTCTTCATCCGAAGGTTGCCTGGTAGAGATCGCTATTAGTGATAAGGCCGCCTGTTGTGATATTTTACGTATTAGCTTGTTTTTTATCTTTGTTTTATCCCATCTTATAAAGCGGATCAATAAAGTATTATCTATCTATCTATCTATCTATAGGCTACTTTTAAACTGAAGCATAGAACCCCTGAGGGACAGTTGATATTGAACTGCTCGTTGGCTAAGTTGGTAGAACGTTCGCCTTCTAACAAGGGTTATCGGGATCGATTCCGGGCGGTAACACAAGTTTTCTCCCCAAGAAAAATTTGTGTTTTGGTTCTGGTTGTGCGTGTGATGTGAATGTTTCCGGCACCTACGACACAAGTCATCGAACTTAGTGAGGGGTGTGAGTGTGAAATCGTTTACGTTAAATACAATTCTGTGAAGTATAAACACATTTACTTTCATTCCATCATATATTTGTAACCGTACTTTTAAATCCTGAATATAATAGTTCTAGCAAACTTTCACTGGGATACTTTAAGCTAAAACTAAAGTCCAACTTTGTTAATGCGCAACTTATCCCACTTTCCGACTCTATACATTATTATCACACACATTTACACCCAAATCAATATCTACGTAAGCTAAGCAGCTTATAGGGAGAAATCAAATCAAACATGCATTTACGAGCTTACAGCCTAAACTTAGGTCATGTAACAAAGCCTTACCTAATTTAGCAAGCTTAGTGTCACAGTCTTTGTGTGTTCTACGTATTAGCGTTGTTCTGTATTGATCCACTGTATACCATTAGTCTGTGTCATGTTTGCCGAAATTCAATAGTAATGCTACTATGTCTTTGCGCTTTGTCATCGAGCTCGCTGTATCAATTTATCAGAGGTGTTTGTTCTGCTAGAAGAGTTGTTTGTTGTTTCCTCATACAAAAGATCTGTTCCGAAATACGCAGAAGGAGCGATATGTACCTATTCATACGCTGTTTTTGATGTCATCTTCCAATTTTGTCAGTAGTATGTCTCATGTAGTGTGCCTCTGTAGCTCTCTGTTGACCGGAAGGCAACAGGGTTGCTTTTATGGTCCATCTCTGGTTTCTTAGCATCGCTACATGACCAGCCCATTACCATTTTAATTTTAGGGAATAGCAAAGCATTACATTAAAAATACTTTTTTTATGGCAAGCATTTGACCACTGTCTCACCTGATGGAAAGTGAAGATTTAGCATGCTTGCCTAGAAGATACCTATTCACTCTTGACTTGAAGACTCCCAGATTACCGTTTGGGGAACAAAGACGCGGGTAATGAGTTCCACTCCTTTGCACAACGGATGATAAACGTAAAAGCGAAACGCTTCGAGCGAATTGGAGGTATATTAACCACATATGGATGATTTTTGACAGTGTAATTCCTGCGCACACTCCAAAATGTAAGTGATAGAATATCGATAGGCTGGCAACCTGATGTCGCGATGCGTCGGTGATCGATACTGCAATTTTGACTCGACTAGCTTGTTATCGCCGATGAGTCTTTTCGCTCTTCAGTCGATGGATTCAAGAGCTTCAAGTTTTTTATTACATTTTAACTTATTTTTATTGCATATATAGAAAAATGATGATTTGCCTTTGTTGCTTCTATTATTGTTCTTACTCTCGTGTATCTTATTTTATCTAGTTTCTTATTCTTAAGTATACCCCGCAAAATTGTCTTCACTGGCTAGTATTAATTTTAAGTTTTTCTTTGGCCGTAAAATACCACGTCTGGGCATCAATGTGTCAAAATTACTTCGCATAGTCAACGCCGTACGTAGTAAACGAGCCAGTATATAGCTTTTGTACTGATAGGCTAGTGTTTGGCCACTATCTCACCTATTGGTAAATGACCTAGGCTAGGCCTAGAATGCGATAATTTCATCGGTTATAAAAACAGTCCAATATAATTCTGTTCTTATACTAATATAGCGAAATAATAATGACAGCAAAACAAGCAAAGGAAATGTATTAACCCAAGATCTTTTACACCGCTCATCCATCATGGCACAGTTGTCACGGTAGAACCTCTCCTTAATCACCCCATACACACTCCATCATCATCATCTGTCAACCAACACTACACGTATGTTTGTTTGGGAACAGCGATGTTGATAATATCAATCAAATTGTCTTCATTCTTATTGTTAGACACCTGTTGCTACGATTTAGAAACAGGGATTTACAAATTGAAATAACTAATGTACTTTATCTTATCCAGTTTTTTACCTTTTAAGCGTGTATTTCTTGGAAATATCTATCAATTTACATATAAAATTTAAGTGAAATCAAATGACTGGCACTGGCCATGGTAAAAATTTTCAAAAATAATCAATACTTTCTTTAACGTGGTGTCAATTATTTTTGTCTTTCACTATTTATTTGTAGATAAATGAAGTTATGCCGCGAAAGTCGCAAAATTACGTTGTCAATTAAGTATTATTTTCATAAACTTGTGATTCGTTGAGAGTTCATGTGTAAGAATGGTATTTGTGGCAGGAGTGATTTTCGTTTTCGCTCTAAAACTCCGATAGAAGTTTTAGTAAAGTTCATTTTTCTTAAACTTTTTTTACCCATCATTTATTTAGAGGTTTTTAACACATGCCGGTATGCCAGGCATCATCGTACTTTAAACTAAATTCCTTAATTATTAAAAATGCAATGCAATACATTTTGCTGCATACATTATACCCAGGTGATCCTAAAATGCTTATACTTGACTTTGACTAGTATATAACTATTTTATTAAATTTTGACTGTTACGGGTTGAGTAGGATTAGCTACTTATTAAAATTAGTTTTTTTAGATTGGATCAGTTTACGTTATAGTCTAATAGTAAAGTTATGCAAGAACAAAATGTTGATGAATGAACAAACGTTTTGATCTCACATGTTCAAAACATCGATATGGCACTGATATCGCACATCGCGCTGTTCATTCTTTATTTTATTTTCATACTTTTCAGTCCGGGAAATCTCACATATAAAAATTCAAGTTCGATATTGCACACTAAGCAAAGAGGCACCTTTGTCTCCAAACAAAGAAACTATTTTCAAAACTATCCAAACAGGTCCATTGTGGGCTGTGATTAAAATTCGTCCCCAAGATCCCGCAGACATTTCATTACACCTCTGGGAATATTGACATGAAATATTAAAATTTAACGGAGCGAGCGAGCTTTGTGATCCCATTTGTAATCTGAGGCTTCTTTTTGGGTAAATATTGACGGGGTCTATTGGGAATTGACGCTTTTGTTCCGTGTGAAAACTGATATTCGAAATCTTGGAGGTTTTCCTCTCTTTCTTTAGCAAGATTGCATTTTCTGATACTTGTGCATTATATTGCTGGCTTGGATTTTGAATTATTGTCTTGGTAACTGCTGTGCAAACAATTTTACTGTCTCTGATAGCTTCTATAGAATTTTAGTTTTAATTATGGGTTGTTTAGTTAAATAACTTTTTTAAGCGATTATTTATTTTTCTTATCTGTGATAGGCAAACGTTTGAACACTATCCCACCTGATGTTAAGTGACGATGCGATCGACGATGGAGCACGCATTATATTCACTTTATATCAGTAATCAGTTTCAGTCTTCATCTACAATTTTGAAACTGGAATTGATTTTAAGTTTATTAAAATATTGAAAAAGCGTTCAAAAAATATTTCTACATAAAAATGCTGCTATACAAAAATTAAATGAACATTGAAAAAAAAATAACTAAAGTTTGCTTATTTTTTAAATTATAATTTTACGTCAGAGCAAAAATATATTTTTTTTAGTATTTAATTTCGTAGAACTCGTTAGTGGAAAATAATATAAAAATATCGTACGAAACTTGCTTCTTTAGGTTACTCAGACCTCCTGGCAATTTTTTATATTTTTTTCATATGTTGCGTAGGCTCTAGGCTTGTAAAAAAATAGTGAAATGCTTGTTTTACCGTTAAAGTTGAACCTTGATAACCTGTAACGTTGATACACTTTAAGTGAAAACTTTTATCACGACACATTTATCTAATTATTCTATCAAACATTGCTCAAGGAAAGTTAATATCGGAGTGTTGATACTGGCTGTCATTGTAATAGGTTTTCAATGTCGCAGAACCGTCAGTGTCAAAACCTATACCTACTTATGATATTTTATATGTAAATTGGAACGCAATACAAAAAACAAACAAAACAAAACAAACGCATTGGATAGGTGTCTGCCCCCTGTGCCGTGGGTTCTGGGTTCGATTCCCGACAAGAGCACAAATTCCTTCCCAAGGGATATATTTTGTGCTTCTGGTTCTGGGTGTAATGTGTGTGTGATGTGAATGTTTCCGGCATCCACGATAGAAGTCTTTGAACTTAGTGAGGGCTGTGAGTGTGAATGCATTTGGTTTGGTTGGTTTGTTATTAATTCAAATGCTACTTAGTCACTATATAGTTTTATCAAAACTTAGGTAACATAAACTTTTTACAAGAGCAGTCGTATTATAATTGAATTGAGAACCTCCTTTTTTGAAATCGGTTAAAAAAAGGTTTTTATTTTGATTTGATAAAAAAAGATTTGTAAACGAGTCGTGAATCGGCACTTCCTTAAATTGAAACGTGATCGAACAAGATGAAAAATTTTCTTTCTTTGGTCGATATTCTTTGCGCACAGACGAACTACTGTGTGGCACTGTATATAAAACCCGTAAAAAGGTGAGCATTTTTCATATACATAATGCCGTACTTGGTGATTTACAAAATCCAATTGGAATTGTGTTTGGCTCCGGCACGCCATAATTACCTTCGTTGTAAGCAATCATTGAATTCTCCTACAGCGGGTTTTTTATTTCCCCGGAGCTATTCTTCAATGGGCCTCTCCATGAAATTGACCGCTGCCTGACGTACTGGCGTGGTTTCCCGGACCTCGAAGTTGTGCATAATCTTTGCCACAACTGCATAAGCGCCAGGTTTGGTGTGATATCGGTAAATATAGCATCCGATTACTCAACTATATCTTGGAAAACTTTGAATGTCGAAGGTCCAATTATACAATAAATTGCCTTCAGACATAAAACAAGCTAAAACTATGTCCACTTTTAAAATAAAGACGCATAAATTTTATATGAACTAAACTTAAAACTATTAACAAAAATTTAAGCTATTAGCAACCAACATTAAAATGATTATATTATATTATCTTATTATAATAAGACGACAAATATTATACTTATAATGGGATTCCTGCCTTCTCGCCGAAAATTGTTTGGCCGATTATCACTTGCTAACGAAATCAACAATATACAACTAAGTGAATATTACTCTAACTGAAACATTTGCTACTTGAAAGTTGGCCTTTTGAAAAGTGTCATTATAAAAAGCAGACCAAACGTACAGTTGGCAACTGCTAGGTTAGGAAATAAAACAAAATTATGTGATAAGTTGGCAAAAAACGTTAGTTGGCAAGTGATAATCTGCCAAACAATTTTCAGCGAAAAGACAGAGAACCAATTATAATATAAATTTAAATCTGCATTCCTCTTCCGGTTGATCTTATTCCGTGAGCGTAGTTGTTGTGTAGGTACGACGCCCGGTGTTACGTGAGTCAACTGGGCGGCCGCGGCTGGCTGACCGGCTCAGTCGCGGACGGGCCGTCATTTTATTGTATTACCTAGTATTTTGATGTAAAAGAATTAAATCACTTACAATGAGGAATCTAATTATAAACAGTTTTGACAGAAATTTTATTATAAACAGTTTACTGGGCTTACCTCGTATTATGATGAAGTACTTATTAACCTGCATTGTAAATATAAATTATATTTACTTATGTTATATGTAAGCCCGGTAAACTGTTTATGATTTGATTTCTCATGTAAGCGATTTTTTATTACCGAATTCAAAAAAGGAGGAGGTACTATGTTCGACTGTAAGTATTTTTTTTTCATGTATGTTCACCGATTTCTCCCCCATTTGTAGACCGATTCTCAAAATTCTTTTTTTTTTTTTGGTAGATGATACTTCAGAGTTTGTCCCATATAAATTGTATCGAAATCAATCAATCCAAAACCAAATATAAGCGGTGAAGTCAGTTTTTTTACGCTTTGCTTACGTTTAAATTATTGAGAAAATAAATAAATTATCGATTTCATCTTTTATTTAACTCCACAACACAAACCTAAGCTATTAGATCACAGCATGGTTCTTGAAACTAAAGGTTCCTTGTTCGACCGATTTTGTTATTCCGGTACTTGAGTTTTAATTTGATTCTTCAATGCTACTATCAATTTTACAACGTTACAAAGCAGGTCTGGATGTCTAAATAACATACAAGAACTTTAGACTCGCATAATGTACACCACACGCAGTCAACATTACCAATTATCCTCAAGCAATACCTAGTTCAAGCATATGGTAGCCCCAAAACGGCGATATGTAGCCATGCATGACACATTTGGCAAGCTCAGTGGCCCAAAATGGCTTTTGGCCGCCATAACCGCAAGCGTTTAATGCGCCTTGTTGCGAAGCAGTTTTATCGACAATTAGTGGTTTGAAATACTCTTGGTGAATAAATTCTGGAAGAGGGTTCAATGGTTTTTGAACTGCCCAATGGCTTAGATGCCTTCTAAGCAAGGGAATCGGGTTCGACTCTCGGTGAAAACACAAGTTACTCCTCAAAGGGAATGTGTGTTTCTGGTTCTGGGTGTGATGTGAATGTTTCCGGCTCTCAATCATCAAACTTATTGTGGATGGTGCGAGTGTAAAAGCGTTTATTTATTTTATTAATTATTACTGTTTTTGTCCATCTGTATTTGTGTTTTTATTTACTGTATAAAATCCTGTTCCGAGGGCATAATATATACGAGTAAGTATTATTATAAGCAGTCCTGACTGACAGACTTACGTGTTAAGTTTACGCGTCATGCACTCTGTTCCAGGTCATTGGCCCTGAATGCGAGCCACATAGATCCTCACGCATAACTGACTCCGATCAAATACAGGATTTATTGTTTCCGTCAAAATGGATTTTGTTTTAGATATTGTGTTTTAATATTTTATCGGGTTCGTCGGCTCTGTCGCGATGTTGTTTTGCGAAATCCGAAAATCGAATACAGATTCGGAAATGTTCTAGATTTCCATGTGTGTTCCATTCACAATTTAAAATTGATATAATAATTTTATCATGAGCACGTTAATGTTGTTATTATTCTAACATTTCTTTTTAGACCCTAAGTTGAATATAGTTTTAGTGTTATTATTTTTATTCAAGTATTTATTCGAACTCACGGATTTATGCCCTGCGGAGCAGTAGCCAATGCTAAGAGGTATAATTAAATTTAAATAATATTATATTAGGTGTATCCAAACATTTAACGGACATTTCTTACGTTAGAAGTTGACGCTGATTTATGCTTTCACACGTCTTTAGAATAATTATATTTTATAAACTACTAGCTGACCCGGCGAACTTCGTACCGCCAATAAAAGTTGCCTACAAAAAATGTGATAAATGAAGAACCGCTCGACCGATTTTGTGCAAACTTCACTTAAACCATCTACTAAATAGTCCAAACAAAGCCTAAACATTTGGTTTGGATAGGTGAGCCCGTTTTTGAGTTATAAAATAATAACGAAAAGTGGCATTGATTTTTATATATATAGATAGATGGATAGATGGACTAGGAGATGAATTATATTGGGTTGACAATAACTGTGACTTATCCAAGTAAAAACTTTATTGTACACTATCAGCTTTAAACTGATGCGTGTATATAAATTTTGTGCATCTGTGTAATGTTTTAGAACTAAACGTGTAAGTAAAAAAGTCAATGTAGCTGCTTCTTTAAAGTAACGGATGATTTAGCACTAAGCTCTCGGTCCCAGCTGTTAATCGTACTATGTCGGATGCTTTAAGGCGGCCCCAAAACTCCTGACACTAGTTCTGCCTACTACTCCTTACCTACGACCAGTGCAAAAATCAAAATGTAATTTAAAGGACTTTTTAAAGTCCCTTTCTCATAGGTAAAGTTATGTGTTTGAAGGTGTTTATTAAGTCAGTATCATTTCAGGCGTTCAAAAGTTTTAAGGGATTTATTAACTTTGGAGGAATTTCAAATGTTTCTAAGCTACATACATTTGAAGAGCGTGTTTTCTTTGAGTAATAACTGTTGTTTGTTTCTCATGTTCTGTTTAGATTGTATGCGCTTATTTGTATACTCTAGATATAATATCTTCATTTATTATCTAGGTATCTTTAGTGTAGGATGGAGTACGGTAACGATTTTTTTTATCGCGTCCGTTGTGTGTGTACTATGGAATCGGTCTGATGATGGAAATTGAAAGACTTGATTACTAACGATTGATGCAATATATTTAGATAGAGTAGCTAATGATGAATGTCTTTCACTTTTGGTAAAAGAGAGATCACTTTTTAAGTAAATAATGTAAACTGTCTCTTATTTTTATTTGTTTTATTTTTACAGCACTAGATGTCCCCCGCCTCATTGATGTTAAAATGTTATCAGAGCGCCTGGTTGAATCGACGCGTGATCAAAATGCTGGCACTGACTTGGCTCAACGTTTTAGCATTGCAATTCAGAGAGGCAATGCCGCCAGCATGATGGGAACGCTACCCACTGGTAGTGGGCTTGAGCACTTGAGTTACCTATAAGCTCGATGTCTTGTAGGTAATTTAGTACTTTGCTGTACATAGTTTTAGTTTAGTTTTAGGAAATATAGGCAATTGGCCCGTAGTTTTAGAAGGATGGAAAAAAAAGAAAAACAATGTAGCCTATGTATTATTCTCGATATTTATCTACGTTGCAAAATTTAACAAAATCGGTTCTATAAATTCTGCATTATTAAGTAGCAACCCTAAACATCACTCACATTTATATAGTAGAGTGATGGAACGGGTTTAGCCATGCTAGGCAGAACTAAAGTAGTATATTTTCATCTTTGATAGGCTAGCGTATGACCATTGTCGCACCTAATGGTGAATGATGATGTGGTCGAATATATATGTCGGAAGATGGCCAGAGCTATCGGTATCTTTCGACTCAAACATGGCAACGAAGTCACTCAATTATAGGAGTGGTATTCCAAATGACAAAACAATCCTTCACAACACTGATTTTATTGCACAATCACTTTTTTTTAACTCTAATTACAAATCACAAATCAAACATAGCATTTAAACGTTAATTGAAGATTAATTGCACTTTTAGGCAAACGATCAGCCAGAGCATCGGGTGGATACCCGCCTCCGACAAAATCAACCGAATTAATGGCGCCAGTTGGTCGGCTCTGACCTTTCGTTAGTGTGCGACCGCCACGCCGCCTAGCGGCACTTCTGCACACTTGGCCTAGACAGTCAATAAAACTCCTTTAAAAACATAGTTGCCGACATATATATCAATATATAAGTATAGCAAAATGTAGTCCAAGATTGCTAGGGCTACAATGATAATATTTTAAGAATTGGAAGTTCTGCATTCTCTAATTGATATTTTTTATTTATTAATTGAACTACGTTTCTCATTTGTTTGATATCACTAAGCACAAGATTTAATTTAGTGGATGTACCTAATTGGTGGAATATTCAAATTCGCTGATGCGTCTAATTCCAATGCAATGAACCAAAACCCTCAATTATGTAGCTGGCTTCCCATTAATTACAATATAGAGATCAATTTGATCACGCGAAAGCATTCCTATGCTCAACATACCTATTCTTATATCACCAAACGTTTTTTTTTATTTTTTAACTGATAGTCGGTGGTCAAAATATTTTAAGCATCCATGACACAAGCATTTAAACTTGGTGTAAACGTGCTTATATTGATTTTGTATTTTTTTGAGATAACCGGTGTTCTTGCGTTTTTATTTTGAAAATAACGATTTCTCATGAAAACTTATGATAGCAGTTCGCGACAGTTAAAAAAATCTCTAACGAACAGACCCGCCAGGGCCAAGCTTGGGCTATATATATACTCAGAAATAAGACCCGAGCACTCCCTAAGAGCAGGTTTTTAAAAGGTTTTTTTTTCCGATTCCTATTTCTTAGAAAACATCATCTTTATCATACTGTTTTTTTTTTTTTTTTTAGACTAAGCTAGCGTTTGACCACAATCTCACCTGATGGAAAGTGACGATGCGGTCGAAGATGGAGCACGCTTGCTCAGTAAATACCTATTCACTCTCTTCTTGAACAACCCCATATTATAATATTCGGAAAACACAGTAGTAGTATACTAAATATAATCTTTATATTTAAGAATGATGGGGCTTCCTATTTTCGAAAGGATTTTCAGAATATTAACAAGACTTACAGATATTAACTTTCAAAAACTTACAAACTCCACCACTTTCCTTTTTAAAATAAATCTTCCTTTGTAGAATCCATCTTCCATCTCCATCTAAAGTTAATATTTTTTTCGCCATCATTATTACAATAATATCTATCCGAAATGTTTTCCTGCTTTTATACTGATATGAAAAATGAGACGCGTTGTTTGATTAATTTAACCTTATGGCTGCGTCACACAGGATAAACCTGGCTCGAACGGATGCCATGCGGGGACGCGGTTGCGGTCGCCTTTCGTATAGCGGTGCTTACACCCATATTCTATGCAAACCGATCTATTCGATTCAAAGGCGTCCTGTATGGTTGAGCCATTATTCGAGTCCAAACGGATTCTATTAAAAAAAAAAACAGATTGTTATGACGGCGAGTTTGTGTAATAAAAATATATTGATTTTGTTTATATAGCATTAGCCGTGCTAGGCAGAACTATATTCGTAGTAGTTTCTAAAAACTGTTTCAGTATATGACGTCACACGTCCCCGTAAGACGTTAATAATAAGGAAAGGATAATTTGGTCAGGCGAGGCTTGAGTAGCTCAGCGGTTAGAGCAATAGGGCATGACACCCTATGGCCGCGGGCTCAAACCCCGCCTCAAGCGATAATTTTCCTTTCTAAATTTATCAATATAATAAAAATATATTCGAATCTAGTACAAAATATATGAAAATACCCGTTTTTTAGTTTACCGTTAGGAGTTTTCAAGTCAAGAGTCAATAGGTATATTCTAGTCAAGCATGCTACATTTTGAGCCGCATCATAGCTTTTCATCAGATTTGATAGTGGTCAAATGCTTGCATTTGTAGCAAAAAATAGCGAATACTCTATCATTGCGCTTCCCTTAGGTATTTGTTGAGCAAATTCAAAAGAACAGAAAAGTGAACTTTGACATTCACGAAAGAGCTTATAAGGAAGCTGATACCGACTTTGTAAATTCTCTGAATTTTGACGCCATTCGCAATAATTTCTGGTTGGCTGGAAATGAGAGGAACCAGTTAAGATAAGCCCAAGGATTTCGTGAATTTTGGTAAACAAGCGGTGTAGGAAATTTTGTTCCTTTGCAGGTATATATTTTTTAACTTTTTGCTTTTATTTTGTTTCAAAATTTTCTGCTTCCGTTCATATTTTATATGAAAACTTTCAGATGTTGTTGGTACACCAAAACTTTGACTAAAAATTATTGTTGAAATTTACTGCTTTTGTTTATACGCGTATGGAAAAAAAATGTTTTCCCATTGGGAATTGAACCCGATAAAGGCAGCCGCTCAGACAATAACTTAAATGTTGTTTGCTTACTAATATTAATAGAATACATTACAATATTTCGTTATTTTTTTTGTTTTTTATTTTAATATTGGCTTCGCAATCTTGTGCATTTAGCCAGAGTCAAGTAATAATATATTTCAAGTTTATTTCATATTAAAAGTCCTAGTCACAAGTCACAGTCAAAGTCAATGTCCAATCATAGCCATCTTGCTCTAGTAAAGTGGTAAAAACTTTACTAGAACTTCTATTGGAGTTTTGAAGCGAAGGCGAAAATCACGTTTTTCAACTTTATATGATTTGCCTCCACTTATGCTCGTTTACTAAGTATTAACGGTTAATAATCTACCATTATTACACATTAGCACTCAAGAATCACAGGTTTTGGAAATTATACAAAATCAACAATTTCACTTTCGCGGCAAAACTCCTGTTTCGTTTTTGAACATTGATGATATTTATTATAATTATGTCACATAACGACAATAAATAAAAAAAAGTTGTACAATAGTCGGCCTTATCACATTAAGCGATTTATAAACGGCAAACTTTGGATCATAATATTTTTATTAATTGTCTTTATTCAAAACTTGTAATGAGGTGAACAAAATAAAAAAAATGTTGGTTGTGCCAATTTTGCTAACATACGAAAACAGATTTTAATAGACATAGATAACTTAAACGATAGTTTTCATTCTAAGATATACAATAGTACTTAAATATTCTAGACCCAATAAAAATAAACATACAAAGCACTATATTGATATAAGAATAGCAAGCGATGACGTAACCATCCCCCAAGCGCTGTTTGCCAACCCGTCATAAAGAATTAAGTAAGCGACCACGGTCACAGAAACAACTTTACTTATCCATTATTCACTGAGAACCATAGCATCATAACAGAAACGTTTCGCACAAAAAAGGCTTTCGTCACAATACAGCATTATGTAAGAAAGAGAATTGGGTCACAAGTGCGTTTTGTATTCGGCCACCCTTCCGCGCCATGACTTCGCGAATACGAAACTCGAGAATAATATCGCGTTATTGTTTTTCCGGTATAGGAACAAATATATTTGTGCGCTAGTTTATAGCACTCGTAGCGTGGTATTCTTGGTCGAATGTAACAGATTTCCAAATTATATATCGTTTTAAAAATACTATAATATCAAACAATACTATAATAACTTAATTGGGTGGCGTTCGCATTCTAAGCAGGGGGTTCGGGTTTGGATCCCGGCGGGAACACAAGTTTTCTCCCCAAGGAAAATTTGTGTTTCTGGTTCTGGTTGTGATTATGTGTGAGGTGTGAATGTTTCCGGCACCCACGACACAAGTCATCGAACTAAGTGTGGGGCTGTGAGTGTAAAAGCGTTTTTTGTTTATTAATGCCTTAATCCGCCTGAAGGTAAGTGATATGTGGGGGTAAGACTCTTTTGCGGAGACCGCTTGGGGCACTATTTCGGATTGAAAGGCAATGTCTTCAGTGAAATTACAGGGCATAATGAGAATTAACATCTAATTTTTTTTCTTAATTTCGCCGTTTTTTTTATATTTTTTGACATCTCATATCTAAGGGTGACTAAAGTAGTGCTTCGCCGCCTGATTGAACTATTTTAATTAAAAAATCTAGTTGGCACTGAAATGTGATGCGCAAGCGTGACACTTACCATCATACGAGTGACTTGCCCGTCTCATCACTCAATTACATTAAAAGAACCAATCACCCGTCTCCCAAGAATATCATCATCACCTCCATTATAATTGAAAAATACTAGTGCATTAAATACAGAAATAATAAACAAGACGAAAGTACAGAAACTAAAACCCGATACCTGACCCGACCCCCAGTAATTGGGTTTGTTCTAGTATACGAGTAAAACAAAAAAAAAACTACGTTATATGTTATAACTATAAAATTATGATTCATATTACATGCGTTGCTAAAATCTTAAGTCTCCTTTTTTTCGCCGTATACGGGTAATATGATTTATTTGCACGTTTCTCCTGATCTATTTTCAAATACTCGGAAAAACGAAACTCAAGAATATCACGTTACATATTGTTTTTCGGAATGGAAACAGGATGTTTGTCGATCTTGTCACAGTGCCTTAGATTGCATAGTATATGTGTACGTTATCTGTAGGTATAATATATGTTTAAGCACCGTAAATACACGTAAAAAATATGAAACAAAAATCATTTTCAGGAATACGTCACTCGGGTTTGGTAAAGTACTAGGCAAACATAAACATAAAGGAGGTAATGGTTTGGTCAGTAAGTTTAAGTATGGTTTTAAAGTGCTATGCAAACATAAATGTGAAAAAGGTAAAATGCTTTATTTTTTTTTAAATCTTTACTACGCTTGCTTAGAATAGTATACGTACTCGTAAGATCACAAGCAAGGAGAATACATATTCTAAGTTTTTTTATACACGTACATTTTTACGCGTAGAGTGCAAAGATAATGGTAAAATTATTTCGAACGCTGCGTGCTAAAAACCAATGACTTCTTATGTAATGTACCAAATATGTACTATTAGTACATGCTAATGTAAACTATCGTCTTCACTACGTCAAAGCTACCTAAAGCTCAATATAATGTTGGGATATTTATTGCACAAGTCGTTTGCCAAATTCACGATGTCACATAACACAGGCATGTTCACATAACATCGGTATGTTATGTGTTCTGTCTGCGGCAAGGCTTCGAGTAGGTATCCAATATTATTGTCAATATACAATATATTTGCGCGTAGTTATGTTACATTATCTATGTACTGTATAAGATGTCGAAATTATAGCGCTCTATTATTTACGCTTTGTTATTCTTTTGCGATTACTGTGTAAACTTAGTACAACACTGTAACTAATAATTGAGAGTATTTACCATACACTCAATTAATTAATTACAGTGTTAAAAATTTAAATGTGATGTTTTATTACATATCATTATTTCTATCACAATAAAGAATATCAACAATGACTTTAAAAATGTATTTCATAGGAGCATTCTTGCTCATATTCTTCAACAATTTTTCAACCGACTTCAAAAAAGGAGATAGATAGGTAAATTCTTTATTTGCACACCAAAATAAATAACACTTACAAAGAAATCTTAAATAAAACATAGGAGCACAAAGGGCGGTCTTATCGCTCAAAGCGATTTCTTCCAGACAACCAAAGGGAGATGATAAAAATATTACAAACAGAGTCGGTGGTGTACCTCGACACAAATTTAAATTAATAAATGTACTTATACATACTTATTAATATTACATACATAATATACATAGAGGTTGTCAATTCAACTGTATGTTTTTTTGTATGTATGTTACGCGATATCTCCGCCAGTTATGAATCGAATTTGATGATTTTTGTTTGGTATAGAGAGAGAGAGGTGGTCTTCAGAGGTGGTCCCATATACATTTTATCGAAATCGATCCAGCCAAAACCAAAATATAAGCGTCGAAGTCGGTTTTTTTAAGCTTTGCGTGCGTTTAATTATTAGACTACCTCTTGTCTTACTTTTATACACACGTATTTTATCAAATTAAAATTGAAATATCTTTATTCTTTATTTTATAGTTACAATTATTATGTCAACAAATAATAAAATGATATTTTTAGGTATGATTAATGAAGAATATTCTAAGCTGAACTGATTTGAAACATAAGTAAAATTAAAGTAATATCAGGTATATTAATTTCAATAACAGATATTAGTATTTTCGAGACTCAAAGGTGGACTGGACTGTATAGCCAACAGTCTAGCTACCTTTTGACCAGACGGACTTGCTACAAAGGAAGAAATACACAACATTGACTTTTTGTTTGCGGTCTGTACGTATGTAACTTTTATTGCATCTCTATGTTGCCCATGTATGAAGTACCAATTTTAAACCGAAAATACATAAAGGATTTGCTTAAGAACGCACCTGGCTGGAACAGAAGGCGTGCGGGGTTGCGGGCGTGATTGCTTACACTACAACGGTACCTCTCGCCCGCGACCCCACACGCCGTCTTCTTCGAAACAAATGCGTCTTTGTGGCGAAGCCTTTAAAATCTCCACACCGACATCGTGAATAAATCCTTATCTTTTGTTGTGTATTATCTAAATACATTTATCATACCATTCTTTGGGACTCTCCCTTATCCTGATACCTGATTTTGAATAAGATAGAAATAAATTCAGTTATGGTAAACAATTCTGATTTATAAAGGTTATATAGGAAAAACTGTATATGTAAATATGAGATAAACAGCATCTTTATGTTATCGTATATCTGAGAGGCTATATGTTTTCCTAAGTTAACTCAAGGGTAAATCACATACACGACATGTTCGATATGTTTATTAACTTTCGTTGGGAACAAAATGAAGATATTTTGAAAATGATTGAAATTTTATATCGATCTACCAATACCTGAGTCTCGGCTTTCGGGCAACGTTATCAAGTCCAGAGATTGTCTATCTAAGTAAAACCTATGCTGCCATTGGCCTCGATTCTGATGTCAAACACTAAATTAAATGTAAACTATTCCTGTCTTTTACAAAATAGGAACACAAGACAGAGATAGCATACTGCTGTGCTGTCAAGTTAGTCAGAGCTTAGATGTCTATGCAAGCTTAGTCGAGTATGTTATTGGTGTTGACTAAAACTAAAAACACGCGCCTTTTTGCTTTTGCTGTTCATATTTTAATTGATAAACTAGCGTGACAGCATTCAAATGTATGCTATCTCTGTCTTGTGTTTCTATTTTGAAAGAGACAGGGATAGTTTAAATTTAATTTAGTTAGTGCACATCAGAATCGAGGCCATTGTCTTACAATTACGTGTCAAATTAGTATTAGGCCCTGTTAAGTTATAGTTTGGAAGTGAGATGCTATCTTTTATGCCTTCAAAAGATACAAAAAGTCTTACCTTGCACAGGAGTGTAAATATTCATGTAAAGGCAATCTTCACTCTGATTCTTCAAACGAGGCAACAGTCTCCTTAAGTACTCCAGCCTTCCTTTGGGCATCCTCTCCAAGACCAAGGTTTCATTGGAGATGTCTGGAAGCTTCTGGGGACAGACTGGGCCCATCTGGTCCACGGTCTTGACGTCGTCCCAAGGTGCTGGAGCTCGTGTTGGAGCAAACCTGCGAAAAAATTGTTATTTGTAAAATTTTAGCTGGCAAAAGAGTATATTGCTCTATATTGCTTTTCATGGCCGTAGGGCATTTTTTCAGGCTCGCTAGCTTGCTACGCTGTATCAGAATAATGTTTTCTCATCCACAAAAAGAATTCTCATTGCCAGATATTCAAACGAGCAGTGTGCAAATACTTCTGTATTTTAATGAAAATACAGGGCATTATGAGAACAGCTAATATCTGAGGGCGACGAGTGCTTTGCTGCGCAGGGTTTTGAACTATTTAATTTCTTAATTACTATAGGTAGCACTGAACTGTAATGAGTAAGCAGTACGTTTACCATCTGGCGAGTAACTACGTCTTGTCTCTCAATTACAAAATAAAAAATTGGCGCCAAATCACTAATATATGTTGTCATTGCCTTGTAATACGTTGTTAAACACATCATCACTTAGCAACTCTAGAGATCAAATAATATCTTAGAAGACATAAAACATCGAAATTAATACCGTGGTTTATTAATTAGTCCCATGTTTTACAACAAGCGGACACAAATTCCTTGTCTGAATGTTGTAGAAGTACGGTTCTGGAAGTTTCTGATTGCCCAAATACAAGTATCTTGGGAATTTCTGATTAGGAATTTAGGCTTAGCTACAAAGGCTAATAGTATTTTGAAATCCTTATAAGTAATTAATTTATTTGACTTATCTATCTTTGGAACAATATTTCCTGGAAATAAAGCAATGATAATTTATATAATAAATAATATAGTATACAACCTGTAACAAAAAGGTGTAGTAATACTTGGTGGTGTGTATGTGTATCGTGCCAGGAATCGTCTGCCAGAGAACGAAAATCGAAATCGGACATAATTTTTTCCGTACAAAAATTAAAAAATATTTTTTTGGCTACCCTACGATTACATCTGTGGCGCGTGACCTTGACCTTTATTATGGCCCCCACTGTCCGACGTCTAGGTCCAAAGCTATGTGGTGTAGAACGGTAGCTGATATAATATGGTTGCAAATGACATAATTTTTTAGTAACTTTAATTCATCATAACTCAATATTAATGGTGCTGCCGCGAATGCAGAAGTTCCTGTAAGACTCCATACATGTAGCTCGATGTGTGACTTGAGTATTACTACACCTTTCTGTTACACATTGTATAATAAATATAATCTATATAAGTAATGTACACTCAGTTTCTTGTTCTAACAAAGTTAATGACAAGGTTATTATATCTTTATTTAATTTAATATTTATTTATTTATTCACTAACAAAGTGTAGGTACATTACATCAGGTAGGTTCTTACTAATAATAGCTCATATCTAAGGCAAAAGTATCCCGATGAGTCTTTGTCCACAGCACTAGGTCTCTTCCGAGCCTGTATTGCTGAGCAACAACGACTCTCTCAGGTCACTACAACCAATACAATAAGTATTTTAATAATATTTATATAGCTAATTAACTTATGTAGGTATAACTAGTATAACAATTTTAATAATCCTCTACAGATGTGTGTAAGGTTTTACATCATCATCATTATCATCAACACCAATTTGTATTTTTGTAACCATTACGTTCCGCTATTTTATATTAAAATATGCATCAAGGTAATTGGTATACCTAAAATTGATTTTGAGTGTAATGTTCTGTGTGTCATATATGTATTTTCTTTCTTTCTTTTAAAATCTATAAAGTTCACGAGAAACGTTTATTAATTGCATGTTGAAACCTCTAAGAGGTTCGATTACAAACATCAATTCACCAAATGGATGCTAGTGATCGAACTTATACGAACGGCAAGAAGGAATGCGTCCCTACGGACAAAGTACTGAACATTTTTTCCGGTCTCTGCGGCCGTGACTAAATGTACCGTGAATCCCTATGGATTGGAGTCGTCAGTGGGAAGTACTAAGGATGACTGTTGGGCTTTAGCCCCTGACCATAAGGCGAAACTTCCTATTTAAAGAACATTTAGTATAAGTAAAGAAATTAGGTTAAAAATATATTTTCTTAATATTTTTAAAGTGCAGAAATAAAGTTTTTGTCTCTTTGACGAATATAAACAACCGCATCCTATGACATAAAGTTTAGTAAACTGTTTGAAAATAATGATATAGTTGAGCTAAAATTGCTGGGTTTGTTGTGAACGTTGTAGATATTCACAGTTTTAAAAACCGTTGCTGTGAATATTGTAAAAAAAAATTATGGTATTCGTTCAATTTTTATTTTATAAATAATTCAACAAAATTTTAGTCCAAATTATTTTATGATTGAATCCTTATTACGCCCACATTTCTCGGCGTAAACATTGTGAAGAGTCAGCTGAAATACGATGTTTTTCTTACATACGTTCGTGGGATTCGGAAATAGAGTTTGGCAATTTGAGAATCCGTATGTTGGACTCCCTCTGACTTTCTAAAGTAAATAATTAAAAAAGTGCAAACTACAAAACATTTGCTGATAAACTTTTATAGAAACGTGATTTGCTTCAGGAGTAAAAAAAAATTAGCTTGATGCTATAAATGAAGTCTTGAATTAGAGTCTTACCCTACATATCTCATCTCTTATCTACATTAATCACGCTTAATAGCGACAAATTTTTTTATTATTACTTATTATTAGGTCCTCACAAAGCATAATTCAATTACTAAAATAAGTAAACATGTTTTTTTTTCATAATAAAATTCAGATACGTTGTCGTTGTCTAAGTTCGATAATTTCATCTAACGGCAAATCAAGGTGAGGCAGTCGCTTGAGGCAGATAAATTGAGCTCAGTGACGTATGTTTTAGGGAAAGCCTTTGTTCAAGAGAGACCATGCGTTGATTATTGTCAACAGACGGTTCATCCGTAGTGATGGCATAATCATCAGTCAATGTCGGCTCATTTCTAAACATAAGCTTTTAACAAAACCTTCAACTGAGTTTGGTTGACGTGCTACCAAGTAAATGCTAGTTTAATCAGTTAATCAATAAAAAAATGAATCTTTTCTCATGAAGGTATTTGTCCGAATTACTCTTTCAATTTTGTTTTTTTAACAATGCGTTGGAGGACACGTTAAGTTGTCAGTCCTGGTTGTTAGTCATAAGACTTGGAGTTCTTCGCCAGACTTAGAATCTGATTTTTTTACATTCTGAAAGCATCTGGCACGACTTTTAATATACGTATTGGATGCTTTTAAAAGGTTTAAAAATCGAGGCTTCAATCTACTCCTATCCACTAGTCCACTCAACAAACAAGCAAACAATACATGGTAGCCACAACGTCACTTTACAGCAAGTGAGAAAATGGTCACATTAAAACTTAATTTCTTTAAAAACTCCCTTGGTTGACTCCAAGGGAGTGGAGGACGTCACAAGATGTTATCTTGTGGGAAATATTAAGGTTAAAGTGCAGTATATTTAAAAATAGTTTTTTTTTAAGAAACCAGTAGGTATTGCATGATCAATAAATATACTACGAGTATATATAAACTACGGGCCAAGGAAATGTAGGTATATTTTTCCTAAAACTAAACTACCATAATCCTGGCGGCATTGCCTTTCTGAATTGCGGTGCTAATACTTTGGGCCAAACACGTACCAGCGTTTTGATCACGCGTCGCCTCAATCAGGCGCTCTGATAGATTTTTGATAATAAAATGAGCTCCTAGTCCCCATGGGTCCAGTGTCTCAACAAAAAACGGCTTAAATATGTAACTACTGCCAAGGTTTCTATATTTTCGCCGTTTGCGGTGCTTTACCGAAGTTGCCGCGACGCCAACCCCATTCTGTAATTCAGGAAAATGTGACGGAGGTAAAGTATCGACACAAGTTGCATCCCACAATAAAGGCCGTCCCATTTTCAATTGAATTAAAGTCATGCTGTCGGGTTTTTTACCATCGTCTCGCAACAGACCATTCGGTTCCAGAATGGCTGGAACATTGGCGCTGGTAAAAGCCCGGCGAATGATATCGTTGAGGCTGGTGTGGCGGGAAATTTTGCCAGCACTTTTCTGGCACGAGAAGCCGTGGTGACCAAGCTGGTCAACAGCAGTACCACACTGACTACTATAGGCAACATAGCACCTTGCACCCAAATGTAAGCATATAGCGAGACGGAAAGCAGTCGGATTTATAAGTGTACCAGTATTAAAAGATGGGGTGGCCTGCAACCAAAGCCCTGACTCCCATACAGAAACACAGTCGGTATATGGGCATGCCAATCTCCCATGCGCTATATACCTAAGCCTCCTAGTTTTACAGGTAAAGAAGCTTACGACCAATCATTATCATCTATGTCAATATTCAAAACCGATATAAGAGTATTTTTAACCGATACAAGGAGCATACCATGATTCCATAGCGGACATTATCTTAAAGAATACGTAAATTTTGGGACAAATCTAATAATCGTAAAAGGCAGTGTTAATTTTTAGCAATCTGTCGGAAGTATTTTTTATGAGTTGATTTTTTGCAAAACCGATAGTTTGTCTAAACAGTAATCGCAAACAAAAATTTCGCATTTCGGAAAATTTAGTTCAAGAACAATCTCAATTTTGAATTAATCGATTAGTTGGCATAAAACTGATACTTCAACATCACTCTTTAAATTAAAAAAACGTAACTCCCTCCACTCCTTATAATTATATCCACATTTATATAATTACTAATTTGCTGGCACTCGAACAAAGCAATTTCACTAATGAGCTTTTGGTTTTCAACGTCTTACTGAATACGGCATCGAACAAAAACGGCTCCTTCCTGACATTAATTTAAATTTTCACTAATTGGACATTCATGAAATAATAACGGGAAGCAGGAAAATAACTAAATTTGTTACTTGACAACGTCCTGTTTACGAATGGGAGGAAAACAAGGAAATTGCCAATCATTGGAAAATAACTCGCGGGGGATAGGAAGTTATTATGATGATCCTCGAAATTGTTTGTAATAGTCAAATTACACATCAAATTCACAACTCAAATAATATCCAATAACTTATTTATTTCACAATTCTGTTTTTGTTTAAGTAGAATAGAAGGTAACTAATATCGATGGTAATTGTCGGTGTTATTTTTTTAGCCACTACTTTATGCAGTAATACAGCTACCAGTAGGTTTATGGGAGTACAACAGATGCCATATTATTGTATTTTTCTATAAAAACCTACTCCTGAAGTATTGAGACAAATTCAAGTTGTATTATTTTGGACAAATGAAAAAAGGACAATCAACGACACAAACACAAGCTATGCATATATTGTACAGAGTTGTAAACCAACCCTTGCCATAAATAATAATTTAAACGTAAGTTAAGCTTAAAATAACCGACTTCACCGCTTGTTAATAAATGTTATCGTAATCGATCAAGCCAAAACCAAAATATGGTTTTGGGTTTATACGGGACCGCCTCTAAAGTATAATCTACCAAACAAAAAAATAATTATGAGAATCGGTCTACAAATGGGGGAGTAATCGGTGAACATACATAAAAAAAACGTACAGTCGAACATAGTACCTCCTCTTTTTTGAAGTCGGTGAAAAGGAGAAGAAACTGGTTCTCGAAACACAATGTAAACTATATTAAGAACCAGAAGCTTCAGAATCTAAAAATTAAATCTGTTTATTTTTGTCAATAAATGTTTGATCGATTTATTTACATTGTTTACCTAATTTAGAGCTCGAACTCTATAAATCAAAATTATAATAAAACCTTTGAAGGCACAAACATTTGAGACTCACCTATTTGATCCAGTAGGTGGCGTAGCATACGGAACACCAAGATACGCTTCCACTGGCTTCAAGTACTTATGTTGGTCCATCGGCATTATCACACCTTGCAGTTTCCCGTACCTAGTCCCTATCACTCTAGTCCTTAACATAGAATTCCTCCCACTAAAGTTACAGTTTGTATTCTCACTTAAAAATAACACTAACAATAAAATTAACTTCACTTTCTCTGTCAAATTTAATTTAAACTGCCTAATCTGAACCACTTGTATATTAACCCCTGTTAAGTACTGCTTTATTGAGTTGCAAAGGTGAAGTGGCAGTCTGTTAGTGGCCATTTTACTGTATATCACCTTTGCAGACCCATCTCTTTCGGTCTTGTATCATTAATATAATTTGCTATGACATTTTGGAGCGTATTGTTTGGCTACGATGACACATTTTTGATTAGCACTGCCATTGTCGGATCTGTAACAAGAGAAAAATCATTTTAGATTTAATATCAGATGAGAGGATTATTTGTATAAATAAAATGATATATTTTTATCAAATAAGTAAAGTAGGATTATATAATGACCAGGAGATGGCCTATTTGGAATAAGTACCTATCTTAAAGAAAATGGCATCTTCTTTTTAAAATTTTAATTGTTTTTACTTTTAAATATTGAATGAACATGCCAGATTTAACAAATAAAGGCATAGGTTGGTAATAAACAAAATCTCGAAATCTATAAATAATTATACTGCAGAAAAAATATAATAAATCACCCGATTTTTTTTAAAGCCCTAAAACTGTTATGATAGCATTAAGTCAGTGCTTTTAACGCCATGGATTCCGGGTTCAATTGTGGTAAGAGTACAAATTCAATCTTCAGAGAAAATTGTGCTTTTGGTCCCAGGTTCCAACACTCATTGCACATGTCTTTGAACTTAGTTTGGGGTTGTTAGTGCGAAATGTATATGTTGTATACACTTTTCATAAGGGCTATATTTTTCATCAAACAAACTCATAACGAGCTTTGAAATCGCTTTACTTTCCGGGAGATTACACTCAACAAAACAAAAATAAACATTCACACGTAAATTTGCGTTTCACAAAACAATAGCTGTAATTCTTCCTCAACGTGCCTTTTGTAAGGCTTTGTATTTACAAATTGAATATCTATACACGAAAGGGCTTTACTTTTTCCACCCGCATTATTAATTCAGGCTAACGACCGGCAGAGGTTAGCAGGGTTTTAGTAGGAACCTGT
Source organism: Lomographa bimaculata (assembly GCA_948107665.1). Taxonomy (NCBI): domain Eukaryota; kingdom Metazoa; phylum Arthropoda; class Insecta; order Lepidoptera; family Geometridae; genus Lomographa; species Lomographa bimaculata. The sequence continues at coordinate 2,562,023 of OX403588.1, read as the reverse complement.
TTTAGCTTGATAAAAATTCAGGGTAGCATCAATGTACAGAATACTGAAAACAGGGTCATAGGTATGTAAATTTAATTTAACAATTAATACCTAAAACAGTGATACAGATTTACAGACATTGGCAGTATAAATGCACTGCATCCAAAGACCCGTAGAAAGAGAATTCCTGTACTGTCGGATCAAATACACAAAGACACTGAGTGGCTCTGATATTAGTTATTTTTAAAGCAGGCTTGTACTATTCCTACATAAATATTAGGTCTTAGTTATGACCTCTTGGTTATGACCTTGAATAATGTCTCAACCTAAAAGATCAGGTAGATTTATTAGTTAATACATAGATAAGCCGTATACATTAAAAAGAACCCTAGTGTATTTATATTATATATTTATCTGCGTGTATGATAAAGGCAAATGTTATCTTTATTTCGTTATCAGTTGTTAAAGCTCAACGCTTACAGGCGAAAAAATGCTGATTTTTAACACAGAGTTGGATAAAAATTCATGGTCCAATCATGACTACATGCTACGCCTGGCAATTTTTATACTTATTGTTATTTTGCGTGGAGTCGTGCGAAATTTAATCAAGGTACAGCATCTCATGAAACTTCCGTGTACATTGTTTATGAACGTTGTTATTTTTGTATTAAGCATGCAAATAAATTACAATATAATACTACAAAAATCCGTACAGTCATTGTACAATCATGATTGTACAATATATATTGTATATTTATTGTACTGTGCACAGTAGTAATAATTAAACGTACCTTGATCAGATTTAATGTATTAAACACGCGTTATTGACGATAACTAAAGAAATCGAGATCAGATCTTGATCAAATTTAAATGAAACCACATGGGAAGCATCAGCTTTCAAATAAAAATATAATCAACAAAATCGGCTTACAACGAAAAAAAGTTATGAGGTAACTTTTGAAGTCGGTTAAAAACGAGAACATCATCAATGTAGTCCACGGAATACTCATTATTGAGGATAACTCAAAAACTTCTACTCAGTTCTTGATCTAATTTAATTGGGACCACATGGAAAGCACCAGCTTTAAATAATCATTAAAATCGGCTCACAACGAAAGAAGATATCAGGTAACACACATACAAAAAAAATACAGTCGAATTGAGAACTTCCCCTTTTTTAAAGTCGGTTAAAAAAGCTAGTTGACTATATTTTCTGAAATTATATAATAGTTTTGTGAATCTTTACAGTAATTGAGCTTATTAAAAGCAGAGCTAACTTGAAAAAAGCCAACAGGTACCTACTATGTTCATTATTGTTGATTATACTGGCGGCATTGCCGCTCTAAAGAGAATTTAAAATTAGAGAGGTTGAGCTAAATAAGTACGTAAAAAAAAAATGAGTTTTTTGTATCCATGAGCTTAATATCGAACTGCTTATAAACGTGACCACTGGCCTACTATGACGAAGTTGTAGGCAAATACCCCATTTTGTGTTTCTGGAAAATGTGACAGAGCTAAGGAGTCAACGCAAGTTGTATCGCACAAAGTTCCATTTTACATGAATCAGGGTCATTCCGTCAACTCTTTTACCATCGTCACGCATCAAAATATTAGATTCAAGAATCACTTGAAATGTATTATTATTAACTGATATAAAATAGTAGTTAATAACCTCACTATATCCAGATTCATATGGAAAATATATCTTTTAGACCGAATTTGGTCAATCAAGTTGTTATTCACTAAAATGTTAGTTCAATTATCCTAATTCACTATCACATAAAGTTCAAATATAGTTAATAAATAATCAAGTAATCATGTTTGAGTAACATAAAGCCCTTTATCTGCCATTCAACTATCATTAACTGAGTAGGTCAATTATCTTAATTAAAAATCACCTTGAGAGGAACAATGATATGATGAATAATGGCTAAATAAGCTAGTCTAATAAATAACAAAATAAATAGTCCAAATTTCAGTACCCATAGAAAATAATTATTTTACTCCCACAAAATAATTCAACATTTTGAATGTACTCTTTACATTCATTAGGTTGCTTTGGTTACTGAAACTCCTTTTTTGGTTAATATAAACATGATTAAAATAACAAATGTATGCCATGATAATGATAGGAAAATATTATTTCTACTAATTGACTTCATAAAAATAACGGTGTTCTCATTTCCACTAATATTTTATTTAAGTTTATGCCATTACGTTTTTTGCATACGTAAACAGATTAAGGAATAGAAGTGGTGTGGAGCCATAGGTATTACATACCTTTTCAAAAGATTTAACAAAATAGATGCATAGATTTAATATAAGATTCTAAAGAAGTAAATCCTGAGTTTGAGTCTACATCTTAGGTCATTTTCAGCGCGTTACTAAGTTTTATTTAATATTACAGCGGTAAACAGAATATAATATTATTTTGACATGTATTGTTTTAACGCGTATAAAACCTCTCCTCAAGTATTATTGACCGGAATAACGCATAATTACCACTGGCGCATGCTCTTCTCGTCTCTCAATGTTGTAAACATTGCTTATCCATATTATAGCATGACAAATTTGTTCGAACCCGAGCCCATACAATTGAAACTCATTTTCCTTAACTTTATTCCCTATCGCAAATATGCGAGGATATATAAACAAGGAATCATTACATTTTCAACAACCCCTAGATAACCTACCTAAGTATTAAATAAGTACATTCAAAAATATTCAAAGAAGTCCGATCTAAAAACTCATTTTCAACTCCTTCAAGCTCCGAGCCAACATCAGAAGTGGGATTGCAGAGACGTTAAAAAAGATGACAAATGGCTTATTCGATATTCCTTCGGGACGTTACGAATAAATCAATAATGTTCCCATTACACAGAATATGAATTCTGAACGAGGTAGCGTCTCGTTAGGGGACTTAGCATTCGGTATACTTGTTTAAATATTAAGGAGGTTTAGAATGAGGTTAAGGTTTAAATAGCAAAAGCGTCTACTACCGCTCTAACAGGTACCAAAGCGATCTCAATTACTACGTTCTAATCTTGTTAATAATTTACGTCATATTTAACATATATTATTGAAACTTATTAATAGAATTATATTAGGGATTCAATTTGTTGTTTGTAACATCCCAAAGAAAACAATTTGATAAATAGAAGACTAAATTATAATTTTTAAAGTTATATCTATATGGGGAAAAATATAAAGTTTGTAAAATAATACCTATAATGTATAACAATTATTTAATTTTGCACACTATATTTGTGGAGAATTCATAAAATTACCATCTACTTAGAGCAATGTTGTAGATCGTGATACTGTTAAATATTATGTACTTGATTAAAATGCGAAAAGATAATAATTAAAAAGATATTAAAAATAACTTGAAATTCTCTTTACGCTACTATAATGAAAAATATAAAGAATAAATATGCTATAAAGATGATTATAATAAACAGTGATGTTTCTAAAGACATTGTCCCAATCGCCAATAATGTTTTTCGTATACGTTGGCATGTTGGAAAGAAGCTAAAATAAAATTTTCTCTACCGTCTTACTTATTTTAATTATAACAACAATAGGGATCCATATATTATTTTGTTAGAAAAATGACAAAACTTTTCATATTCAAGCAACATAAAGCCAACCAAAAATTCAAATTCAGATCCGAACTTTCAGCATTTCAACGAAACGTGCATCCTACTTTATCATTCCACGTTTTCACTTATCAATAGCAAAGCTAGCGCCATTTAGCGGCCTTTATACCTTTTTATATTGACCTGAAAAAATCACGATTGTGCTCCAATCCGAATGCAAAATACTCACGTGCCAAACATAAATCTTTGTAGAATATCAAATACTGCGAAACTATGATTTCGTATGTAAATCTGGCTGTTTTATTATGCCTATGAATTGTTTTTGGAAACGGTTTTTGGCAATGTGGATTTGAGTGGGTGCTGTGAGCTGTTTTCATTTGATACGAGTAATATATTACGAGTATGTTCATTTCTGGTTGTTTATTTTTAAGGACTTTGCATATTCCATAATTGTATCTTTTGTTGCAACTATTTAATCAAAATATCTTGTTATTGCATGACCGCGTTCACTTCGCTGGTTTTCAACGTACGCGGCTTTTGAAGTACAGATTATGTATTATATGTAATAGAAACCTATAATAGCGTTGATATTATATTAGTTAGATACATTATAAAAAAAAACAGTTTCATTCACCACATCGTTCAATGTAAATAGAAACTGACTTTTAGCATCGTCATCATCCACAGTCCTTTTGATATCACTGCTAGGTGTTAGGCCTCTCTCATATCCTACCATTTGCTTTGGATCTGTGCTAGTCTTGTCCAGGTTCAACAATTTTAACAATATCATCAACCCACTTTACTGCTGGACGTTCAACGCTGTGTCTGCCTTGTCCTGGGTACCACTCTATTAATACTTTGCGCCGCCTGACGTCTCTGAATTCTATACTTTAATAGAATCTACCATTAAATACTGTAATGAAAATGATTATTTGAGAATATAATTACACAAAATTACTTATCCCTGTTCAACGCTTGGAACCGACTTGCGAAAATGGCTTTAGACCACTGTAATAATGCATTAAATGTTTTTCTTTATTTAGCGTACTAGTACGCACCGGGTATATGTTAGTGGTCCTATAAGAAAATGTACTTAATCACTTAGAATCACACGGAACAACTTTTAGGACATAGGTACGAAATAAAATCAAGTGAAGTTAAATAAGAGCTTGTAGTAAAATAAAATTTACCCAATCTACAATTCCACTGACACTCATCATTAAAACAAATCTGAGATATAAAAGAAACATAAAACATAAAGGATCTACCTTCACGTCACGAGCGTGTCTACAGAAATGGCTAGAAATTTAAGTATTTCGAGAATTCCAAGCACTGCCGAGTTCCAAGACTCAGTAGCGTCGTAAAATTTAATTCCTATTTTATTGTTGCAAGGATTCGTAATAAAGTTAAAATTGCCGGAGATGGAGCTGACTGGAAAATAGAAAGAAACTGTTCCGCATGCCGGTGTTGGCAGGTTAGAAATGGAATTTGTGTTTTAGCCGGATAAAATTAAATTCTAATTATTTTTCTGTGTCTGTAAAACATTATGATACTTGAGTTTTTACAATCGCAGGAAGTTATTATTGCTATCTGAAATAAATAATCAAATCTGCAATATCTGAAATAAAAAGAAATAAATAATAAATTATATAAAAAATCTACCAGTACCTATAACAACTATACGTGCATATAAATAAGGTATAATCGTACCTTATTTATATGCACGTATAGTTGTTATAGGTACTGGGAAACATTATGTCAACTACTATTTTTTAATTATTTCATCACAAACAAAAACAAGATAAAATAATATTTGAATCTGTTGAAATATATATAATCGTATCATTTTTTATATAATTTATACCGTTTTATCGTTATTTTTTTGATGCAGTTTTAATTAAGATAGATAAACTCTTCATTGAACACCTTAATTAGGACAAAAAACAAAACAAAATTATTATTTACAAAAAACAATATTAGAAAATTAAAGAAAAAAATATTTTAAAGAATGCATGAATCTAAGAATAATAAATTATAATATACTTAATAATAAGTAATGATAAATGTTGTTAAGTAATGAATTAAATTAAATTAAGTAATATTAAGTAATGATAAAAACCATGTTAAAACAATAAGTTTTATAAAAAACTTTCAAGAAACTTTTTCCAATGTCGGGAATAAAAGAAAATAGAAGCATGCTGTAATGTAGGCACGCCAGGAATTTGGCAAATTTGAAACTTTTGAACTATACTTTAACTTGGTAAGATTATGTTATTTAAATATCTATAAAGTAGCATCTCTAATTCAGAGACTGACAGAGTGTCATCATTTTACGGTGATGGTCGCTTTTTGACAAATTAGATTTTGCCGACTGAAAATTTGTAATTCTGTCAGATTTATAACGAGGAATTTGAATATAAATTTGTTATTTCTTGAAGAGCTGTGATGAAATGAGATGTTAGTAACTCATTTTAGATCACAGATTCTGACTGATGGTTCGATTTGAAACCTTGGTTTTATATTTATTATCAATTTATCAAATAAAGAGTAAAGGGTTAAAATGTAACATATTATATTTATCTGCCATGTAATCTTAAAGTTATTTTTGCACTATTATTTAAGAAGAAATAAAAAATGTTATGTGAAACAAAACTATTCAAAATCGTTTATACAATCGTTATAACATGGGCCCCAAAGAGGCACTTATGAAAGTTAAGGACTCTTCTGCCAGATTCGCAAAATTACAGGCAGCTCAAGAATAACCTGGCAAGAAACTCTAGAACAACCTTAACCTAGTCTGTAGTTGATAACGATGCAAAGAACAATGGCGAACTCCCATACATCATTTTAGCTGAAGTAAAATAGCGTCGTATATAGATAAAAAAATATCTTACGTAAGGCCGGTTGCCTTCTGAGCTTCATTTTGAAAGAATTATGGTTTTGGAAGGCCTAGTTATAGAGATATTAAACAAAACATATTTGTAGGTTATGGCTCGGCACACTTCGCCGATCTCTTTTTTAATAAGCCAACAGTTCTGACAGTCGTGAATTCGTGATAAAAGCCCATTCCAAAGAGCCAGCGCTACGTTTTAGCCCAAGTTTTAGCTTTTTACAAGAGTTGGACGAGAAAACAAACGTCGCAGTTTTGCCGCGAAAGTGAAAAAATGGCGTTGTTGATTTTGTATAATTTCCAAAACCTGTGACTCTTTGACTGTTAATGTGTAGTAATGGTAGATTATTACCCGTTAATACTTACCAGACGTGCATATGTGTAGGCAAATTGTACAGTATTGAAAAACATGATTTTCGCCTTCGCGCCAATACTCCAATAGAAGTTCTAGTAAAGTTTCTACCACTTTACTAGGGCATGCCTTGGCTATGATTGGACCTTAACTGTTTTACTTGACTTTGACTGTGACTAGGACTTTTAATATGAAAAATCTTGAAATATATTATGACTTGACACTGGCTTAATACACAAGATTGCGAAGCTAATATTAAAAGAAAAAAGAAAAAAAAAAAAGTCAAAAGTGAAAACGTCATTCATACGACAATTTGCTATTGCCATGACATTTGCTTTTACCCCTTAAATGTCGATGAATGCAATCGCAACCGCAGATGTTTTTAGAAAACCTGTGAATGACAGACGGATTCTAGGCAGCTGACGGTTCATACATAATAAGCCTGAAAAGTACTACTTTCAGTTACCATAGTATTTTTTGTTTTATGTATACATCATAAGAATTAGTTACGGCTTAGGAATATAGAGATGATAATGCAGTAGGGTAAGGCAATGGATATGGTAACATCTTATTATATTACCACAGCATAGACAAAAACAGAAAAAAGAAAAATGGTTGAAAGTAATCGTTTTGTTTCTTTTAATGTGTATTTTTATACCTGGCTTCGTCTGCCTTTTCTATTGTATTAGTAAATCTTTGTAATTTATTTGAGTGAATTTCGTTAATTTCACATTTAAATACGATCAAACATAGGCCAAATAAAATTTCGCCATTGTTCTTTTAGTCTACGTTTGGTTACCTTGTAGTGTTATGTTTTGCTTGTAGTGTAGACTCAACTGTGTTGAAGGATTGAACATCCTCTTGTTACGCGTTCTGTCCCCAGGAGAACTTACTTTAGTATCTGACTTGAGTTGATAGGTGCGTATATATATGTATATACATATAAGTACGATAAAGTAGGGTTTTGATATAAAAATTAAATGTTCAAAATACATGGTCTGTGACTTAATACAAATATAAATAACGTATTAATAAAAAAGTCAGTAGGCTTTTAAAGATAAACGACCTTAAATGTAATACAATATCAACTATAATATATAAATATTCTGATAACAAATACATAGAAAAGGTAAAAAATAAAATTCTTGACTGTCGTAAAACACAAATTTAAGTAGCCATTTCCGATTAAGTCCGATTTTAAACTCTCTGAGGTGAATCTTAAATCTAAATCAAAGATTCAGAGTCTATTATGCAATACACAGAAGGATTTATACCCCGCTATATACCCGGACCTCAATAAAATCCCAACCTCAGAAGAAGCTTGGAATTATTTTGAGGAGGAAGCTAGAAGGTGCCATAATTATATTTTTGTTATCTTTTGCATTTACTCCTCTACGCTGAAAAATATCCAGTTTGTGTAAATAATGCAACTTTAAACACAAGCTCACGACGTAGAGGAAGCATTATTCTTAAGCTTTTAAAACATTTCTGCAAGAGACATCATTCAGAACCCCTACTAAAGCTCGCATGTTGTATTTTGTTACATACATATGGTATAAGTAGGTACATATAGGTAGCGGGAAGGTAATTTTGGGGCAGATGTGTGCGCAAAATATCTTAAATGTATAATGTCTATCGCGAACAGTTATCTGGTGCAAAGCTTCAGAGCTTATGATATCGTCGCAAGGTAGCTATTTTGTTGGCATTTTATCGGATACTTATCATGATACTTATAATATTAGGATATTTCGGATAGGATGCCAAGGAATTACACAATCTAGTTCCCTGTTTCGGCCAAGCAGACAAACTGCTATGCGACATCGGTATATATGGTAGATATTTATATAGGCTTTTAGTTTTTATTTTTTTATTTTACGTGGTTCTTTTGTATAAATGAAAATTTGTATAGCCCAGCCTTTTACTCCGACATGAATTGTGCGAACCGTAATACCCTAGTTATTAACGTGCACGTTTATTAAATACAATCACATCAAAAGTCATCAAACATAAAAATAAACGATTTCACACTCACAGCCCTACATTAAGTTATATGACTTGGGTATGGGAACCTGAAAAATTCACATCAGAACCAGAAACACAAATTTTCTTTAGGAAAAACTTGTGTTCCCACCGGGAATCGAATTCGATACCCCTGCGTAGAAGGCGTAGAAGGCTGCGTAGACGCTCACCCAATTAAACCAACGGGCAGTTCAACAAAATTATGTTCTTTTAAAAACACAAATCCGCAAAAGCGTTCGCTTAACACATTTGCAAGAAGCAGCAAAATGCAAACCACTTGTATTCGTCCCCAGAAAATTGACGATTGTTAAGAGTAGACTAATTTGACTCTCCAATGAGCCGAGGAATGTTTGCGAACTTTTAATTCTCCGTTGTTCCTCTTCCTCCTTGTTTCGTAAAACGAACAGTGGAAAAGAGACAAAAAAATATAGACACGATTACGACTGTTTCGACGAACTGCTGTAATTACCAGTTCATCGAAACAGTTGTCTCACAATAATTTGTGTTAAATGTTTTTTTTTATTTGAGATAGGAAAACTATTGACCACTATCTCACCTGATGGTAAGGAACGATGCGGTCGACGATGGAGCAAGCTTGTCTAGAAGATACCTATTCACTCGTAACATGGTGACTCCCATGTTGTACTCATTAGAAAACACTGACTCAGGCAAAGAGTTTCATTCCTTTGCGGTTCGCACAATGAAAGTGGAAGCAAAACAGTTTGTCTGACGAATCACTGCAGATAAATCCGACTACAATGTCGTATTTAATACCTACGTATTACTACACTTTTCTGTTACACATTGTAAACATCTGACATGAAACATAGTTTTTGGACAAAGACGTGGTGGCCATAAGAAAGGTCTAAAAATTTATTTTTTAATTTTCGTCCAGAAAAAATTAACTACGATTTTGACTCTGTCAGACGATACGTAGAACGATACTCATACACATCCCCAAGTATTACTACACTTTTATGCTATAGGTTATATAAACGGTCGTTGTCTATTTTTTACTTTTAACTTATGAAATAAAAAAGGGTGTGTCGTAAAGACGCACAATAAAAGTAAACTTTTGTATTACAGGTAAATATTTTAATTACTCATCACAGTGTTGACCCCTGCCACCTTTTGTCACATAAAAAGGTTGCAGATCTGAATTTAAAAGCCCTCCCAAAAGAATATCATTTCATAAACTTAATAATATTAAAAGATCATTACTGGCATGTTCATGCACTAATACTTTCCAGCTTCTTGTTTGTCAAATTCGTTAGAAAGCTCCATCATTTTTATCTTATTACACTGTAACATTGTTTCTGTCACGTTCGAGTTTTCACATGAAAATTGTTACCAACAAAGGAATTCGGATAATGTTTCCCTATTACTTTAATTTGGGATTATATGTGTTTTATTTCTTCAAAAGAGTAATGTGATCAGTTTTCATTAGGGTTGATTGCTATTTAATCAAGTAAAATCATTCTTCAGATAAAGTTTTGTACTTATACTTCAAACCTTTTAATACTAGATGTCGGACGGTAGCTTGTCTTTTGTTAGATAGGCAAGCACATAGACCACTATCTCACCTGATAAAAATGGAAGATGCGGCCGAAGTTGTAACATGTTTGCCTAGAAGATACCTATTCACTCTAGACTGAAAGACACCCAGATTGTCCCAGTCGGGTAAGAAAGACGCAGGCAATGAGTTCCACTCCTTTGATGTACGGATGATAAACGTAGAAACGATACGCTTTAAGCAAATTGGAGGTATATCAACCATAATGGATCCAACTTCTCGTTGGCTTAATGAACTGCTCGTTGGCTTATTAGGGTAGCTTTTGCCTTCCAAGCAGATTCGATTCCCGGGTGAAACACAAGTTTTCTCCCTAAGGAAAATTTGTGTTTCTGGTTCTGGTTGTGATTGTGTGTGTAATGTGAAAGTTTTCGGCACCCACGACACAAGTCATTGAAATTAGTATGGGGTTGTGAGTGTGAAAGCGTTTTTGTTTTATGTTTATAACGTTTGACAGTTTATCTTGTCTTTATATGGTAAAAAGAGTAAAAAGGGCATGGGGGAATTAACCCATGTAATTCCTGCTCATACTCTTCAGTAATTTAATAAATATTTTGGGGGTAGTCTCGGCAGAAATATTTGATACCAGGATTTGCTTAAAAGCTTGTATATACAAATATATAACTACCGCTTTGTGCTAAATCCCCATTGTACTATACTCTGTATCCATCTACACAATAAGAAAGACATATTATAATCCCTTGTCAAAAGGCTACAGAAATGACGTACAAAGCAGAAACAGACCGCTTAAGTGGAATTATTGAGCGAGAATTCGGAGCGCACCTCCTTACTCTCCTCCCTCCTCTTTTTAGCATCCGTTCACGAAGATATATAGGTAATTGAATCGATGCACGTTACCCTTAATGCTTATGATGTATGGAAGCAATTTTGTTTAAACGTCTTTTGTAAGACGCTTATGCCGAAGATGGCGTAAGAAATTGTTAAGATATTACCGAGTAATTTAGGTTACGGAAGTGAAATAAAATATGCGAGGTTTTCGGAAAAGTTTTATGGAGTACGCTATCGGAATGTTAAATTGATTTGCGGGAGTGCTCGTTGGGTTGTTTGGTTCAAGGTTCAGTGGTCTGATTTTATTTTTATAAATGTTTCGATGTAAAAAAATATTTTGTATGTATGGTTTTTGCCTGTGATGGTATAACGCTAGCGTGCTGGTGAGGGATGCATGTTGTCAGTGGTGGAGTATAATTTTAGAACTAGATTTCAAATAAACAGCTGCCAGACGAAATACCATTTAATAGCTTGGCGACAGATTATAATTAGTAAAGTTGGTAAACTTCTAACATGTCTTGAGGCGAGTGCGAAAAAGTTATCTTCTATTAAGGATTTCATCACGATGTCACTTTCAGCAAAAGCCTTAGATCGGGGTAGGATACGAAACCATATCTGTCTTATCAGAGGTCGGGTCTTACCACTACCATCACATTAGGTAAATAAAAAAATAATAATACATAAATTTATTAATAAAATTTTTTTATTACATAAATCTGTCGTTGTTTTACTGTTAAACGGCACAACTGATCTTGGTGTTTCCTAGGAAGTTTGAACCATGAAGATTTTTATACTAGGGGTGTTTTTATCCTGACACATCACCAATAGCACGGGTGAAACCGCAGGGTACACCCGTGCTAGTGGTGCTAATAGTGCGAATCAACAGGCTCATAAATTCTTTTAAATATATTTTTAAAGCATCATCTAGTCACTGAGAGGTGATAGAGCATTTTGTGAGTTGCTCGCCTGGCTTGCTACCAAAGTAGCTTACCACCATCAAGTTGAAAGTCTGCCGCCAAGCCAAATACGGTGTTCCGGCAGTTATCCTTGAGAGCCTGCGTATTCCAGGTCTAGTGTGTTTACCAGCTTCGATCACATCGTCACTTACCATCAGGTGAGATAGTGGTCAAACACTAGCCTGTCACAAAAAAAAAAAAAAAACTATAATTAAATGTTTATTTTTATGTTTTACAAGGTATCTAAAACAAGAAAATCATCCAAATCAGTAAACCTAAGCAAAAGATATGAGGTAAGAAACCAATATTCAGTAGATTGGAGAACTTCTACTTTTATGGTTCTCGGTTAAATATAGCTCGTGCTACTTTTATCTTTCGTTTCACAAAAATTCAATTAGCTCGAAAACAAAATAAAACAGTTACGATGAAAAAACAAACCTGGTATTTTCGTTGTACATGACAGCAGATAATTTTAAAACAGCAGATTTTACAACGCTTTTTTTAAATTGCGATTGTTGATCGCATGAGTAGCGAAATAAAAATTCAGGAATACGTTCTGCTAGTAGCTCGTTAAGCTCGCCCGGTTAATGGCATCGTGTGTAACAAGCCTTAAATAAGAATCAAAATGGAATAAAACCACACGAGCGTAAACTTTAAGCCGTACATACGTAAGCGATCTGAGCGTATGCGAAATAAATACGAGTGACTTATAGCGAGGCAAGAAGTAATGATTGTTGATGTAAAATTTTCATGGCAGTATGCGCTGATACTTTCTTTTTAGAACATCATCGTGCAAAAAATTTGATATTCATTTCTTATTGATGGATTTTTAATATTTGAGCGTTAATGTTTAAACTGCTCATTGGTTTAGTTGAGTGGCGTTTGCCTTCTAAGCAGGTGTATTGGGTTCGATTCCCGGCGGGAATACAAGATTTCTCCCCAGGGAAAATTTGTGTTTCTGGTTCTGGTTGTTATTGTGTATGTGATGTGAATGTTTTCGGCACCTACGACACAAGTCATCGAACTTAGTGTGGGGCTGTGAGTGTGAAAGCGTCATTTTTGTATAAACTGATTAAATCCATATGCCTACTTTTAATGACATTATTTTATGTTTTTTACTTTTTATACGTCGTCAACGTATTGTTCTATTATTTATTTGTCGAGAATTTTGTAATGTTTGTAATTCGATAGTTTTTTAGTTTCTATAGTCATCAATAGTATATCAATGATAGTAAATTAAAAAATAAAGGATTACAAAAACACTATTAGTGAAATACTTATTTATGTCGATTAATACACATTGATTGAAAGAAGTGAATAGGTTTAGGTTCTAAATATTTAGTGTAAATAACATTTCTAATAATGAATTTAGTTACAATTGCTACGTATATTAGTTAACACTTCTCTAAAGGGTTGCTTAGGTATTACCCCATCTACATTGTTTCACACACATGTAAAGCTACTTTTCTATTGGATAGTTTGTACGAGTTGTGTATTTAAATATTTACATATACACAAAACATTTTAAGGACACATACATTCCGAGGTATTTTGGCCAAAGTTGGTTAAGTATTTTTTTTAATTACTTATATGGGCAGTTTAAAAAACACATTGTTTAACATTTTCACACTCACATCCCCACATAAATATTTTTTTATATATAGTTGATATACCTCCAGTTTGCTCGAAGCTTTTTGCTTCATCCTTACAACGAAGGAAAGGAACACATTACGCGTCTTTGTTCCCCGAAAGGTTTGCTTTGTGAGTCTTAAAGTCCAGAGTGAATAAGTATCTTCTAGAAGCCTATTAGCCCTAGGTAAGCGTTGATATTGTCGATCGCATTGTCGCTTAATTGAGATAGTTGTTCAATCCATCCCTATCTACATAAAAAAACCGGTGCCGTAATTAAAAGCGTTATATACCTCTAGTTCGCTCGAAGCGTTTTGCTTCTACGTTCATCATCCGTAACGCGAAGAAGTCGAATTCATTGCCTGCGTCATTGTTCTTCGAGGGGTATAATCTAGGAGTCTTCAATTCAAGAGTGAATAGGTATCTTCTAGGCAAGCATGTCACATCTTCGACCGCATCGTCACTTTCCATCAGGCGAGATAGTAGTCAATTGGTTGCCTATTTAGCATTAAAAATATATATATAAATTTAAACGTTTTTCTATTTCCCATCAACTATTACTATCTAATCGTCTCTATGTTGTAAATCTATTACATTTTCCTTTTATTACAATAAATTACTTGGTTTATTTGAAAAAAGTATAAATGTCAAAAGTAAACATTCTGCGTCAAATCCAGTCAACTCCCAAAAGAAAATGAATAAACATCACGATTTATTATTGATATTACTTTTTGTTTCATTTTGGCTGAGATCAAATAGACCTGACGGATATAAATGTTCAAAGTAGAGTGCCTACAAATTATAATCAAATAATTTTATAAGAAGCACTATATTTGAAAAATTTAAGAATAAATGTTATAAAGGGCGCGAGCCTTTGAACACATCTTGGGTTTTCAGTGTAAAACTTTTAACCTGCTCAGCCAAGCACATCTGCCAAATTGCTAAGGCTAAATCAATATAAGCCAAAAAAATAGTAGTTGCAACGATTTTTTTTTAAACGTATTTAAAATAACGTAGTTTATAGGCAGGACGGCAAACAGTGTGTATTGTAAAAACACGATAGAAGTAAAACTTTTCTATTACAGTGAAACATTTTAACTTTTTTTTTTTATTATTATTATTTCATGACCATGGATGCATAGTCCTTCAGTCGAAATATTAAACAAATATCAACAATTTCTATTCTTCATAGTAAAAGTCTTAGTCACAAGTCACTGTCAAAGTAAGTAGTCAGTCATAGTCAAGTCATGCCCTAGTAAAGTGGTAGAAACTTTACTAGAACTTCTATTGGAGTTTTGGAGCGAAGGCGAAAATTACGTTTTTCAACTTTGTTTGACTTGCCTACACTTATGTACATTTACTAAGTATTAACGGTTAATAATCCACCATTATTACATATTAACACTCGAAGAATCACAGGTTTTGGAAAATTACACAAAATCAACAACGACATTTTTTCACTTTCGCGGCAAAACTCAAAACAAAAACATTTATTTTATTTATCAGTGTTTACCGCTACCACTTTTTGTCGCACAAAAAACTTGAGGATCCGTATTTCAAAGGCCTCATATAAAAAGTTTTACTTAAGAAATTGTACTTAAACTGTCAGAAAAATACTTCGCGGCATGTCAGCTTGGGCAGCTCGAGTACCACCTTATATCTATCTTAGTTTTCCAAATCTTAATAAAGATATACAATAAGATTATTTACTTCCTTGTACCACAAATTGCTTCACCCAGCTGTCTTAACCAACGTGTATCTGGCGAAGGACACATTAAGGTCTACTCAGCAAAAACGCCCACGTCACGTTCTCAATAAGAACATCCCGATGAGCACTCAACCAGTAATGGCTTCGATTCGGCAATAAAGGGACCACATGGGAAGCTGCTAATATGTTATTATTGTTCGGGAACGTGTAACGTTCCTTGGGCAGATTTTTTTTCATCAAATGTAAGTGTAATAGAAAGAACTATAGTCAAAATATTGTTCGTTAGATGAGGCGGCGGGTGGCACATTATTCAACGTTGGACAAATTTTATTTTATCCTAGATTTAATAAATAATGTATTATAATATTTTTTGCGAAAAGAGTTTACCTACAAAAAATATTCAAAATGTTTAACCTAATTCACAATATGACTGACTTTTTCCTTTTATATATTTCTAACTTTGTCGTAATTGCCAAATTTAAGATTGAAGTTTATTCACATATAATAAAAAAATACTCTACATTATAAAATTTTGTCTATGTAGTTAACTAAAGACATTTAGTTATTTCACAAATAAAGATTGGCTAACTTCATTCTTGCGATCTCAAAACTTTGTACCTTAAAAGCGATGCCTAAAGATAAAACAATAATTGTATTAATGTCCATATAGTTAATTAAAAATATTTTGAAAAACACACGTATATAATTGTATTTATAAAAAATATCGAATTGTGCGAGCGAGAGAGAAGCCAAATGGACTAAAAGCTCTTAAATAGAGCAATGGACGTTATTTACCATCAGTTAAGATGAATAAATACGCTAGCCTATCATAAAATGGTTTCAACGAAAATTAACTAGTCCATGGCAAATTCGAAAGCATCATTTTCAGCAGCCATCTTTATTTATTCCACTTCCTGTCCACAAAAGAGGCCAATTCCCGGCGCTTTTAACATGAATCGGCGAATTTTCCCTGCTAATATCTAGGGGAGAAAAACTCCTTTCACGGTTGTCAAGTGAGAGAAATCTGCTAAGTAATGCCCCCTCAGACCCAGAAACGGGTCAAGATGTAGTGCTAGGGGTGTCAGTGCTGCTACATATAAATAATGGCCTACATATTTAAGGGATTTTTTTTGCGATATTTTTGTTTCATTGTCCTTTGAAGATAGATTGTATTTTGATTAAGTCTATTTAAATTTTACTTATCATTGCTAAATGGTGTTATTTATACAAGCAAGAAGTTTTTGGTAATTGCCATGCATGCCTATAATATTTGAACTACCCATTGGCATAGTTTGGTGAGCGTTCGCATTCTAAACAGGTGTGTTAGGAAACAGTTCCTGACAAACAACAGTTACAGTTACAACGGGCAGCCGTTGGTTTAGTTGGGGCTCATCCAACGTTCGCCTTCGTCTTCGAAGCAGCGTGTATCGGATTCGATTCCCGGCGGGAACACAAGTTTTCTCCCCAAGGAGCGTTTGTGTTTCTGGTTCTGGTTGTGTGTGTGATGTGAATGTTTTCAGCATCCAAGACACATGTCATCGAACTTAGTGTGGGGCTGTGAATGTGAAAGCGTTTTTTTTATTTGGACTGCATAGCTGGGTGCGCATTCAATTCCTTGTGGGAACACAAGTTTTCTCGTCACAGTTTGTGTTTCTGGTTTAATGGTGTGATAATGCGTGTGATGTGAATGTTTCCAGCGCCCACTTTACAAATATCTTACTCACTCTGGGATTGTGTGTGTGAAAGCGTATAATTTGCAATGTCTATAAATTAGAACAATAAAGTTCCACATGGTGCGCCACCTCAACATGACCACTATTCAAGCAGCACAGTATGAATGTAGAAGTGGAGCTATTAGTTTTCATTTAGACAGTCTCTACTGCTGTTCGGCAAAGAATTTAACCCTAAGCTAAGCTAAGCTCGCAAGAAGGTCCACTTGCCTTTTTAGTTGGGTTTGTGACCAAAGGAGGTACTAAACTGCTATCTTTGTTTTAGATTACTTTAAAAGCTCATGCTTATAGAGCTTAAGATTTAAGATCCTAACGATGGGCAGCGTCACGATCACTGCTCTCGTAAAATGTTTGCTTCTAAATATTATGTTAATAAGGGATAATAAATTCTAATAGATACTTTGTTGGTTCAAATTATATTTGTTACTCTAATTTTACTGGAAAACTACATATTTTACCACTCATTGTTAATATCAAAAGCTTTGGTATGAGAACTTGTAACGATGGCTTCTGTCGAGAATAATTCTGTAATTAGAGATATATTTTTGTGTAAATTTAACATTATATTATTATTATATGTCTTAAAAATTACATCCCAATGTATCAATATGTACCAATAATATTTTATATATCAAAAATTTAATTTATTTATTTATTTCCTATCAAATAATCACAAATATGTAAAACTTTTCCACTTTGCTTGCGACCAACTTCCGCTGCTCAGCTTTAGAGTGATTTCATAATGTCATGAATTATTTATCATACCATTTCAAATGAACGATAACGAAGCAAAATTTAGCACTCAAAATTTAGTATTTTCAAGCGGCATAGAAATTACGTCGTTTTCACGCAATTTTGTTCTCCTTTCGGTACAGAGCCATCGATTCGAATATGCCATTAACCCGCTCATTGTTAACTGGCAATCGAATCAGTTTATTGCGTGGCAACACTGAGAGCTTCGGCGACGCATTTTTATTACCTCGACCTCATTTTTAAGCTGCTAAAGCGCTTTGTAGTGAATGTTTTTTTATAATCTTTTCGTTCTACTTAAGCTGTTTGGGTAAACGCCTAAATGGTTTAGTAATTTAGAAGGCAGATTATGTAATGATTTTAGTATAAGTGACTTCAACTCACTGTCATTCTGATAGGCGAAAGATTTTGATAAAATTTATTAAATTGATTAAATGTCATATATTATAGAAATAAACCATCTCAAATATATTATTTCTCGCTATAATCCCCGTTTCTGTATCCTTACACCAAAAATATAATATTAAATCACCGTATTTTTTTTATTTATACAAAAGCTCTATATTTCCGTTCAATTCATTAATTTTGAATTATGGAAATGTAATTTTATTTGTGCTCCAGATATTTCGAGATAAAGTCGATGATTCATTAAACACTCAAAAGCAAACAAAATGAACTGGATGAAAAATGCATGAATGCACTACAGAACCGTGAGCAAAGCAAATGAATTATTAATTTTCAAGACTAACAACAGGTGAATTTTCAATGAATTACACAAATTCATTTATACAAAATTGTTCAGTTCATAAATAAATTACTTGTGTACGAGTCGTGGTATCATAAATCTCCAGACCTGAAGCAATTCGTGACATTGTTATTTTTATTATCAATATTTGCATATTTAATTTGCATTTGACCGGAATCTCACCTGATGGAAAGTAACGATGCGGTCGACGATGGGACATGCTTGCCTAGAAGATGCCTGACTTGACTCTTGATGAGGCCCAAATTATACTGATCGGGAAATAAGAACGAAGGCAGGGTGTTCCGTTCCTTTGCAGTTCGCATAATAAAAGTTGTGGCGAATCGCTTGGTTCGAATCGGCGGAATTTCAACCATGACAGGATGTCTTGTTGTCCGATGATGGCAGGGAGCTGAAGAAATTAAATTATGTAGTTTTGTCACACACTCTACGAAATATATCCTGTAAAACACGCATAAGCTCACGCCGATGTTCGATGCTCTGAAGTCTTTTCTCCACCAGGTCAGTATGGCTTATCAACTTTTTAGCTCGCTTTTCAATGGGATCCAAAGCCGTAAGCTAGTGTTTGGATGAGCCGTCCCAGAGGCAACTGCAGTATTCAATAAAGGATCGGACTTGAGCTTGGTAAAGATTGAGAAGCTGTCAAGAAGTGAAATACCGCCACACGAGTAGAATATCTAATGTACTGAAATGTATACTAATTCAATTTCACTTGTTATTTTCCATCATAGATTTTTTTTAGAAACCGTTTTCATACTAACAGTTTTGATCTCTTTTAAACGATACATCACAAGGGTAGATAAAAAAATAAAAAATATTTTGTTCCCCGCTTAAGTGTATGGGCGCCTCATATTTTCATTTTAATTGCCATTTCTGGTTTTCGGCCATAGCTTTACATATTCTGTGAAAATTTGACGTTATTCGCTTGTATGGTTTAGACGCTAGATGCCTCAGACAGACGGACGGACAGACGAAGTGCTGAACCACCCAAGTCAACTTAGAGATCTCGCATCGCTCAAACAACTATACATCAGAAATTCAGTAAACAGAAGTAACAAATTATGTACAACCCAAATTTGATTGAAATTATAACAGGCAGAGTATATCACATTATATTTAAGCCTGTTAGGTTTTTGGGTTTGTCAAATCAACGTTTTCAATTTAAAAAACATTTTATTTCGAATTATTTTGGAGAAAAATACCTATGGGGGGAACACTTTAAAGACGCCTTTTTTAAGCAATTTTACTATGATTATTAACTGTTGGTGAGAGCAAAATCTGGTTTTAATAACGAAAGTACGCATAACACAGTTAATAATTAAACACCTAGTATTAGTTACAGAATATTATAACTATGAATTTTTAATATAAAAAAATTGCAAGTTTTATGGAATTTTCATAACGAGATAATTTCAAGAAAATATATTTTAGAATTTATTCAAATTTTACAGAGTAGATCGTGTTTCTCTTTTTAAACTGGGCTATATAATATTAAATTAATATTTTTTAACGGAGTTATGTAATATATTTTTTTAAAATTATGCGAAAACAATTTAGTATTTTAATTGATAAATTGGTTTTTTATTCGTTTTAAATTCTAATAAAAAAATATTTTTATAATATTTTAATGTAAAAATTTCTGTAATCTGTATCACCAGTGTAGTGCTATAATATAAGAGATATATATAACCAACTAAAATGTTAAAATACTTATTACATACAGTTTACTTGAGTTTGCTTACGTTTCCTAAACAACTCACAAAACTTCAAAACATAAATCCATAATAAATTAGTAATAGTGGGATAAACTGAAGCTTTATTTGAAAGCTTCTCACATCGCGTGTGAGCGTTCTCAGTAAATGGATATCAAATTACTAAAAGACTGTCAAGTGAACAAAGCCGTCTTCGTCTCGTATAAAATATATTTTAAATTAATCTTTATAGCAGTCTAGTGCTTACTTTATAAAATTAATAATATAAAGTCTCAGATTTTAATAGTAGTTGAATGTATATACATAATTTATCCAATTAGAGTGTCGAGTATCTAATGACGCACTAATATTTAAAAAATTTATTCATATTTTATAGGTTTTTATGCGTACAAAGCAAGCATCTTATTATAATTTAATGTAATGAAAGGCTATGAAGCGGCTTCAGATATTAAACATAGGTACTCAGACTAAATAAGAAGTCTATTTGGTCTGAGCATAGGTATAAAAATTTACTTTCATCTAATCATATATTATTAATCTAATATCTTTAAACGAGCAATTCTTGCATATCGATTCGGCTCCAACAATTTTCATAAAAGATACAGATTAGGGGTTTTTCGGCCCAAGGAATCGATTTATCAACGTTCCAGGTCCGAGAAATGCTCCGTTCCCAAACTGCATTTGAAGAACCAGGCTTAAGAAACTATCAGCGCCATCTATTACGCCATGACCGATGTAAGAAACTGTTTCTACTCGACACTAGGTGGAGCTTTCTGAGGCTACAAATTCAAACACATTCTACCTTAAACAAAAAACCGAGCAAAGCTCGGTCATCCAGAAATTGCATCAAAATAGGAGACAAACCTACCGTTTGCCGTGTATTCGCTACAAAACCCTTGCCTTCATGTTGACTCTATACGCTAAAACTCTTTGTTCGTCGAACATAAATGTGGAAAATGAGTTTAATACCTACGCTGTATCAAAAACTGTCAAGAGTAGGTACCTACTTCCTATATAATATAGATCAGAAGCTTTATCCCGCAGCTCTGTCCGTGTAAATAAGATTAAATTCTGATATAAGATTTCAAATTTTATCCAAAACCAAATCCTGCTGTAATAAAGTGATGAGAATTTAAACACACTTAAACATTTACGTACTGAGAGGATGGAATTCGTTGCCCGTACCTGTTTCATTAAACGGTATAATCTGAGAGTCTTTAGAGTTGAGAGTGAATATGTATCTTCTAGGCAGGCATGCTACATCTTCGGCCTCATCATCGTTTTCCATCAGGTGAAATAGGGATCAAATGTTTGCCTATCAAACATAAAAAAGCACACAAACTTTAGCATTTATGTGTTTATAAGTGTGATGATTTATGAATATACACTTGATAATTTTAGAAATGAAGCTTGGGTCCAATAGAAGGTAAGTATGGTCTAGCTCTAGCTGGAAGTAAGTTCAAAAATTATTTGTCAAACTTCATTAAAACTTTAATGTAAATCTAATTACAACTACTTTTCTAATAAATGATGATTAAAAATGTACTTATTACATAACGCTACAATATTCGATGTAAACATTGAAAACCCATAAAATATATAATAATAATATAAAAACATAATAAATGCTTCTGAAGAACTGCCCATTGGCTTAGCTAGGTGATCATTCGCCTTCTATACAGGGATATCGGGTTCGATTTCCAGCAGTAACACAAGTTTTCCCCACAGGAAAATTTGTGTTTCTGGTTCTAGTTGTGATTGTGTGTGATATGAATGTTTCTTGCACCCTCAGCACAAGTCATCGAACTTAGTGTGGGGCTGTGAGTGTGAAAGCGTTTATGTTTGACAAAGGTAATTTTATTTCAATGTGCGAGTATAATTTATATAATTTGATAATTTGTACTGATTAAAAACAACTTTTCTCTAGGTATAAAAAGATCTTGTTCAATTCTGAAAATGTCTTCGAGAACCAACTGATAAACTCTAATTCAATCAATTTCCATTTCGTCACCTAGAAACGTTAATTTAGTTTGTCGTCAGTCTGTGACACAGTTAGCAATACAGGGTGTCCAAATTGTTAATCATAAAAGTTCATCAGAAGATAACTAGATGGCGTTAGGCGTCGAGTTAGCTCGCGGTGGTGAGATTTTCCGACGGTCCTAGTACCGATTTAACGTGTACTCAATAAATTGTGTGAGCTGAGCCTTCCGAAATTACTGAGTTCTACTTCCATGGTTCGATGGTTCGATACACGTAATTTGTTAAATACCAGACCTAATTGGACATGATTCATTGTCAATTTCCCTTGCGTCTGGAATCGAACCCGTTATTAAGCTTAGAAAGCGCATAAGCTACGCTAGCCGCATATATGTTACTATAGTTCTTTTTTTTACTTCTATAATACGTCTTACAAAGTTTCCTATTTTAATTACAATCTAGCTAACATTATAATAATATGGCTAATCAGAAATTTAAATTTAACATAAACTGCTGCATTGCTATGACTAAAAATGTGTCCGTTACCACTTTTCTTATTGTCTCTATTTAAGAGTAATTTATTTCCTACCCTTAAAAAGAAACATTAAGAGACCGAATGTGTTTCTATAAGTAATTTTTTTTTGATTAATATTTGTTCTGAAATTTAATTCTATAAATTGAATTCTATAAATGTAACGACCTTATTCCGCTCTCTGTTAAATAAGATGTAGATTAAATCTAAAAATATCTTAAGATACGAAAATTTTCTTAAGCTCGACGCTCTATTTAAATCAATCATTATTCTTTTTCCAGCTCGGAACCTAGAAACCCTTACACAGACCGATATTTCAACACGTTTTCAGTTTTTTTATTGCTTATAGGCAACATTTGGTCTGTTTCACACCTGATAGGAGGCAATGCAGCCGAAGGTGTAAGCTTATACCAAGGAGGTAGATGTACATATTATAATGATATACGATGATGCCTATTCACTAGCCTTAATGGTTTCTATAATAAGACTGTTCGAAAAACAGGTACACGGACAATAAATTCCATTTCATCGCTGTACGGATGAAGAACGCGAAGTGAACTAAAACGCGATGATAGAAGTAAAATGCTCCCAAACGAGTTTCAACCAAATACTGGTTAGCACTTGAGTTACCTATAAGCTCGATGTCTTGTAGGTAACTTAGTTCTTTGCTGTACATAGTTTTAGTTTAGTTTCAGGAAATATACTATACAGGAAATATAACTGGTGATGTTTGTAACTTCGTCAAAATATAGATGATAAAAAGACATGAGTATTAACTTGCTGAAAACTCTTAACGTTCTATGCAAAGGAGTGTGCAGTTTTAGGATGTTACCCAAAGCCTTAACTTGCGGGCTTTGGGTAACAACTAACATCTTAAAACTCCTAATTTTAAGGACTGTTTAATACCAATAACCTAACACTGTTTGAGGACTCGTTTTGCTATAGATATACACAATACACAATAACACTCAGAATTCAAAGCTCACATTCTTGTTAAGGAAAATTGTGCTTCTATTGCGGCGTCGAAATGCAACATTTGAAAAACTCAAATTGTAGATAGATAGATAAATTATTTATTTGCACACCAAAAAATAACACTTACAAAGAAATCTTAAATATAACTTAGGAGCACAAAGGGCGGTCTTATCGCTCAAAGCGATTTCTTCCAGACAACCAAAGGGAGATGATAAAAATATTACAAACAGGGACGGTGGTGTACCTCAACACGTATTTAAATTAATAAATGTACTTACACATACTTATTAATATTAGATACATAATATACATACAAAAACCTACACAAATAATAATATATTATAAACATACACAAACTAATATAAATTATTATACATATATATATATATATAACTAATAAAGGACATTCATAGCTTTAACTTAATTGAGAGTGATACAATTTTTTTATTTGTTCTTTAAAAGTGTGGAGTGATTGAGAGCGACGTATAGAGATAGTGTTGTATCAGATAGTGGCATGAAAATCGAGCAAAAAATGGTACAAACTGTAATACCATTAGGCCTGTAAAAACATGCTACGACAATTCTTGATGGAATCTGCGTCGTAAAAACTGTAGACGTGAAACGGGCAGAGATGTAGATAGGTAAATGGTAGGATCGTGTGAGAAATGGCGAAAGTTGATAGCGACAATTTTTTTTGTTACTGTGGGTTACTGTTGGGTAATAGTAATGTGTTATTTGGCCAATAAAGCAGGGTAGACACCAAGAGCCATGGGCTTGGTTGATTTTTACCATTTTATTTATGGCAATGTGACATAAAAAAAAACCGTTTTTAATTGAGAGGTGAACTGTGTTTGACTTGAATAATAGTTGTGTAGAAGAATCTATAAAAGAAAAGCTGGCTGAAAGAATATACTAAATGCACATGTTTTATCTTACGCAATAAATAATTTCATAAAATAATATTTTTTCTATCCTTGTATTTAAACTAGTTAATATTTTTTTAATCTGTCAAAGCGCCTGGTTGAGGCAATATGTGATTAAATGGCTGGTAGCTACTTATTTGGCTCAACGTGTTAGAACATCAATTCAAAAGAGCAATGCCGCCAGCATGATGATAACGCTACCCACTGGTAAAAGCATCAAGCTTATAGGTATTTAATGTGCTACTAAAAGCTCAATAGCTTGTAGCTATCTTAGGTCTTTGCATAGATGTATATAGTTAAAAAAATTAGGCATTTAATATTTTAATGTTAAAAATATGCATTATTAACATAATAAAAGATAAATATGCTAAACCTGACACAAGGTAACGCTTGTATCGTAATGGTGAAATAAACGATTTTGATTGCACAGTCACAAACAAATAAGATCTAAACAATACGTTACCAAGACGTTAGCACGACCTAGTTTCTATCCACTTAAAGCGCTTTTATATCACTATAGCACCATTGGATAGATGATAGATAGATGGTAGATAGATAGTGACACTGCTTTACATCGCCAGTACCATCAACGGTACTAGTGATACTACTTTATTAATTAAACCTTTGTATCACTAATACTGTAGGATAGTACCATCAATGGTACCAGTGACACTGCTTTACATCGCGAGTACCATCATTGGTACTAGTGACACTACTCTAAACCTTTATGTCATTAAAGCGTGTTACTTTTACCCATAACCTTTGGATTTAAGCTGTTAATACTTTTGTTCAAATAAACCCGTATAACCAAGAATTTTTTGTGGTTTCTCCAATAACATCGCCGAGTTTTTAACAATTAGTGCTCCCAGCTTCCCGCATTTTCGCCTTCGTCCAGAAACTCGGCAATTCAGAATGAAATACCGTCCGGGCCTTTACATCGTATAATTTATGGCTTAATTTATCAAAACAACGGCGGTAAGATGGTATGAGTAAACAACAAATTTCACCACCATTTATTGAGAGCCTTTTAGGGTTCTACACAGGAAGAAAAGAAGTAATGTAGAGTCTACCAGTAACCTTCCTGGTTCCGAACAAAAAATGTCTAAAAGGAGCCTTTGGCTACACCCTCAAAGGTGTAGCCAAAGATCTGGGTTTGCTACAACGCGTCAGTTGGACATCTGATCTGCGTCTCCGTGAGGAACAGTAGTTGCGGCTTATCGGTCAATGGGTGGTAGTGGACCGAATGGACATTAGAGTGCAAGCCTCGAATGTTAGACTGTGCACTTGCAGAGAGAGAAAGTGCTTCCGCTGTCTAACCATGTTCTTTTTTAATCTGTGCCTAATATTTGGTGGCTGGGTAGGAGGTTACCTAGAGATGGGTCGCGGCGCTACTCCTCGACTCATGGCACACAACAATTCACTATAACAGTGGGGAACCAAACCTGAGACCGCAGATACGCCCGAGCCCCCCCAAGAATGTCCATCGGGTCCTCTCGTCCGGTCGCCAACGGGCACGATGGAGCAATCCTGAGATTTTTCTCTATAAGGCGGGGCAGCCTTTCATGAGTGGCTAACTCACTACTTGGGCCCCCTACTATCTGCGGTCGGCCAGTGGAAAACCTTGACTAGGATCCCGCTTCTCTCCGGTGGAGAGAGGTCACGTGTAGGACATCGAGGGCTAAATCCTACGGACGTGAGCAACATGAACTCCCAATAACTTTTTGTTAAAAAAAACTCGATAGTGAGTGTTCTTGGCTATGATTGGTAAAAATCTGTGGAGCCGTTATCCAGATAGGTCAACAGATTGGAATATTTTCAACATTTAGATTTTTAGTTTTTTAAAATACATAATACTTACTACTTAAGTTATGAAAAAATTATTCTAAAATCTAATCACGTTTCCCACTCTGTATGATTTGCTCACATTCATGCATGTTCACGGGCTTTTAACGGATAATAATCCAACACATTAACACTCGAAGAATTACAAGTTTTGGCAAATAATACTAAATCGACAACGCCATTTTTCGGCTTCGCGGCTAAACTATACAGTTATTACGTTCGCGTGCGGCGAGTTATAACGTAAACGCGGCCTGTGTTAGCTTTTTATATGATATTTTTTTACTTTTTATAGTATGCGTGAAAATAGCTTCTAGACTCGTTTGGTTTTTGTAAACGTTATGAGTTCTTTTTTTTTATCCTCGGGAACGCTTTATGAATATAGCTATTGTTCAGCAATTTAGTTGATGAAAATAGGATAGAGTTACATTTTTGTAGGATAGACTATAGAAGTCAAATTTGTTGCTTTCATTTCTATTATTATTTAATAATAAACATAAAACACAAACGCATTTACACTCACCTTACACTAAATTCGATTACTTGCGTCGAGGGTGCCGGAAACATTCACATCACACACACAATCACAACCAGAACCAGGAACACAAATTTACTTTGGGGAGAATATTTGTGTTTCTCTCCGGGAATCGAACTCGAAACCCATCTGCTAAGAAGGCGAACGCTCACCTAACTAAGCCAACGGGCCTCAGAAAATACCTGCGTTATAGTAGGTAGAAATTTTACTCAACCACGGTCTTTCACCCTTAGACGTCTAAATATTTTAGGGTTTAGCCAGGTACACAGAAATTCATTTAGCACACGTAACTTTTGAGCCGTAATTTTCACGGTGGATTTACCACGAGCTGGGATATAGTTAAAGATTTTGAAGATCTTTGAAGAATTTACCTTTTTGATAAGAAAGGGTTCGGTCGGTTCATTTGATTATAGAGCGTATGCCGTAGCGTTTAGTCGAGTATGAATGTGGCGGTTACGCATGGTTAAGCGAGTCAGACTTAGATTATTAAGGTATTTCCTAAAATTCTAGAAAAGTAAGAAATATGTCAAATGGCTGAAAAACTGATTCTAAAATACGTTTCTCGATATAAGTTATAAAACTTTAGTTTATATGAATACCATAAAGATAATGATAATCTTAAATAAATTCAAACTAGCATAACTATTGACAAATAATTTGGTACTTAGATCATGTAAAGTTTGCCTATCTTGAGTTAAAAAAAAGTCTTAAAAACTACTACTAATTTATATTATTCTTTTCCATCCAATTGTTGTCTGGAAGAGATCGCTTTTAGCGATAAGACCGCCCATTGTACCTTTTTATTAGTAATTTATTTTCTGTACTTTTTATTATTGGTGTCAATAAAGAGTTACAATTATTGTATTGTAATAATTTTATATATAGTAAGTATACTTTCTGGTGCTTATTAACGCCTCAGTACTTCAGTAGATAACGCGTACCGAATATTTTTTCCAAACAAACTAAATACAATAATATGAAAATAATATTTTTATGATACTTCCACAAAATGGAAGGTCCGAATAAGTACTTGGCAACAGCTCCTATACAAGGGTCGCCGCGGGTGGTAGATATTTCGAAGCAAATTTGGTAGTTTTCCAACACATTTTCTTCTAAAATTGTAGAGGCACGTGGGATATCTTTGATGTAGCTATGTAGGGTAGGTAGCCAGTTTGTAATGATCTATTTTCATAACGAGTAAAAGAACACGCTGGTCCGCATTATGTTATAGATATGACGTATTTCGCTATAATCTGTTAGATTTGCTGTCTGTTACACTTATGTTTGTACAAGATTAATTCGATGTTGCACTTCTTTTTAAAAGCTTTTTAGTTTAATCTGTCCCGATGTTTGTTATCAAATCTTGCAAATTAAATTTGATCCACTTTCCGGTTACCGATTGAGCTGAAATGTTGCATACATGTGTAAAAATGTGACAATGCAATATTATGATGACATGGTGCTAATCTGATGATGGAGCTGGAAGGTGGCCAAAGGAACTATGTAATGAAACGACGCAACCCCATCGAGTTTCGGCTCGTTTGATTTGTCTTAACAAGTTCTCTGGTGATATAACTTTTAGACCTATTTATTTACAACCTGTGAAAGCTTGATTTTAAAAAACTTTTAAATTATGACTTGTTTGTTTTTATTATGATCTACTTACAACTGAGCTCAAGCAATACATACTAAGCTCAAGCAATAAAAACTAGTCCAGCGTAGAAATAGACGAAAATAAACAACATTTTTTTTTTCATGTTTTTATTATGTATGTTCCAGATCTGTTTAGTTTGTGAAAAAAAATTTACTTTTTAAATGTTGAAACTTTTTAACAATAAATATTTTTTACTTTAACTTCTACTTAAATAAATTCATGTTGCTACCACGTAACACCACGTGCGAATAAAATTCTTATATTATCAAAGTAGCTGCACGTTTGACTGATTATCACATTCACCGTAAGTTGTAAGAAAACTATAACAAGAACTTTTATAACATTGTAAATGTGCAAGTATGTTTGTTATCTCTTTACACTGCATCGGCTGAATGGAATTGGATAAACTTTTAAATTTACAAAGCTTAGGTATACCCAGGATATAGGCTAATTTTAACGTAATTGACGCAGGCAAAGCTTCGGGGTAAGGCTAGTATAAAAACAACTCGTATAAACTAAACGGACTTATACAGCCATCGCTGACTTCAGCATAAAATGTCCGTTCTCCAACTTTTGTAACCACTAGGCATTATAAATCAGAAAGTTTTAAAAATGTCCCAATCCACGGATAAGAAGGATTTATAGCACCCAAAGAGAAATCGCTAGAATTAACACAAAATCCGTAAAAATTCTTAATCCAAGGAGAGAAAAATGTATAACTCCTAAAAAATTCATGAGGGCTCTTGATCTTTTGCATTTTAGTATCTTTATGTCTTAATAAGAAATGTTTTTTTTATCTCCCTGGGAATAGCAATACTTATAGCTGCTAATTTAATTATTAATTAATAAAAAAAAATGTGTAAAAAATAAATAAATTACTGTTAATACGATATAATCTGGAAGTCTTCAAGTCACGAGTGAATAGGTATCTTTTAGGCAAACATGCTACGCCTTCGGCCGCATCATCAGGTGAGATAGTGGTCAAACACTTGTATTTTGAACCTAAAACAGAAACTAAAACGACAATGAAAAACGGCTCAAAAGATTCAAGTGTGTTTTATTCTAACTTGAAAGGCCAATTTAAATAGCATAGACAATTGAGCAAATTGGAATAGATAGCATTGCTAATTATAAAAAAATTAAGACTATGGAATGTTTAAATGAGCAATAAAATGGGCATTAATTACGTAAGTTTTAATGTTTTAAATGTACAGATGTAGTATAAATAAATAAGTTAATAAAACCCGTTTTAGAAATAAAATAATGTTTAAAAAATAATATCATAGTAGAAACAAAATTTTTGTCTACTATGATAATACCGCCGAGTTTCTTGTCGAGATGGCTGAAATGTTTTTTATCGGATACATTTCGGAGAGTGTACCAAGGAATTGCACGATCTAGTTCCCCCTACCCCGTTCTATCATCGGACAAGCAGACAAACTGCTAAGCGACAGGGATGGGGGAACTAGATCGTGAAAACGATTCGAGCGCACAACGCGAACCCACAAATGCGCACGAAGCGTCTTGCTTCCACATTCATTGTGCGAACTGCAAAGGTATGGAACTCCTTGCCTGAGTCGGTGTTTCCTGATGAGTACAATGTGGGAGTCTTCAAGTCACGAGTGAATAGGTATCTTCTAGGCAAGCTTGCTCCATCGTAGACCACATCGTCGCTTACCATCAGGTGAGATAGTGATCAAAAGTTTGCTTATAATGAAAAAAAAAAAATTGCGAATCTGTCAGTTTAGTCATAAATTTTTTTAAGTCCCTTTGGTGTCCATGTGAATAAATAATTTTGAAATTTTAAACATCGCTAATAGATGAGACTTACTTAACTAACTATGAAAAATCTGTAGCAAAGCAACTATGTAGCTTGTACTGTATTCAAACACGTTTCAGATCGAGCTAGGCTACATGTAAATGCCTGTAAAGGCTCTTGAACACTAGTCAATACTAGACCATACGAATGTATGGTTATGTAGGGCTTTTAGTAGAATGTATTGGTTTGGAATTCCACAGCTGTTGTTTCATACTACGTGTTGCTGCTGCAAATGCAGTACGACACTCCAGCGATTGTTTGCTAAGTGTTGTAGGTTAGGAACGGTTAATCTATCTTATACTGAGCCGTACGACTGGTTGTATACGCAATTCCAGAAGATTGTGTGCCAATTGTCGTAAATGCAAGAAGTGTTTCAGATTATTAGTTTATAATGCTACTTAGTTTTTTGTGATCGCACAGAGAAACGAGTGAAACTCTCAAAAATACATCTCACACAGCTCAAACTCACAATACACATACTTACACTCTCTGAAATCATCGTAACTTCTATATTATTATACTCAAACACCAAGCATATAAACTTTACACATATTAGTGAATTTGTATTTTCATATTCATAATTCTTAAATTTTGCACCTACTTTGTTTACTTGGATTTCTTGATATGGTATCGAAATTCTAATATACTGGAGTTTTTGAGATATGGTTATATGGCCTAATAATTTCGGCCTTTCGCAAAACAGGCATGCATTATATTGATTTGGCTCCGGTTGTACTCACGCTATATTTAATTTAATCGAGAAACCGGAACTAAATCAATATTAATACGACTCACAATAATATAGGCAAGCATTAGTACGAGGATCTTAAGGGGCAGGTATACGTTAATGTCAGACAATTATCCCTCTTACACTTTTACACATAAAGTTGTATATTGCGTGAATTATATCGTGGTGGTTACTTATAAACACAAAAAAAAACATCAAAGTTAGTCCAGCCGGGGAGGTTCAGTTTAGGGGAGTCAAATACACACGTACAAAAGAATTATATATATTATAAAGATTTATCTATTTTTTGACGCAAACGCATTCAAACTCACAGCTCCACACTAAGTTCAAATACTTGTATCGTGGGTGCCGGAAACATTCACATTACACCCAGAACCAGAAGCAAAAACATCCCTTGGGAAGATGCAAATTGCATATACATATATTTTTTTGTATTCGTTTATTTTTTTATACTACATTCCATGTTATGTTGAAGATGTAATCGATGAGCACACATTTTATGCACAAACGAAAAACCTAAACATTTTAAACTCCAACATGGTCAATTTCTCGATAACAACGAACAAACTTACACTCCCTGCATAAAATGCTCTAGCATTTCTAGCATTTGATCTAAAGAACCAATAAATCCAAGTCGGACCGAGACCGCATCCAAACAAAATAGAGCAAGAGAAAACTTGCAAACAAAATAAAACATTGGAGTTGAACGCTTATCGTATCTAGAAAGTTTACGAACAACAACTTAAATAAAATAATGTTTTTTATTAAACATCTACTGTAATGTTATTCTGTAAAAGTGTATAATAATATGTTATTTGTGCATTCGTCTTCAAGTTTATGATCACTACAATATTAGCCGTAAATGTTGGCAGATATAATAGACTGCGTTAAAGACATATTCCACTTCAGGTGCTTTTTTTGTTTTTAATTAGTCAATAGGCTAGCATTTGCCTGCGTCATTGTTCTCCGAGGAGAATATGAATATATATATCTGGAAACCTTCAAATTAAAAGTAAATAGGTTTAATTTAGGCAAGCATGTCATATCTTTGGCTGCATCATCATAGCTTGCCTATTTAGCTTTAAAAAAAGAACAAAAAATTTACTGCGATCTCACCCGATGGAAAGCGACGATGCGGTCGACGGTAGGACATGCTTGCTATAAAAATACCCGTTCACTCTTGACTTGAAGATACCTAAATTATACTAATTGGGAAACAAGAACGAAGGCAGGGTGTTCCAGTCTTTTGCAGTTCACATGTTAAAAGTTGTGGTGAATCACTTGGTTCAGAGGAATGTCCACCATGAAAGGATGTCTTATTTTAGTTATTGTAGTTAAATAACGAAAGGGAGTTGGAGTAATTAATTATGCGCATATGATTCGAAAAGTCACATCTCCTGATTCTAAAGTCAATCCATAACCGGGGCATGAAACAAACAACTTCAAACATCTTGTGTGATACTAATCGCGAAATCTTTAATTAATTAGGCTCACAATATTATTGAAACTGACGTTGTCCAGCTGGCACGGTGGGAAAGTCTGTGCCCTGTATGCTGGGTTCGATTTATAATTTTCCAATCCAAGGGACATTATATTCGTGCTTCTGGTTATGAGTATCATTGTGTGTGTGATATGTTAATATTTCCCGCACGATACAAGGCTTTGAAGTTAGTGTGGGGCTGCGAGTGTGAATGCATTTGACGTCAGCACTACCTTATCTAGTACCAACATGAGACTGATATGAGGGTTTTGTGTTAAAAGTGTATTCTAAAAAATCAGGGTTGTCTAAACCAAGCCTAGAGCATTTTTTGCAGGCGAATAAAAAAACTGAGAAATTTTATTAGTTAAATTTACTTAACCGAGTACAAAGTAAGGACATAGTACATTCGAAAACATTAATCGAGTACTTCACAAATAATTTAAACGTAGGCAAAGCCTAAAAAAACTGATTTCACCACTTATATTTTGGTTTTGGCTGAATCGATTTCGATAAAATTTATATGAGACCACCTATAAAGTATAATCTACCAAACAAAAAAATCATCTAAATCGATTCATAATTGACGAAAATATCGCTTAACATACCTACATACTAAAAAAAACATACACTCGAATTGATAATCCTTTTTTAAAGTCGGTTAAAAATAGGTTTGCCTCTACATATCCCGGAGCGTTTGAAATTCGGCCTGATTTAGCGTAAAAAATTAGGCGTTTTTAGGTGATGAATGTAGTTTTGTTCATTTATAACTTGTCGGCAAAAGCTAAATAAATACCTCGTAATCCCCAATGGTCAAACGGCCATCAAGAAGTGGCCGAGCCCACGCTGTAACTTTAGACTTTGACCTTGCCAGTGAACTTTTCTCCGACATCAGTTTACAAACTCATTACGAAGTCATAAAAACACCAGGAACAGCGACCGTCATAAAACAAAAAGCTACTATTACGTAAAGTTTGCGAGTTATGCAATCAGCGGGTTCGTGTCAATATTTTTTAAACAATTTTCCGGGGCGAGGCGGGTGTTATTAAAAATCGTGACGCACGAAAGCGTTGCTGTCACGTGATGGTGGGAAATCCATTAGCGAATAAGGCTCGATGTATAAGGTTAGGTGAGGTAAGGGTAGATAACCTACCGCTATTCGGGCCTACTGCCGGGGCAAGATAGTGACTGCTAGCGCGACTCTATCTTGCCCCAACTTGGCGAGGGACTGCTCACGGGGCGGTTTTTAGTGGGTTCGAGCCCCACACACCCTTTTCCTTCACCCCTGGGAAGGAAAGGAAGTGCAAGGCATTTTCCCAACCACAAAAAAAAAGATAAGGGTAGATAAAATCATTGAAGCAGTTTTGCGATGTTACTCTATCATGTTAATTCTATCTCTTCACTTGACATTCAGTCAAACGTCAGCTTGTTTGTTTAATTAGTCAAACTACGCGTCGGTTACTTCACTTAAGTTTACAGTAATAGCGGTAAAGCCAAGGAGTTATAACACTCTGACATTGCTTTTCATATGCAGCAGTTTTGGGTTTATTTTTTGCTTCATCAATTTAATCCTATCCTAACCTACTTGATATAATAAATGCGAAATTTTTTGTGTGTGTGAATGTTTATTACCACGTATCTCCGTAACGAATAAACCAATTTTGATGCAATTTAGAATGTAGATAGTTTAGGTTCTAGAATAACATATAGGCTGCTTTTTAATTTAATTAACGCGGGCGAAGCCGTGGGGTACGGTTAATGCTATATATAAATATAAAATTTTTAACATTCTATTTTTTATTATTTAGGATATATTGTATTACTCAAAATATTTAACTGAAAACTACCGTCGAGTTTTTTAGTTTTGTTAAACAATTTAACTATCAATTACTTACCGTTGTTTTTTTTCATTTTCTTTTTTTTACTTTCTTTTAGATATTTAATCTATTCAGGGCAATAAGCGACTGAATCATATACTTAAAAAGTCTGCGCAGCTCAAAAAAAATTTACAGTGAACTTGCAATATCACAGGTTTTTACTGTCCTACTTCTTTTTTATAATATTATAATTAGTTTTGTCCCCTATTATGTCAATCTTGTTACATCAATAATTACTATCAAAGAGAGTCAGAGCATTAGTATACAGGACATGTCACAAAACATGTTCATAGTAAAACAAAACGATAAGCAGCCAAAGGTATCCGTTAGTAATACGTTCATAATGAAATAAACAGTGATATAGCTTGGACAAAATTATTAAATCCTTTCTTTAGTAGATAAAGCGCAAGGACGTTAAAATATACTGATATATTACCGCGCAGTGTCGGAAGACCGCCCACAAGGTGGACGGACGACATAGTGAAGGTCGCAGGAAGACGCTGGATGCAGGCCGCTAACAACCGTTCTTTTTGGAGATCTTTGGGGGAGGCCTATATGCAGCAGTAGACTTCTTGCGGCTGAGATGATGATGATGGTGATGATGATACCGCAAAATTCGTCTTACAAATTTCGCATGTCATAACGCGAGCTGCACTCACACAACATCTAAAGGTATAAGAAAACAGTTTGCAGCGAAATCTACTCACACACGGACATTTGTACACTACACTCATAACAGGATTGGACGTCGACATTTCTTTAAAAAAAGAATAACTTTTTGTTTGCTTTTATTTAAAGTACAAGAATACATATTAGGTTATCTAATGATAGTATCAATCGCTGGAAAGATCAAAGTATATCTTCTCAGATGGTTTATTGCTTTAACTATAGTAAAAGTTTAATATGGGGTTGTTCAAGAAGTGAGTGAATAGGTATTTACTGAGCAAGCGTACTCCATCTTCGACCGCATCGTCGCTTTCCATCAGGTGAGATTGTGGTCAAACGCTAGCTTAGTCTCAAATAAAAAAGAAGTCATTAATTAAATAAAAATTAAAACTTGACAAAGTATTCCTAAGGTTTAAACCGGAATTTCAATGACAAAAAAAACAAGACAAATTGAAAAATTAGACAAATCAAAAAAAAATCGTAACTCAGCAATTATGGCTAGTTGGAACTCGACGCTGGTTTTCAGTTAAACCTTGCGGGTAGTACAAAATTTTATTAACAATATAAAAGGTAAATCAAAATTATTTCAATAATATACGCTACGATATAATATATTATAATATACGTATATAATTTAATTTTGTAAACACTCCTTGCCTTCGCCTCCTCTCCGACGTGATCGTCATCGTTAGCTCACCATCCGATCCCGATGACCCACTTCCACAACTACATCGAAGTTAGTGATCAATTGCTATAAGAACATTCAATACTGTATTACTCAGTACAGTAACGCAATTCTCCCCGGGCCCTTACACGTCACGTAACTTAAAGTACACCCGAACTAAACCAAGTAATAGTTTGCGTTTTATCAGGACCCTCGAAAAGTTGAGTAAGTTTGGTCAGGTTTCTAGTTTGGGTCCAGAGGTTTTGTTGCAAGGATTTCGTTTCGAGTTGCTGTAATTCGACCGACGAGAATTGTCTTTACTTTGAATTTGCTGATGAGAAGGGAAACTGTTTCGATTATATCAGCAAGCTGAATATTTGAGTTAACAAGTCTTACCATTTAACCAGTAGTAAGCAGACTAAATTATTAAGTTGTATAGACCCAATTTTCGTGAGCAGGTCTCTGCCCTCTCCGGCGTTGGTACTGGGTTCGATTTCCGGCAGGAGCACAAATTTTCTTCTCAAGAGACATTTGTATTCCTGGTTCTGGGTGTGATTGTAATGTTTCAGGCATCCAAGATACAAGTCTTCAAATCTAGTGTGGGACTATGAGTGTGAATGCGTTTTTTTGTCAAATGATTGTTTATACTTTTAAGTAAATTTAATGGATTTAAATGTATTTCATTACTTTTACATTCAAGTGACATGATTTAACTGTAGATAAAGTAATATTATCATGTATTTTTTCTTCCCCTGTATCGTTGATAAGAACTCTGCAAGTAGAGTATGAATCTATTTTGTATATAAACCTACTAGTTCAGCCCCGCGGGTTCTCCCGCAGATGATGATGATTAAAGTAGCTTATGTCCTAATTCAGAGTATGAACTAGGTACATTCCAAATTAAATTAAAATCGGTTAAGTAGTTACGGAGATACCTACGTGGTGACGAACATTCACACACACACAAAAACTATCGCATTCACAATATTAGTAGGATGTTAGAGAACAACAATGTGGTACGACATTAAAGTCACTGTTTTAAACCTGGTATGTCCCGGGGTCTATATCAAAACCGGTCACATTTATAACGCTAAAACTTATAATATTAAAAAATTTCTCTTTATGGAAAATCTATCTATGTTTGGGGTGAACAAATGGTTTTAGTTATTTTAAACTTATAAAGTATAATACTTGTTAAATTTGACAAAGGAATAATATAAAAATTAATCTAAACTAAATTTTGAGATATCATTTGTTTTTTATCTATCCTACGCGTCTTTCTTTGTAAAACAAAGAAACTTGTAGACGTTCAACATCAAACGAATTCAATAAATTTAATAAAGATATTATTTACAGTCTTTTAGTAATTTAAATATAAGGCACTGAAAATCTGTTTTAGACACCTAGTCAAAACAATGGCTGTATAAACTTAAACAAAATCCATTTGTCAAAATTTTAACAAATACAATTTCAGGTTACTATATAATTGTGTTTCTATTAAAAATTGCTTTCTGTTCTCCAACTATTTCATTAAATTAATCACCAGAACTGTGGTTTCAGAAATTGCCTTTGAAATTGACTACATCGCCTACAGCTGAAGGGTCACTTTGAGTAAACTAATGATAAATCTTTGATATCGTCGACCTTCTATATTGGTAAAGTTGAAATAGTTAGCGGCTATCAAAGTAAATCACTTTTAGCAATTAATTAAAATAAAAAAACCGGGTTGTTATACTTTGAATTTCGAAGATGTGTTCTTTTTTAACCCCCAACAAAAAAAGAGGGGGGTGTGATAAGTTTGACAAATATCATATGTGGGTATCTGTGTGTCGGGTGAATCAATTTAGATGTGGTTTTTTTAATTGGTGACTTGATCGAGTGTGTTCTCATCTATAATTGGTGGAAGCCGTTTTTCGGATAGAACGTCGGGGTTATTTAAAAAAAAAATGATTTTGCTACTCGTTTTCGTCTTACAGGCAAGCGTTTGACTACTTATTTTACCTGTTGGTGTGAGTGATGATGTAGTTAATCACGTTAATTCTAGCTCTCAAGATAGCTATTCAGTAGTAACCTCTCTAAAAATTACGATATTTCACAATTATAACCTGAGTCGATCTTATCCTTTCAATATCGTCTGACTTTAATAAATAATTTTAGGGCTTATTTTTATCGTTGATCCGACGAACTTCGTACCTTTTTGTAATATTATTATATTATAGATGTATATATACAGTTTCAATATTGAAGTAAGTTTCATTTGTTTTTTTTTCATCGAAAATATTTTTTTAACCTTATGCCGTAAATTCAGTTGGTGACTTTTATTTGCTTATTTAAGTAACACTTGTTTGCTTCTATAAGTAGAAATAATGAAACATGAACTACAAGACCCACCACTGTCAGTAAAGCCCTAAAAGTACAATTAAAACCAGCCAATACTTGCTAGGCTTAATATAGCTAATTGAAGAGTTCTCCTGAACATTGGTTTATTAACCGATCCAAATACTTTTTACTTACAAACCCTGAAACAATTACTTCCACCTAGCGGTTAGACAAAAGAAGCCAAGTTAATAGAAACTTACTGGAGCGAGCACAATATAACTTCCCAATGATGCTCTGAGATTTAGGGTCATCAGCCATTACGGAACATTGGTCACGAAATTAATTTATTGACTTGGAAGATATGGCAGTAGAGAATTGGAAGCAGAGTTGGAACTTCGTATAAAAGTGATTTTCGTCATGGTAACCATAACTTACTGCCCGTTAGCGTAGTATGCGTCCGCCGCGCCGTCTAAAAGTTCGATTTCCTATGGGAATACAATGTTTCTCTTCGAGGAAAATGCGTATTTCTATTTCGGGGTGTGTAATGTGAATGACCCAGCACCCACAACACCCACATAAGTCATCAAACTTAGTATGGGGCGTGTGGCGCTGTGAGTGTGAAAGCGTTTATGTAAAAGTAATACCAGCTTGTGCTGGGATTTTTTGTTTCCAGTTATTGTAGGTAAATATGTTTGTTGCTTGATATAGCATCAAATACTTGGAAAAGTAGACGTGGATACAAAAAACATTATCAAAATTAAATTATTTCACGAATAAATTGTCATAAATTTGAACTCAAATAAATAACATATTTTTTTGTTTTTTTATTTTGTAGGAAGACTAACAACTATTGTAATGTAATATGGCAATTTATATATAAATAAGATTTAATAAAAAGTCTCCACTCATAGATATTGAATAACTTAAAAAATATGTAGGATATAACAATTATATAACAGTTTTATTACTAAGATAATTATTTCACAAGCCATTTTTTTGTAAACATGCACCGAGAGAAACTTTCTATCGATCAGAAAAAAATATGGGACCAACCAAACCGCTAGCAAAAAAATACTACACATAAAATATCATATTTTAATATAAAACAATATTTAGTTGAATAGAGAACCTCTTCCTTGAACTTAACATACCCTCCACGCCAGGCCACGCTGCGGGCCACGCTGCGGGTCATGTCTGTTATCAATGAATTCGTAAATTTGAGTGCTATTATAAGTAATTTAAAAATATTTTTAAGATTTTATACCTAGTTAGATATAGTATCACATAGTTGGCGCCTTGGCAATCTATTTACCATTTTCTTTCTACTATTTCTTTTGTTTCTATTCTTTCTTACTGTTTTCTGAAATAAATAAATAAACTTAGTTAAAATAAAACTCGACAACATTATATGAAATCTTACATATCTAACTCTTCATAAAGTCACATTCGTAGACTCAGAATTTCGAAGTCAATGATCTGTTAAAGCTTTATATTTTTCCATGAGACAGAGCATTGCTTTGTCTCAGCTAGAAAAAAGATGTCTGACCGCGTTTCATTTAACTTGCCCTATACTTGGTATTTCGACGGGTCTATTTATCTGAAATATTGCTTCGTTCAGTCGCCGTTCATTTCTTTTCTTGCAAAGATTTATTAAAAAAATGTCCTTCTGTTGTGATAAGTTTGAACAGCTTAGTTTATGAAATTATGTATTTTGGAGATGATGAAAAATATTAATACACTTGGTTGACTTACTTATCTGAATGAGATATAAATTGAGACGAAAAAGCGAAAAGAGGAAAGATGAACCCACGCTTTTTTGGAGCATACAAATTGGCCTTCCACGGGTTTTAACATCCGATAATTTGGGCCCGAACAAAGTACATATAGTGCCGCAATATAACGTGTCGAGTCTCTCGGTATTTTATCGGATATATTTCGTAGAGTGTGCTTTAGAATTACACGATCTAATTCCTCTATTCTTATACGATCATATAACTACCAAATATACCGCATTGTGACACGGATATATGCGTTTATCGCAACAATGCGTTTTACATCCACGTTCATTATGCGCACTGCAAAGGAGTGGAACTCCTTGTCAGAGTCTGTGTTCCCAGATGAGTACAATTTTAGAGTCTTCTAGTCGAGATTTAAAAGGTATTTTTTTAGGCAAGCGTGCTCCATCTTCAACCGCATTGTTACTTAACATCAGTTGAGATTCTGGACAAATGTTTGCCTATCACAGATAAAAAAGAACAAACGTAGACGTAATCTGTCTAATAGTAATTGTGACAAAGCATGAATTTATTATCTTTGACATTTTTGTAGTGTTCTTTATATTTCACAAACTAATTATAATTATTGTAGCTTATTCATCATAAATGCCAAATATCATAATGTAAATAATGAAAATTTGTATGGTCTGTATAATCATATTTTGTGACATTGGACGCCCGAGATGGGTCAACTGCAATAACATTACCAGCAATAAGAACTCGCGAATACTAACACTACAGTTTTTGCCAATAAAGAATTATCTTATCTTATGTATGATAGTACGACAACTCGAAACTTCGTATTTCAGTGAATTGTGGTAGACTCCCGTGTCAGCGTATAAGTACTATTTGTGTACTGTATGTACCATATCAGTGTTTAGTACGAAAATAAAACCGGACAAATGCTACTCGTGACTCGCGCGCGAGAGTCGAGTGGAGTGTACCAACTTGTGTGGATATACCATGAATCTTATCACGATGTTACCTTACTAAAATCTTAAAGCCGTCTTAGGATCCGAAATTACGACATTTGGGGTTCATTTTATTAATACATTATTATTATCACTATCGTTTTTCTATAAACCAAGTCCTCGTTTTACCGAACATAACACAAGAGATTCTTTTAATAGCATCTAAATACTGCTTTTCTTAAACGAAGGAGCTAGCGGAAAAAACTGTTCAAAGCAGTTCCCGATTCTTACTAATTACGAAGAATAGTAAAGATAAGACCAGCTTCTAATTAGGGTAGACTTAAGATATCAAGGAAATGGCCACATAGTGTCCTATTCAGAATTAGCTCCTGCAACTTGGGACATTGCATTACGAACGGTTAAGTTGGCTTAACTTAACTACGTCATGTGTGTCACTTGGGGTAAGTTAGGCATGATGTATCGATTTGCATTCGATTTCGTGTATGTAGTGTAGAGTTAAGTGGTTTTTATGTTTAACGGAGTACATTTCTGAGTTAGAATTATTGTTAAAAAAAGGATATTTGCTATGTATTTTTGGTTTTTTAGTTCTCGTGTTCATGGCACGAGTAAAGGCACTGAAATATTGAATCTACAATAATAAAAATACACGTTAAATAGAAAATATGTCAGTTTAAAATATTGTATATTTTTAAATATAACTATTGTACAAAAAAAAACACTATATGTATTTTTTATGTCTTCGAGGTAAAAGGGTTTCTCGGCATTTTAGTGAAAATTTAAAAACTAGTAAAATTGATTTTTTTTAAATTATAATATAATAATCATGCAAAAAGCATGATTATTTTATAATCACATTTATTAAGCAAAAACGTTAAGCTATAATTAAACTACAAAAATAATCAACTTTGGACATTTTAATCAGAATTATTAATAGTGGTAACCATATATATCATAGTTATATCATTTTAATCGTCATTTCGTTTTAGTCCATAGCTTTACATATTTTTGGAGAATAAGAAGTTATTATTTTGAGTGGTTAAAAGACCCTAAATGCCTATGACAGACGGAGGACAGACGAATAAACTGCTGAACTACCCAAGTTAACTATATGATCTTGCTTCGCTCACTCAAAAATGCATGTGACAGTTAGAGTACCAGTTAACTTACCTATATAACAGACCAGGGAACTGTATTGTTGTTATAAAGCAAATTCCCTTTCTGTGACTTCCTATATTATAAGAAACAATAATTTCATAATTTTCTGTAACATAAAAAAGCAGTAAGGATTGAGAATTTATTTAAAAACTGTATGTATATAGCATTTCTGCATAGCCAGAAAAACTGTGCAAACTGTAGAAATAAAAGTTAAAAGAAAGGACTCGACACTTTCTTACCGAAATAAATACAGCTAAGTGTTATCCTAATTCTTAATTACTGCCGCTTAAGACCGCACGGAAATGGAGTCGCTTAAACCACTTAAGTATTAACTTTAAGTGCCAGAGTGCAACTTGGAACGATGACCCTACTATACTTTTGCTGCTAGTGATAAGACTCCTACGAGTTTCTAGTTGCCTAGTAGCTACTAGCACAAAAATATCGTTTGGGTAAAAACATATCTAACCTCTTACTGTTTCTTATCGCCTGGTACTTGTAAATATATTTTAATATATTTTTATGGAGGTGAAGCAATTTAAAATCATCAAATTTAATTATAGTCTTCCGACTGCCTGCTTTCCTGGTACTTTAAATAAATGTCTTACTTTAGATAATCATAGCGAGCCTATAAGTTGGTGCCTCCTCTACGAAAGTTGAGAGTTGTACGCACGCTAAGTCTAGAAAAGAAATTGGCTTCCAACCAAAGCTGCCGGATTGGCGTTTGGCCCTGAACGAAGATTTTTGGAGTGAAAACTTCTTTAGCGGCGTTGTGCATTTTTTTGGGATGAGTGAAAAATGTTAATCTCGCGTCTGGAAACGTGACCTGACCGAAAATTCGTAAGACGA
Source organism: Lomographa bimaculata (assembly GCA_948107665.1). Lineage (NCBI taxonomy): Eukaryota > Metazoa > Arthropoda > Insecta > Lepidoptera > Geometridae > Lomographa > Lomographa bimaculata. The sequence continues at coordinate 2,518,864 of OX403588.1, read as the reverse complement.
AGGAGAGGAAGTAATATACCCCTCTCTTTCTACCGGTGCGGCGCGGTGAAATATGATCATGTTTTCACATCAGCCGGCACTCATGGAGAGCAACCTTTTGTTTTTTTTTTTGTTTGAATGTTTGGTTTTACTACCACTGCAGTACTAAACAACGTTTCAAAATATCCTGAATGTCATATGTCGCATCTACTAACTAAATGCGTCATGCTCGCTTAGCTCTAACTTGGGCATAATAGTTTGATAACAATGAGTCTATTAACAGCTTAAACTGAGTTTCAGGACTAAGTCTTATAGATTCACCTAGGTATACAACCTTGAGACATAATAGATTGCTTTACTTAGCAAAGACGAACAATGCTGCGGGCAATTTGTCAGACCGGTGAATAATCTAAGACTATCAAATTAATTTAATAAATATTAATTACGGGATCAGTGAATTCACTTATTAATATTTTATAGTACGCCACTTTTAAATATTGAAGGTAGTTATAATATCATGTAATAGACCACAAATATAAGGTTGCTACCGTTTTTTGAACAGTAAAAAAATAATATTATCAGTTTATTGTACAAAATTGCCGGATAAACCGGTGTATATCTCTTCACTGAACAGACGCTAAGACTGTGAAAACAGGGCTGCTTACAGCGAAGTTGTAAGACAATGTTTTTAGGTAGGTAGACACAGGCATTTAATTGGAATCTATGGACCAGTTAAAACACCCGTCTTGCTTCGACTAAATGAAGTCATACATAATATTTATCATTTTAGTGAAATTTCGATATACAATCACCACACAATAACATTTTAAAACTAGTTCGGGGGCCTATGGATTGATGACAATAATCTTGTTTATATATCTTAAAAAAAATATTTATATTGGTAATGTCAAAGATTATTTAATCGCAAAGATCTGGAATTGGGGCTTCCATAACCTTACAGATCTCCGTAAGGCACTTCATAAGTGTATGGAAAGAAATTGACGTTAACTAACGTTAATTTCTCTCAGCACACTGTAACTCTATGGTCAATACAAGCCACAAAGAATTTTAAAACACATTAAATGAAGTAACAAACAAATTAATCAGATTTCCATCAGATGTCGCTGTACAGTAATTAAAACATCTTTTGTTTTATTATACATCTACATTTTGTTTGCGCTCCTTTTGTGAAGCTAATGGCTACCATAATGGTTTGCACGCAGATTGGATACATTTTTTGTGGTATAAACTCTAATGAACCGTTATATTGTAAGTTTTATGCGGTTAAATCGACCTTTTTCGGTTTGTGCGGTGAAAAAATAATGAATCTTTTTGCGGAGGGGAGTTTCTATTCATTTTTAAAGGTCGGTTGGAATTAATCGTGTTACGTGGACTGTGCTTTTGGGGAGGTTTGCTGTGGAGATGGTGATCTATAAGAAAGAAATGTTCATCGTCATCTCTGATCTAATGTCCAGGTAACTAATAATGCCACCACCGGATTACGTACGTCGCTTACCATCAGGTGAGATTGTGGTCAAAAGTTTGCCTATCTTGAATAAAAAAAAAGAATTCACCCATATTCGCAACATCATAAAATTTGTCCCAGTAAATTAAATAAAGGCGTACATAAATATTCATTATACAAAAGCTAAGTATGGGCCTTACACATTGTTACTTTTTGTAGCACCAAAATTGCGACTGCGTAGACAAAACTCAACAAATCTTTTTATAATTGAAATAACTATCAAGATAAGATGCTTCAGCTATAATTGCAATATGAATAGGCAAGAATGTCACATCTTCGGCCGCATCATTACTCTCCATCATCAGGTGAGGTAGTGGTCAAATGCTTGCCTATTCCGCATAAAATAATATGTTTATGTCATTATTTCCAAGAGGTAGACTGCTTCTTTAGAGTAAGAGTCTCCACGGAACGCTCGTTGGGAGCTTCAAAAGATTGGGGAGAGATGAAACTGCATTAACAAATGAGAAGGCAAGAGTTTTTGCGAGTCTGTCTTGGCTACAACCTCTTTGTCAAACAGCACAGAACTTCGGCTGAAAGAACAGGTTGTAAGTTCAATTTCTGGGCTAATAAGTTGTAATATTTTAAGTCTCGGAGAGGAACGCGATGATTTGCCACACCAAAAATTATCATTTAATGTTTGAGGTAGTATTATTAGATTCAATAAGCTTGCGTGTAAAATAAAAATCATGCAATTTGCTTGTCAAATAAAAGAACAATGGGCATGCTAAAATCGTATTTACTTATATACATTTAAATACATTTTCTACACTATACTTTTTATGTGATCATGTATTATTCAATTAAGCTCTGATATTTATTGATTGTCAATTTTATACACTTACTGTTAACCTCTATTTCCCCTATTAATTTAAATGAAGCCAAACATAAACTTCCTTAGGAATTTTGTCGGTTTTGAAACTGATCGTGACGTGGATAAGTAATGGGGGTCAGATTATCGTATTATCTTCGTAGCCATTAGTCACCAGAACTATATGTATAAAATCTGTTACGTTAAAACAGAATACCGCAATAAAAATCACGCAATATAAAGGCCCACAGTGTTAAAGAGAAAACAATGCCAAAAACACTGGAGTTGGTACACTGCCAGAGGCTTTATCGTAGAGAAAAATATGAATATAATAATATAAATAATACGTGGTTGGCTGCAACACAAAACAATTTTGGTAGTTGGTGCCCTGAAGTTATGGCATGGTATTAATGGGAACAATAATAATTTATTATTGTGCATGAAAACACCGCGTCGTGGCCTAGTGAATGTTACCAGATTTAAAATTTAATAAGTGCTTCGTGGATAAATATTCATATTACAACGCAGTTTTGATGAGGCATTTCGATGCGAAGACGTTCGAAGCAGCCGTAGTCGTGCGTATATAGTACATAAATAGAGGATAGGATAATTATGTGATGACATAGCAATATTTCGATGGTGAGTTATCATAGTTTTGGTAGCCTCCGTCCACCTAAAGATGGTAAGCAGTTAAAGAACGGGATAGGCGTTTAAGACCATAACTGCACCACTGAGACAGTTATGCCAGCACCGCAAAACCACACTCCGCTATTTTAAGGAGCTGGGGTGGATGGGGTAGTTCCTGGCAGAGGGACGTCAGTGCAGGCCTTAACGCCCCTATATTGAGTAAGAATAAGGCGTTTAAGGCACATAGGGGTACAGTTGTACAATACACTACCAAGAGACATTAAAGAAACAAAATCTATAAATATGTTTCAGAAATTGCTTAAATGTTTTATCCTGCGCAATATTTCATAATTTACGCGTTGTCGATGTTTCGACAATTGTTTCGACTTCATTTGGAAGCCTTTTTCAGGATGAGTGCGGAGTGAGTTTTAATTTAATAGTTCAAAATGTACCTGAGTTTTTATCAAATTATTTCATAATTTCAATTATAATAATAATAAAATCTTTCCCGGAACACTTATGTCAATAATTATTGTTGTTTCCGATTACAAGTTTTCTTTTTTGTAATATATATATATATACACAGGATGTCCCAGAACTCAACGTCAATCCGAAACGGGGTGACAGGATTGATTGTAGCCATCGTGAGAAAAATCAGAAAAAAAAATTATCCCATGCAATTTGAAAATTATGGGCATTTAAAAAAAAAGCTAAAAATTTGGTCAAACTATAACCATTTTTCGGTTATATAACATTTTTAGAACCACAGTCAAAAATAATGACACAATTGCCCCAAGTTTTCTAGTATTAAGACTATTTGTTAAGGTATGAATTTAATTTTTTCAAAATTTGTCGAAATTGATTGAAAAAATTACTATAGTGGCTTGGCAAGTGCTATTACAAGTTTGCGCATTTAATCAGAATTGTATAATGGTACAATACTTGTTAGCTTCATATTAAAAAAAACGAGTAAAAAAATAAAAACCTCAAGTAACCTAATTTTATTTTACTCAGCTCAAATGTTTTTTATTCGCACAAGCTCTTGGTAGGTTCTTAATTTTACGGCAAAATGATGAGAGAGATGGATAGTGGACATGTTTGCCATGAGCGAGCAAGACAGATAGTGACGCCACTTTTACCAAATTCAACAATAGTAAGTAAAATTAATAAAATAATGAAAATCAGTACTACTTTTCTGAGCCTTATGTGTGTCACGCAAGCTACTTCTATAGCAATTAATTCAACTGAGGTTACTTAGATCTATCCTGTGGCCATAAAAATACTTATAGTAATTTACTGATTTTGCTAGTCAATTTTGCGTTTTGTTTGGGACCGGGAACGTGTTAACGGAATTTCATCTCAATTGCCTTGAGGTTTGCGGAAGGTATTTTGGGATATAATACCTTCTATATATGCCAAACAAAACAAAAACGCAAACGCATTCACACTCACAGCCCCACACTAAGTTCAAAGACTTGTATCGTGGGTGCCGGAAACATTTACAACACACACACATTACACCCAGAACCAGAAGCACAAATATCCCTTGGGAAGGAATTTGTGCTCCTGCCGGGAATCGAACCCAGGACCCACGGCGCAGAGGACGGAAACCTGTCCACTGCGCCAACTCAGTCGTCAATTGTCGTTGCCTTAAGTTGATTTGCTAAAATGTGTAGCGGTAGGATTCAAAATCGCGTACTTTCCACTTCTATCAACTTAATTATAAAAGTTTACTCACTGAATTTAATATAAATATGGCTTATAAGATACATGTAAAGCGTGGGCTTCGCAAACTCCGGTTCAAAACTGACTTTTGCCGAAAATATATATTCTATTTTTGGCGTACGTGTTCTGTACGAGTTTATTTGCAATTATAACTTTGAAAGTTAGGTTGCGTTGTAAATATATATTTACGGAGTTCAATAATAATTCTGTAACATATTTTTTTACTTTGTGTAGAGCCAGCGATGTAATAAATAGGTAGCCCATTATTTTTCCACAGATGCCTTTAAAACAGAAAAGGGCAGAGCCGGGAGCAGAAAACAAGAGTGGATGACCGACCTAATTGGCGCAAGGGGGAAGGCTCTGTCCTCTGCGCTGTGGGTCCTGGGGTTGATTCCCGGCAGGAGCAATTTACCTTCCCAAGGCATATTGGTGCTTCTGGTTCTGGGTATGTTTGTGTGTGTTAAGTAAATATATTCGGCACCCACGATATAAGTCCACCTTATTGTGTATATTTTGCGTTTATTTGTTGTAGTTTTAAAGAAAGAGCAGTTTCTAATGGTTTGCTATTATCTTTACCCGTAATTATTTATAACGCGTACGCACTCATCACCGCGCTTCAATTTCCAAGATTTGTATTGTGGTTGCCGGATACTTAACACACACAAACACATCCAGAACCAGAAGCACAAATATGCCTTGGGAAGGTAAATTGTGCTTCTGCCGGGAATCGACCCCAGGACCTAGAAAATATTCACACCACTCACGCTCATAATGACAACCAGAAACAAATTTATTTTGGGGAGGAAATTTGTATACATGGAACATAGAAATGAGATAATATGTTATGGAGTTGGCAATATTGAAAAACTGAAACGTGATTCAGAGCGTGATGTGAATGTTTGCAGCACCCACGACACAAGTCGTCAAACTCAAAGTGAGGCTGTGAAAGCAATTAATTAAAATTATCATCATACCATTATCGTGCAAAAACCTTTCAAGAAGTAGCGTTAAAAAGAGCATCATAAAACAAACAAACAAACGCATTCACACTCACAGCCCCACACTAAGTTCAAAGACTTGTATCGTGGGTGCCGGAAACATTCACATCACACACACATTACACCCAGAACCAGAAGCACAAATATCCCTTGGGAAGGAATTTGTGCTCCTGCCGGGAATCGAACCCAGGACCCATGGCGCAGAGGGCGGACACCTGTCCACTGCGCCAACTGGATCGTCAGGTGTTAGAAAACAGGTTAAACTTCAAAACAAAAACTTATTTGTTTCTGTAAGCAACAATACCGGTAGTAAAATTAAAAACTGTATAAAATCTTCAACTAACAATCTACCGGTAATTTCTTGTAAAGTCGTTTAAACATTTAATACGTGTATTCACAGAAAGTTTTGGAACTGACATTTGAAAAACTGAAAGAGTTTATTGTTAATTATAAACGCATCTTTAAAGAATTAATGCTGTTTGGCATAACAATAATGATATCACGAGGATCAATCGCCTTAAAATATTATCGAAACTATGTGTTCGAATCGCAAAAATTTAAAATTTATTTCATTTGTAGTTTCCGATATATTTCGGTAAAGAAGGTCCCACTTTGTATGCTCGTAAAGCTAAATCTTCATCCACCTTCTACTCCAATTACTCCGAGATCACGTTCGGGCTTGTGCTGGAATATCGGATACTTAAAATAAACGAAACACATGGTTAATATCCCGTTATTATAGTTAACATTTAAAGTTACTTATGGCGCTTAAGAACACAGTTCTTATATATATAGACAAGCTTGATGATGTTAGTAGCTGTCGCGTGTTCAGTTTTTTTTATGATTTAGAGGCAAACATTTGACCTCTATCTTACCGGATGGAAAACGATGATGCGGCCGACTATGTAGCATGACTGTCTAAATTAAATCAAATCATTTATTCACTATTATAACAATGAGCGTTATACTATGTTTCGTCAATTTACATGAATAATAATAATTGTCTAGTGGATATCTATTCACTGTTGGTACAAAATAATTACTGTAACATCCACCATGTACACAGTTATATACAATAAAACTTATTCTTATTTTTATTCACTCTTGACTTGAAGACTGCCAGATTATACTGTTCAGGAAATAAGAGGCGGGCAATTAGTTCCATTCCCTCGCACCGTACTGGATGACAAACGTAGAAGCGAAACGCTTCGAGTGAGTTGGAGGTATGTCCACTAAAAATGGTTGACGTTTGACTGTTTGTCTTATTGTTATATGGTAAAACGGGCTTGGACGGGAATTAAATCATATAATTCCTGCGCACACATTCCGAAATGTAAACCATAGAAAACCGATGAGCTCGCTACCTTACGTGACTGAAACTCAACAGTTTTGATACAACCAGATTTTTAACCACAGACAAAATTTTTTTTAGTAAATCTGTTTATATACCTGTTTGTCTGTGTATCTGTCATCATATCATGTGGGATCATAGCTCCCAAACGGCTGTACCAACTTTGATGTAATATTTTTCTTAATTGAGATTTTCATTTACTTATATTTGTTAAAAATCGTCGGTATAACATATTATATAATACGTAAGTTTCAGTTTTTGAGATAGTCCCGGGATAAAATTGGTCTAAAAACAGTGACTTTGATGGCCTACTAAATTGTTATAAGAACATAGATTTTTTTAAATTGTTTCTTACTCTACTTTCGGAGCTCTTTTTAACGATATTTACACGGGTAAAAACAAAAATATACAATTGTTTGCTTCCCACTTAAGTGTATAAGGTGCTTAATTATAATTATAATTTAAATCATGATAATTATAATTTTTTGCTTTGGGCCATATACATATTCTCTGAGAATATGAAGTTATTTGCGTGAATAGTTTAGACGGTAAATGCAGACAGATGGATGGACAGACGGGCAAATTGCTGAATCACCCTGAAGTTAATTTCTTCAATTAAGATTTTTAAATTCATGACTGTGTTTTAGCAAATAAACGCTTTAATTTATATATCCTATAAATAATACCTATTACATTTCCCTAAAATAATTTGAATAATCATTGAATAAATAAAAAACATGGCGCTTTAAATATACCGTAGAGAAAAACAGAAATATTTACCCGCAGTCCTCGCCTAGGTTATAGGCGTCTGGGAAGAAAATTCTACCTTAAATTCAAGCCTATTTGACCTCTGGGTGTTATATAAAAGATATATGCAAACACAAGATATTTGGGGCGAGAAAGGATCTAATATTCTTTGCATTTCGGAGGGCAGATTCATATATACAAGTATCTTCAAGGTGTATATCTTTTAGGCTTTATTTGTTTAGGGTATGTTGTAAACAGTTGCTTTGAATAAAGTCTACGGTTCTAGATATACGTATCAGTTTTGGAAAAGTTGAAAGTTGAATACATTCTTGTTTATCAATGTTGAGTACTATATTTGGCGAAGTGCAAAATTTCAATCCATATTTATAATGATGTTTTATGCCTGCGAAATAATCATATTACCACTGTCTCACACTAACCTTAAAAACCAAAAACTTTAACGCTATCACATCTCTATCACAAAACGATATTAAAGTAACTGGATTAGAGAATTTTATGCCTCTAAGCATTTAGTTGGTGCAGTGAGCAAGTCTGCCCTCCGTGTCGGTTCAATTCCCTGCAGGAGCACAATATTCCTTCAAGAGATTTGCTTCTGGTTCAGGGTGTAATTGTGTGTGTGATATGTAAAATGTTTCGGCACCTACTACACAAATCATCAAACTTAGTGTAGGGCTGTGAAAGCTGTACTTGACTGAGATGTAAGATTGTGAGATATTATTAACTGTGACAAACGCAAAATGTAAGGCTTTACCTACATAAACAGTCAGACCACACATGCAACGCTCGTTTACGAGCATGACTTGTGGACAGCCACCGCCGGCAGTTTTACAATGTCCACAGCACACAATTTAAAACGTGTTTTTGCTTACATTTCATGGTTTTACCAACCTATTTATGGTCGTGCGTGCGTTTAATATCATATGCGTGTGTACGTGGGTTTATAATACAATTTGTGAGTAAAAGTTTGAATTTAGAATTAAAATCAGGGAATTAAAATTATGGGGTTGCTTACGTCCGTGGTTGACAGTTGATCAAATTAATATTTAACTTTTAATTTTGAAAATGTACTTTTTGTAGTAATTATTATTTTTCTGTTATGTTGACAGATAGAAAAGCATTTAAGAGTGAATAAGTATCTTCTAAGCAAGCTTGTTCCATCATCGACCACATCGTCGCTTACCATCAGGTGAGAATGTGGTCAAAAGTTTGCCTATCTTAAATTAAAAAACAATGTAGTAAGGAAAAAATACCGCTTGAGGGGAGGATTAAACCCGCAACTGTAGGGTATCATAACCTATTGCTCTGAAAACTTGCTTGGGAGTCTTCAAATCAAGAGTGCATAGGTATCTTCTAGGCAAGTCACATCTTTGGCCGCATCATCACTTTCTATCAGGTGAGACAGTGGTCAAATGCTTGTCAATATAGCATAAAAAAAAATCGACAAAGTTATCCTTTCCTTACTTAATAGTAAGGAAAGGATAACTTTGTCGATTTTTTACAAGATGTTAATACATCTTGTAGGGACGTTAATAATAAGATCGCAATCAATCCCAGCCTCAAGCGATATCTTTCCTTTCTAAATTTACTAGCTTAGTGCTGTCTAGCATAGGTAATGCTATAATAACAAAATCAAGTGAAATGAACCGTCTAATAATGTGTCGTAATAGCTAGCTCTTGTAAAATCAAATTAATATGAACTTGACTGGTGCCCCTGGAACCCTTCTTACTGACCACAACCTTCAATCAAACGACCCTCCCAACTATCTTTAGACAATGGACTCCGATACCTGTCCTCTCCATGACAGCACCCTCATAGTTCACAAATTAATTTTACCTTTAAATCGACCTTCCATCGACCATCGTTCCCGAAACGGGAGGATTTTCTAATTGGGTCAAATAGACCCTTTGTTCGAGACTCTTACTCAAAGAATCAGGTAGCAAGAACCGAATATCTTGAAATTTCGGTACCGGTATTACAAAATGGAATTTTAATTTTAGTGAGAAGGAGTTACCCGCTAACATTTCATTCTATCTCATCAGTTGGTAAGTGAAGATGTGGTCAAAGGGGTCTCAAGGATAGTTGCTGGAACACTAATATTGTCCAAATATTATTTTCAGCTAAACTGTCATTGTAAGAGGCACAGAAGCTAGCCGGGCAATAATTAAAAACGCCTTATTGCCGTGTATTTTATCACGACGTTATCTTCACCGAAACATCAAACTCGATATAGGAATCGAAACTGTAGCCAACCTGTTGGGGGCGCATTTTCTACGACAAAACTGGCGGCAGCTGCGCTTAAATGGCTATTAAATTATTCAATGGATTTATAACATTATCATTAGTACACTACCACTACCTTTTAATCTGAAAAAATATTAAATCAATTCTAGTTTAGTAGGCTTAGAAAATAAAAATAACTAAGTGACTCTATCATACTGTATTCTGAAGCAGGGCTCTTCTATATTTGTCTTACATGTGAACGTTAATGTGCTCGCGAGAGAGACAACTGCGAGATACAAAAAAAATATTTAATTTATTGAAATATCAATAAGGACATGAAAACATAGTAATTTAGAGTGTTTATTCCTGTAAAAATGAATGAGAAATACAAAAATTAGCCAAAAATACGAAATTATTCTAATAAATTTTCTTCGTAAGTGTATTATTTTTACAACTTTTGACAGCACTTTCGCCATCGTTTCGCTCGCTGGTCAACGCACAACTGACAGCAAGAGAGTGCTTATTACCAATCTAAGCAGTGTTTTGTTCGGCCACTTTCAGGGCGTTCAAGTCGCGAGTGAATAGGTATCTTCTAGGCAAGTGTGCTCCATCGTCGACCACATCATCGCTTACCATCAGGTGAGATAGTGGTCAAACGCTTGACTATATTAAATAATTAAAAAAAAGACAAAAATATATGGAATTAAAATAAACAAGGCAGCCCATAACACGATTTAAGTCAATATTTGATCATATTTCATTTAACTGTGATATTTTTTTCTTAATAAATAGTTATCAAGCAACCACAAAATCTCTCAAAGCTTAAACTCTTTAAGTGTGGCAGTACCGCAAAAAGCGTTATACCTTAACAGTTTTCCGTCCTCGCCGACGAGCTAAAGTAATTTGAATTCGTTTTGTTGTCCCGATCGGGTTTCAATTATCCAATAGAGATATTCTACTTTCCACAAAGTTTTTTTTCGTTTATTTTTCAAAGGGATGTTAAGATAACCTTTGAGTCTTGGTTTGGAAAGCTTGTTGTTTTAGAAAGAAGCCCTCTTGTATCAACATTTAATTGCTGTTTTGATTTTATTTTAGATTTGGGTTAATGTTATTTTAGATAAATTTTAGTATATTTGCTTGCGACGGAACTCTATCTGAAATTGTAGTTAGAAAAATATTGGTATGACACTAAATTGTAAATATAAATAAGTAAAAACAATATCATTAATTATTAAGGTAAACCTAACATATCACGTTCTAGGCCTGGGTATTTTTATCACTCTCGACCACATCATAACCAGATCATGTCTAGCTTATTGGTTATGTACCCCCGATTAAGTGAGATATTGGCCTCGATTCTGATGTCACACACTTAATTAAATTTAAACTATTCCTGTCTTTTACAAAATAGGAACACAAGACAGAGATAGATGTAACTTAATTTTTGCAACGCGACATTCTCTACTTATTTGTTAAAATGGTAGGTACTTTAATTACGCACGAAGGGTTTTGCTTCCACTTTTTAATAGCTTCAAAATGATGGAACATCCCGCCGTCCAATGTATTTCCCGAAAAGTATAATATGAGGTTCAAGATAATAGTAAAAAGGTATTTACTAAGAATGTGTGATTCGTCTTTGAACGCATCGTTACTTACCATCAGGTGAGGTTGTATTCAAACACTAGCTTACTATAGGCTCGATGTTTTGTAGGTAACTTGGTTCTTTGCTGTACATATTTTTAGTTTAGTTTTAGGAAATATAGGCAATTGGCCCGTAGTTAGATACATAACGTTATCTGTCAATAGTAAGTATAAGTATTATGTAATGTGAAGCTTACTTATATATCTTATACTTACTTTTATTTTCCTATTTATAGTTTGATTATATAAAAAAAAATGCTGTGTAATACTTTTAAAGTCTTTATTAACAAAAATTCAATTACTTATTTGGGCTCGATATTTATTTATTAATTATAAATAAATATTGAGCCCAAATATGTAATTACATTATTCATCCCACGAATCACTTTAAAGCAGAACGTTTTAATTTATCGCCGTTATCATGAATGAAAGCAAAAATTAAAAAAAAATAATTGTTTATAGTTTCGTTCTTTGCAGTCACAGAACCAATTCCAACTCAATTCAATTGGCTGAAACAACAATTTCGTGAATTTTGCAAGTTTTCGTTCCGTGAGACAATTATTTCAATTTATAACATTGTTACTTGTTCGTGACTAAGTTCGCGTGTGTGATTTCTATAACAGTGACCATAACCATTTTTCACAATGTGTATTAAAAATAACAAATTGAAAATTACAAATTAATTGGTATTTTATACAAGAAATTGTATCACACAGGTTTTTAAAAAAAATGCAGTTCATTTACTAGTGTATTAAATAGTCATGACAAAACAATAATATTATATTATGTCATAACGCTACCCACTGGTAGTGGGCTTGAGCACTTGAGTAACCTATAAGCTCGATGTCTTGTAGGTAACTTAGTTCTTTGCTGTATATAGTTTTAGTTTAGTTTTAGGAAATATAGGCAATTGGCCCGTAGATAGTCCGAGGTATTACCACCACATATGTCATGACATGACATGGTTTGGCCCATGGGTGAAGGAAACATTGTGATGAAACAGTGCGATGTTGGGAATAATATGTTATATCTCGGTTGCTATACTATTGTACTATGAATATATATATAATATAATAATATGGTACATTGTTATGGCCCATAGAATAGCATATTATAATTGGTAGAGGTCCGTAGCTCAATATATTATATACGTAAATTGCGCAGATCAGGACATTGCGCTTTATATTTTGTAAAGTACCGGCAACCTCTTGGGACTTCATTCCAACTATTGAGTTTAAAATCGTTTGTGGTACTGCTAGTGTGTATTATGTTGTATAGTTTTCAAATAAATTACCAACTTGCGTTGACCTGCATATTAAAAGTCGTGAAAAGGTGATGCCGTTCACTGCGGGATAGTGTAATTTAAACGACCTTTATACATTGTTTAGAACACATCATCTTAATCATTACGGAAAGTATAGGATTCAGAAGTAAGTCTCAAACTAAATAAGTTTAGGGTCAGAACAAGAATCAGGTATCAGCATCTCGGTATTTTACAAAATAACCCGTACCTGTAAAGTGTTAGTTCAGTGAAGTTACTTACATAAAAATAATGTCGCAAATGTCCCGCTTGAAACACAAGTTTTGTCCCCAAGGGAAAATTGAATTTTTCATTTTGGTTATGTGTAATATGAATGTGTCCAGCACTCACGACACAAGTCATCAAACTTACATCTAGAACTTGAAAATCGAAAGTTTGGGGCTGTCAGTGTGAAAGCATTTTTGTTTATGTTACGTTGAAAATTGTAAATGTTATATTGTGAATAAATAACACAAGAAAATGTTTCTGTCAAATGCGGAAAGCAAAATATCACACGTACACTCATCCAAATTCATAGTTTGTTCTACCGATTGAGTGTTATCTCGCGCTTCATAGTCGACGAATAAAACTGTGGAATTTAAACTGCGAGAATTTTGTATTCATACGAGCATAGAAAATCGCTCTTTTATCGCGGGTAGTGCATACTTATAGGCTAACATTTTATAGATCTATGCTGAATTTCAAACAGATACCCCACGTCGGACTGAATGGGATCGCAAGGTAACTTCAACTTTCACGTCTTACATACAAAGTCAAAGATGATATTAAAGCTAGGCTCCAAATTAAGATCAAACGTTTACGGATATTTATATCATATCACACATCACAACTAGCAAAGCTAGAAACTAACATCGTTTTCTTAAGTCATTCTCCAAACTATGCTCGATACCACACAATTATAATAGAGGACGTCATACATGGTGGTACAAACACGGTGGCGCAATTTTCATATTTTTTTAAACATTTTGAAATGACTAATACAGGAAGTATATTAGCCTATGCCAGAGGTCGGCAACCTTTTGAGTCGCAAGAGTCAAAAATTACAATTTACAAAATTTCAAAGTTTTATAGAGCCACAGTTTTTTTTCTTGCCTACAAAAATCCTTAATGCCAGCAATAATATCTACTCTACTATGAGTATCGTATAGAAAACGCTATGCACGCGTTTTACCTACCTAATAATCCCATAATATACTTGTTTCAACTGTATAAATGTACTTTTTTGCTTGTTAATGGCTTGATAGAAATTTTGCCTAATCCTCGTTCATCGATTCAGAACGTTTTTAATATTTTTTTTTATAAATATTATTTGCCTATGGAACTATAGAGTCGCAGCTTCACATCCAAAGAGCCGCATGTGGCTCGCGAGCCGCGGGTTGCCGACCCCTGGCCTAGGCTTATCTATATTATACCTATAGTCACAAGAAAGTGGAAGTTCAATGGAATTAAGAATATCAGGATGTCTGCCAATTACAATGATACTATCCATTCCTTAGATAGGATAAACCTGGTCCTTATATAAAAAATATAAGCATTTCATGTGTGAGGTATTTTTTGCCTTTAAAATAATGCCAATTAATGAATATAAATATTTTAATTACCTTCTATGCAAGCTAGCAATCAAATACAAGCTTATATTTTATGAAACCAATATAGTATATTTAAGTACAACGCAATACCAAAATAATATTAAAGATTACGCCTCAGATGTTAATACCCACATTTAGAAATTAAGTAATTGTCCTTATGAAAATATATTATCTGTAACCGAACCGAAATTAATTACATCTGTTATATGTTGCTCCAATAAATTTGTTCTTATCGCAACTTTTGCAATTAAATTTGGTACCCATCAGACGTCTGATAAAATAATTAAACGCAAGCAAAGCTTAAAAAAACCGACTTCACCGCTTTATCTTCGGAACTTTGATCAGATTAGATGTACTAAACACGCATTATTATCAATATTTCAAGAACTACTGATCAGATCTTGATCAAATTTAAATGGGACCAATTGAAAAGCAACATCGTTCAAACAAACAAAAAAAAAAACAAATCGGTACACGTGGAAAGAAGTTACGAGGTAACACATTAAAAAAAATACAGTTGACTTGGGTACCTCGTGGGAAAAATATATATTTGCTTAACTCTGCTATTATATAGGTATATACAGTCTAGTCTCAAAGTGCACAAATGTATATGTGTTTTGCGTTAAGGCATTTAATCACTTATTATTTTAACAATACAAACTACCTCTAGTACAACGCTAATAATATAACATTTTAATAAACAAATGTCTTTGGATAAGGATATGCTAAAGCAAATGTGAACCCGATAATTTTAAATTTTAGTACATATATAAATATATTTATGTGCTCAGTAGAGGGAACCTACAAATGGATGGTCTTATCGCTTTAATTGGTTTCTTCCTGGCTATTGAACTTGAAACGTGATAGTCTTATCACTAGGTACTGATTGGCGTATTTACTGCTACAAAAACATTTAATTTTCTACGAATAATTCGTTTTTTTTTTTTTTTGTTATGTCATACCGATTTAATTATATTAAAACTTAAACTTAGTTGGGTAAAAAATACAAGTCATCAATGGTTTATAAATAAAGAATTAATAATATTAATTGTTAATAATATTCGTATTTATTATTTTATATCTACCTAAACAATAATATAAAATTTAAAGCAAAATTTAAGACCATATTTATAAGAATATTAACTATCTTCACTTCATTGATTCTACGATATAAATAGAGGCTCTTATAACAGTTCATCCAATCTGAAAAGAGCCTATCTAATATTGTAAAGTTGTTTTACTTAAATTCTAGAAACTCTTGACTGTTTATTAGGGAGTTGTGATTCTTATAAATATTGACTGCCCACACTAAGTTCAATGACTTGTATCGTGGGTGCTGGAAACATTCACATCACGCACACAAACACACCCAGAAAAATAGAAGTTTCCCTTGGGGAACAAACTTGTGTTTCCATCGGGAATCGAACACGATACACGCTACTTAAAAGGCTAACTCGACACAGCCAATGGACAGTTCAATTTCATAATTAAAACTAAACAAAATATTACACCCGTCATTTTTAATTTTTTTATTGGAAAACTAACAGCTAGGTACATGGAAATATAAATATCTATTAAACTAAGGACAATTAAAAGTTTTCATTGATAAGGTAAGTAATTAGCATAAAAAACACACTAAATATAAATGTAAAATTAAGTATAGGTTTGTCTAATTTTAGGTAATAGTCAATAATAATTGAAAGTACGAATACAATAATTTTTTTTAAAGCAAGAATACAATACAAATTACATTTAATTATAGATTAAGACAAAAATGATATTGTGACAAAGTTTATTGATAAATAATAATAATTGATAACTAAATGAGAGTAGAAAAAAAGCGATCGTTGTTAATCAGCCTAAACTTAGACGCTGGAGTATAAATACATACATAGGGTAGGGCGGGGCTAGTTGAGCATAGGGGCAAGTTGGGCAATCGAAATATCTCGCAAACTATTCACCGTAAGTAAAGGCATCGTATAGCGGAAAGAAGGAGTCGCGGGAGAGGTAAACACCACGCGATCACTAATGGCGGCTGGACGAGCGAGTGAAGCGCCCGTGCATTTTGTTTATTTTGTTACCAAAAAGTAAAAACGTGGTTTAACGCAAGTTTTCGTCTATATTAGTCAATTGTTATCTGTTTTTTATCAGGTAAGTTTTAATCTTCCAGAGAATTATTGTACTTTTGATATGTACAGAGGTTTTGGGTATAATTCTTACGATTTTTTTATAACCTCTCTTTTGTTTTAAAATTCCGGGTTGGGGTTAGTTGAGCTATAGTTGCTCAACGGTGACAATTACCATAAAGTTCCAAAGATTTTTTTTTTTCAAAGATATAAGCTATATGAGTAATAATATATACATTTAAGTCTGATTTTAAACAGAAAGACTGAATCTAATGCTGAAGTTAATCTTAAGATACTTTAATGTTGTGTTAATTCTACTTTTGAATAATTATTCGAAGAAAATTACTTTAAGTTTTGTTGTTCTCTCACTAAAAGACTATAAATAAAGAGCTGATTATCAAACACATATTTTATTTCATCTCTAGTCAACATTGAACCCATAGTTTGGTTAGACACTCTTAGTGCTCAACTTGCCCCATACACTTGCTCAACTTACCTCACCTATGGGGTACATTGAGCGTACTTGACTCTCTGCATTTAAAAAGCTGTAGCTCCTAAATTCGACTGGTTACAAAAAAATACTATGGACAATTTTGCTAAGGAATAAATTTCTAATCCATCAAGCCGCATAACAACTCATTGTGACTTATCATTGAGCAGCTATATCCGCTCAAGTGAAAAATTGCTCAACTAGCCCCGCCCTACCCTACTTATCATATATGATTACACCTATGATTCTCTCAAATACTTAAAAAATCTTTTTTTTTCGAATGTGTTAACAGTAAATGTAAGGATTGAGAATGTGTTAACAGTAATAAATAGGATTGAACCCTTTCAAGTGTACTTGAAAAGGTTGAATCCTATTTATTACACTTGAAAAGGAAAACCACAATCCCACATAAAAACAAACCATTATCAATTATAATTATCACTGGTTTCCGGCAGTTATGCTTACAAATGACATGAGTTGGGCCAAATTGTATCTCGGGGGTGAAATTATGGGTATACTTTGTGTCATGTTGCGTAGTTTATGACCACACAAGTTGTTTCAGTTTTCTTATAGAAGATTAATTATGATACCGTGTTTTTAGTAGTTTTAAATCCTTCTAATTTCTATGTGAGTTTTCTTTACCTATACTAATAATAATATAAGAATAATATCGGTAGCTTGGGCCCTGCTGGTCTGTTGCTCGTGGCATACTAGGTTTAGGTTTTTTTTTTTAATTGTAATATTGTATTTTATTATTACTTTTATAAATCTATTGTTAAAAAAACTTTAGCTTAGGTAAAAATAATGAATAAAGATATAATAATATAATATCACAAAGCTGAAGAGTTTGTTTGTTTGTTTGTTTGAACGCGCTAATCTCAGGAACCGCTAGTCCGATTTGAAAAATTCTTTCAGTGTTGGATAGTACATTTATCGAGGAAGGCTATAATAGACTATTTAAAAAAAAATTAGGGATCCTTACTAAAGGTCCAATAAACACGCGGACGAAGGGCACTGTTAGTCTCTGATATATGACCACTATCTTTTCTGTTAGAAAGCTATGATGTAATGTAATGACGGTATAGTGAACGTTTGCCTTCTATGCAGTGTGTACCGGGTTTGATTCCCGGCGGGAATACAAGTTTTCTCTTCGATTTATCCTTAAGTGAGTGCTAACAATATCTCAAAACATAATCCTTCTGTGGTCATCAGACCACAGATAGTGTAAGCTGTAGCAAATTGCATTGTTAGAATCGTCGGTACTAGTAGTTTGAAATGATTGCGGTAGAGGCGTCACACGTCCACATAATAATAACGTAATAATAAAAAAAGGGTAGTTTAGACGCTTGAGACAAGTCTTAGGTAGCACATGCCCTATGACGCGGGTTCAAACCACACCTCGAGCGATATTTTAAGTTTTTTTATTTATTTTCACCTGTCCCGATGTTTTTCATCAAATCTTGCAAATTATCTTTGATCCACTTTCCGGTTACCGATTGAGCTGAAATTTTGCATACATGTGTAAATTGCGTGACAACGTAATATTATGATGACATGGTGCTGATCTAATGATGGAGCTGGAAGGTGGCCAAAGGAACTTCGCAATGAAACGACACAACCTCATCGAGTTTCGGCTCATTTGAATTGTCTTGACAAGTTCTCTGGTTAAATTAAAAAAAAAATTCACACTTACAGACCCACACTAAGTTCAAAGACTTGTATCGTGGGTGCCGGAAACACTTACATATCACACACAAATACACACAGAGCCAGAAGCACAAATATCCCCTGGGAAGGAATTTGTGCTCCTGCCGGGAATCGAACCCTCCCCCGGCGTAGAGGGCGGAGACCTGTCCACTGCGCTAACTGGGTCGTCAAACAAAAATAACTTTTAGTCCTCTATATTTACAACTTGATATAGCTTGATTTTAACAAAACTGACTAAATTACTTCTAAGTAACTTTGCTTGTTTCCATTCTACATTTACCCAAATACCATTACGATGTATTTGAAAAGGAATAAACAGCAAACGTCAAAATCTATTAGTCCGTTAAATATTCATGGAAATAAGGGAAAGCTCTCTATTATACTTGGTCAGCTTAACGTTTATAAATGGAACTAAATGCTTAGTCCACAAACCGATGGAATATTATAGTGGAATTTGGAACAGAAATGGTGTTATATTAAATAAATTATTAAGGTATATTTTGCCGAATGAAATTTATAATTCAGAAATCTGTAATCGAACTATTTGATTATTCAGCGATTGAAGCGAGATCTTGAGGTGTTTGGAAAGTACAACAGTTTGTCTGTCTGTCTCATATAAGCTTAAAAATAAATAAATTTTTTTGAAAGTATAATATAAATTTACCAAATCCAAAAATGCATTAAAGATATTGATTAAAAATATAAAGGTACACACCCATACACGAAAATCCTACTTTTGAATCATTTTTATATTTGCCTGTGTGGAGATCGTAGAAAAGAGCTTTTTCATGTTCGATAGGCAAACATTTGACCACCATCTCACCTGATAGAAAGTGGTGAAGCTTTGCAAGTAGAGTATACGAAACTGCGTTGACAAAAAATCTATGTCGGAAAATAACATTTTGGTACAGCAAAGTCTGTTTTTGGACCAATTTCGTCCCGAGGTCTCATAAATGATAACAAATTTAAAGTTTAACGTCAAAAATCAGGCTTATCGGTCAACAAGGTAAAGCTATGTATTATTACGTACCGTGCCTCGCGGCTTGACCCGCGTTTATCAAGTTAATAAGTAGCCTATGTGTTTATCCTATATAAGTATAAGCTATGTTTACTCCAAATTTTATTTAAATTAGTTGAGCCATTACAGCATGAAAAGAAAATAATACATACCTACACAAACTTTCAGAATTGTAATATTAGTGTGATGTTAACTATTTGAATAAGGCTAGCGATAGTTTTCAAACTCAAAATGGTACAAAAGCTTATTTTTAAATGCAGATAAAACAATTTGTGACCACAATTTCACTTGATAGAAAGTGATGTTATGGTCGAAGTAGAATAATTATTGCCTCCTGTCGGAATATCTTAAATAATGGTTTTGGTTATGGATATTTCTAGTTGATGATGGTAGTATACGACTGTATACTTAAATTTCAAATCTGTAATAAAACGGGCATTAATTAAAAAAGCTTACTATTAAACGATCGACTATAATAATGACAAGGATGCATGGAGGCAAACTGCACAAGCTCTTTCTAGCGGCTATGTTAATAAAATTATGTATTAGAGATTAAGAATGTTAAAAAAAAAAGAATGAAAACAAGCGCCGCCGAGTTTCTTGCCATGTTCTTTTCGAGATGGCTGTAATTTTGCGAATCTGGCAATAGAATCATTAATTTTCATGAGTGCCTCTTTAAGGCCCATGTGAATAACGATTTTGATTTTGATCGATACGGGGTAGCATGAGAGAACATTTTACCACCGTGGATTTTATCGCTTGATCAAGGTTCTCACAACTATGCAATGTATATTGGACATGCAAATGACGAGAACTGGGCCTGTGCTAAAGCCTACTGACGTACAAAGTGTCACATGGCATCGCATACATGTTTGCTTACTGAGACGAATTATGGTTTCAACACATACACCCTCGAGCAATATAGCAATCTATCAAGATTTTGAGATTGGTTTATGTGTGAGATGTGTAGGTAAGTCATTTGAGAAGGAAGGTTATAGCTGAATATGTTATAATATTCTATTTTATAATTTTTTTGGGATTTGTCACACCATTGTATCCGTGTAGATATATTTTATGCTGAATAGGCGTTTGACCACTATCTTACATGATGGAAAGTAATGATGCGGCCGAAGATGTGATATGCTTGCCTAAAAGATACCTTGTCACTCTTGACTTAAAGTCTCCCAGATATACCCCTCGGGGAACAATGACGCAGGCAATGAATTCCACTCCTTCGCTGTACGGATGATGAACATAGAAGCAAAACGTTTCGAGCGAACTGGCGGTATGTCAAGCATAAATCTTATAAGGAAGTACCATGCTCCCTGCTTTCTTACTCATGCGATCATTTAGAATTTAGATTATTTACTCAAGACGAGCCTAAATATGAGTAATTTTTTTGAAGTGAAACCTTCTTTAGCGGCATTGTGCACTTTTTGGGATGGGTAAAAAATGTTAAACTCGCGTCAGGACACGTGACCTGATCGAAAATTCGTATGACGAAGGTAGAGTAGACCGCCACCGGCGCGGCGTAGGAGAGGAATATCCCCCTCTCTTTCTACCGCGCGGCGAAAATGTATGCCTGCTCCTGCATTTTACAACGTTCATGTTCAAGTTTTCACTTCTGCCGGTTTCACTCAAGCCGTTGTTTTTTTTTGGCATTTAATAATACTTATTACCAAAGAAAGGGTTCCTATTAATATATACCTTATTAACGTCTGCTGCCACGGCTATTAAAAAAACTATTGAATCGGCGAGGATAGCAGATGAAAGATAAATTCTGGACCTTTCCCCAAGAACAATAATAATTAACCCAGAGAAGGTCGTAAAAATCATAAGTAAATAAGAAATCCAAGGTAATAAATAGCAGCTTTGACAAACCTTGGCCAAGTTTCGACAGTCAGTAACACCGTTTATATTTTCAAAAATGTTCAAAGCAAGAAAGTTCCACTTGTGAAACGAAACCAGTCCTTTCTTAAGCATAAGTAGGTCAAACAAACACCTATTTAGCATAGAATGGCAAATAGACTGAATTCTTAGACCGAGGAATGGTCGCTTGAACCAACCAATGAAGTCATGCAACTGCGTCACGTTAGTGAATTATTAAACTGGTATACAACGTTGTTTTGAATTAATAATATAAAATAGTCAAGAAATTCTTATTCTCAGCTCGTTTGCCTGGAATTGAAACTACTTAAATAGAATTGTTCCATGTTTAGCTGTTATCAAGATTGCTTTCATAAATACTCTAGTTTTTACTTTGGACTACTTACGATTATGAGCTAATGTGATACTTAGGATTGGACATCTTCTAACTCAACTGCTCGGAGGAATAAGTCATAGTTTTACCTAAATAATTTGAGTCGGAACAAGACATCAATAAAATCTTTGATATTAATAGTTTTCGTATTCGATTAGTAATTATCTCTAGTAGGCTCACGTTTGACCACTCTCTCACCTTATTGTTAGTGGCGATGTGGTCATGGATGTTAAACATGTTAGGCTTTGATTGACTTACTATTAACAATAGCTGCTGGAACATCAGTTGCTTTTGTTTGTATAATCATTTTGGTGATAGATTTTTTAACTCTAGGGTAGTAAACTGCGCTGTATTTCGGTTAGAGACCTTGACAGCCAATTGACCTGATTGAGAATTGCAGTTTTGAATCCTACTACATATCATAAACGTTTTCACACTCACAGCCCCACACTTATTCTGATAACTTGCATCGTGGGTGCTGGAAACGTTTATATTACGTTTATATTAACGTTTATATAACGTTTTTGGGGACTGAGTCACCCACGTCCGTAGGAGGATACCCCTTAAGTCTGACTCCCTACACGTGGTCCCCGGGTGGTGCTAATCAGGTGACATTTGAGAGGTGGTAAAGCATTTTGTGAGTTGCTCGCCTGGCTTGCTACCAAAGTAGCTTACCACCATCAAGTTGAAAGTCTGCCGCCAAGCCAAACTCAAACTCAAACTCAAACTCAAACATTTATTGTCAGAATGTAGGTAATACAGAAGGTGTAGTGGAAGATTCAGTGATCCTTACAAACTACCCTGTTTAAGGGTGTACAAATATTAATTACCGTCCATGTATACATTATTTTAATTAGCGTCATCGTTAGTAATAAAGTGAATGTCAATAAATAAATAATTATTAAAATGAGTTAATTAAATAATTGTCAGATTTGGTAAAATTATAACTGGTAAGTAAATATAAATGTCAATATTATAATTTTATTATTTATTTTTGACTATTCTTTTTATTATTGACCTTATAATATTATGTTATGTTAAATGATATTAACCTTTAGATGCCGACCTGGTCTAATCGTAGCACTTACGCCGACGTGACGACTGAGAGACGTCAAAATTTAAGTAATGAAATAAAAAGTGTATTTGCATGCTACATTTTTCTATTTTATACATTTAAAAGATTGTTATTTGAGGTAAGTAAACTACAGGATTTCAAAAAAATACTCGTTATTTTTCAGGTAAATTCAACATTTATTCGAGAGATCACAATTATTTGGCACTAAATTTTAAGGACTTACTTCAGTCTCCTTTTTCTCTAAAATTAAATAATAAACAACAAATTTACTTAAA
Source organism: Lomographa bimaculata (assembly GCA_948107665.1). Lineage (NCBI taxonomy): Eukaryota > Metazoa > Arthropoda > Insecta > Lepidoptera > Geometridae > Lomographa > Lomographa bimaculata. Next base: position 2,495,360 of record OX403588.1, on the reverse strand, counting down.
AAATGTTATCTTCTATAACCAATTATCAAAATAAAACATAAATCTTACTTCTTAGTTGAAAAATAAAAAAAATGACAGCACTTGAATATTCGGTACATTCATAACGTACGTTTGCAGTCACTGCATATTTGTAAGCAGCAAGAAAGGCACATTGGTTTATTAGTAATTCGAACACTTCTTGTCCACCTCGTCCACCCCTCCTTCTGTCTTGTATAGTTGTCATAATAGGCTTATTAGTTGCAGAATCAGTCTCTTTGATATGGTGCATAGACGACACCAGTAAAACAGCTTTTTTGGGCTTAGGTATATAAGACAGAATAGTATTGTCTTTAGTGAATCCATACAACGAAGAATCAACCACTCTATCTTTGTGAGGCTGAAATTCTGGTGGGATCTCCCTCTAGAGTTGTCTCTTCTTCGCTCTGTTCTCTAATGTCCTGGCTTCTATCAGCTCGTATTTCGTGTTCTTCATCTTCGTGATTAAGGTTGATTTTTCCGTGGTAAACTTCCTCAACATAGGGATACGCGACCTCAACATCATCCTCATCGGATTCCGTGTTGTGATCGCTCTCTAAAATAAAATCAGGATCGCCTACATCGTCATCAAAATCACTACAGTTGTCGTCACTCTCGTTCATGATTTCACATAAAATCTCTTTATCTTCTAAACGCCTATTCTGTTTTCGCAGTTTCGGAGGCTTCTCGGAAACTGAACCGTTATCAATTGCAGGGTTTTCCCGCTTACTGGACGTGATATTTCTTCTTTTAGGCATTTTGCAATTAAATGTATAATTTAAAAGCCGATGTGACGTCAATCAGACACTATAAGCTAACACACATGAACACCGAGGTGACGATCAAGAGACGTTCGAAATTTTGTACATAAACACCGTACTTACGTCTGTGAGACGTCGATCGCTTCGATACAGAGACGTGTGCACTCGCCGCGGGCGCGGCGTCGACTGATGGCTTGCGATGCGGAGGGAGGAAGGTAGCGGGAAGGGCGACGCCGAAGGTGGCGTGATTTTAGAAATATTTCAAAATTAAAAGTGATTACGTCTGTGAGACGTATAGGTCGGTAGTTAAAGGTTAACCCATTTTAAATTTCAAATAATCATTCACACTGTAGAAGCAATTACTCAATAGCCATGATTTCAAACTTTTTTTAAATTTTGTTGTGGGTAGTGACTTTATTTCTGCAGGTAAGTTATTGTAAATCTTAATTGTCATTAAGTATGCGTTTTTCTTAAAAATGTCTAGCCGGCAGAAGGGCAGATAAATTTTATGCAAACTTCTAGAAGGTCTTTGAGTAACTGCTGCGTGGTTATCGAAGAGATCTGGGTGTTCTTTTATAAAAACACATACTTCCATTATATACATACAGGGCAACGGAAGTATTTTAAATTCTCGGAATATTGGTCGACAGCTGTCGGTAGACCAGGCACCGCAAATTGCCCTTACGCATTTCTTCTGAACGATAAACGCTCTATTAATGTCGACAGAGTTGCCCCACAAGAGAAGTCCGTACGACAAAATTGAGGATACATAGCCGTGATATGCACATAGGGCCGAGTCCCTCGATATTGTAAGCCTCAACTGTCGTATAGCATAAACAAAACGATCAAGTCTATCGCAAACGCTTTCTACGTGATGCTTCCAATTGCAATTCCTGTCTATTGTCATACCTAAAAACTTACACGTATCGACTTCTTCTACTTGTGCATTTAAATAATTAATTGTAATTTTGTCTTGTTTAGATTGGTAAGTTTGAAACTGTATAACACTAGTTTTTTCTAGGTTGACTTTCAATTTATTGGACTTTAACCAGGTTATTATGTCCTGTAAGGCCTGATTGGTTTCTATATTTAGCTGTTCATTATTTTTGGACTTTATTACAACTGTGATGTCATCTGCATATAGAATACATTGATGTTTAGTTACATTAGGAATGTCATTGATGTATGTCAAAAAAATAAATGGGCCCAGTATACTTCCTTGGGGAACACCCATTTTTGTTTCTTGCTGGTTTGACCTAAATAATGTTTTGCGTCCATTAACGATTTTGCATATTTCGGTACATTGTCTTCTATTTTCTAAATAACTTTTAATCCATTTATGGGCATTTCCACGAATACCATAGAATTCAAGTTTTTTAAGTGCTATATTATGATCCACCAGATCAAACGCCTTAGTTAAGTCTAGAAATATGGCTGCTACTCTTTCTTTTTCATTAAGACCTTTTGTGACGGATTTAATAAGATTGAAACAGGCTAACGTTGTGGAACTATTTTTTGTAAAACCAAATTGGCTGGAGGATAAAACTTCATTTTTGGCCATAAATTCATTCAATCTTATAAGAATCGCCTTCTCTAATATTTTTGATATAATGGGAATAAGTGTTACTGGCCTATAATTTGTCATATCATTTTTGTCTCCTTTTTTGTGTATAGGTTTCACAATAGAAGTTTTTAGTGTTTCAGGAAATGATCCCTCTTCGAACGACATATTTATGATATATGAAAGGGGGTTAGCTATGTAGCAACTACACGCCTTAATAACTTTAGTGCTAACATTGTCATACCCTACAGAATTAGTGTTCTTTAATGATTTAATAATGCTCATTATTTCTGATATGTCAGTTGGTTTTAGAAAAATTGATTGTAATGTATTATTTTTTAATGAATTAATATAATCGCCAACTGGCAGCTTCGGTATGTCAAAGTCTTTTGATACATTAGTGAAATAATCATTAAACATATTACAAATTATATCTGGATCATCAAATGTCTGATTATTTAATTTAATATTTTCTATAGAATTATTTTTAATGTCATTGTTACCTATATTATTATTAATGATTTCCCACGTTGCTTTACATTTATTTCTACTTAGATTGATATATTTAGTATTTTGTATTTGTTGTGATCTTCTTATACATTTTTGAAGGACTTTTGAATATGATTTATAAGCCGTTGAATTTTTTTTTTTATTGTCCTTGTTATGAATGTATTTTAAGTAATGTAATCTTTTTTGAAGGCATGATTTTTTAATTCCTTTTGACATCCATTTTGATTTATTTCTATGTATATTTTTTATTTTTTTATTGACGGATGGAAAACACAGGTCAAAGAACAAAGAAAACAGATTATGGAATGCGTTATAACAGTTATTAAGGGTCGTTTGCTCATATACTTCAGCAAATGAGAGTGAAGCAATGCACTCGGTAAATTTTCGAGTGTTATCTTTTGAAAAGTCTCTTTTAACTTCAAACCATTCTAGACAAAGTGTTTTTGTCTTAACTTCTATTGTAATGGTTTGTGCCGTCTCGTGGTCCGATAATGCTAAATAATGAGTACTTGACTCGACATTTTTTATAACGTTAGTAACAATTTGATCAATGCATGCTAGTTGTCTTGTTGGCACTTTAATTAAATGACTATAATTGTTATTTTTCAAAATACGGTGTTCCGGCAGTTATCCTTGAGAGCCTGCGTATTCCAGGTCTAGTGTGTTTACCAGCTTCGATCACATCGTCACTTACCATCAGGTGAGATAGTGGTCAAACAATAGCCTGTCACAAATAAAAAAAAAAAAAAAAATATAACACACACAATCACACCTAGAACCAGATACGCATATCTACTACGGAATTGAGCCTACGTTGAGTGAAGGAAACATCGTAATTTTATCGCCTTGGGCAATTTTAAACGCTCGCCTAGTAATTTTGTCCTTCCTCGCATAAACCTACTAATGAGTCCGAAAACGAATAAAACAAATATATTTTTTCTTTTCTGCTCATTATTATGTCGTTTATATTTTATTTAATTGGTATATTTATTTTTATTATATATAATTATTGGGTATGTATTATATATTTTATTAAATTATAAGTACCGATATATATGTGTATCATTTATGTATATTTATTATTTTAACTAATCATCTAACTTTCTTTTGTCTCTCTATATTTTCCATTTTTATGCACGCCTACACCCCTCTTCTCGTCTACCATGTGTGGTTGACTGGTAGAGAATGCCCCTAGCATTAAGTCCACCTTTTGTACTTTTTGTGCAATAAAGAATTAAATAATAATAATAAAAACGGAGTAATAAAAAAACATAACTATTTTCCGTTTGCCATAGTTATAAATGATATAGGCTTTCTAGCGTTTGTTTTATGTGAAACTGACGTTATAATAGGTTCGCTCCATTTCAACCTTTAGAAATACAGAGAAAAAAGCCAGTATATTAGCATTACGGTAAAACGTGAATCCATACACCCCCCCCCCCACCTGTTATTTACTACGTGCTCCTAATACCAATAGCATAATCGAAGGGTACCACTTTATGCAGGTATAGATCCTATCGCCAACCACAAGACGATGTTTAGCTATCTCCTAGGAGTACTTCCCAACTCGATCACACAACTTACCAATAAATAGACTGAATGAGTGAACTGATCTAAAATGATCCCTTTTTCGTACGGGGCTCGAAATTGTTTGCAAATTAGAAACCGTGATGGAAGCGAGTAGGTGTGAATAATGATGTACTATTTTATATTAAAAAAAATATTGTACACCACCGTCTATTCATTCTTCTGTTACTGTCCATCCAAAGGTTGTCTGGAAGAGATCGCTTTAAGCGATAAGGCCGCCCATTGTACTACCACGATGATTGTAATATTTTATTTGTCATTGTTTATATATTTTTTTGGTATACAATAAAGTGTTTTGTATTGTATTGTATTGAAGCGATAAGGAAGAAGTTAGGGTGAATGTAATTTGTTGTTGTATATTGCTTGTGATTTAAAATAAAATGATGGCAGTTTTATTCTTTTCTTAGTTTTTACGAACTGCCCGTTGGCCTAGGTAGGTTAGGGTTCTTCTACCCTTCTACCCTGTTCTTATACCCTTCTGCCTTCTGCCCCAGTACCCCAATGGATTCGTTTCCCGGAGAGAAAAAGTTTTCTCGAAAAGGGTCAAAAATTTGTTGCTCTGGCTGTGATTGTGTGTGAAGCTGTGAGTGTGGTGACGTTTGTTTTTATTTGAATATTTGCGCTATGTTTTCCTATTCTATAAAATATATTTTTCGATTGTTCTAGAGTTAGATAGATAGATAGATAACGCTTTATTGTCAAACCTTACATAAATCACTTACAAAACATTTTAAAACTTAAATTAAAGTGTACAATCGGCGGTCTTATCGCTAAAATCGATCTCTCCCAGACAACCTTTGGATGGAGAAGATTTTAATCATTCGGTGAAACGGGGGTGTAAATACAAGCTATGAGAAAATTAAATATATATTAAGGTATATTTATACATACTTAAACAAAATAAATTATATAAGGCAATGATAAGGGTAATGTCAATGCTTAGTGAAAATTCTCCTCAAGGAGCACTCTACATTGTCAACCTAAACTTAATCTATGGATAAACTGAGTTCGCCTCGAACTAACTCGATTGTTCGTAGCTCGGTCTTGAGGCCAGTTATAATAATGCAAGTTAGCTGAAAGTACTTGAATTTCACTCTAATAGCGGTAAACGAGAGCGAAGGAACCTTGAAACTTAAGTTCATAGGTAAGTTTTGTGTTGTGCTTTGCTCAGTATTTATAGTCTACGGGTCAAATGTCTATATTACTAAATGAAATTAAAAATACACCAATGCAGTGGAAAAATCATTACGAGCCGTCCAGCTCATAGGTAACATAAGTGCACAAGCACATTACTAGTAGGTATTATACCTATTATGTCGGCAGAAAGACACAGATGCACAAATGTATACCTATACATCTCAACTCGTGTTATTCCTTTTGTCTTCTCTGTCGCTCGCACAATTCGATATTTTTTATAAATACAACTAGCTGCGCCCCGCGGTTTCACCCGCGTTGATAATGATGAAAAGTGATGATGATGATGATGATGAAAAATAGATGTTGGCCGATTCTCATAGATACCGGATAAGCACAAAAAATTTCATCAAAATCGGTCAAGCCGTTTCGGAGGAGTATGGCAACGAAAACTGTGACACGAGAATTTTATATATTAGATTATGAACGTGTGCATTTGAAAATGTCTTCAACTAACTATATGGACATTAATACAAGGATGTTTAAAAATTATTTTCGCTATCATATCCTTCAGAGGAATGAGAAACAACAGAGTTTCTAAATTTCAATGTGATTTTCACGCTTTCTTCGTTTAACTTCAAAATATGAAAAACGAAAGGTAGATTAAATTATTAAAACATTCACTGTATGAATTTCCATATAGTTGGTTAAAACATTTTCAAAAACACACGTAGCTAATTGTATCTATTAAAAATATCGAAATGTGCAAGCGAGAGAGAAGACAAATGGAATAAATCCTCTTAAATAGGGTTTAAAAACAGCGTTATTGGGGTAACCAATAGATTGCAGCAAATGTTTAATCAATTTTATTTTGATTTATAATAATATATTCAACTTTAATTACACTACCATTCATGACTCAGTGTTTGTAACTGTTATAACATAAATACTAAAATCCGCTACATGAATGTGCTAATACAGCCTGTAGAGTCTTCTTCAGTGTAATCTAGAGAGGTATATCTTCATATCGTATTGTTACATGAGCTTCCGATTTAAGAAATAATTCACTGGCACGTAAAGGCTTTCATTCGAGAACTCTTCATAAGAGTCGTATCAGACGTGTGCACATCACTGAGCTTGATACTTAGTTTCTTTCATATGACTTTGAATACTGTCAATACACACTAGCCCCACAAAGCCAGAAATGACATCTAATATATAAAATTCTCGTGTCACAGTTTTCGTTGCCATACTCCTCCGAAACGGCTTGACCGATTTTGATGAAATTTTTTGTGCTTATCCGGTATCTATGAGAATCGGCCAACATCTATTTTTCATCATCATCATCATCATCACTTTTCATCATTATCAACGCGGGTGAAACCGCGGGGCGCAGCTAGTCTTTATATATAAAATTCTCGTGTCGCCGTGTTTGTTACCAAACCTCTCCGAAACGGCTTGACCGATTTTTATAAAATTTTGTGTGCATATCAGGTAGGTCTGAGAATCGGCCAACATCTATTTTTCATACCCCTTAATGTTAAGGGTGGCCGAAACCAATATTTTTTTAAAATTTTTGGTAAATTTTTTTTGTTTTTATTTTTTTATGATTCAGCATTAAATAATGTATAATATGGCAAAACAACGTTTGCTGGGTCAGCTAGTTTAAAATTTAATAAATAAAAAAAAAATTAAAGGGGGATCCCATACATGTTAGTGAGGAGAAAAATATTTTTTATTTTTATATCTACCCTTGTGGGGTATAGTTGAAAAGGACTTGAAATGTATAGTACGAATCCGGTTTAAAAAAAAAAAAAACTTTTTGGTGGGCCACCAAACTTACTGTTCTTAGACCTATTTTGTCCCGGGGTCTATCTCGAAAACGGCTTCACACTGAACATTGAAACTTACGTATAATATTTTTTTTTATATTCTGTACTTGAACAACATATACAGAAATCAAACAATTATTACATATCAAAAAAGTTATGAGCAAGTAACCCCAAAAGCTTTTTTCTATGAGGAAAAATGTAGGTGCGAGATCTCAGTTCGGCGCTAACGACTAGTGAGGTCTGATTATATAAAACTTGATAGTGTGTCTAATATAAAAAAAAAACAAAACGAAGTATAGACAGAAGAAAAGTTTTATTAGACATATGCTTGGTATAATTACGCCACTTAGCAGTTTAAATGAAATGCAAATAAATTATTTATCTCAGAGTTCGATTTAACAGTATTCAGTTTATAAATAGTAAAAGAAAAAGAGTTTTTTAGTCGTAGGACACTTTTGCGAAGTCCGCCTGGAACAGTTCCGCACCATTGCCAGACATTCAACCGCTATGCAAGAGGGATGTGAGATTCATGTAAAAGAATCGATTAATTAATAATCGATTTTTCTTTATTAAAAATTAATCGATTTGTAAAAAATCGATTTTAATCAAAATAATCGATTTCTTGCTAAAAAAACGTTATTTTTATTATTTAAAAGTACATGCTTTCTTTTTTATATTTCAATAATAAACCTAAGAGATTCAAATTAACAATTTATCATATCAAAAATCAAATAAAATTATATGAATAAAAAAATAACCAATTTAACACTAAAAATCAAAGGCAATGTTCCTATTAAATTTCAAGGTAAGGAATTAGGAAACCAAATAGCTTTATTGATACAAATTTTTGTAACTATTATATAATCTATAAATATTTATACAATCGATTTATTAAAAATCGATTAATAAAACTATAAAAATCGATTATAAGAAAATAATAATCGATACTGTGTTTCGGAATGAAGGGCAATATTTGCAGTAAAATTACAGGGCTTGAAGATATTTAACATCTAATAGGTATCTAAGGGTGTCGAGCGCAGTGCTTTGCCACGCAGGAGTTCAAATTATATAAGCTCAAAACTCTGGGTGGTACTGAACTGTAATGTTTAAAAAAAATTAATTAAAAAAAAATGCGCCGCCGAGTTTCTTGCCGGGTTCTTCTCGAGATGGCTGTAATTTTGCGAATCTGGCAATAGATTCACTAACTTTCATGAGTGACTCTTTGGGGCACATGTGAATAAACGATTTTGATTCTGATTTTGAATGAGCAAGCGTGACGCTTACCATCAGGCAAGCGACTTGCTCGTCTCGTCAAAAAAGAACTGTTTTATTTTAACAACGACCCACAAAACATAATTCAAGTCCACAAAGTAACCCGAAATCTGTTTTTCAAACTAATGCAAAGTTAAATTCCCCGAAGATACGCAAACTAAAAGTACCCAAGTTTAACAAAATATCCTCTTAAAGTCCGGTAGCCTGGAAAAGTTTGGGGTTCCACATAGAAAATTGGTATGTAAACTGGTAGTTTATATCGACATCGTTTTGCAGATTACAGACTGTAATCTTTATATATACGATTGATTTATTTATTCATATATAAACGATATTGCAGAGACGACAAGCATTGCTGTTTTTAAAAGAAAAGTGAAAAACTGGCTAATAAAACAAGCGTTCTACTCTTATAAAGGATTTATTAATGCGAAGGTATGACACTGCGATGCACTTATACCTAAACTATAAATTAACAATTAATAAAATCAATAACTATGTACCATATTAAAAGTCAATTACTCTATATATTATTTTTAATTAAACAAATGTATGACGTGTATTAAATTAAAATTAAAACGGGAATTAGCGTGACTTACGCGTTGTCGATGTCTAAATTACATATATACGCTTATTCCCGTTTTAATTTTGATTTAATAGTTCAAAATGTGCGTGAGTTTTTATCAAATTGTTTGACGTGTAATTAATAATTATCAATAAATTTAAGTCTGTCTATATTTTTTATTTTTTTTTGACAGGTTAGTGTTTGACCACTATCTCACCTGATGGTAAGTGACGATGTGATCGAAGCTGGTAAACACACTAGACCTGGAACACGCAGGCTCTCAAGGATAACTGCCGGAACACCGTATTTGGCTTGGCGGCAGACTTTCAACTTGATGGTGGTAAGTTACTTTGGTACTTTTGGTGCCAGGCGAGCAACTCACAAAATGCTCTACCACCTCTCAAATGTCACCTGATTAGCACCACCCGGGGATCACGTGTAGGGAGTCAGACTTAAGGGGTATCCTCCTACGGACGTGGGTGACTCAGCCCCAATATATATTATGTGGCAATTATTTTTTGTTGTGTTCTTAAATATCAGGAAAAGTTTTGTAGGAAAAGAAAATATTCACGTTAAAAAGTACTATTTAGGCACGGGTAACACCGTTAGGTGCTGCTAGTAACATAATATAATCATTTCGTCATTATCTTTGATGTTCAAACTTGTTTTGTATTGTAATGTTTTAGCTGGTTTTTCTGTAATTTTGTAAAAATTATTGGGTAATTTGTGTATTGTTTTATTTGAGTACTTTCTACCATACGTTTCTTTTATTCCTCATAAGCACAATTTCAATGACAGTAACCCTAGAAATTACAAATTAATTTTCCAACATGAGCCCTAATATAGCATGTCAGACTGAACTTGGTATTTTATACCTAAAGACTCGTTTGTTTATATTAACGTACTAGTATAGCTGGTTTTAGCTTTAATCAGAGTTACATGTCTTTAATAATGAATCATTAAAATAACTTTATATAATTCTCTTACTTCACAAGTATTGAAAATAAGTATGTATGGTACTCTATCCTTAATTAAAAACTATGTGGTAACAAAAAGCTAAACTAATTTATTAAGTAGCCGAGTTATTCTTTATTTTTTAATCAACGTGGAACTTATTGATATTGAGCAAACGTACTTGGTAATTATAAATTATCATCGTCATATTTTTGTTAAAATATATATAAAACAGATATTCTTTCATTAACTTTCAATGATTTTTTATCAAACTAATGCATGATTATTCACATGGATCCCAAAGAGGCGCTCATAGAAGTTAAAAACTCTAAAACTGTAAACATAAGTACATCAAATTGAAAAAAAAAAACAATATTTCCACGTAACTTACACCATAATCTGCAAAATAATCCTTTCAATTTTTACCCAGTCAGCTCCTGAATATAACCATGCGAAGGTTTACTAAGCCCATACTAAAATACTTACGTTATAACACTCTCAGGATCAACAAAGCACAGTTAAATCACCAATACACTTCACTGACACTATCCTGTCACAGGTCACGTTCAAAAACAGATCACATAACACTGTCAAATCATCGACACATGCATTTAGGTTATTTTGAAGTACGCACGTGATATTTTTTCACGAAAAGCGTCAGACCGCGACCCTCTGAAGTTCAGAGCATACTGAGAATCGTAGACCCGGCCGAGTAGGGACTATTTGCCTCTCTTTCTGGCATCACAAATTCGTACAGTTAGGTTATTATGCTTCTCTGTCTGGCAAGCTGAAAGAGAGCCTGTGAGAGTACTCGTAATACGTATAGGTCAATATGAAACTCTTCGGGTGCTGGAGGCTGCAGTTATGGTGGCCATTTTGGCGTAGTTTTCGGGATAAAGCAAGTTACGTCATGTAACTTTAGAACGTGTAATTATATTAAATCTGTGTTAATAGACTCCATTTTCGGTCTAATAGCATTCGTAGGCTGTAATTAAACCGCGAAACAGTTATGTAAAGTGTACTATCTAGAAATTACGTGGTTTGTAAGTTTATGTAATCTAACATGGGAATTATATTGTTTTGTATACGTATTGACTACTAATTGGTAGCATATTAATTAAGATAAATAGTAGCCCAATAAATTATTAACTAACTGAACTATAATAATGCAGGCACGTTAGTCTTGATAAATACTGGCTTATGTTCTATATTACTATGAGTTAAATTATATCTCACATATTAAATTAATTTTGCAAAGCCGTTTTAAAGGAACTAGACGACAAACAAACATTCTTACTCCTTAATAATGTAGTAGTTCATATATACATATAAGTAGAATCGTATAAATTAAGGCTCAATTTGGTGTTGTATATATTTTTTTTTTTTTTTTTTCTCTGTTCCGATCTCTATATGTTTATAATTATTCCTATGTTATATGTTAATACTATGTACTGAGAAATAAAATAAATTAAAATATTTTTTTGATTAAATATTATTTAATCATAAAATATAGATCAACAAAATTATGTAGGTATACTATTTTCATCATTTATATGATGAGATAAATTGATAATTGAGGTAGTATATGTAGACATTTTTAAAATTCAACTACTTGTATAAATTCTTACATACGCAGATATTTTACTATGCATTTAAATATTTCTTATAAGTATCATTAGGCTGCTTGTATCATCAAACATCCTAAAAATGTATAATTTTTTTTTTTTTTGTAAATAATTCAGTTATATTAGCTTGATCCAAGTTCAAAAATATAGAAGAAAAAACATTTTGCTTGGAGTGGGATCCAATACACTTGTTTTTGGAACACCAGCTCTACGCTTATACCACCAGACCATCCAAGCTCCCCGCACAAAATCCTTGCTTCCCTTATTGGTAAATAAGTATTCTCGAAACGTAATCACACAAGCAATCTAACACTTTTACTAAATTTACCCACAGAACTCCCAATATATAGTCACCATACAAAACCCGCCTAGCTTCAAACCTCCGCGCATGCGCGCCCAGACTTCGCCGAGACGGCCAGCGGCACACACCCTGGAAAATTAATTATTTCAAACTGTACACCCTCTCGCGATGAGCATTATTCATGCCATTTGCCGTTGATTACGCACCCAAAATGTGAATGACTTAAATGTACCTATAATAAGTATAATGTTATTATACAAAGTACTTCAATTGCGATACATATCAAGACTAGACAGCTTTTACTCATTTAAAGCGGTGTATGATAGCGCAGCCGTATTGAGAGCGGCTCCCGATCAGGCGGTCGTGGTATCGAATACTTGAGCTTCCGATGAAGGTAACAACTTGCTGAAATCCATCCAAGAATATCGTCATAGTTCACTCTCAAGCAGAAAAATCTACAACCAAATAATAAAAATAAATAAATAAAAAATGCTTTCTCACTCACAGCTCCACACTAAGTTAGATATCTTGTGTCGTGGGAGACGGAAACATTCACATCACGCACACAAACACAACCAGAACCAGATACACAAATGTTCCCTTGGAGAGAAAACTTTTGTTTCCGCCGGGAATCGAACCCGATACCCGTGCTTGGAATGCGAACATCCAACCAACTAAGCCAACGGGCATTCAATAACTAAATGGTGTGCCAGCAACAATCATTCAGAGGCTGTCATTCTAAGCCAAGCCCGTTTACTAACCCTACTACTACCCTTATTTAGCTTAAACTAAGAAAGTGATGAAACAAGAAAAGGTAATAAAAATTAAAAAGTCAATTTTTTTTCCTTTTCTAATCGTCGCCCTAAGTTCAGAGCCATAAAATACACAAATAAACCCAGAACGTGAAGCACCAAAGTCCCTTGAAGAAAAAATGTCGTCCTGCCGGGAATTGAACCAAGGACCCGCGGCGTAAAGAGCAGAGACGTGCCCACTGTCGTTTGATCTCCGATTGTTAATAATCGATCACTACATATATCAATCACTCAAGATCGATTAACAGATAACTTTAAAATTTCAAATATGAAAATGTGCTTACCATAACTTAGTATAAAAAAACAGATATACTATCTTCATTCTTAGAATTCTTTTATAAATGCTGCAAATACATAAATAAAAATGGATCAGAGGGATAAACAAAACAAACATTCTCAGAGAACAATCTTGCTTCAACTTCATGAGGTCATGCGAAGGCTCCATATTGAAGCTTTGTTTGTTTAGGAAAACAAAAGAATATCGCTAACGTCTGGACTCAAAAACAACATTTCTAGTGAGTATACTCAAAGAATAAAAGTATACTTAAATAACCATTCTTTAAATGTAAGCAAACTCTTGTAACTTTTAGTCACGTCTAATTTCAAAATGTTATCTAAGGACAATCTGAGGGTTAAAAAAAAAAAAATCGTAGCACGTGGCACATTAACTCGTTTTTTATTTGAGTGCGGTGTATTGTATTATCGTTTGTATACTTAAACCAATAATTAAGAAAATGTTTGTCTATACTAAAAAACTTTCTTTTCTCATAATAATATATTTTTGCTTTCCATCGAAATACAAAAAAAAACTATAATTCTGCGAATGATTGTGTCCAGCTACGTTTCCAAGTAGCCATAAAGAACTGCTCGCTGGCGTACTTTGTTGTCTGCCCACTAAACAGTTTTCTCTCCAAGGGAAATTTGTGTTTCTGGTTGTGAATGTTTGTGTATGTGACGTAAAAATTTTCGACCCAACATTCTTCTTATCTGGGGCTGTGAAGCATTAAGTTTTAGTTAAGAATTATTCAACACTGACTCAATTCATCGAACTCAGTGAGGCTGTGAGTGTAAAAACGTATATTTACGTTTATGTTTGAAGTGTGATCATCATGAACACGCTGACTACTGAATTTGCGCTCGAAATAATTTATAAATACCTATTATTATTTTTATACTACATTAACCACTTTTTTTATGCGGAATAGGCAAGCATTTGACCACTATCTCACCCGATGGAAAGTGATGATCCGGCCGATGATGTGACATGCTTGCCTAGAAGATACATTTTCACTCGAGACTTGATGACTCCCAGATTATACCGTTTGGGGAACAAAGACGCAGGCAATGAGTTCCACTCATATCCTATATTATATTTTGCAAAATGAAACACTGGCAAAATAATTTAAAACCAAGTTACAAACCACCTCTACAGCTAGTAATTTCAGTGTAAAAATAATATCATGCTCTGTCATTAAATAATAGTTCCATGGTCATGACCCACATTGTCGCACAGTCATTCTCATCGACACCATCCCCTTCTCCCAAAGACCCCTATTCTCAAACGCTTTTATTTTTACACGCTATTAGCCCGAGCCCTCAAAGGACGAAACGTCGAAGGATCTCTGATTAAAGAAAATGTCCCTTAGGGAAGAGGAAAAGAGACAAAATAAAGAGGGAAATTACAAAACACCTTCCCATTTTGCTTAGTCAAAAGTAAATTAAGGTGTACATTGATAAATTAGGGTTCAGTTTTAAAGCAAAGATCAAGATAAAGTTCCATATTGAGCTATAGTAGTAGAGGAGGCTGTATCGACATCTTGCGTATCGTCTTTAACGCCTGCCATCCGTTACATGGAACAGACAAGACGGAAAGATCTCAAATATGATGTGATCCCAACTTTGCAAATTGTTAAACACAGGCTACCGGTTACCTTTACAACCATTTACACTGTTATTTAAAATGTTATTATTCCATTTTCGAATATTTGAAAGATAATGAAATTAGACATCTTTACATACATTATATTAGTGTACATATTATTATTATTAGCATTAATAAACTTAGAAAGGAAAATATTATTTTTACAATTTGCAATATTTGTTATAATTTACACCTGGACACGATTTTTGGAATGTTTGTAAATTAAATCATTAAATGTACATAATAATTGGTGACACATTTCATTCAAGAAATTGTTTTATAATAAATAACTTGGCTAACACTAACGAAACTGCAGTGTTATTACACTTTTGTTTCAGTTGAAATGACAGGATTTCTTATGTCCTGCAGAACAAAGCCACTTGTTATATTATGTAAAAAGTTTAATAAGCACTCTAAAAATGCAAATCAGTGCAGTTATCATTAAATAATAAGTATTGAAATGCTTGGTGTTGAAATTAGGTCATTTAGTAGTGTAAGACCCTGAATTAACTCGTAACACCTGACAAATATGACAATGTATGATATTTTTAAATGAGCCATAATATACTAGAGGTTACATCTAGAAACAACAATAAGTCAATGGTTTGTCTCAGCGTGAAGGCTCTTTATGAATTTGGGTGAAACAAGTTTGGTAGAAAAATGAATTAAGCTTTTCTTGAGTATACATACAAGTTTTTAAATGAAACTGTGTTCCTAAATTTTTTATTGGGTTATTAAAAAGCATTACAAATCATGAAATACTCATAATAAACAAACAATACAAATAATTTATTACTTATATACACAAAAACACACGATATCGTAAAATAGATATAAAATAGACTCTTCTAAATTGTATAATATGTCAAAACAGCTAAAGAGTAAAACTATCTGTTTTATAATGATTATGACTATTTAAAAGGGCAGTATTTTTTTTAGAATCTTTGAGGTAGCATCAGAATTTGTATATTTTACCTGTTGGTAAGTAATTACGTGGTCGAGGGTGGTGAACACAGGCCTAGAGTGACTGGTTGTCAAAATTAGCTACCAGAACACATTTTAGAACTTGGTGCCACATTTTTCAACTCAAGAATGTTAATTAACACTGAATTTCGGTGCAGGGTTATTATCCAAGCAAGTACGAAAAAATGCCTAACTGAAATGTTTTTTTTTAACGATGTTAACTAACACCTAACCTAAGGTATAACGTACAATAATAAATCTGAAGCGGCTTAAAAAAATCATACATATAATAAAATCTCTCCCATTTCCCCGTAAAATAAAAGATACCCATATACCGCATCCCATTTTCTCAAAATAAAAGATTTAGGTAAAGACAAAACATAAACACTTTCACACTCACAGCCCCGATCGAACTAAGTTTGATGACTTGTGTCGTCGAGTGACGTGTGTCGAAAACAATCACATCACACACAAGATGACACCCAGAACCAGAAACAAACATTTATCTTGGGAGACAAATTGTGTTTTAAAGACAAACGCGCACCCAACTGAGCCAAAGGGCATCTGAAAAACAAAAATGCGACGATCGTTTTATTTTAAATCAAGTAATGTACCTACTTATACAACAACAAATTACATTCACCTGAAATTCTTCCTTATCGTTTCTATCACGGTCTCTAATCGAATTTGCGAACGATATCGAGCCCCGTACGAAAAGAGGATCATTTTAACTAATTTCACATTTGTAGCAAAACATTTTAGGTTTACAATTTGCTTGAAGTAATTGCATAAGAACACATGTTAATTGGCTTTAAAAAAGGAGGAGATTCTCAATTCTGTGTATGTATATATTTTTCGAATTGAGATTTGAGGTGTATATATTTTTTTGTTTTGTGTTCCTCATAACTTTTTTCCAGGTGAATGAATTTATTTGATGATTTTTTTTTTATTTGAAGGGGGTTGCATTTCATGTGGTTCCATTAAATTTTTACCAAGATTCGATCCGTAGTTTTTAAGTACTCCTCAAAAAAATCAGTGAAGCTGGTTTTTTTTAAGCTCAAAAACTACCGAATCGATCAGATCTTGAACTTATTTTAATAAGACCAACGGGAAAGCAACAGCTTTCAATTCAAAAATATATATCTCAAAATCAGGTCACGTGGAAAGAAGTGACGAGGAAACACACCTAAATAAAACCGTCAAATTTAGTACCTCCTCCATTTTTGTGACGTCATTAGAAAATAGCCGCCCGAACGATCATTTGCAAATTTAACCTGAATATTTACTGTTCCGAAGATAAAGCGGTGAAGTCAGTTTTTTAATTATGTTCAACTTAATACGTATCCAAATATGGCAACTGAAGGGGTCATCTCCCATAGGGAAAGACGGGACCATAATCTACCATGCGGGCCCGTCTGTAGCTTGGCAGCTCACACATGTACTTCCATTAATAACTAATAACATCTACATCAAATAAATGATGACTTGTTAGCTAGCCCTACAGTTTCATTTGCGCGTACAAAATAGCTCTTTTCGTAGGTATTTAATGGTCTTCTTTGGCTACGAACCAAATTTTATTCAAACACATTCTACATTATAAATTTTACGGTGTTAATAAGTTTTGAACTGTATAGTGTATAGTAAAAAATCAAATTTGATTAACAGAATCAATTTAAAATTCATGTTTCCATGATGATGAAATTCTATGGTTCATGTTTCCTTGTAGGATTAGCCATGAGCACTAAAAAAACCGTAATCGTGAAATAGGTTATGGTTACATTTTGGAGGGTGTGCGCAGGAATTACACGTGTTAATTCCCCCATGCCCGTTTTACCATGTAACAACAAGAAAAACTGTCAAACGTTACCTATATAAAAAAAAGAGCTTCTTTGCTTTACAGGGCATTGCAACACATGCCGGTTAACCTAGTGTATTAAATAAAAATCAACTGTCATGCATTAGTCTCGTTAAAACGCAAAAATTGCTCGACCGATTTGACTGGTTTTTTTTCGTCGAAATTGTCAGGAAATGATTTAATTATAAAAATATTCCCGGCCCAGTAACTGTTTATTCGAGGGCAAACACCACAGGGCGCAGCGAGTCGCACTTATATTTTTTACCGACTTCACAAAAGAAGAGGAGGTACTCAAGTCGACTGTATTTTTTTCTGTGTGTAGTATAACTTCTTTTCACGTGAACCGATTTTGATATTTTTTATGTTTGAAAGATGTTGCTTTCCAATTGGTCCCATTTAAATTTGATCAAGATCAGATCAGTAGTTCTTGAAATATCGCCAATAATGCGTGTTAAGTACATCTAATCTGATCAAAATTCCAAAGATAAAGCGGTGAAGTCGGTTTTTTTAAGCTTTGCTTACGTTTAATTATGTATCCGAAAGATTATGTGTAAGTATGTTAGTTTTCTCTTCACGCTGTAATGCTGTATGGATTAGAATACAAATTGAAGAAGAATGCACATAGCTTATACCTAGGATTAGTACATAGGCTCCTTTTTTATTTGATAAACGCGAGCTAAACTGCGGAGAATGACTAGTTTTTTTTATAAACAACAAACTAATAGCGGTCAAAACTTTCTATTTCATAAACTACAAAACAAAATAAGAGTTAGCGGATAATTCGTTCCACAAGAAGTTAAATATAATAATAAAAATCACAGTCACCCAGAAATGTTATAACACGCACGCTGTCACTTTACCGTGACAAATTACCCGAGCTACAAGCTAAACAAATCGATCAAAACGCTACATGATAATTAAAACGGGGATCTTTTGGCCGATTATTGAGCGATTACGCCGCTCATCCATCATTTTGTAGGAGTATTCATTCGTTGTGGTTTCTTATTTGCATAGCCTTATTGTTTGCTTTTTGTGATGGGTATATTTTGTTTGGTAAATATTGTAATGGGTCGCAATGTTTCTCTACGTAGAAATCATGAAGCATTTAACGAGCGTTGTATGGGTTTCTACATTGTGCAATTTTTAAAAACATTTAGGGAACAAGAGGAAATTTTTGTTAAAAAAATCCTTTTACACTCACAGCACCACACTTAGTTCGATTACTTGTGTCGGGGTGCCAGAAACATTCACATCACACACACAATCAAAACCAGATACAGAAACACACATTTTCCTCGGGGTAAAAACCTGACCTGAACCTGGGAATCGAACCTGATATCCCTGCTTAGAAAGCAAAAACTTACCCAATTAATCCAAAGGGTAAAATATATACAATCATTGTTTTCGTATTTATAATTTATAGTGATTAGAATTGCGTAACGATTAAGGCACAATTGTTAATCTAGCCAATTTTTAGATTGTAGTAACAAATTATGTTGCGTTTCCATTACATTGTACCCATAAACGTTATTAATGGGTAATTGCAAAAGTTTTGCAAATCCAAATTAAAAATGTAATGGCCAGAATAAACTGGATGAAATGGTAGTGTGGTTGTTCAGTACAAAGCCCTAAAATATATATTTTTTAATCTAACTTATAAAGTCTGTAATGGCCAAACTGGATAAAATTAACAACGTGAATAATAGTATTATGTATTCCAGGCTATATGGAAAATATTCCTATATTCCAGGCTTATAAAAATATAGTTACTATATACTTATACTTGTATCTCGTGGTGTCAGGCGCTAGACCCAAGGGTCGGCCCAAATGACGATGGCTTGACGTTGTGAAAGATGACATGAGAGCCAACAGTCTAAATACCGAGGATGCTAAAAACCGTGCAAAGTGGAGAAAACTTAGTCGGAAAGCGGACCCTGGCACAAGCCGGGACAAACGCTAAGCAGAAGAGTTAGTATATACTTAGCTACTATTTAAAATAAAATTACGGAAAATATGTTTTTAAATATTCTACGTGTCAGATGGTACTGAATTTTTAAAATAAAGAACTTGCGTAGATTCAGATTGAATAATATATTTCGTTAGTCTGCGAATAACAACCCAGTTCTCAGAATGGACGAGTTTTTACTATAATAATAATTATGTTGTTTTAGGACTGCAGTTTGAGCGCCGTCTACGTATTATACGGGCTAGTAGCCTTCACAAGGTAAAGCTGCTCTGTATGTTATTATATGTTTACTTTGTTAGAGAATTCCGGGTTGAAACACACGCCTTATCGACATGGCATCGTTGAACTTTACTAGAAAAGTAGAAAATGTAAAACGCAATTGACACTAAGATGTAGCCTAGTCGTAGTAAGGTTGGTAACCTCTACCACATCATCACTTGCTATTAAGTTTTTTAGTGCTTGATAGACAAGCATCTGATCACTTTTGCACTTGGCGGAGAGCGATGATGTAGCATGCTTGCCAAAAAAAATACATATTCACTGTAGATTCGAAGCTATATATAGATTTTAGGGAACAAAGACCCTGGAAATAAATTCCTGCTTCACCGTGCGGATATGAACTAAGTGGTGAAATGCTATGAGCAAACAAGAGGTAGATCAACTATAAATGTATGATGCTTGACAGTTTGTCTTATGGTAAGTGGTAAAAAGGGAATTAATTAATGTAATTTATGTGCATTTACCTATGTGTACTGTATTAAGAGTTTTTTTTTCTATAACTAGCTTTTCACCACCATATTGGTCACCATGAGCTCATGAGGAATAAAAATAGACATATTTTTTGGTTCTACCGTCAGGTGTAATAAGGTAAATCCTACTTCCAACTATAATATTATAAATGCAAAGGTTTGTGTGTGTCTGTGTGAATGTTTGTTTCATACAGAGGCTAATTTTTAAAATTTTAAACACTGGTGAGGCTGCGGGGCATGGCTAAAATTTCATAATTTTTATGTTTCAATGTTATATTCGGCTTAAAACACGAAAATTTCGACTTACTTTGTAGTCAACTAGTTTCGGACAAATTAGTTGTCCTTCATCAGGATGAGTCAGACGCGCGATACGCAAAGGCGTGAGGCCCGAGTAAAAATTTTCGTGTTTTAAGCCGAATATAACATTGAAACATAATGTGTAATACTCACGATAGTTTTAACATTAAAATTACATAATTATTATCATCGTTAGTTTACACATCAAAATTCTTAGATTTAGCTAAACTACATACATAATAACCAATACAGAATAACATTACAGTACTACACTATACAAATAAGTAGTTAAAGTAGCACAGCTCATTTGTAGCCGTGCTAGGTCGAACCTGTGTGATACGCCTGCCAAAGTCATATCAGATGCAGGAACATGCTACATAAAGCAAATCTAGCCTCTAAAACAACACAAATGTAAATATAATCCCAATGAAGGACAAAAGGTTTTAGTAAAACTTAAATTATAAATGAGAATAACCGAAACCAATAATTAAACAAAACAAACGCATTCACACTCACAGCTCCACACTAAGTTCAAAGACTTGTATCGTGGGTGCCGGAAATATTCACATCACACACACATTACACCCAGAACCAGAAGCACAAATATCCCTTGGAAAGGAATTTGTGATCCTACCGGGAATCGAACCCAGGACTCACGGCGCAGAGGGCAGACACCTGTCCACTGCGCCAACTGGGTCGTCAAATCAATGTTGGCATTGAAAAAAATCAACCTCTGATATATGGTTTCGTAGCAGTGCTACGCCGTAGAGCTCGTAGGTTATATGCTACGTGTATTAGACATCCATAATATTTATGCATAATAATTTTATGCTTATGCTAAACCATTTTTCACGTTATTTATCATTACTAAATTAATATTTCAAACATTTTAAAGCGGCTATTTTGACATTATTTCTGTCACATCCACGATTTCTTTTAATTACCTAAGAGAGCATAATATTCTCCTCTAATAAAATTAGTAGTTTAGCTATCATGAAAATAAAATAATCATTTTTCACTCTCAAAGACCCACAAAACACTCAGACTTATATCAAGGGTTCCGGCAACATTAACATCAATCGTACAATCAGACCCAGTACCAGACGCACAACAATCCCTTGGTGTGGAATATTATGCTCCTGCCGGGAACCAAACCCATGTCACGCGACGTAGAAATAACGTAGAAACTACGCCAGTTGAGTTGTAGAATTATTTAATTGTGTGGTTTCCGGCAACCACAATACAAGTCTTCAAACTTAGTACGGATCTGAGAGTGTAAAATCGTTGGTTTGTATATATAGTTCCAGGTATCCCTACCTAAAATAGTTAATCAAAGGCGTGACGCTGACCATGAGGTGAACGACCTCCCATTATAGCACAAAAAAAACAAATGACTAACTAAAGTCACAAAATTAAAAACCATAACAAATCTGCGTCCCAGTTCCAATAAGGATCGTCAGATAACCTCCTTGTTTGTATTCTGTGCTTATACAGCCGCGTACTTATTCTGGATCGAAATCAGGAGCAATACAGCTCAATTCGATAGTAGGGACCTGACTGTAGTTTCAAAGCGAGTTAAAAAAATGCACACTTTTGCGTCTTGGTGTACGAAGGTTACAAAATGTATGTCGTTAATCTATAACGACAGGCTAATAATGTAAATTTCAAAACAAATAATCTAGACGTTAAACAGTTCAATAATTATGTTTACTTAATATACTACACGGCTCTCTGGCAAAACTATCTGAAGGTTCGTAACCACCAAGTTACGCTGCGCCCTAATGTGAACTTTATTTCTAAGTTAGTTGGTATGAATTTAGTACACGTCGGGGTCTTGTTAATTTCGTGCATTGAGTAATAATTGATTTTATTAACCCATATAAATAAATAATAATCGATTCAAAGCAGCCAGAAATTCATAAAAAATACTGCTATAAACTAGATATTAACCACTCCAACTGTACAAAGCTAATAATGTTTTACTGCTTATGTTTATATAGCATTCGCTCACGATCTCAAGATACGCGTACAAACGTTTATTATTATCTTTGTTTGTGGTTCAAATAAACAAGTTGGATAATGAAAGTGTTTGCCGTGTAAATAGGGCTTATATTTGCTTGTAAATTTTGATACGGCGATGAATAATTTTGTTACTCTCGCTCCGTTATACGTTAAATTAAACTCAGGCATGGATGGTTATTATATGTTGATTTCAAAATTTTACTATTTTAATGAGATTTTTTAGTGTTCATATTATCTCAACTGACCAAATAACTAGTTGACTACTAAGAACAATTATCTCGTTATCACAAAAACAACATGCCTTTTGAATCATCAAGTTAGTAAGTGCGTTCAGTCGTTACTGAAATGTCGCTGACAACAGTCACAAGTCATATAATAAGTCATAAGCCTACATTATTACCTCGTCCTCTTACAATAAAATACAATACTTCTTTATTGAACACCCATAAATTAATTAAGTAACATGATAATAAAATAAAAAAACTAAAAATAATAATTTTAGTACAACGTACTCTTCATCAAATTCAAAATTTCAAAATCGTTAATTCACTTGGGCCCCAAAGAGGCAATCAAATCAAATCAAAATCGTTTATTCACATGGGCCCCAAAGAGGCACTCATGAAAGTTAATGATTCTATTGCCAGATTCGCAAAATTACAGCCATCTCGAAAAGAACCTGGCAAGAAACTCGGCGGCGCATATTTTTCATTCATTTTTTTTAAAACATTCTTAATCTCTAATACATAATTTTATTAACCTAGGTGTTATTATGGTAATCGCTAGAATATGGTAGTAGCACTCATAAAAGTTAATGACTCTACTGCGAGATTCGCATAGTAACAGGTGAAATGTGTCAATTAATAAGACATCAGCAACAACAACTTTTCTTAAAATGTAATATATCAGAAAACATAATATGCCTTTAAAACCTTTGCTTTTATATTAATATTCAGAATACGGATTCTAATGAAATATGGATCGATATAATCCCAATAACAAATTAGTATGGACGAGAGCCCGGCTCGTAATAAGCAAAGCGGATAAAAATGGAAAGTATATTTCTTGTCTTTTGCTTTTTTGTTAAAGGTTATAAATTGTCCGCTGGTCCGTGTACATTTTAATATGGTTCACTAGTCCACGATCATCATTGGACATAAACTAAATTGACAGTTCTGCCGAATTGAAAAAAATGGCGTTGTTGTTTTTGGATTTTCCAAAAGTTGTGGTTTAATGTTAATATGTAATAATAGTAGATTATTAACAGTTGATACTTAGTGAACGTGCATTGGTGTAGGCAAATCATACTTAGATATATTACTACTGATTTAATATACATGCATCCACTTCGGATAGATTGGTAAAATAGTACAAAAACCACCTTGTACTTAAAAAACACTTCTGTTATTTAATAACAGAAGTGTTTTTACCGACTTCCCAAAAAGGAGGAGGTACTCAAGTCGACCTCCTCCTTTTTTGGGAAGTCGGTAAAAATAACATCTTTGGCTGCATTTTACTATATTTCTTTATGATGTTTATAAGTATTACAATTCATAGAGGTAGTGTCGCCATTATGATTGGCAGTGATCTTGAGCGCTTGAATCACCAATTAGCTCAGCGGTTTGTAGTAATCTTTTGCTGATAAAATAAAATCTATATTATTTAATTTATGTAGAACATATAGGCAATTGGCCCGTAGACTAGCAATTTTAATTGAATTTCATTTCAATTTATAATTTGGTTCCAGCCTCTAATATATTTTCTAAAATACTTAATATTTATCTCATCTTCCTAATTAACCACCATTATCACAAATCACAACTGGCTTGCCAATGGCAAACATTTGAAACAAAATCTTTCATTAAAGCAAAACAAAGTATAACAATTAGGAATAATTTGTTTGTGAATTACTTTGACGGTGAATTAAGTCAAAAGCGAGGGTTAAGGCTTATTATATATTTACAATACATGTACAGCAATATGAAGCAGTGATATATCAGTTGTATAAACTACTATAACTACGTATCTATCTACGGGCCAATGGCCTATATTTCCTAAAACTAAACTAAAACTATATACAGCAAAGAACCAAGTTACCTACAAACATCGAGCCTATTTATAGGTAACTCAAGCGCTCAAGCCCACTACCAGTGGGTAGCGTTCCCATCATGCTGGCTGCATTGCCTCTCTGAATTGCGATGCTAATACGTTGAGCCAAATAAGTATACTAAGAGTAAGACTATCAAACGTCATCCTTATATGGTTGACGTACCTCCGGTTCGCTCGAAGCGTTTTGCTTCTACGTTTATTATCCGTACAGCGAGGGAGTGGAACTCATTGCCTGCGTCTTTGTTTCCCGAACAGTACAATCTGGGTGTCTTCAAGTCTAGAGTGAATAGGTATCTTCTAGGCAAGCATGTCACATCTTCGGCCGCATCTTCACTTCCCATCAGGTGAGATAGTGGTCAAATGCTTGCCTATATATCATAAAAAAAAAAAAAAAAAAAAAAGTGCCAGCATTTTAGTCACGCGTCGCCTCAACCAGGCGCTCTGATAGAATTTTGAAAATAGAATGAGCTCCCGGTCCCCACGGACCCAGTGTCTCAACACCAAACGGCTCAAATATGTAACCACTGCCAAGGTTTACATATTTTCGCCGTTTGCGCTGCTCTACCGAAGTTGCCGCGACGCCAACCCCATTCTGTGTTTCAGGAAGATGTGACGGAGCTAAAGTATTGACACAAGTTGCATCCCACACTAATGAATCCCATCTTCCATGGAATTAAAGTCATTCCGTCGGGTCTTTTACCATCGTCACGCATCAGACCATTTGGTTCGAGAATGGCTGGAGTTGTATTGAACGCACTTTCAAATCAAGTGTCACGGTTTCGAAACATACGTAAGGTAACAAAAGAAGTAAATAACGCATTCACACTCACAGCCCCACACTAAGTTCATAGACTTGTATCGTGGGTGCTGGAAACATTCACATCACACACACACTTTACACCCAGAACCAGAAGCACAAATATCCCTTAGGAAGGAATTTGTGCTCCTGCCGGGAATCGAACCCAGGACCCACGGCGCAGAGGGCGGGCACCTGCCCACTGCGTCAACTGGGTCGTCAATATTTTGCAATATAAATATTTGATTTGATAATAAAAATATTTTGCATTAGGTTCAATAATGACACGTCAGAATCAGACAATGATAATATATTGTATTTAAGTAAACCTATTGATATATGTAAGGTATACTTATTTGCTGTATTTAATGCTATTTGTTTATGTGTATTTAAATTATTTAATTAGTCATAGATACATTTTTAATAAATATCGTTTTTAATGCACTACCAAGATTTTTTTTCTGCATTTCTCGTACAACTAAATTGTCCTTAAGAATAAATAAATAAACATTATTATGCTTTATATAAACAAAACGACTTGACTCACGATTTAAGGTCGACTCTTGCGACCTAGGTTTCGGGGATGTCCGATCCCCATCATCAGGCGAGTTCACGACGGAAGGTCACGGCGCTCACAAGTGAGCGCCGTGACATGTTTTGATCCTGTATTCTCGTTCTAGACAAGCAACATAAAATCGATCGCATTTTAGATTGGAAGAAACAAATGCACCAGAAAAGAAAAACAAACGGTAAAAAACATGTAGAAAAAACATTACGAGCAAACTAGCGAGAAATAAAAATAGAGAACATTCAATTTGCACTGGCCGGGGGGTTTGATAATGACCTAAACTTCCTCCTGTGAGAGAAATTTTCGAGTACCATCTGCAGAAACGATAAAGCTAATATGAATTCGTACATCTGAAAAATATAATCGTTTATATATAAACAAAGCCCACATGTTGTTCAATTGAATACAATTTCATTAAAAGATTTAAATCCTGAGGTTTGCGTTCCGAAATCACCCAAAATAAACAATTATTTCACGAAAACCCATTTGCTTCATTGGCATTGACCGAGCACGAAATCGAAGGTGGGTTCCGTGGGCCATTCCATCGAACAATAATGAAAATAAGCGCGGTCGAACCACAGTCAACAGCTAAGCAGTAGATAAACTAGCAAGAAATCAAGCAAAACTAAATCAGGGTTGTCATAATCGGCATTATAAACATAAATGCTTTCATATTCACAGCCTACACTAAGTTTGATAACTTATATCGTGTGTGCCGGAAACATTCACATCACACCCAGAAATAAAAACATTTTTTTTCTTTACATATACGTCTCTCTAATTCGGATTTGATTCCCGGTGTTATGTGTGTGATGTGAATGTTTCCAGCATCCACGACACAAGAAATCGAACTTAGTGTGGGGTGGTGAGTGTATAAGCGTTCGTGTTTAAAAAAAATGTTTTTGGTAAATTTACGCCGTAAATGACATGATTGTAAATAATGAGGCAGTTTTTTTTAAATTTATTTGAACACCAGATTAACTGTTAGTAATTAATTTAATCTCACACTTAAGCGCAGTACGTCTTTGCAATTATTGAACAAATAAGTGACGCAACCCTGCATTATAATAATAAGCTCGAGTAGGCCGCCTGTAGTTGAACTACTGTATAATGTATACCGTGGTGGAGCAGAGAATAGCTGCTCTACGTTACTCTTTATTAGAACATTCGAGAGAATTCTGGAACATTTCCGTATTACACCGGAGGGTAATGCGTATACAAGTAATCTTAAGGATCGCGGAATACAGAGGCAGTGGAAACTTTTGACTTTTGAATAGAATTGTAAAATAAGGCCATGTAAAACGTTATTTTGAAAACAATCCTTGGGAATAACTTGTTATGAAATTAAAATAAAGATATCAATGTGTATTAACGTATTTGGTCAAATAACTCCTATTATATGGGGGGATGCCCTTTTTTGGAAAGAGTTTGTGCCGCGAAAAGCATTGTACATACTAGAAAGCTGGGTCACCAATATAGACCAAATGACGTGAGTGAAAGTCGTTTTTCAATAATAATTATATTGGCTGATTATATGATTCTTACGAAAACTTTGATGAGAACATAGTATATATGCTTTGAATGCCCAGTTTTCTGAAGTACTTTTGTCTTAGTTTTAAACACAGCTCAAAAAACACTGTGCAACTGAATGGTGTAGTAATACTCAAGCCATGCATTTAGCTACATGTATGGAGTCTAACAGGAATTTCTGAATTCGCGGTAGCTGCATGAACTTTGAGTTATGATGAATTAAATTTTCTTAGAAAATATGTCCTTTGCAACCCTATTTCAGCAGCTACCGTTCTACATCACATAGTTTTTGGACCTAGAAGTCTGACAGTGGTGGCCATAACAAAGGTCAAGGTCACGCGCCACAGATGTAAACTTAAAGTTTTTATCTGTGGCGCGTGAAATATTTTTAGAGATATAAATTAAAATTTTTGTATGTAAAAAATATCTCCTATTTAAACTCTCATTCTCTACTAGATATTACGATACACATACACACCACCAAGTAGGTACACACTTCACCTTTTCTTACAGGTTGTATATTAATTTCTATATTTTTTACAAAATAGCTTATATTACATTATTTTTACAAATTAGGCTAATTATTACTAAATGACAGGACTATTATTTAATATACTCGTAACAATAAGTTTAGTTACAAGAAAAAAATAAAAAATAATTTGTAACATTTTTTGTACCTCCAATTTAGGTTTCAAAGCTTATACAATAGCTTTGTCTACTATAGTGGAAAGTTCACTGAACTGTGCTAATCTGAGATATTTCTCAAGCTGTTTAGGTTTGTATCGAGACAAAGTATTAAAGTAGACTATTTCGTTATTTTTTAAATTACTTATTAGTTACATAAAGATATATTAAGCACATTAACATTTTTACATATTGTTTTTCATCAAATATTGTATTGTTATTGTCACATAAGTATCAAAATAAAAATAAACTCACAAATTCATGTTTTTGAACTGATCTGTATTGCTCGTTGGCTTAGTTGGGTGCCGTTCGCCTTCTAAACAGGGGTATCGGGTTCGATTCCCGACTAGAGTACAAGTTTTCTCCCCAAGGAAAATTTGTGTTTCTGGTTCTGGTTGTGATTGTGTGTGTGATGTGAATGTTTCTGGCACCTACAACACAAGTTCTCGAAAGTGTGGGGCTGGGTGTGTTAAAGCGCTTATGTTATGTTATACGTTTATGTTTAGAAATAGGCAACTTTGATTTTCAACGAACATATTTCTTTCTGTTTGATGGCTCCACTTCTTATCTCCTCCAGTGTGGCCGACCAAAGAGACTGACGTCTTTCTTGGTATGGCTATAGCAAATTCTGATTTATGATTAAACAAATAAATTTTAATGTATATTATTTATCTTATCTCTTAAGTCAAGATGACATGTGTTAGCGTGATATTATGAGGCGTGATTTTTTATTCTATAATGTAATTTAATAACAACTATTAATTTGTGGCTCTGTGAGCTGAAGAACTCGCGTATTTTTCAATATATATATATATATATATATTTAATAAGTATGTTGTTTTAATGTTTTCTAACTTCCATATCTCAGCCATTTTCAAAAATTTCCCAAAACTGAATCGACAAAAAAAAGCAGGATTAATAATAATCGAACCTTCTTACAATTTTTTACGAGGATCGGTCGAGAAATGCGACATGTAGAGGAGAATAACCGGAAATCCGGATATACGAGAAATGAAACGGAGACGCTTTGCTCGCGCTTCGTTCTCGCTCGTTCGTATATAAATTGTATAGAATAATCATCATTTTAATTATTACTGCAAATAAAATATTTAGAACAAATTCATATAACTAAATAAGCTAAGAGTTAGAAAAAAAACACCGCACACTCTCTGTAAAAATACACCGTATGTATAAAAGGTCTGTAAAATTAATTCCTATCTTTTACATTGCATACATACATTTTAATCGCAGCGTTTATTTTTCTAAGTCATAACATCATGTCATATACTAAAAGTAGGTACTTCACAAGAAATATCACTTTTAATTTCACTCTTCAGAAGCGAAAGTCTTATTTATATCTGATGCGAAGCAACAAACGATGCTAGAGATTGCAAGGTTTATTTCATCTCAGCCGTCATGTCATGTCATATTTACACTTTCTTGTGAGGTGAGAGCTTGGGAGTGGCTGGAGTTCTAGCGTTATAAACATTATACGCGGTATCGTCAACATAAAACATTAATATAAACGCTTTCACACTCACAACCACACACAAAGATGCGATGACTTGTGTCGTGAGTGCCGGAAAAAATCACATCACGCATACAAACACAGCTAGAATTTAATATTTTCCTTGGGGAGAAAACTTGTCCGCGAAACGAAACGAAGCCCGCCAGGAATCGAACCCGATACTATAACTAAAACTAAAGGTAAACGTTCACCTAACTTAACCAACGGGCAGCTGTTCAGTACCGTAGATAGATACTTACCTATACTAAGATAATAACTAGAGCTGCCTTAGCGCGCAAAGCTATTGTCGTTTGTAAAAAAAAATACGTTTATCACGGGTGTTTTGATTATTACAATTAAAGATATCTTTTTATAAAAAATCTGGGTTACAAAAGATATTCAAAACAATGTTTTTTTCCAATCACAACAAACATGCCCTTAAAATCACAACCCATATTTTAAAAACGTGCTCGTTTACATAATAAATTCACATCGTACTGATATAAAAACAAAATGCTACTAGAAAATACGTAACAAGAAAAAAATATTATCAGCTTTATTACACTTCTAATAAATTTCAGAATTTACCACTTTTAATTTACTAAAAATAAATAACCATCAGATGAAGAACCGCCAGGTGAATAAATCTGCAATCGCTGAGCATTTACTTGAGTCGAGACCTAACCACTGGATTGAGCTCCACGCCCCTAAAATCCTTTCCACTGAACGTCATTACTACTCAAGGATTGTACGTGAAGCGGTTGAAATTAAAATACATCGTAATTTCAACCGGGAAGATGGTTTTAGGCTGGCTGCCGCGTGGAATCCAGTTATAAGTAAGTATTCGCGTCGCAATTTATCCCGCGATTAATCTGCTATATCGTAAGTGTTGTGCGTCGTGACAATTATTTCTCACAAGACCAAGTGCGGGTAGTTGGAGACAATGCTCACCCTTTCCCACGCTGACACCCGCATTCTCCAGTCTTCTCGAGACCATAGCCAATGTAACTTGGCCGAAACGTCGAGGTAAATAAAAATTGTTTCTTAGTGCGATTAAGTCCCGAGATATTACCTAAACTAAAAATATATAATATTTTATTTTAAGATAAAATGTTACTCGCATATTATGAATTAACTAAACTGCACCGTCATTAAAATGATTAACACAAATTCAACAAAGCAGCTTACATGTCACTTGAATAATTCCGCTTTCCGCTCTCAATTCGCCCACTAATAACCTACATTACGTGAATGGGAGCAAATTCCATGTTGATAGAATTCTTTATACATACCTCTCTCTAGTTTGAATTACTCTGGATATTACAGCGTATTACGACGAATGAGATGTTTACTGTCGGTGTAATTTTGTAAGATTGTGCTATTATATTATACTTTTGTATTTGTGTGAGTTTGTATGTTTGAAACGATGTTTCACTTTAACGGATAGAAAACACTCAGTACTTTTTTATCTTGTGCACTGTGAGTATTTTAACGACTTAGACTAAATAATTAAACGCAAGCAAAGCTTAAAAAAACCGACTCCGCCGCCTTTTCTTAGGAACCTTGATCAGATTAAATGTATTAAGCACGCATTATTGACGATAACTCAAAAACTAGAGATCAGATCTTGATCAAATTTCAACATCCTCTGTTACCTCATAACTTCGTTCCACGTGAACCGATTCTATTTTTTTTTTAATAATGTTGCTTTCCAATTGGTTCCATTTAAATTAGATCAAGATCTGACCATTCTTGAAATATCGTTAATAATGCGCGTTTAGTACTTCTAATCTGATCAAAGTTCCGAAAATAATGCGGTGAAGTCGGTTATTTTTATCCTTGTTTTCGCTTCGCCATTCATAAACGCAATGCTTTAACTTGTTTATTTCATATCTGTTCTTAAAATGCATGGCACTGCATCACGAAGGCGAAAAAATACTGTAAATAATTTAGAAAGTTAAAAACTGTATCTAAATAAGACGGATACGCTTTTATTATTAGTATCATATCAATTAATAAAACTTTTCTGCTGGGTTGCATGGCGCGTTTTCGTTTGTTGCCATTCTCTCCACATCGTTTCCTCTCTAAATTCGCAAATTAACAGTTTCCCTAGGTTTTGGCATTAACATCTGACAGTATGCCTGAAATAACTTTATATGTTGCGTCATCAGATAGTAAACAGATTGCGGACGGACATATTTGTGCGGAAGGCTGTCCATGGAATTCGGAGCAAGCGCCTCCAACTCCACATTTCAAATGCCTAATTCTCTTCCGCTCCTTTGCTTTAATCGTCAATTTTTCTACTCCATACATGAATAACGGGAAGACAAGCGCTTTTACGACTCTTTGTATTCTTAGAGATTCCTCAATCATTTTTTTGATGATAATAATGTTAATACCGATTACATCGATTTCACAAAATATGCTTCGTAATAAGTATCAAATGTAGGCTAGGAGCTTACTATAACTAGCCCAGTAACCAGGGCATCAGAAAATTGCTACGATATCCTCTGCCTGTCGTAAGAGGCGGCTAAAAGGGGTCCTAAGGGTGCTCAAACGTGTCCGAGGAGGACAGTTGTGGGGTCCCCTACTGTTGTCTTCAACAGCATCCTCGCTGTTGTGACGGAACGAAGGCTCAATTTTAGTGTCTCCGGGAAGAGCTAAAAAGTAAGGTGGATAAAGAGGTTCCAGTAGCGTTTAGCGAGATCATGGAGCTCTTCAATATCCACTGAGGCTGGCCACTGAGGGGGTTTTAGTGAGTGAAAATCTCACATAACCTCGTTGCTCCCAAGAAATAGCCGGCTATCTTTATAATATTACCTCTCTGTCAATTAAAAAGAAAATAGAGCTTGCTATAAAATACTGCCAATCAGTTTAATTTTACTTTGTATTAGTCAGCTTTGAACAGATTTCCAATTAGTTTAAGTTTTACTCAGCTTAATTAATGTACTCAGACGTAACGAAAAGAAAAACACTCGTTAATTAAGGCAGATTAAAAAACTCCTATGGCTTATCTGAGTTTGATTTAGTCTTTTACAATCAGAGCAGCTGCTTTATTTTGCTAAAATTTATATCAAATTCAGAAAAAACTTAAGTGGACTTCAACAAATGTTTGAAGTTATTATTGCAAATTCAAATATACAAAAATCGTAGATTTTTTGTTTAGAGGCTCTGAATAAATACGCTACTGACATTGTATTTTTTTTATAGAACTAGCTGACCTGCCCGGCGTCGATTGGCGAGATAATATAAAAAAACTTTTCTTACAATATTTTCTCACCTTTTGAACCTTTTTTGAACTTTTACAATTACTTCAAAACCAAAGTTAGGCAAATCGGTTCAGCCGTTCTTGAGTTTTTGTGATAGTGACAAACGTCGACAAATCACTAGTTTTGTGATATTATATATATTATGTTTACTATTTAGACAATGTACATTTTAAAGATACTTTTTTGCTATTATTGTTGTAAGTATTATTGTAGTAAGTATTATTGACGATTACTCAAAAACTACTGATCAGATCTTCATCAAATTTCAATGGGACCAATGAGAAAGCAGATGCTTTCAAACAAAAATCACCAAAACCGGTTCACGTGGAATGAAGTCATGAGGTACACACATAAAAAAAATACAGTCAAATTGAGTACATCCTCCTTTTTTTATAGAGTCGGTAAAAAAAAAAATGCGTTAGAACTCAAACAAAAGCTAAACTTTTATATGTTTTATTAAGTCAACGTAAGGATCAAAAAAAAGTCGGAAGCTTAGAGCAAAAAATAGCATCAACTGACTCGAGCGTGAAGGTCGCTAAATTCCAACGTAATATGTAATGTTGGCCAAATTTATCGCCCGCCAAAGCTGTAAATAATATTTACGAATTTTCACACGTAGCAATAAATAATCCCAAATCTTGATTTTGGCCTTCACGAAAGGTAAAGTAATAAAAAACTTCGAGGAACCTTTATGAAATTAGGAAAACATTCCCTCACAACCCTATGGACATTGATTGATGACCCTGAGTTGTAAACATCGCACTTTGATCGCGATAGGGTTGCCGCTTTGGTGTTTTATTACTTTTTTTTTGAAAATGGGGGATGCGATGCTTTTTGATGCGAACAAGGGATGAAAATCGCATTAGGAGTTTTACATTTTAACTGAGATTTTATCTTGAAAAGCTTCAGAGGAATTTATGCAACACTTATATTTACATATACACTTTTACATGAATAAATAAAAAAAACAGAAAATACTTAAAAATCTTGTTAATTATAAGAAATAGTGATTATATGTTGATATAATTTTTAATCAGCTATTATAAGCATTGTAACTAGGAGTGGCTATGCCACCAGCACGATGGGAATGCCATCCACATACACAGGTAGTAGGTTCACACACTTGAATTACCTATAAGCTCGATGGCTTGTAGGTAACTAAGGTCTTTGTTGTAAAGATGTATATAGTTTTAGTTTAGCTTTTGGAAGTACAGGCCATTTTTCTCGTAGATATCTGTTTAGGAAAAATATACCATGCATGCTGATAGATAGAGACAACAATAATAAATAATAATACTTGTTCAGTAAGTACATTCTATTAATAATGAATTTGATATATTTTTAACATCGTCCTCCTCTAATCTTAATTGTTGTGCCCAAAAGGGTTTCTTATGAATTGTAATATATTCTACCACAGAGAGAAAGCAAATGAAGACATTAATTTGATTGTAGATAAGCATGTGATGTATAGTTCGGCATCATTTTGTTGCAATATATCTAAATTTTTCAGCTGCTGCATGTAGTCTGCTGGTCTATTAAACAGTTGTATGGCTATTTTATAATATATCAAGTCAATGGGCTTAAAAAACTCTCACACAACACACATTTTCTAATTACTTTAACTGTCATAGTTCCCATCGCATTCCACTGTTCCATATCTCACTTCATACTTCCTATCCCACTTTTGACTTTGTATCCCATTTCTTATCTCTCTGATCTAATTCCATCCACTTAATCCCACAGTACCATTCTATTTTCCCAATTTCCACTATCCCCCTATTAAATAAACGCAAAAGGTTGGACATATGTTTAGATGTTTGTTACTAAATCACGACAAAACTACTGAGGCGATTTAGCTGAAATTTTGAACATAGTTGACGACCTTGTATATGTTTTTGCCACCGACATCGCAGATAGAACTAGTGCTAATTAAATTAATTTCGTTCTTGTTTAAAAAATACCTTCCTTGTACTTCCCGTCACACCGTCTCTATAATTAATGACGAAGACGAGAAAGCATGAGAAGACCTAAAAGGAAGTTTTACCCAAAATGGCCAAAAAAAATCCGTCACGATTACTTAGAGGTTATTTCCGCGAGCACCTTGATTAGGCAAGAATGTCCCCATTGATGCTTATACTTACATGCAGTGAAAAAAAAAACTTGACTTGAATTATCATCATCACCAATTTTCATTACAGTCTACTACGGACAAATTGCGAGGAGCAGCTATTTCATAAATGTTTATTATTCTCACAAAACAGAAGAACAGTTATTCGTTATCATTTTGTACAATTTCTACGATAAACCAACGATATTATGATTAAGCCGAGGCTCAAGCTCTGTTTCGTCAATTTTCTTTGAAAATTGTTAACAATGCATCGAACAGACAATCACGGTTGAGAGCCTTTATATCTCACACGCGGCTTAGAGTGCTTTTCAAGTTAATCGAATTCTTTGTGAAAATCTTTATTTTATATCAGTCGGTTAGAACAATTTTGCTTCGCGACGATCATAGATGTTATTTCGTACCATAATATGTACACTTTTTCCAAAAATCGTTATCGTACATCATCACACTAAAATTATAAAGACGAAATTTTGTGAGTGTGTTTGTTACTTCTTCACGCTCCTCTGGCTGCACCAATTTTGATAAAATTTGGTATGGAGGTTGCTGACACCCTGGATTAACGCATAGGCGAAATTCCCGTGGGTCCGTGACTTATGCGGGTTCAACCGCGGGGCGCACCTAGTAATTATCCTACAAATATAATAAATCCGAAAGTTTGTGTGTAATTATGTTTGTTCCCTCTTCACGCTTGGACGGCTGAACGGATTTGAATGAAATTTGGAATGTACATTGCATATACCTAGAGTTAACACGTAAGCTACTTTTAAACATGATAATAGCGAGCGAAGCCGCGGGGCAGTATCATCTTTAAGTAGATTTAAAATATTTTTTACAATGAGTCTTTGCTTTTCTAAACTATATAGGTATGTACGTCATAATTTGGTCGTAACTAACTTTAAACAAATACAAACGCGGAAGCAAGAAGCCAAAATGCTGGCCTCTTTTCGTCATTTAAACGTGTTAATGCTTTTATCTACATCACACATCCAAAATCTAAAACAAATACCCATCAGGTTATAATCGATTACCTACCAATGTCGCCGTGTCTCGTAAAGCAGTATGATAACATACCAAATTGAGGAGTAGGCGAAAACAATTACTTTTCCACTTATTTTTTTTTACAAAAACTCAGAATTTTGTTATAATTTAGATTTAACCGATTTAACCTATTAATCTGTTAAGATAAAAATCATTAAATTTAACATGTACTTCTAGTTTAAATAATTCCTATAGTTAATAATAATTAAGGTTTTAATACTCACAGCCCCACACTTAGTACGATGACTTGTATCGTCGGTGCCGGAAACAATCATATCACAACAATCACAACTAGAACCAGAAACGCAAATTTTCCTTGGGGAGCAAACTTGACCCGCCATAGTTCCCATCGAGAATCGAACCCGATGCTCAGAAGGTGAACGCGCAAAAAATGAATTTGTGGTGTTGGTGGTGTGTTGAGTGGTGTTTTCTTAGATAAAAAAAAGAGGAAAATCAACATAAAACATAAACGCTTTCACACTCACAGCCCCACACTGATCAAAGACTTGTGTCGTGGGTGTCGGAAACATACACATCACACACACAATCACAACCAGAAACAAATTTTCCTTGGGGAGAAAACTTGTGTTCCCGCTGGGAATCGAACCCGATAGAAGGCGAACGCTCACCCAACTTAGCCAAACGGGCAGTTCAATCAACACAAATACGTAGCTACAAGCAGCTCGGCATAAAAAATATCCTATGTATATATATCCATATTATAGCGTCAACAGAGCCTAATTGAAAATTCCTTTGGTTATTGTCACAATGGTGGATACTAACAAACGCCACACTGGTTTGTAAGAAAGACGCGTAGACCACTTTATTCTTACCAACGTAATAAATTTCGCAATCTCACAGAAAGATAATATCTCCGGACAAAATAAGACCTCGAGTTTTAGTTGGTACCGATTCACTTCGTTTTTTATCCGAACCTGAGCAAAAGGAAAAGAATAAATCCGGATAATATTTTAACTGAGTAAAGCGTTTTTTTATTTGGTTTATAGACTCTTAATGACACATTAAATTATAATCTTGTCATTTGAGTAACACAGAAGCATTTTCCACGGATTTCGGACCACTTAATAATATTTAGATAATACCTTTATGAAATATAATAATATTTCATATAATATCTCAATAATTGAGATATATTTTAAGGCCTCGTACTATTTATCTAAGTGGTCCGAAATCCGTGGAAAATGCTCCTGTGTTATTCAAATGACAAGATTATAATTTAATGTGTCATTAAGAGTCTAAAAACAAAATATGCTTTACTCAGATAAAATATAATAATATGTATATGAAAAAAAAAAACAAACGCATTTAGACTCACAGCACCACACGAAGTTTAAAGGCTTGTATCGTGGGTGCCGGAAACATTCATATCACACACACATAACAAAAAATATAAAAACATAATATAAAAAAATAGCAAAATATCATAGACAAATTCTCATAAAAAAGTGAAAAGAAATATCATAGACAATGTCTATGATATTTCTTTTCACTCCCAACTTCCATGGTTACGGACATTTATACGGTAGTTGCTTGCTCGTTTGCCTTCTAAGCAGCGGGTTTCGAATTCGATTCCAACAAAACACAAGATTTCTCCCAACAATAAATTTGTGTTTCTGGTTCTGGGTGTGATTGTGCGGATGATGTGCGTTTTCTACACCCACGACACAAGTCTTCGAACTGAGTGTAGCTGTGAGTGTAACGCTATTATTATTATTACTATATTTACATGCATACATTAGTGACGTATACAAGTGTATATAATTGGAATCTAAAATCAAATCTTTTGACGTTTCTTTTAACCCGGAAACACAAAATTATGTCTACTTGATTTTAATTGACGACATAATCAACGATGTAACACAATATCAGATATTATAGATATCGTTATATTATGATCCAATAATATAGTTTAAATAAACCTTTTTTTTTTATTCTAGATAGGATTACCTATGTGTGGTTTGCGTAAAATGTTATACTCATAAAATATTATTTGAATTCACGAACATAAAACGGAATCCCTGAAGAATTAGTGACAAAATTAATATATTTCTAGGGGGATTAGGGACGTAAGGAAAATGTTGGAAAAGTTGTTATAATTTCGTAGGGATAATGGACTTTTTTCTTCGGAGAATTATGGAGCGCGGTTAGGCAGTACGATAAATAAGCTACCTTACTAGGTCTTCTAATAATTTTATTTCAAGTTGAGTTTTTGGCTTTTTTTTTTATTTATTTGTGACAGGCTAGTGTTTGACCACTATCTCACCTGATGGTAAGTGACGATGTGGTCGAAGCTGGTAAACACACTAGACCTGTAAAGTATTATTTCTGGTTTGATGGTGATATAATTATTAAGGAGTTATATTTAGATACATTTTTAGAGTTTAAGATTTATTTTAGACTCGTTTACAATATTAAGTGATAAAACAAGTTAATATACTAAAAAAACTAAAAAGCCCGACTGCATCATATAAGTTTTTTTTGTTTTACACTTTTTCGTTATTAAAATCTTTATATAATATAAAATTTGTCCTAGTTATCAGTTACAGTCAAGTAAAAGAGGCATGGTTCAGTAATAATCAACTCATTATAGTTAACTAGGCAGAAATTGAAATTGGAACAAATTTCTATTGGAAGTTATGGGCGAAAATAAAAAAAGTAAGGGCAAATTTTATGAACAACAGAAATAAATGTAAATATGTATTTCAATTTAATAATTGCCGGGTAACTTGATAAACAGTACTTTAATAATTAATGAAATGTAGAAAATAGTTTGCATCAGAAACGTGATTTACTAACTGTTATATTATATGACACCAGCCCAATGAAAATAATTAGCGGAGCCACAATAAATATTGAACTGTCCGTTGGCTTAGTTAGGTGGCGTTCGCCTTCTAAGCAGGGGTATCGGGTTCGATTCCCGGCGGGAGCACAAGTTTTCTCCCCATGGAAAATTTGTGTTTCAGGTTGTGGTTGTGATTGTGTGTGTGATGTGAATGTTTCCGGCACCCACGACACAAGTCAGCGAACTTAGTGTAGGGCTATGAGTGTGAAAACGTTTAAAAAAGAACCTAATTTATTGTATTTTCTCAAAAATCTTTTTAGAACTACGATAAAAAAAATCCCATAAACATTTCTAAAAATCGTTACTCCTGTGAAAGGCCGACGCTACAGCTTAGAAACAAAGGCTTAAAAACTAAACCCTTTCGCCGAAAAATAACCGTACACGGTACGACCTTTTTACCTAACACCGGGAATAAATACGCAACAAGATACATAATGAGACTTCTGATAACGCCGTGTGCAATCTCAGACGAAAATGTCGTTCAGGTGCGTGCTTGGTAATTAGATGCGG
Organism: Lomographa bimaculata; assembly: GCA_948107665.1. NCBI lineage: Eukaryota > Metazoa > Arthropoda > Insecta > Lepidoptera > Geometridae > Lomographa > Lomographa bimaculata. Next base: position 2,455,662 of record OX403588.1, on the reverse strand, counting down.
CGGAGTAATATAAAGAAAACAACGTAAACGTAATGAAACACGATAAAAATGAAACTTATGTATTACAGGGATATATTTTAATTGTTCCTCTAATACTTTTCGTCACGCAAAAAGGCTGCGGATCAGAATTTCAAAGGCCTTTCAAGAAATGTATCATCAAAAATGTAGTGTTTTATTTTGTTAGTAAGGAAATACAGAAGCAAGATGCTTGCTTCATCATAAGAGACGCGTGAAGATTTATATTAGTATGTATAGGTACATCTTTAAAGCCACCCGAATTAGATTTTTGTCTTCAAGTCACGAGTGAATAGGTATCTTCTAGGCAAGTATGTCACACCTTCGGCCGCATCATCACTTTCCATCAGGTAAGATAGTGGTCAAATGCTTGCCTATTAAAAATAAAAAAAAATTAAAAAAATACAAATCGCGTTGTACAACATTGCGCTCCTTTCCCCGTGTTGCTCCGAATAATATTTCAAAATTGTTTGTATTACAATAATGTGTAGTATAATATAAATAAATCTAAGTGTGGTTTGTTATTTTTATATTATTTGGATTGAGTTGTAAAAAGTATTGGTTTCTCTTACCATTGCTTTAGTAGATTTAACATAAATTTACTGCAGGTTTATAGCAACCCGCTTATTTTGCCGTGATATTAAAAATCGCTGTTTCTGCAACATGCTAATTTTAATTTAATTATTATTCTTTTATTTACCTTCTCATAAAATAATCCATAATGCGTATTGTACTGTTACAAAATGCTGCGAGTTACTTATTGTTTTCGTTCTTTGATAGAATTTGATTACAAAAAATTATATGGTATAGGTACCTGTAATACTTGAGAATGTCTAGCATCCCCTCAGTAAGCCCCAAAAAATAATAATAGCACATAATAATAGCACTCAAAATTAAGGAAGTCTAAAATATGTAAATACATATAATCACTACCTCACGAGTAAAACTCTGGACGGCTCCTTTTCCATGCTTCTCATTTCATTCTCAGTCAAATCGTAGTTTCGAAAAAAAAAATAGCCCTAATCGTTTTGAAAAATGATATATAAATCATGATTTGTGAGTGTGTATAATTTGCTTAAACTATCGTGAGTATTACACGTAATATTTTAATGCCACGCGCCGGGGTCAGAGCTGCTCGGCTCCACGTACCGCGCGTCTGAGTCACCCAATAAAGTACAATTAATTTGTTCGTAACTAGTCGACAACAAAGTAAGTCGACATTGTTAGGTGTTTTGAGCCGTACCTATACAACATTGAAACAGGTATATTATTAAATATTAAAATTTTGACATATTGTTCTGGTGAACTTTCTTTGGTCACCACAGACCACGGACACAAGGACTGGGGTGACCAAAAAAAAAATTTATAGTATAATTACAATTTTGACTTACTAATGTATTCGTAACTCTATTTCATTAATGTGGTGAAGTTTATAACACAAACAAATAAAAAAATTATACCAATGTTGAAACCGTAACGAATACTATAAAAGTCTGCGTTATTTGATATAATTTTATTACACAAAATATTAATTTCATACACGACAAAATCTAATATCCCCTCAGTAAGCCCCAAAAAATGATTAATAGCACACACAACGACACAATGTAACACAAAAAATATGTAATTACTCGCTCCACTCATGCGTATAATCCCCACCTTACAAGTAAAACTCCCGCTTGCTCCCTTTCTCTGCCCATAATCGAATCCCTTTGTTGTTAAAAAAAATCTTTACCCAATTTCCGAGAAAAGCTTTGAAGTTGTAACTTTGCTTTTTTCTGGGAGGAATTGCTCCAAGTTTTCTAATAATCAGCTTTAATGATGAATGCTTTATTGAGTTGATTAACTTTATTGCTCTTTTTTAAGATGTTTTTAGATTTCATTTTATAACAGTATTAAAAAAGAAGCTCAGGTTCTTACGTTGGGCTGAAGAGACGCTTCATTTCAAAAGTTTTTTTAAATCAAGCTTTTACCAGTTGCAAATAAAAAGGACTAAAAAGTTATATATATAACCAGAGAACATGTCAAGACAAATCCAACGAACCAAACATCGATGGGTTTACCTTGTTTAGTTTAAAAGTTCCTATGGCCATCTTCCGTCTCCATCATCAGATCGGCTCTATGGCACCATTTTGCTGTATTGTCACCAAAGATTCATAAGTACACCAAATTTAAGTCCAATCGAACATCGGGAAGTGGGTCTAATTTAGCTTGCAAGATTTGATTACAGACCGACAGACAGACAACAGAATAGGTCAAACTGAATAATAGATTATAAAAAATCTGTAGCATAACATCGAGATCAGGCCAAGCATGGCGTAGGGATAAAAATTGTTTACCCTGTTTTTATCCACTGACAAGGGGTAAGATTGTCCTCTTCACCATACATAGGATGGCAGAAGTGCCTATAAAATGTGCCTATAAATTGTTAATTAAGGTGGGGTATCATTAAATAGGTATTTGAAAATTATTTTTGAGTTTCATATATCATTATAATATTTAATTTTGTGTGATGAATTTTTTAAGTATTCGCATAATTTTTAGTATATTTACTTGATTTTACTATAAACCGCTTTGTATAATTATTGTGATGGATCAGACGAACACTTACATTCGCTGCATGAAAACGCAATAATATTTTTTCTTAGCCGTAAACATGCAAAAACAATAACACATTAGTGCTTATTACTTGCTTTTGTACCTTTAGCATAATAATATCACGCACCAGCGCAACCAACGTACGTTGCAGAGAATAATTTCGTTGAAATAATATTTTACTAAAAACGAAATATCATTCCAAACGAGATTTTTTAGCCAGAAGTGCACGGCGAAAATAAATATTTCCATGAGTTTTAATTAGTCGAGAAAATGTAATTCAAAACTGAGGTAGTCTGATATGCAAGACTCGGAAAACAAATATTTTGAGCAAATTCTTACTTTAAAATTATCGTCATACAGACCACAACCAAAAAGCTCTTTGATCTTGCATGCTTTTTAGTCCACGTCATGTGGGTATTTGAGATAAGTTAAATATTAGCATAATTTTAGTTGCCCTGTTTAAATAAAGCTGCAATTTTAAATTTATTATTAAAAATACCCGCTGAAATAGTTGGTTGCACATCTGGTAAGACCTCTCGTCTAATTCCAAGGGGAAATTTGCTTTACAATTTTATATAAATTTATCGTAGGTGTGATTGACCAAACCTGGCATGTTTGCTCTTTTCCCTCTTTTCGATTTCTCAACTTTTATCGTTACCTGGTTTACTTTCTATCTAGAAGACCGTCGTTAAGCTATTCAATCTATTCATAGGCTTTCAAATTGGCATACTGTCAAAGCTGGCGTACCTCAAGGTGGCATGTTGTTACCCCTTTTATTCACGTTATTTATTAATATCCCCTCTCTATGCTTAAACTGTTGTTACCATAAAATGTATACTCAAATGGCTGTTGACACGTAACAGGTATTCTAGGAGTCTTTAGCACCATACCTCTTTTTTCCATCTCAGTTATTGCTTTTGCTGAGATTGTAGAACAGTCGTTTTTGATGAATAGATGTCCAAAGCAGACACTAAACGAAAGACTCTAAAAGACTTTAAAATAAATTGTATGTGTAATGTAAATGTTTCCGGCATCCACGATACAAGTCTTTGTACTTATTGTGGGGCTGCGAGTGTGAATGCATTTGAATTATTGGAAACTGACATCCGTTTTTACATATCAACTCTTTATAACATGGTTATTTCTGAAAGCATAAAAAATCCGATGCTTTTCACCAACGTCAACCCCCAAGGACAGCAAAATGCAAAAAAATAAAATATTAATTAACGATTCACAGCGGCGCGGTCACGAACTCCATTATAAAAGTGATTATGGGCAGTCAGCAAAACAATATTTACATCTCATTGTAAGTTTCCGACGTGACAATGATTTTCGTATTCATATTTACTCTGCGGTTGCGTTGATGAAATAATATTGGTAGATATATTGCATAATGATAATGTCCGTCGAACAATCTGGGAGTTTTCAATTCACGAGTAAATAAAGTGTAGGCAAACGTACTTTATCATCAATCATAATATCATCGTTTACCATCGAACGTACTTTGCATATTATGGTGCATTTGTGGCGACGTATAATTGTTGTCATCCTACATGACTGCCTATCCGCAAAATTTTTGGATCATACGGGTAACGTCATTTCCAAATTATTTTCATGAAGTTTTTAAACGTAACATTCTTGTAATAAAAAACAAAATATCTTGAAATATAGACCTGAAAATATGAAGCCAATATAGTAGTGATTAAAGATCATGCGTGTTATTAATTGATGTGAATTCTTGGAGGCAACGGTCAAGCTGAAACTAAATCTATTCCTTTCGTATAAAGGTGGATAATGAGGAAACTGTTGCGTCCAGTGGCATCTATTGAAACAAGTAGGTATCATCTTCTCCTTAAATAAAAAAAAATTACGATACACACTCACAGCTAATTCGATGACTTGTATCGTGAGTGCCGGATACAAATTAGCATTATTAACACATAATAAAATTAAAAGCAATTTTAAAGTAGTAAAAAGGTTCTAGAATAGCGTAATGAAATTGCATTATTAACGTTTCTTTGAATTTAAGCTATCAAAGCCACACTGCCATGAAAATTTTATTTCACCCAGTGATGATATTAAAATCTGAATCGTGGACACATTTCGTTGAATAATTGCGTTTGTACTTTGAATATTTTTTAACAAATACTGACCAAAACTTTTACGGAATTCTCCTGTAAGCCTGGATTTCGTCAATGTATAAATTGTGTATTTGGCCAAAACATATGGTCATTTTTTTTCTAAATTATTTATGAAACTGTAAATACGTTACCTTCAAAAAATGATTTATCATTTTGTAGTTATGTAATATTTTAGATACAGGTTTGATAATCACACTACTAAGTATATGTTGGTAACCAGTAATGGGCGCTTATACATGTTTTAGGTATGTTGGATGCTTTCAGACGGCCTCAAAAATTCAAATACCAGGACTGACCTTTAGTCCATATGCCATACGACAAGCAACCAAACGTGTTTCATGAATAATGGTATAAGTCTGTCTTTCCTGATAAATACAATATGGAAGTCTTCAAGTCACAAGTGAGATCGTGAACGTTTGCTTATCTTTCATAAAAATGGCAATATAAATAACACTTTTTTTTAAACGTATGTGGCTTCACATAAATCACAAATTGGTGTTACAATACGCATTTTTTATACTTAAGACAAGCCTTCGTAGATAAGTAAAAGGAAAAACAATAGCAATAAATTTATTATTTTGCACAATATAGCTGTACACGGATGACTTAATGCTAATACAGCATTTTCTGCCAGTCATCCAAGAAAGTGCAGGAAAATTCGTGGTAGTTCAGTACAAGGACTAACTATTATTTATGATTTAAAATATACCTACATATTATAATACATAGCATAACATACTACAAATATACCAAATATAAATAGGGTATAATATAGACGGCCACCAAAAATTCTAAACGGCTACCAAAATGGATAAATAGTCACCAAATTACGTTTCCTAAAATAAAATTTCCTGTGACAGAACCGAATCGGATAGTTGGGATATTTTTTTTTTTTATAATTAATACCAATATATGTATATTACGAAAAAAAATGATTTATTTCATAATATTTTAGGAAATGTGGTGACCATTTATACATTTTGGTAACCGTTTTTTTTTTTTGGTAGTAAAATAGGTACTTTCTGGGCGGTGTTTAAACACAAGCCATATAAATATATAATATTATCATACATAAATATAACATAAGATAAAATGTACAATACAAAATATAAATATAAAATGGTACTAGACTTAGTAAATAAATCTTTTATATAAAAAATTAGGGCGTATTAGTCCAACCATGTCTTAAGATAAAAAGTTTCTCACAATCTGCTCTACCCTTCGACCAAACGCACTTACTCAATCTTTCCGTAAAATTAGCGACACAAACCACAGGGTGTCACACGTCCAAATTGACACCCGAGCTAATATCAAATTAACCTTCGTATCGGGTTCTCTCTACCCTATTTATTAACAACCATCGGATGTGGGACAGCATAGTTTAATGTAAGGTTCTCAAGTTCTTGAGCTTGTAAGTTTGAATGTGTATTAGTTTTATGAGCTTCAGTGAGGTTTTATATATGTATGACACACTGAGAAAAATATCGTGTCGCTGTTACTAAGTATCATCATTGTGCTATTTCTGAATACTAATTACATAATAATAGCAATCACGAAATGATATTCTATTATTAAGTGGTAAGAGAAAAAAAAAAATGAAATTAAAAACAAAAAAAAATTCAACCAGAAAAAAAGTTACCAACAAAATTACCGGTATAAATACCTTAGTTATTACCAGTTCATACCTACTTAAAATCATCTTCACAATTTCATAATTTTAATGCTTAATACCTTTTTTATGCTGACCGTACTTTTTATGTTTTGAATGTCCTGCGAATGAAATTGTATACCTATATAAAAGCCTTCGCTGTGTGGTAAAAAAATATGAAATTCTAGGAACAAACCGTCTAGTTGTTTTGGAATTGTCTTTGTGATCTGAATGTGACAGATCTGTTAACCTTGATTGACGAGAGAGAAGCCCCAGAGAATACTCTGAATTTCATAAATCTATACGTCTAGAATGTATTTAGCTGAGGTAAACTAGTAGAAAGACAAGAAAAAATGTTTCTGAAACAGAGAAATAGAAAACATTTCAGTGCTTTAATTTTGAAATGTGAACAAACATATTATTTTCTTAATTATGTATTTCACAGTGCAAACATCAAATAATTCTAGCCGAGACATCAATTCTGTAGTAGGTATACAAACTACAAATGTATGCACAGCCATACCTACGAAAACAATCACACAAGTAGTCAGTCAAGCGGTTCCTTAAACTTGTTTACGTATAACAACATTGTAGGTATACTTGTATATCTATATTCCATCATATTTGACTGGATATTTAATAACCTGGACAAACACTAGACTTAGCAACATCATGCTATGTAATGACAGTACAGAACAATGTAACAACAAACTAAACAAAATGATTGCAACCGTATCAGAGCGAATATTCTAGACCTAGCTTTCTCCAACCGCACTCCCTTAACTACATCATCACTTACAAACAGATAAGATGGTAGAAAAACGATAGTATAAAAGAATAACGTGAACCCTAAACGGTCACCATGGATACCACAAAGGACAGTGAGGTCCCGCATCCCCCGACCCTTAACCTACAATATAAATTAATACTAATTACGCGGACCTGGTGACATTTTATTAAAAGACGAGGAGGATATTTTTTTAAGGCAGGAAACATCAATTTCTTTGACATAATAGCCGTTTTTTGTCTTGCATTTTTTTGTTAACAAGATAAATGAAAATAAAGTAATCGATAATAATAAATGAAGTGAAAGAGAATAGATTGCTATTTAATATGAATAATTAAACGCAAGCAAAGCTTTAAAAATTGACTGCAACGCTTATATTTTGGTTTTGGCTGGATCGATTTCGATAAAATGTATATGGGACCAACTCTGAAAAACTATCTACCAAACAAAAAAAACTATCAAAATCGATTCATAATTGGCGGAGATATCGCGTAACATACATACAAAAAAAAACATACAATTAAATTGACAACCTCCTTTTTTGAAGTTGGTTAAAAAATAGACGTAACGAGGCAGTGGTCCAACAAACAAAAGTATCCCACCGTTGCTCCTCATAAAAAAAATCCTTACCTTGTTCTAAGAATACAATAACATGTTTTTTATAATATTTATTAGCATAGTTAAAATTCATGATATTATTCTATGACGAATGTATATGTATAGTATATTATATAGCTATTGGATAAAATAATACAATTTAGGTAAGACGACTGGCGCAGTGAGGGAAACGTACAAATTCAAATGTTTGATTTAAAAAAAATATCCTACATATGAAGTCAAATTCTAAGTCAAACCTGGTCTCTAATTAAGCGTAATTGAGGAACAAACAAACAATCAAAATTTTACCTTTAATAGATTTTACATTAATAAAATCAAATAAATTATAGAGGCTGTGTGACACAGAGATGTTGAGAGCGAAAAAGTATTTTCTATACACATTTTCAACCGCATCGTCTCATAAAAATAGTGAGATCATTTGTGTGTCTATTTTACTTAGGTATAATATATAGTTTTATTATTATCATAAACTATTATTTTTTGTATGCCTATTTTAATTTAAAGTTGCTAAGCCCATTGTATCATAGAAAACAACTCAAGACAGACATTAAGAAAAAACAACAAAGAAGCATTTCAAAAGCTCACTTACAAAAAAGCTCTTTGGCAAGAATAACTTGCAACTTAAAAGTTAATTAAGCGTACGCTAAGTTAAAGTTGGGTGACATGAAACTAGAAAAAGTCTTGTTTTAAAAAGCTTAACGACTAACTTTCTGCCTTGCCTAAACAGTCTTTAAAATATTGCTATTTAAGTTTAATTTACTTTGATAACGTGTAGTTAATAATTAATTAATAAGATCTAGTTTTTGGCACTTAAAGTAGATTAATATTAAATTTTGATAACATGGCTATTTTCTATTCTTCATTACATTTATTCTACCACAATATACGTAAATACATAATATAAGAAGTCTATATTATTATTATCATCCGTGCAGCGAGGGGGTGGAACTCATTGCCTGCGTCTTTGTTTCCCGAACGGTCCAATCTGACTGTTTTCAAGTATAGAGTGAATAGGTATCTTCTAGGCAAGCTTTAACACACACAGCCCCACACTTTGTTTTCTATTATTAACTTTTCGTCACGGCTTCGCTCGCGTTAAATTGTCTATAATTTTTTTTTCCATACTGAACCTGATACCTGCTGCCTAAGATGATGCGCTACAAACAACACCGGCAGTTCAATTAGTAATATTGATTTTACTTAATCAAGAATAAGTTGGGTGACTATATGGAAAAATGGCGCAAATATGGAAACCTTGGCAGTGGTTACATATTTGAGCCGTTTGGTGTTGAGACACTGGGTCCGTGGGGACCGGGAGCTCATTCTATTTTCAAAATTCTATCAGAGCGCCTGGTTGAAGCGACGCGTGATCAAAATGCTGGCACTTATTTGGCTCAACGTATTAGCATTGCAATTCAGAGAGGCAATGCCGCCAGCATGATGGGAACGCTACCCACTGGTAGTGGGCTTGAGCACTTGAGTTACCTATAAGCTCGATGTCTTGTAGGTAACTTTAGTTCTTTGCTGTACATAGTTTTAATTTATTTTTAGGAAATATAGGCAATTGGCCCGTAGTTAGTACAGGATATTGAAAAAAAAAAAAAATAAAGAATAAGTAATATATTAAGTTTTTAACCGACTTTTTGTATGTATGGTATGCGATATCTCCGCCAATTGTGAATCGATATTGATGTTCTTTTTTGTTTGGTCGAGTATACTTTAGAGGTGGTCCCATATAAACTTTATCGACTTCGGTTAAGCCAAAACCGAAATATAAGCAAAGAAGTCGGTTTTTTTAACCTTTGCTTGCGTTTCAATAGTATGATAATATCTTTAACAAGGTTTTTGGTATGTAAACTTACAATTGTGCCTTTAGCAAATTAGTATTGTAATAACCAAACGAATAAACAGACGTGCAGCAGAGATTATGTATTCGTTTTATTAGTGTCTGCAATACTCAAGCTCCTAATAATGCTCGGGTACCAAATAAGGCACAGTAGTGACTCCTATGTCGAAATGAACACAGTATCTTTGAAGATCGTATTTGAATTCCTGACAACGAATAACTTGCTAAATGATTTCACAGCAAGACAAGCAGTAAGTAGCTGTTGTTTCCGTACGTATGCTATATGAGACAATAGCTGCTGCAGCTGCCGATGGTAGAGATACGCAGAGGTGAGCAAAGCTTGAACAGCTGCCCACCTCCACAATCATTATGTAAACTTTACATTTGTTAAAGAATGGGGATGTACTGTGCCTACAGCATATTAGTATTGCAATAACCAAACGAATAAACAGACGTGCGGCAGAGATTATATATTCGTTTTATTGTCTGCAATACTCCAGCGCTTGACAAATAAGGCACGCAACCGATTTGACAAAGTTTCTGTAGACTGTAGAGAATCTTGAAAAACAGATAACCAAAAAAATATGTAACATTTACCATACATTGACATACGCAATATATTATCCTCTCACAAAGAGATGATGAATCACTCAACGCAGAATACAGTTCGTAATTGATGACCACCTTCATCCCTCAGAGACACAGATGATTCCGATTTTATCGAGGTTACCATTTATAATATGTTCATCTTGATAATGAATTTTATACTGACCAAGAATTATATATCATATCCTACTAATATTATAGATGCCAAAGTTTGTGTTTGAATGTTTGTTACCACGTATCTCCGTAACGAATAAACCTATTTTGATGAAATTTAGAATGTAGATAGTTTATGTTCCGGAAAAACTCGAAGGCTACTTTTAAATTTAATTACCGCAGGTGAAGCCGAGGAAGCCGCGGGGCTCGGCTAGTTATTAATAAACTACACGGATATCTAATTGACAGCTAATTGTAAAATAAAATTGTATAATAAAATTATAATAATATTGTATAACATCTTATACATGTACTTACCGGCAAGGGGATCCACTTTCATCAAAAGCACTCATTTTCTCTCTGTTGTGGGCGTCAGTGGGTAGTGTCAAATGAAGAAACAATTTGCACTCAACATGTTTGACAATAACAGATATCTTTATCTTATGTTGTTTTGCTCGTTTGGAATCTAATAAGAACAAGAGAAAACAAAATAATGAATAGCGCATTTGTATGGACAATAGTCACAGGTAGCACTGTTTAAAGAGTAGTTTCGCCATAAAATTCTACACTATATTCTTTGGCTGTATATTAGCCTCTGCCGTTACCAGTAGGGGTATAAAATGTGTATGAATAACTTCTCTCTTAGAATAAATCCTTAATAAATACATACTAAGCTCAAAACCTGTAAGTAAAGCAAAATCAGATTCGATCTTTTGATTATTTCCATTAGTATTCTTGTAACAAAGAGAAAAACTCTTATACATCCGAGACACATGTCATCGGGGGCGACGGCCGACCTGCCTCCTACGTGCGCAGGTTTCTATATCGAACGCATCGAGAGCAAGGATGACATGTTCTAAGCGTTACTTATATATACACTTGACATAGATACTCTATCTGTACTTAGCGAGTTACTTAAAATAAGCTTTATCGTGTCGTATCTTTGAGTAAGTTTCATATGGTTCGGTATTGCTGGCCTGACATAGATAAATTGTTTTTTTTTATTCGTATGACACACGTATGACCACCGTCTCACTCGATGGTAAGCGACGATGTGTTCGACGATGGAGAACGCTTGCCTAGAAGAGACCTATTCACACGTGACTTGAAGACACTCATATTGTACCCATCAAAACACCGACTCAGGCAAGGAGTTCTATTCTTTTGCGGTATTTTTTGTAAGTGTACCGAATAAATTGTTCGCTTCTTGCCTGTAGCATAGTTAGGGTAGTCCAGATTACGAAATCATCATTATCTTGCGGTAGTTGAGCGGATTTCCATTAAATCAAATTATGGTTTGTACTCTCGTAGTAGTTAGGGGAAAACTCCCTGCAAATGTATGAAACGTAAGTAAAGTAAGTTATTAGGTATTAAAAGGACATTGTTACAACTATGTGAAATAAATATATTTTCTTTTTCTCTCATTCTTCCAAGCGTCAGAAATAAAAACAATATAGTATATGCGATTAAATCTATTATAAGTGTGGTAAATCAATTTCGAAAAAAATTATATGGCCACATAGTACAGTCTAACATGTCAAAATAAAAATATTTTTATCATTATAAGTTGTATGATTCAATTAATAACGCTGCGAGTACAACGAACAGCAAAATTAAATAATTTAAACGCTAGCAAAGTTTAAAAAAACTGACTTCACCGCTTATATTATAGTTTTGGCTTGATAGATTTCGATCAAATTTATATGGAATGATCCCTGTAGTATAATCTACCAAATAAAAACCCAAAATCGATTCATAATTGGCGGAATTATCGCGTAACATACATACAAAATAAACATCCAGTCAAATTTAGCCTATTTTGAAGTCGGTTGAAAATAAACTATTATGTATAATTTACCTGTCTTAAAATAAGTTCTTTTTATTGTAACAGACATTCGTTCTAAACATCATGTAAACTGATATTTAGGTATTACATAAAAATACGAAATTGTGTGATAATTTTTTTTACAAGTTTATATACAACAGTCACATCAGTTGATTCCCCCTTGCCCTTTCTATAATCGGACCACAAGACGAACTGAGCAACGTCATCCATTTATGGTTGACATACCGCGTCTTTGTTCCCTGAACAGTATAAGGAGTCTTCAAGTCTAGAGTGAAAAGGTATCTTCTAGGTAAGCATGCTTCATCTTCGGCCGCATCATCACTTTCCATCAGGTGAGATAGCGGCCAAATGCTTATCTATCTGTCATAAAAAAAACAATTATTTTCAATAATTCCAAAAACTAAAGTAAAACTAGGTATATACAGCAAAGACCTAAGTTACCTATAAGACATCGAACTTATAGGTAACTCAAGTGCTCAAGCCCACTACCAGTGGTTAGCGTTCCCATCATGCTAACAGAATAATAATTGCCTTTCTGAATAGTTTTAGCTTATTTTTTGGACATAATATATGCAATTGACCCGTAGTTTTTACTACCAAGTATCTACTGATATTATTATGCATGTTGAAGCTAAATCCAGTTATTTAAACTGAGTTTTCTAACTATTTTTCTTTTCAAAACGTTCCTACATGGTATGTTTAATTAAACCTACTTCCCAGTTTATCAACAGTGGATTTTTAATAACGTCCTTTGAACAGAATTTATTGGAACAAATAAAAAACCGCCTGTAGTCTGTAAAAGTAAGTCCTATTAAATAAATGTCAATCAAAATCAATCTAAACTGCTTATTTACATAGGTTCCATAGTCGTGCTCATGAAAAATACTAAATATGATTTATTTAATATTTACTGACAATATAGATATGGACACTTGTGTGTCCTTTTTTGTGAGAAGCCTGATAATTGTAAAATCACGTTACATAAACATTTTTCACAGTTACAACACCACATTAAGTTCGATAACTTGTTTTGTGGGTTCTACCAATCACACCCAGAATCAGAAATACAAATTTACCTTGGGCAGAAAACTTGTGTTCCCACCGGGAATTCAATTCAATTCGTTTATTTTTCACGTCGAATGAAAGAAATAAAGAAAATATATATATTTGTGACAATAAACACCTAACCCTAGTTAGTACATGGTACTCATATGACCGTCAAAAAATATGACATCAACCAATTAAATACATTATTCACATAAAATATTAAATATTGCAAAGTACATTAAATTGAATTCAGATATAAATTTTAATGTCTTTTTTTTTGTTATTGACTAAGCAAACGTTTGACCACAATCACACCCAAAGACTATATACCCTAATGGAAAGTAGTCTAAGTTGGAGCACGCTTGCTCAGTAAATATCTATTCACTTTACTTTTGAACACACCCAAATTGTACCTTTCGGGAAATACAGATGGCGGCAAAGCGTTTCATTCCTCTGCTGTTCTATAAATGAACGAAAACGCAAAACGCTTCGTGCGAATGAACGGTATTTTAACCATAAATGGATGACGCGACGTCGTCCGTCTGGATGTAAAGTGGAAAAAAGGTGAAGCGGGAACAAGGTTGTGTAGTTCTTGTGTCTGAATAATTGAATCGAACCCGATACCTACTGAAGTCGAACGCACACCCAACTAAGCCAGCGGGCAATTAGACAGTCACACAGATTAAGCTAAGTTTTATTAAGTATATCATAGTAAGAATACAAAAGAAGCAATTTCCCGCCATCAAAACAATCTTTTTCTCCACAATAACAAAAATAATCCTACTCCTTAGTGTGCGTAAAAGTAATAGTTCCGTCGTTGACAGTCCGGATACGGATAAACAGTTCTTTGTGCGGATGTGGATCCTCTAATCCGGAATGCCAGTGGTAACAGTCCTCATTACAATTCTGAGTAGGAAATAGGTCAGTTAAATTGATGGTAAAACTGGTATTGTGATGCGCTCTACTAAGAGTTGAAGGAAGTTGTATTAAGTATATTAAATTGTGGTATCTAATATGTATAAAACGGTGGTAGGCAATCGAGCCTAAACCTAACCCCAGTGGAGTGCATATTAATTATCATTGTTAGTCTTTTTTGGGTATAATTGAAATAAATTTTGCAAATATTGCACGACACTGTTTTAAAAAAATCTATGTTGGAAAATAACAATTTGGTAGGACTCTAAAAATCACTGCTTTTAGACCTATTTCGTCTCGGGTTCTATCTTAAATACGGCAACATATATAGGGCTGAAAGTTTTCTCTATCACTTCTCAATTCACGGGTCTATTACCTATATTTTCTTTGACTAAACATCGGCCGTCAAGTGACATAGTGGCCAAATGCTTGCCTAACAAATTAAAAAAAAAACTAAATTAACCCTATATACATCCACTATATAGCAAATACCTAAGTTACATATAAGCCTATACATTATGTATTGTTTTACTTCTTTATTGATCGAGCAAAGCGAGATCTCTAAGTTGACTTGGGTGATTCAGCACTTTGTCCATCCGTCCGTTTGTCCGTCTGTCAGAGGCATCTAGCGTTTAATAAAATATTATCTATGTAAAGCTGTGACCCAAAGCCACAAATGTCAATTAAAATAATATAAATGAAAATATCAAGAGGACACCCATACATATAAGCAAATAAGTTTATATTTTTTATCTACCCTTGTAACCAGGGTATCGTTAAATAGAGCTCTGCAAGTAGAGTACGAAATCGGTTTGAAAAAAAATGACAATTTCGAAGGCCGCCAAAGTCGTTATTTTTAGACCTATTTGTCCCGGGGTCTAACTCAAAAACGGCTTTATATTTAACCTAGAAACTTAAATATAACATCCGTTATATCCTGTTATTGAACAACAAATACAGAAATTAATAATTATTCTTAAAAAAGTTGTAAGAAATTAACCTTAAAAGTTTTTCTCCATTAGGAAAAATGTAGGCGCGTTTGAATACATCCAACCGAACCGTCACAGAGATATCACATTCCAAACTCACTAACGCACACACAATTGTTCAGTTTTAAATATTACCAGCTACTTTTGGTTTCAACTCACACAATCGCACACACACACACTGGCCATGGAACGCGGGTGAAGCCGCGTGCACAGCTAGTACTATATAAACAAGATCAACACAGGAAGTATGCTTACTACGCACTTAACGGAATGAAATTAGGAACATTAAGGATAATACCCCGCTAACATTACACAGCTGGGCTTTACTTAAACATGAGCGGGTTATAAAGGCTTCTAATAACTACTTAATTAATATACTTGCTGCACCCTGCTATGCTTGTGCTAAATGAGGATGAAAAAGCTTTAAAAGGATGATGATGTTATTTATTCCAAGGTCAGCACCATATTCCAACGTCCATATCCCAATTGATTATGTTAATATAGCATTGACTAAGCTAGGCAAAACTGATATATTTAGAAAGGAAAAGTTATCGCTTCAGGCTAGGTTTGTACCCATTTTTTCCTTTCTAAATTTATCAATATATATATCCCATTTCCGTAGAACTTTGTGTCTAATCCTACAATCAAATTGAGTTCAAATTCTACGAGAAAACTGCTAGGTATAACTGACGAGAAAGTACAAACTAACAAAACATTGTTAGATTACTGCACATACTATTAGATAATCGAAAACATAATAACCATATCTATACTAATATTATAAAGAGGTAAAGTTTGTTTGTTTGTTTGTTTGTATGTAAAAGGTAATCTCTGAAACTACTGATCCGATTCTGAAAATTCTTTCACCAATAGATAGCTACACTATCACTGAGTGCCATAGGCTATGTTTTGTCGGGATAGAAGTTAGTTATCAGTTCGAAATAATAATATTCGTAAGACAAGTCGGAGAAAAATTTGCTAACTTTCCGCTTTATCGGCGTACGCTGACTAAACGGTAAGACATAGTTGAATACAATGTATGGCAAAAATGTTGGCCTTTATGAGTTTTACAAAAAAGTCCGCGACAGCATATATCTAACATGTATGTATAGCTCAGAAAAAATACTTTTCTTTATAAAAAATCTGAAAAAAAAGCGGCCTATGTTTAGTTGGCTTTTTGAGACATTCAGTATTAATCCTTATCAAAATAAACTATTTCATCGTCTTACGTAGTTCATGTAGATACAATTTGCTTTTTACTGCTTGTGATTTGGATAAATAGTCTATGAGAAATCGTGAAATTAGTTTCACGGGAGCCCGCCCGTGAACGGGACGGGTCAGAAATGTACAGAAACGTACTACGAATTCCTGCTCATTAAAAAATAGCGGCTTCTATTTCGTTGGCTTTTTTTAAGTATTTAATATTAATCCTTATCAAAAAAACCTATTTCATCGGCTTACGTAGTTCACGTAGATTCAATTTGCTCTTTACTGCATATAATTTGGACCTATAGTCTAGGAGAAATCGTTAAGTTTATTTGAGGGTAAAAACGGTGGATCACAGAATGGAACAGTTACTGCGTAATCCGGCATACGTCTATGTTTTGAACCGACTAACATAAGAAGGGGGATATAAATTCGACTGTTTTTTTTTGTTTAGTCTTATCATTGAACTTTGAACTGCCCGCTAGCGTAGTTAGGTGGGCGTTTGCCTTTAAAGCACCGGGTTTGATGCCCGGTGGGAACACAGGTGTTTTCCCACGGGAATTTGTGTTCCTGGTTTTGAGTATGTTGTGAATACTTTGTGAATCTTGGATGTTGACGGCCCCCCGATACAAGTCACTGAACTTAGTGTGGGGCTGTGAATGTGGAAGTGTTTATGTGTAGATTTTTTAACCGGGCGACGCAGGGTGGGGAATCTTTGAACTTTGAACTACCCACTGGCGTAGATGAGTGCGCGTTCGTCTTTAAAGCAGCGGGTTCGAATCTCGGTGGGAACACAATAACAAAAGTTTTTTCCCCACGGGCAGTTTATGTTTCTGGTTCTGGGTATGACGTGAATGTTGTGTGTGTGGTGTTAATTGTTTACGGCCCCACGACACAACTTATAGTACTTTTACAGTGGGGCTGTGAGTGAGAAAGCGTTTATTTAGCTTTTGTTTACCCGGGCAACGCCGGGCGGGTCAGCTAGTAATATATATATTTGTTCAAAAATTGTCAATACAAAAACTGCACTCACTATAACTGTGGACTCCAGAAGTTTTGTTGTATTGGGACCAGTTACAGCATTAGTTTTATTAGATACATCAAAAGATTGTCTGCACAATGATTTGAAAAGTTTTCAGATAGTTTCGATGTTTCTTCAGCTCTGGTACTTTTGTGGTCTAACTATTGTTGTGTAAGATGGAGCTTAGTAAACTCAACTTTGTATAATGTGAACGGTAAATAACAAGTGTCAAAAGTGATTTTAAGTTAATAAATAATACAATATACAATGACGTTGGATATGTCATAAAAATAGCAAACAAATAAACACATTCACACTCACAGCCCCATACTAAGTTCAAAGATTTGTGTCGTGGGTGCCGGAATTATTTACATCACACACACATTACACCCAGAACCAGAAGCACAATTATCTCTTGGGATGGAATTTGTGCTCCTGCCGGGAATCAAACCCAGGACCCACGGCGCACATGGCGTAAAAGTCCTGTCTACTGCGCCAACTGAGTCGTCAAATGTCTACGTCATAATTCTATAACAATATAATAAATGACAAATAAGCTATAGTTTGAATTGGTGGTTTTTGAATAAGTGCATCTTGTCAGTGATGACACGAAACTGTGATTTCAAAAATAACGAAAAGAATAATGATTGAACTTTCCTATTGGTAAGTTACAGTCTCAAGAATGTTAAAATAAGACCTAACCTCATTTGCCATACAAAACTTATTTCACATTTCTGCGAAAGAAGCTGCTAGCCATAAACGATTATTGACGGAGCGAGCGCGAACTGCAAGCGAAGCGTCTTTATTTCAGCTTGGGCAAAAATGCTTTCGTATATTCAGTGGATGTCTGGCTCATCTACAGGTCGCATTTCTCGATAGATTACCGTGTAATTTTGTGAGCAGTTTTGATCATCATCATCATACTCAGCCTATCTCAGTCCACTGTTGGACATAGGCCTCTCCCAAAGCGCGCCACTGAGCCCAATCTTCAGCTCTTCTTTTCCAGTCGTTACCAGCAGCCCCACGTTTATCGTCCTCTGCTACGCTTACCGATTTGCGTTCTCCACTCTAGAACTCGTCTACTCCAACGGTTGTCAGTTCTGCTGCATACGCGACCAGCGAGCAGGTTCGATAAAATTGTATGGATTTTTCTGTCGGTTCAGTTTTTGGAAACTTTTCTAACTAGCGTTGATATTGGGTAAATTATTAAAAGACAGAGAAGAAGAACTCTCATGAACTTCAGCTCACAGAGCGACTAGTTTATCAGCTGTGTAGAAGATTCGTTTGTTTCTTTTAACTTCTAAACAGTAAGATTACTCATAGTTAACCATAACTATAACGTCTGAAGGAACTTCAAAAGCTTTAATGGCGAAAGTAAGGCTTAATCAAAGTTGTTATGTCTTAACTCATTTGTTATGGACTCGGAATGCGCTACTATCATTTCGCGTAATTGTTTTAGTTCTGCTGCTAATTGTTGTTCTCGGTGAAATATTGGTTTACTTACGGAGTCGAGTTTTGTTGTGAATTTCTTTATTAAATGCAATGTTTGGAAATGTAGTAGAATTATAACTCGATTATATCCTTCGCCATTGTTATCGACTGAGAACAACCGTATTTACCTGCCTGCATTCTAAGCAGCGGGAATAAACTAAATATTTTGCCCAGTAGGCAAAGCCTCTGAACCTTGTGTTCTGGGTTTCCGGTACACACGGCTTTTTCACTTAATGCAAGTCTTTGAATCTAGTGCGGAGTTGAGTGTGTATGCGTTATTAATTTTTAGCAAACAAAACAGAATATAATCACAACATTATAAAACTTAATGGCTAGTATGTACTGAACTAAATTATATTCCAAAACATGTATGCCTACTTGCATTTTAGTATGGATACAATAAATTACTAGAAAGCGCTTACTAGAGTTGTAAATTATTTGTTTGTTTTATTGTTAATTGTTTGTTTTGTTTGTTGTATATGGATCGATTTCTAGTTTTTCTCACCAAGTGAAATGAGTGTTTCTGGTTATCATTGAATAAGTCTTCGAATTTAGTGTAGATGTATAAATGTGATAGCGTTTATTAAAACCTTAATTTTTGAGGCGCTAAGAAGGTAAAACGTAAGGGAACTTGATATACAAAGCGCCTGAGGCGCGCAGCCGAGTGCAGTGGTAAGGACTCCTCAAAATCCAAATCAAAATCATTTATTCACATGGGCCCAAAGAGGCACTCATGAAAGTTAATGATTCTACAGCCAGATTCGCATAATTACAGCCATTTCGAGAAGAGCCTGGCAAAAAACTCGGCGGCGCATTTTTTTCCATTCATTTTTTTAAAAGACTCTTAATCTCTAATACATAATTTTATTAACCTAGGTGTTATTATGGTAGTCGCTAGAAGCTTGTGCAGTTTGCCTCCATGCATCCTCCCCCCGCGCTGTCGTTTTGTATACTGCCGTCGTAATGAAAAAAGACGTAACTTCATTTTTGACAACATTGTGTTATATCAATAATCGGAATCAGGAAAAATAGACACATCTTCAATCATTTTTTTTATTTTAAAATATTTAAATTATTTTAAAATATTCTACTAAATCTTAGATTTAATTTAGACGCTTTTGGTACAAGTCATAACATAATACTAACTTTGTAACTCAATTAAGACAAAAATATACTCACGTTTTTTTTCCTTATGACGGCAGAACAGAGCGCGCGGCTCGGGCGCTTTGTATATCATGTTCCTTAAGGTGCTATATTTTTATTTAATGTAAAACTTAGAATTTACATAATTGTACTTGAAGACCTTAAATCAAACAATTGATTTTGATGACCGGTTTTCTCAACATTTTTTAATAGAAGCTTTTTCCTAACGACAAAGTAATTCAGTATTCTTTTTATAAATTTTTCAGTATAAACCATCAAAGAAAGTAATTAAGGCCCGCGTTGACACAATTCATAATAACTAAATCTCACGCCTTTGCGAACAAAATTTCATAAAGAATGCTTTTCGAACAATAACCGACCATCCTTTGTGAACGTCCCATTTATTACTAAATCGGTTATGCTCTGTTACTTTACAATGTTAAAAAAGTACAAGATTGCGAGTTGGGAATGTGCCAAATGTCGCGTGACCCAATATCTTTGTGTTCTTAACCCGTGGGCCACGAAACTGACTATATGTTGCAAGCTCAAATGTCAGAGATTCATTTATAGTTTACATCCGATAATGCTCGGACCGCCCATATTACTGTTTCGTGGCCAAACTTAGGAGAAGGCGCTATAATAATATTCTATAGTAATCTACAAATGTCTTTAGTCGCGATTGAATAGGCATACTATAGACAAACGTGCTCTATTGTCGACCGCATCGTCACTTAACAGCTCAGGTGAGATAGTGCTCAAACGTTTGCCTATCTTGATTTAAAAATGGTTTTAAAGTTATTTAATGTGAATTAATAATGTTGTTATAATTTATGCACTTTTTTTTTTACAGATATCTTGTATAAACGGTACAAATTGTGTTTGTAACTAGAAGCTTATCAAATAGATCCCAAATTCAATGAAATATTAATAATCATTGATAATGTTTTATGCCTACTGTCTGGGTCTTTATCATCACATCAACTCGTTGTTGCTTTAATATTGTACTGCTATAATAAAATAAAAGACATGCAAAAATTCAACGCAATAGAATAACGGGAAAGCGCCTCAAAAAAAATTCTTATTATTACTTAGGCTCCTAATTATTTTATTAGACTGGACTCAAAATTAAAGATATAGTCGAGTTTATAGTCTAATAAAAACAGTAAAATTTTTTTTAATATATTAACAATAAATGTTAATATATTAAAAAAAATAAAAATAAGTTTTCTTGATATGTACCAGCAGATCATAAATTACCAGAAGTTCGATTAAAAAGCAGTTATTTTTGGAAAAAATATTATTTCATCAACAATTCCTGATATTTTTAAGTAGTTATCAGTTTGTTCCATATTCTGTAGAGTAGTTCTGTTAAAAAGTTTAATTTTCAAAATCTTTTTAGTATTACTTACTTGTTTTAAATTAACAAGGACAATGTTGCGAGCTATTATACTGAGTAAGTCTACAAATTCCTTTAAGTGCTTCAAACGTAGTATTTTAAAACACAATAAAATGCATAGGTACAATAAAACCGCGTTAAAAGGGTACTTAACTGGAAACTAAGATAACCTGCACACGTATATTTTCATTTTGCTAAAGCGAAAGAAACTTCAATGCGCCGCGAAGGGAATTTCAATTTCATTCCGCATTGCATAACCCGTCTAGATGGAACTTAAACTTGAATGATTATCTTTGTAAGTAGGTTAATGGTCTAATATATTTTACATGTGTTGCTTTTATAAGCGTTGGACATTCAAACTCATGATAAAAATATACCAATCACATTTTCTAATCGAGTGCCGTGGTTTTGAATCTTACAACGGGCCTGAGCATACGATGTAGGCAAATATCGTGATCAAATCCATGGGTTGGGCATTTTTGACGGTCCAGTTGGTGCACTAGCTTATTTGCTTTCTGCGCCGTGCGTATTGGGTTCTATTTCCGACAGGAGCACAATTTTCAAACGCGATATAGAAATTATTTACCGAAAAACCAAAACTAAAATAAATAAAAAAGCCCGACTGTTAAAAAGGTCAAAAACAATCAAATAAATTCTAATGCGAAACATAACTTAATCAGTCCTTGGGGGCTTCATCTTTATTTGAAACAGTTTGTCGATATTCGTTTTTTATTTTTCACGTTTTTTTGTTGAGTCACCCTTTCATTATTTATATTAAGTACAGGCGATGGAAAAAGTGGTGAAAAAATTTTTTTTTATATAAGATATAATAAATCTTTATGTAAACGCTAAACGTTCTCTTATTAGTGGCACTCGCAAAATGAAAAAAAAAATTGATTGACATAAGAATCATTAAAATCGGGCTACGCGTTTTGCTCTAGAAATTCACAAATGAACAAACATACAATCATAGGCTGATAAACACATTACTCTCTTTGCATCGCACAGTCGGGTAAAAACTCAAGAATGGAGACAAATTCGACAACCATAGTACGATACTATTATTGCAGTCTTATTTGAGAAGGCGCTATGAGCTATAACATCTACAATACGGGCTCTAATTTTGCAAATCTGGCAGTAGAATCATTAACTTTCATGAGTCTCCTCTTTAGGGCCCATGTGAATAAACGATTTTGAATCTTCGGTCTTAGAACAATGGTCATCAATGAACCCTAGTGAGGCTTTGATATTTTTTAGTGCTGGCGTAAAGCTTACCATCAAACAAAACACTTCCTTACTACATACTAACCAAGCAGGATATCGGTCAAGTTTTTATGAGTCTTTTTACTCTCCCAATGACAGCGTAATATATTATGGCATCATAAAAATAGTTTTGCAAATAATGAGCGATTATGCCGCGACAGCCCAAGTTTATGTTTCTTATATTTTATTAGTTTTTATCTACAATGTGAGTATTTGAACTGTAAGGGTTTCACCTAATGAGTAACTATCTCTTCTGTTGGTATATGTAATGTGGTCAAATTAGTTAGTTGGTAGGATTCTCAGTACCATCTGTTATAGTTTCAACACCTTTGAGGTTGTTAAAAGTAATGGGTTTGTGCTCGGTAGGTTCTCTATGACATACGCTGGTCATATAGATACGTGACAGAAAAACTCTTTCTCGGAGCGCACACTAAAAGTTCTTTGGAAGAGTTAGTGGAGTTGTCACTCTTGGCGATAAGAGCGACCATTGTAACTTGAATAATAAGTTAAGCTATTTATTATTTCATTTAAAGATGTCAATAATTGTATGAGTTATTTTATTGTACGAGTATTGTAATGTTTTTCCATGTTTTACGACACATACATAATACCATCTTCATCCCCCTTCGCTCTTAGCTGACTATAAACGATATTTGACGAAAAATAAATATGTTTACCACTGGTTCAAAATTAAAGCAGATCCGCACATTAATGCAGTGCATATCACAGTAATTCTCCACCATACACTTACTAACAAATCTCTCATTCAATCACGTTCCGCAATTCCCAGCTCTCAATCTCGAAACTTTGTCCTAATTCCCGCAGCAGAACTAGAGCTGCATTATGAAAATCCTCCCCAATTCCGATCGGATCCCATGCAAATGAGCCTAAGTCTGTTGCGAAATTAATCAGTCGACACATGACGCCGACAATTCATATTCAGTCGGCGTATTCAACGACTCATGTACAAACTCGTCCCAAATATTTATACAATTTTGCACGATTATTTATTTCGTTATTGGAAATGAAGATTTTTAAATAACATATGTCCCGATTCTTTTTTAGTCATTATTAATTTGTTCAATCCGTATTTTATTTGTTTTACGCGATTCACGTTGGATTTTCGTTTTTTTTTGTATCGATCCTCAATTACCAGGCTTAATGGTAAAGGCACTAGTACTTGAAAACCACTAACTCCTAAAACTGTTATGGACCGGGGTGGTTCAGTACTACATCAGTCCGTCTGCCCTTCCATCCATGTGTCTGTAAGAGAAATGTATTGTCTTAGCTATACAAGCGAATAACTTCTCAGAGAATATGTAAAGTTACGGCCTAAACCCATAAGCCTAATGGCAATTAAAATGATAGAAATAAAAACACATGTTATAAGTTAAAGAGAAAAAATATTTTGAGAACTTAGCAAGTAGAATACGAAACCGTTTAAAAAAAATACCTATTTTGGAAAACGAATTGAGGGGACACCAATGACACTATTTTAGATCTAATTTATTTTCTATTGCACAGTAAAAAGTTTACAAGAGGAAGACTTAATGCTAAAAGCATTCTCTACCAGTCATCCAGCAGTGGAAAATGAAATGACACGAGGCATGCATCAATCAGGGATAAAGAAAATATATGTAAATGAAATTTAAATCGAATTCTAATGTACAGAAATATAAAATATGTCCCGGTATCTGTATTAAAAGCGGCTACTCGGCTTAAACTGACTTATTACATAACAAACACGTGCATATACGCATGCCAACAAATGTTTATTAATGAACAGTAATTTACGAATAAATATTTAATACAGCAATGATTAATAATGATTAATACAATGATTTGGCTGGGAGACTGAAAGAGTCGACACGTGACCAATATGCCGGTTTGTATTTTGCACAGCAATTAAGTCTCGCTGTGCAACGAGGTAACGCAGCCAGCATTTTGGGCACACTGCCGATCAATGACTTTTTGTATTAGGTTAGTAGTTTAGTTAAATCTATACAGCATAATTATAATAGCGCAGATGCCTTTATTACAGGTTTTTAAGCCTAGGTTAGTCATATGCTGTTGTTGACTGTTAATTTTGTATGTAAAGTATAATATGTCACTAGAATGTAAAAGTTATGAGTCCTATACGGCGAGCCAGTTAGCGCAGCGGACAGGTGTCCGCCCTCTGTGCCGTGGGTCCTGGGTTCGATTCCCGGCAGGAGCATAAATTCCTTCCCAGGGGACATTTGTGCTTCTGGTCTGGGTGTAATGTGTGTGTGATGTTAATGTTTCCGGCACCCACGATACAAGTCTTTGAACTTAGTGTGGGGCTGTGAGTGAGAATGCGTTTGTTTGTTTTTGTTTTTTATACGAAATTTGAATTTGTATAATATAATATTAAGAGGAAAAGAGCAATAAATCATTCCTAATTTTTTTTTTACTATAAGGCTAAATATAAGCGTTTGATTTCAGTTTGGGGAACACTAGTATATTATGCTGTCAAATTGTAGTAATTTATATATTGTATAATTAAAAGAAAGATGAAAGTTGAGCTTTGATACATAGCGTTGATGGCGCTGAATACCCTTTGCAAATATGACTGCATTTTGGACGGAGTTTTAAAACAGATTGGAATAAGTCATAACGCTCTTTTACGATCAATTTTATTTATATAAAATGACTAAAGTGAGGGACTAGAATTTATGTGAAGAATAAAACGACATCCAAGAGAAATGGCTTTAATAGTGTGATAAAGTGATAGTTTATGGCTTCATAATGAGTGATTCAGATTGTCCTTAGCTCAAAATATGAGTTTTGTCTGTAACTTGTATTAACTGAGAGCACATTCAGTAAAGGATTAAACCTTATTGGTTTGGAAGGTGAGACTAGATCAATTTTACCAAGTAATTCGGGACAGTCTACAAGGCTAGAGGAAATCTTTAAAAGAAGTGTAATATCTGCAATTTCCCTTCTATTAAATGGGGAAGAAAATGATTTTTTTTACATAGTTTTAAATAGTTATTCGATTTGTACGGAATTTTCGAACGGTAACATAGGTATTTAATAAACATATACACGAAAAATATGTATATAACATTGGAAAGCGTTAAGAATTAATTTAAAGTTTTCTTAGCCTTATTAATAATGAACTTACCTACAAATTAGCTTGGCGTTTTCTATTGATAATAAATCAAGAAATGAATAATATTTTTTTTTAATTTCGTCCAAACGCATTCAGCGTTTCGATTCTATTAAAAGAGAACACACTTACATATTACCACACAAACTCTTAGATTAAAATAAGTGATGCCATATCAAATTGCCTATAATATAACACCTGTAATTATTATTTATTATCTGTTTTGAGACTGCTTCCGATAAGGACTACTTTCTTGTATTTTAAATATGGTCGTGATAATCTATTTGTATTAATATTAAGTAATAATTTAACTGCTTAAATTATTACCTAATATTAATACAAATAGATTATATAATAGTTAACTAACAAATGTTTTACATATAATATTTGGTGTGGAACTTATTATTTGTATTAATAGCTTAATACAATTTTAGAATTTAGCTAGTGGAAATTATTATTTGTATTACTTACTATTAGTGTAATTTTGTGTTAATTATATACGATATGAAATCTTTATAGTGAAATTTAAAGGTGGAAAATGATTAAATATCAAACTCATAATTCAACATTTCAATTACTGTATTCCCAATAACGGGATAAAAACCATTTATGCAAAACCGTATGAAAATTTAGAACGAGTTTGTATACGAACCGTTGAATAAGCCGACTGAATCTGAATTGTCAGCGTCATGTGTCGACTGATTAATTTCGCAACAGACTTAGGCTCATTTGCATGGGATCCGATCGGAATTGGGGAGGATTTTCATAATGCAGCTCTAGTTCTGCTGCGGGAATTAGGACAAAGTGTCGAGATTGAGAGCTGGAAATTGCGGAACGTGATTGAATGAGAGATTTAGTTTTAAGTGTATGGTGGAGAATCAGTGTGGTAAGCGCTTCCTTAATGAGCAGATCTGTTTTAATTTCAACCCGTTCTAAATATTTTTATTTCATTTCTCCAACATTATTTAGATTCAGCTAAAAGCGAAGGAAGATTATTTGTGGGGTATAATTAGGTGTTACAACACAATGTTGCTGTCTGTGCATAACAATACACTCTTACTGCACGAAAATATGCTAAGTGCTCTTCCGTGCTGTTAAGTGCTAATAAAATGTAACTCATACGACGACCCAGTTGGCGCAGTGGACAGGTGTCTGCCCTCTGCGCCGTGGGTCCTGGGTTCGATTCCCAGCAGCTGTACAAATTCCTTCTCAAGGGTTATTTGTGCTTCTGGTTCTGGGCGTAATGTGTGTGTGATGTAAATGTTTCCGGCACCCACGATACAAGTCTTTGAACTTTGTGTGGGGATGTGAGTGTGAATGCGTTTGTTTGTTGTTGTTGTTGTCATAAGCTTTAGCAATTTTCTTTTGTAGTCATAAACGATCCCGCTTTCTCAGTGTTGCTATTCGGCAGCAAAGGTGTTGCATCACCTCTAATAAATTTGCAATAACGTAATACCTTGTTTGTTGATAGAGTTTGATCTCCTCGACTTTGTAGTCTAAAGGAGGTATAACTTCCCTGCTTCCCCTTTGGAGAGATTAACCTCCTAACAAGCGTATCCTTATCTTCCTAGAGACGCAGTCTCCATAGAATCAAGCTACTCTAAGGTATTGTGTAGATACAAAACATTTCTAAATTTACTTTCAAACTTAAGTATATTGTTTGATCCGTTGCTACTAGAAATGAGCGAAGAAAACTTTATGTTTAGCGCTTGCTTCATTAAATTTGTTTTTTTTTTATATATTATGTTGAAACCTAAAAAGTTGCAATCTGTGCCGATATACGAGTAGGGACATTGCATAAACTTATTTCGGCATAGCATGTGCACTTCTACGTAAAATCTACACGATACACTGAGGTTAACTGGCATATAACGTTTCATAGTATTCGCTTATGAACCTACAACTTATTTTTGTTGGTGCAAAAAAAAAACAATCAAGGCATTTGTACATGTGTTGGTAGTCCAGTGCGCTCTTCTCTCTAAAACATTATCAGGTGTTATTCGATTATGAATTATTATATGAAAACAGTCCTGATCCTTTTTTTTAATGCTACTCGTATATTATTATAGACAATAATTATCTCACCTGATGGAAGTCGATAAAGCAGCTGTAGCATGCTTGCCGAAGATTTCCACTGTATAAACTTGTTTCACTCATTAGACTCAAAGACTTTATCATCGTAAAGTTTATATTATCTCAATAATTAATTAATATTATAATTAGTTTAACTTAAAGTTTCACTCATTAGACTGAAAGAAATATGGTAATACTATATTCATTCCTTTGCAGACCTCTAAACTGACATGCAAAACTCCTATTTACCGCGTGTGATGAGAGAGTTACATCTTACGGTATTTCTCAACGGCTTAGCAATCTTGTGCATTTAGCCAGTGTCAAATAATAATATATTTAAAGTGTTTTTCAAATTAAAAGTCCTAGTCGCAAGTTACAGTCAAAGTCAAGTAAAAGAGTCAAGGTCCAGTCATAGTCAAGTCATGCCCTAGTAAAGTAGTAGAAACTTTACTAAAACTTCTATTGGAGTTTTTGAGCGAAGGTGAAAATAACGTTTTTCAACTTTGTGAATAAGTATTAACGGTTAATAATCCACCATTATTAGATATTAACACTCGAAGAATCATAGATTTTGGAAAATTATACAAAATCAACAACGCCATTAGCGGCAAAACTTTTTTTTGCATTTTAATATCGGGAGTATAAAAACAGTGGAACGCCAATAGGGACGTATAACAACCTAGAGAGGGAACCTTCCTACACTAGGGAGTTCTGCTTCCTTACATTCCGCTATTCACAAGAATTCTTTAGGAAATCAGGCTATCCAGATAAATAGTTATACTATTAACTCTGACAGACTTATAAACCCCTCTTAATCCTTCCTACTATTATTAATATTATAAACGCGGAAGTTTGTAAGAATGTATGTATGTATGGATGTATGGATGTATGGATGTATGGATGTATGGATGTATGTTTGTTACTCTTTCACGCAAAAACTACTGAATAGATTTTGATGAAACTTTCCCATAATATAGCTTACACATCAGAATAACACATAGGCTATAATTTATAAAGATATAATGTAATTTATCCAAAATATAACGATAAGTGTCAAGTAAGTAGGAGAAAAATCTGCCATCTGCGAGCTATTCTGGCGTGCGCTGCAGAAACCGTTGAAGTTATACGTATATAATGTATAATGAAAATGTTTATCTTAAATATTCCTACAAAAAAGCCCGCGACAGCATATATCTATCTTTTATGTGTAAGCCACTATCGCCAAAATAGTGAAACAGAATACAATAAAAAATTATAATTTATTTCTAAGGCACATTTGGTAGTAACAAATAGATCCTTATATAAAAATAAATACTTTTATCGCATCTGGGATTTTAAGTAAATAAAATTTGTCTTTTACACTACATCATTTAGACAAATATCTGAATAGTTATGACGATAAACAACTGAGTGCGCGATATTATGGTATGGTCCGGTGGCAGGCGAATGGGACGGGCGCGCGGGCGGTCGGACGACTGCGGGCGGGGTAGGGGAAGAGTCAGATGTCGCTCATTGCCGAGCGCGACCCGAATACGGACAGACGTCGTTGACGGTTGTGTCTGTATCGTAAATTTTCAAGGCACTAGCGATTTGTTAAAAACTCACTGTACCTATATAATGTAATATATAGGTATTGGCAGGTTTATTTTTGTAGTTAGGAGACACGTATAAGAAGATACTTCACTTTT
Source organism: Lomographa bimaculata (assembly GCA_948107665.1). Taxonomy (NCBI): domain Eukaryota; kingdom Metazoa; phylum Arthropoda; class Insecta; order Lepidoptera; family Geometridae; genus Lomographa; species Lomographa bimaculata. The sequence continues at coordinate 2,426,042 of OX403588.1, read as the reverse complement.
ATTTTTATTGTTACATCGGTAGGTTACTTAACTTAACAGTTACTTACAATAATTCCACGACAGCTTAAATGTATGTGGTTGTTACTTATAAAGAGGCAGGGTTTTATTTTATTATAATTATAATATTAATTATAATAATAACATTAACCACCATCTCACCTGATGGAAAGTGATGATGCGGCCGAAGATGTGACATGTTTGTCTAGAAGATTCCTATTCACTCTTGACTTGAAGACTCCCAAACTTTTGCATTACCATCAATCATCGTATACATCCGTAGAATATCTTTCATTCTTAATGTGCACGCCCCTCCTCCAAAGGAGATGTTTCATTTTGGGCCAGCACTATATACCATACATAGAAAAATAGGGAAAAAATATTGCATTTTCTTAAAAATACAAATAAATTAATCTGCGGAAGATTACAGCTGTACCCTCAAATTATTATTTTTAAATAACCCAATGCAACCCTATTTTTGGGGCAGTCATGGCAAGAAGATACTGAATGTCACTCTGTTCCGAGTTTCAATCGAGTAACATATTCTATAATCCTATTATAATTATAACAAAACCCAAATATTTTAGAATTGATATGTTGTTTACAATAAATGATCAATGACACGTCAAAATGACAGTTCAATATTGTCGCAATCCGCCATTTGTAATTGAGTTGTGTTGCTATCAATGTACCAAGATATTTTAAATGTACATTAAAACGAAATATAAGTAAAGAAAATAAACATTAAAAAACGGTTACCTACTATATAGTATAGCTATATGGTGCTGGCCCAGGCTCCTTCAATTTTGAAACATCTCCTTTGTCAAACGATCGAGTGTCTAATGTATAAAAATGTTTATGGAGGGGCGTGCATATTTAGAATGTAAGATCTTATCTATCTATCCTTACAAACTATAACGTTTATAATACCTATAAGTGAGATTATCATAAAAAATACTTAGTTCCAATTTACATACATTACACAATGTAGTTGTTTTCATGATTTTTAATTTGTTAGATTTGTCTCCGTCCTGAATAGCAGAATAATATAAAAACATTGAAAAATTGACGACATAATAAAATACTTTCTATCATCATTATCATAATTTTCCATTACCACGCGGGTGAAACCGCGGGGCGCAGCTAGTTTTTAATAAATTGTTTAGCTAGATTACCAAAAATTTCACTCATAAAGGCGATTTAGGGTTAAGTAATGCTTAAATAGTTGTCAAAACTAAATGCCGCCATTGCATAGTTAAAACTTGCTAAGAGGCAACGGGACTTTAATAATAACGATTATTATGTGAAAACTTTTTACGTAAGGCACAAAATCGTTTTCGACAATTGTTGAATGTCATCTGTCTTTCATTTTCATTTCACAACAGATTATAAAACCATATTTTTGACAGCTGTATTTGTACATTTTCACTTTTAGTCGACTATTTTGGTTATAATCTGTGGCAATCATGTAAATTTCGATTCTCTGTGCGTTTTTCAACTAAGCAGCGCCTAACAAATGTTTATGAGTGAAAAAAAAGTTTATCATTGGGCTTAAGAGCTGTTTAACTAAGAGGTGGCTTAGCATTGTTTAACGACATTGTTATAAGTAAGACTGTGAATGTTTAATAATTAACTCACTAAGCTTATGGCGAATATTTTACAAATTTTAGCACATCTCTACGAGCTGAACAAGTTAAACACAAATTTAATGTAACTTATTTTGTCGAAGTTTGTTTTCCAGTTTACTCTGTTTTAAAGTTCCTTCCTGTTTGGTAACCTTTCCGTTATGGAAGACTTTTAATTATGTTACAGAACAGTATCAACTTTTTTAACATATTCTCATTATAATATTTTATAATAAATCATGTATATTAATTGAATGTTCAGAAATAAGAATGAAACAGTTGTCACGCCTTAGTTACCTACTAGTACATTTTGAAATAGGATGCAACGAATTTTGCTCTCAAGGTATATAATACACAAATATTTTATTTGCCACAGGTGTAAAAAAATCCTTCTATTTACTCGCATTACAATAGAAAGAAACAAACATATTGACTAGGAGTTGTTCTATCTCGTAAGGTAAGCGATAAATGTTAAAATTTCGTATTGCATAAGACCTATACATATCAATGTTTTCTATGAGCTATATTTCCTAAAACTATAAAGGTACATCTATCATACTCAATCCTACCGATGATTGAAATATTAGCATAAATGGAAATGGTACTTATTTGGCTCAACGTACTAGCATTGCAATTCAGGGAGGCAATGCACCAGCATGATGGGAACGCTACCCACTAGCTGTGGGCTTGAGCACTTCAGTTACCTATAAGCTCGTTGACTTGTAGGTAACTTAAGTCTTTACTATATAATACACATACGTATACATAGTTATAGTTTTGTTTAGAAAACATAGGAATTTGGCCCGTAGATATTACTAAAAAAAAATTACATTTAATCTTATGGTTTTGATTCTCAATGCAAATGATTCAGGATTATATTCTCCAGTACCTACTTTAGTACCACAGTTAAGTCCCAACAGCAAGCAGCCCCAACTTCTCAAATCTTCGTCGTGAACATGCAAGGAGATACCCAAGAAACTTGCTGATAGTCTACACAATGAGGAGCGCACCATAAATCATAGTCTGGATTCTGGAACTAGTGCCGCGGCTTAGCGAGACCGTGTCTCACACCGAACTGTAATAATGATGTGAATGATTTGTTATATATATAAATAATTGTATGTTGTAAATAGTTGTTTGAAGTGAGGTGTCTCTATAAATGCTAGTTGGATTTTGATAAGTAGATAGGTAGCCAAGAACCTGAACGTTCGAACTGCCTGTTGGCTTAGTTGGGGGCGCGTTCGCCTTCTAAGCAGATGATGTCGAGTTCAAATTCCGGCGGGAGCCCAAGTATTCTCCCCAAGAAAAAAAAATCTGGTTGTGATCGTGTGTTTGATGTGAATGTTTCCGGCACCCGGGATACTTACTACCCAATAGCTCAGTAACGCACTACGTTATCACCATTCCTACTTTTATTTTTGAAAACCAAAAATGTAGTTCTGCGATTACTGTGTTTGTAAATAAACATTACATAATGATAATAATAATTAAATAGTAAAGTACTTTAAATGCTTAGAAAATTTATCCTATGCGAACGTGGTCGCGGGTATCAGGTACGATAAAATATTTATAATTTATTATAAAACTTTTTTAATAAAATCATTTAAGTATCGTTACTTAGCACAAATTGTATTTGAATAAACTTTGTTTACATTGTTTTAATAGTTACCAAAGATGTAAAAAATCCATATTCTATTTATTCTACTTTTCTTCTAGTAGGTATAGTTAATAAGATGATTTTATTGTTTGCTTGTTATTTTGGCACGTGATTAATGAAAAACAGATGAGGCATTATAATTATTTAATGACAAATTACCTAAAATACTGCATCTCTTAATTTTACGCGAGATTACTTAGCAGTGCATAACTATTCGTGTAATGAATTCTAAAGCTATAAGAGAGACAAATTTACCTGAAAGAATTAATACGCTATTTTATAAGGGTCGCTAGATTGGTCGAGTGGTCTATGTAGTGCCAGGTGACCATTATTGTGTTCAATATAAAAATTAATAGTAAAATTGATTTGTCATCTATATATTACCGATACATATTTATGAGAATTTGTGGTTAGTTATTATCTTAAAATTGAGTGTAGTTGTTACATCGCGCTTAATTAATAAACTCTAGATAACTCTAGTAATTTGTGTATCTTTAATTCACTACGGTGTGATGTACATTCCATTCTAGACTTTGATCCAACACGATCCTTTTATCTGCGAGCAGTGATCCTATCCTCGGATACATTCGAGATTTTTACCGAGTTTTGTGTTTACTGGTTTTAGTTTATAAAAAACGCTTTTGTGACAAAACTAAGATCCAAGTTCTATTTATAATTTAAAAACATATTTTGTGAAATTAATCACGAAGTTTATTTTAGCAACAATGTGTCTCAATCTAAATTAATATTCTATTTGTTGTAATAATCACTATCACTGAAATCTTTGATCGAAAATATTAGACTTTCCCGATTGTGTGTGATTAAAAATGAAGTCCTCATATTAATATGTTTTAACAATTGCCATAAAAAACCCGTAATAGATAATAAAGTAGTACATCGTGAATTTAGATATTTTTTATACATGGCAATAATGAATATTATGTTCTCTTATGTATAGAATGGAGTTCATTTCACGAGTTTTTTTTATATAATATTCTTAATACAGATGCCGGCAAAATGAAATGAATGGGAAAAAGCCACAAAATCCTAGCATGAAGATGACATACTCCTTTTTTGATAGTACTAAGTGTGTAGATAGTCCTCTCGACCAATGTCAAAATTTACTTATACATGTTTTTTTGACATCAATCTAATAGTAATAATAATACGTAATAAATAGTTCTTCTCGAGATGGCTGTAATTTTGCGAATCTGGCAGTAGAGTCATTAACTTTCATGAGTGCCTCTTTGGGGCCCCAAGTGAATTAACGAATTTGATTTGATTTGAGTTCCTGTGATTATAATAATAATAATAAAAATAAATTAATAAACACAATTTATCTACAGTTATTTAATTATTGCCTTGTATTTTACCGTTGTTTATTTACTTACTATGTACTAACTATGTAGGTAAGTAAAACCTAGCAGTCCTCCCCTCTTCTTAGTTTTGCTGTGTAATAACGGTACTTAAGATAAAAAACGGTAGGTAACATTTTCGCCTGTTTGTTATCATTATAGATTGCAAAAAAATTATACGAATATGAACTCAAAATAGAGCTTTGTAAAACAGTTATTTCAGTTACGCAAGCAATAACACAAGTCGTGGTCGTCAATTTCCAAATCGCTGGAAACAACCATTTCGATCAGTGCAACTCAATTTTTCCCGTCACGCTGGTATTAACATTTTTGACACGTATAATATATTCAGTTACAAGATTTCAAAACCGTCACGGATTTTATCGCGTGTGATGTTACCACGATGACGTCAGTATATGCCTCGTATTTTTTCATATTCCCCGAGGCGGGCCATAATTCATGAAAAAATGGATCATCCGAACAACACTGGATGTAACCTACATACGGTTCCTATTAGGAGCAAGGATTTTTCGCAACTGGAAGAGACTTAACATTTCGTGTCATGGCCGCAGTGGATAAAAAGCTTGATTTTAAATGTTGTATTCATTTTGGGGAACGAGACTGGATTGTTAAATTTTCGATAGCTTTTATTCAGGGAATAAAATGTACTACCATTGTTTTGCTTTCAAACTTTTGCTTCTAGTTATAACGTTAATATTTCTTTATAAATTTAAACAAAACATTTATAATTATAAACATAAACATAAACGCTTTCACACTCACAGCCCCACACTAAGTTCAATGACTTGTGTCGTGGGTGCCGGAAACATTCACATCACACACACAATCACAACCAGAACCAGAAACACAAATTTTCCTTGGGGAGAAAACTTGTGTTCCCACCGGGAATCGAACCCGATACCCCTGCTAAGAAGGCAAACGCTCACCCAACTTAGCCAACGGGCAGTTCAATTATAAAATATAATATTGATTTACTTGCATCATGATGCTTTAGATGTAACAAGTACACACCCAATTTATTCTGAAATCCATTCAATGGCTTTATAGTTATATATTATCAAACATACACACACTTATAATTAATTATGGTATATAAAGCCCCTTCGGCCGTCTACGAAACCATAGTTTAGTAACTGGTTTCGGTGGAGGAATTATTCTTCCTTGGACGTAACTAGTTTCGATCGAAGAACTTTTCTTCTTTTTACGAAACCACGGTTACGTACAAGGAATTTTTCAATACTATAAAAGTTTGCTAGTTACGTACAAGGAAGAATAATTCCTTCATCGAAACTAGTGGTGTAAGTCAAATTACAGTATGAAACCTCTTTGATTTGTTATGCAAACTCTTTATTCTCTTTATTTTATATGTATTTGTGGTATGGAATAGATGTCATCGCTGTGGCATGTAATGTTTTCCTGTATAACAGTTTATAATAAAATACCACATGCAATAATAAGACCTACCTATAGGAATGTTTAGAAAAAAACTGAAGTCGTGGTTACTTGACAAGACTTTTTACTGTCTGAAAGATTTTTTTCAATACTAAATTGGATTGACATCGTAAATCGTGTTATATTAAAATCAATAACTGTATTTCTACTTAACTCGTTATTATTATTTTTGACATCGTATTTTAATTATTTTATTGACATTTAATATAATTTAATCAATTTAATTTAATATTGTCATTATATTAATTTAACATGTAATTTCACATGCCAAAACATGGCAAAATAGAAGGACGATTCAACCATGAATACCAATATGTATACTCTATTTTGTGTGAAATATACTCATTTCATTTCATTTCATTTCATTGTAATCAAAGGGAATATAACCACTACATACGTTTAATAATTGTATACTTTTTATTTGCCTGTAATATTCATTCGTTTGTCCTGTTACTACACGTCCTGATGCCATCTCTGTATAAAACGATACTATATAATTTGTATACTTATTTGAAAGTGTCAATAATGAATACTATGGAAATGGTAGTCCCTAAAACTTCAAAAACTGATGAAGGTGAAATTGAATTCATAACTACGCGTAGAGGAGGAATGGCTTTGTTGTTTAGTGGCCGCAAGTATCACCGAAAGAAATTTTACAGCAATGGAAACACGTTCTGGCTATGTTACTATAACAATAACGGCTGCACAGGGAGCTAATCAATCATTGCTCATTTATTGGATTAGTTTATCAAAGAGACACGAGTAATAGAGATGCATAAAAGTGGGACTAAAAAGTCTAAAAATTACATAGACATTGACGAAGAGATACAGAAGTCAATAAATGAACTAAAGGAAAAGAAAATAACTGTAGGCCACTGCCTAGAAATCATATGCCCGTATGCTATATACTTTTGATTCAAAACTTTTTAACTATTTTTTTTATTGTTTCGGTTATGAATGACTCGAATGATTTTGTTCAGTAACCATTTCTGTTTTAGTTTTCACATACATATATTACATACTTAAAATATGATTATATATTCTGTAATTTTGATATTTTATTAATACAGCCCCTATAGTTTTAATAAATTCCTCCATGGAAGTAGTTTCGCACAAGGAAAAATATTTCTGTCGTCGACGTTCAACCTTAACAATGATTTCTTTGTACGTAACCATAATTCGTAGCCATAGTTTCGTAAAATAAAGAAAAGTTCTTCCATCGAAACTAGTTACGTACAAAGAAGAATAATTCCTCCACCGAAACCAGTTACTAAACTACGGTTTCGTAGACGGCCGAAGGGGATTTCTTTGTACGTAACCATAATTCGTAGCCATAGTTTCGTAAAATGAAGAAAAGTTCTTCCATCGAAACTAGTTACGTACAAAGAAGAATAATTCCTCCACCGAAACCAGTTACTAAACTACGGTTTCGTAGACGACCGAAGGGTATTTAACAAATCAACAGTTTTTCAAAGCTTTGGTAAACCATGTAAACTTAATTGTTAACCTTGAAGAAAAAGTGTTACACATTTATAGTGGGCATTTTAGCTTCCAAACAGCTGGACTGATTTTGATAACATTTTTGTTTTAGATGTTATTGTGATTTTTTTAGATCAAGAGAGCCGCTTTTCAGATAAAGCTTCGGGGTAAATTAAAAATGTTGATTTCGCCGCTTGTTGGTACAATATCTGTAAAATCTGGGAGTCTTCAAGTCAAGAGTGAATAAGTATCTTCTAGGCAAGCGTGCTACATCTTCGGCTGCATCATCGTTTTTATCAGGTGAAATAGTGGTCAAATTGCTTATCGAGCATTAAAAAAATATCACATTTCCTACTAACAGGGTTCAGCACTAAGGTAGACTATATTACTCGTAAATCAATGTTGCGAATTAGGTAAAAAACCCAAAGTTTCATTAGGTGCATCCAGTAAAATATGCCCCTATCCTGGATGGATACTACCTGAATGGTTGTGATTTATGCAGACGGAGTTGGCACAATATGTCACGGGTCCAAACGACGTACATTCGTGTATACTGCGGTCGTTATGGTCCTCTTACGAATCTTTCAGGCTTTTTAAAACCTAGATTTAGTTTCAAAGACATTATCATCATTCATCGTGGATTCGGCTTAGCCTAGTTTTGTCAAAGTCGACTTAGTTCGTTGTAATTATAATTTATCATCTTTTTTCTCTTTTTTCGCTAAGTGAGGTTACATTTGTCAGCATAAACATAAATTTAAACACTCTCACACTCACAGCCCCACAATTAGATCGATGACTTGTGTGTCGGAATTCACATAACAATGGGTTACAACTGACAATCAGTGACTATGGTTAGAACTCTCTAGCCATAGTCGTATGCTGAGTCGTGACCTATATTCATGACACTCACAACATCACACTTTTTTTTATTTTACTAGTTATATTATATTCCTTCATTAATGTATTATATGTACTTATATTTTTGTGTTTTTATTTATTTTGCTGTTTTTTTTTTAGTGTAATGTTGTGTGTCATAAATCAATGTATTTTCTTTCTTTCTTTCTTATAACACACAATCACACTCAGAACCAAAAACACAAGTTTCTCTTTGGGGTGATAACTTGTGTTCCCACTAGGCATCGAACCCGATACACGCTGCAAAGAAGGTAGACGAGCACCCAACAGTGCCAACGTGAAATAATGTTATCATTGCAACATATTTGTTCTCTTTCTGAGCAAGAGTAAGTATGTGTGAAAAAGAATGTGGGTAACCAATTTGTTTCACTTATGGTCGATATAAAAGTCAATGTTACTACTGATCAAATCCTTTCAAATGATGTGTTTATGTGTAATACTCATGATAATTATTGTAAATTTCAAAAAGCATACAAAGAATAATAAATCCATGTGAAATAGACTTGGCCTGTCCGCTTTAACCCAAGTAGGGTTAAAGCGGACTTAAAAAAAATCTTCTTGAGTCACTAAAGAGTCTTTTTCGTTAATCGACACCAATAATTAAAGTCAGCTTAGGTGACATGGTGTTATAAATGTTCATAAGGAAAGGAAAAATATCGCTTGAGGCGAAGATTTATTTTTATACGTAAACCCTTTCATATTCACATTCCCCATACTAAGTTCGATGACTTGTGTTGTTGGTGCCGGAAACAAACATCACACATACAATCCTATAAGATATCTATTCACTGTAGACTTGTAGACACCTAGATTTTATCTTCCGGGGAACAAAGACGCAGGCAATGAGTTCCTCCACTCCTTCGCTTTTTGGTAGTAACAAAACACTTCAAGCGAACTGGAGGTGTCTCAACCATAAATGGAAGATGTATGACAGTTTGTCTTTTTGTTAGTTTCGTCCTAGCATAGGTTAATGCTTCTCAAAACTTATCGTTTATTAACCTTTGTCTATGAACTTATCTCATGCAAGATTAAGTTAGAAAACTAAAACCCGTTTACTAAATAAAAAATATAGTTTTCACGACTTTAGCGGGATATATCTCGCAAACGGTACGCTTCACAAATATATGATGTGCTCCTGCCGGGAACCAAACCCAGGACCCACGGCGCAGAGGGCGGACGTCCACTGCGCCAACTGGGTCGTCAATTATGATAGTTATGAGGGAACAGATGAACATTCATACATACCGGTCAAAAGCATAACTCTTCCATGTGCTTCGCCGTAGTCGGGTAAAAAAACCTTATTATTTTAGATAATATCTTGTCGTCAGAACGTTATAGAGTCACCAATATCAACAAGTGATGAAACTTTTATCGGTGCTATCGTCTATATCAGCAAGGTAAATAGCAATTTCACTACATGCTGCGTCGTTTACAGAAATACCTATTTTATGGATGTTTTACGACATATAAACATGGATTAAGTTAAACTCGCCGTAAACTGTAAGCAGAATGAGTATACTTAAACTTATTGCTGTTTACCTATTAAGTACTTTGTTGTCGGGTCACGGAATATGTTTAGCAAAAGTGTCTTTTGCCAATGATCAAATTTTGCTAAGGGTTGTCGATAGTTTTACACATAGTCCCGATTCCCGATAAAATTTTGGTTTAGATCTTGTTTTTTCTATAGTGGGTGTAGCAGTTATCAATATTTTCCCCTCTACTCCTTCTAAGTGGGTGTCATCATCATCATATTCAAGCTTCCTCAGTCCACTTTGGCCAAAAGGCCTCGCTCAAAGTGCGCTACTGAGCCTGATCTGACTGGCTCTTCTTTTACAGTCGTTACCAGCAACCCTACGTATATCGGCACTCCAACTAGTCACAAGGCGTCCTCTGCTACGCTTACCGATTATCAATTCTACGGCATATGTGATCAACCCACTGCCTCGCCGTTAAACAAACATTAAACAAACACATTTCTATTAAACAAACACATACTTCCGTTAAACTTGTTAGACCCTCTTTTTGAGTCGAGGGTTAAATAGTACTCCTCTCTTCTAATTTTTTATCTAATTTAAAACGTATTTATTACGAGAAATTTACTAATTAAAACACCAGTTTGTAACTTTTTTAGATTGCAATAAATAAATATGAATATAGGTAATTCCATGTAATCCTTGAAATAAGTTTTAAAAATGTCATTATTGTTAATGATAAACTTTTTTTATTTTTATTGTAATGTTAACTTGGTTTCTTACAGTTTTATATGTAAGTATTTAGCAGAATACTTAATATGTAGGTATTTGGCGGAATACGGAATTTTATAAGTACCTAATAGCTTATCGTACTTTCACACGGTTTTAATCCCTTCCCTACTACCATTTTCAGCCCCTCATTAGGTAAGGATATGATGGTCAAATTGATTTCATTTGACTTATGTTTCCTCCCCAAGAAAAAAACGTGTTTCTGATTGTGATCGTTTGTTTGATACGGATGTTTCTGGCACCCATGACACAAGTCATCGAACTAAATGCGGGGCTTTAAAAACCTGAAATAAGGGATGGGGTACTTATTATCCAATATAGCTCAGTAACGCAACACGTCATCACCATTCCCACTAAAAAGTAATCCGAAATTCGTGTGTTTGTTTGTGATTACTGTGTTTGTAAACAAAAATCACATCATCATCATCATCATCATTTCAGCCGCAAGAAGTCCACTGCTGGATATAGGCATCCCCCAAAGATAAAAAATTACATACCTAATGATAATCAAAATTTACGAGTAAATACTTAAAATGCTTTGAAAATGTATCCTACGCGAAAATCTCATGAATAAATTGAATTGAATTGTCCGTTTGTTACTAGTGTTCACACCTAACTAAGACTATATAAGTACTACTACTAAACTTCTCTAAACGGTGAAATTTTTTTTAGGTGAATTTTTTTTTAAGAATGGAATAACTTTATTGAAAATCGTGTTTTTAATTGTTTGCATTTTTTTTTTAATACAACTGTTTGTTTTTGTATCCGAATTACAAAATATTACTGATATCATTAGTAAGTATTTAAATAATTTGCCGTTTTAAAAATAGACCGCTTTTCAAAAATCCAAGATCAATCACTCTTATAATTGCTGTTTAATTGGTACCTTCATTAGTTTGACTTTGACAAATAATCAGACTGAAAAAGAAGTTAAGTTCATTTTGATTTAAGTTTTATTTTATTGTAAGCGATCATCCTATAGTCGCCATTTATAGAAGAAGTTGAAGTTATTGCAAGCGATGACGTTGATATCAAATTTAAAATTTGAAGTAACAAAACAATCCCAGTCAATCCTCACCTAAAAATTTCAAGCAATCAATTAACAAGCTTTGTACTATCTACCATTTCAGACGACAGCTGAAACTTTTGTCAAAGGATTATAGCCCTAAAAGCGTCGGTGCGAGAGATAAATATTGACGCACAATAAGCACAATATAATAATACTGAAGGGTGACAGTTTGTAACTCCGCGAATTGTTGGAAGTTAAATTTATGCGGTAAGTTCGAGAAAATTGTTTTGGTGATACACTGATGTGGTGGATGGGAAATTTTTGATTAATGTTCATAGTAACGCCATAGAATAATACATAAATACACCTTCAAATTAGTGTAGAATAAGAAAAAAAGGAAAAGTCTTGAAAAGGTTGGCATTGCGTCTGAATACGTGGATAAAAAATTCATACAGCACAAAAGTTATTATACTAAAACCTGACTACTAACCAATAAAAGTGTTGTCATCTAATTCTTCCACCACCCCATCCTCTTTGATGACTTTTGTTAATTTTTTTTTGGTTCACTTCGTCAGCCAATCTTGTTTTTTTTTTTAATTAAAAACATTAGCGTTTGCCACACGAATCACACGCAATTTTTTTTTATAAAATAATTATTGTATGTAGCTATTTTCCCAAATCCAGGGAATTCCGGGATAAAAAGTAGTCTGTGTTAATCCAAGGTGTCAACTACCTCAAGACTCAAAATTGGTACAGTCGTTTGAGCGTGAAGAAGTAACACAATCACCTACTTTCGCCTTTATAATTATAGCCGTGCACTGCTACTTGCGTTGATCAAGTTAAAAAGTACGTGTGAATCCTTAGTATAAGCTAATATAATTCTTAATTGCATCCAAATCCGTTCAGCTGATTTATGCCACATTCGTCCCGAATTTTCGGCCCACGCCATTTGCACTTAAATTTGGTGTACTTATGTATTTTCGGTGACAATACAATAATATGGTACCATGGATCTGGACTGATTATAGAGACGAAAGACGGCTATATGAACTTGTTAACTAAACAAGATAAACCCATCGAGTCTATTACAGCGTGACGAGGAAACAAAACAACTTACACACACACATTCGGATTTATAAGACTAGTATGATTAGTGTGATACCAACATTCATTGAAAGGCACTACCAATCACACACTTGAATACCATAAGTTCGATTCAAATTTTAAAAGCCGGGAATGTAATGCAATGGCGGTGAATAAAAGAATTTACCTCGCAGGTTTTAAATTCGCAAAAGGTGATTTATTTGCATATTACCCGTGAAAAGAATTTTCATTTTCTGTTCACTCCTATTTTCTTCGAATACATATTTCAAGAGAATTAGTGTGAATACTGTATAAGGTTGAGTTTTGACCTCGTATTTTTCTGTCGCACTGCGTGAAATGATTTTGTAATTTTACGACTCCTATGACGTTTTCAATAAAATGTGTTTTTATTTAGGATAATTTTTATATAGCTCTGAATTTAGGATAATTTTTAACTATAATCTCGCATGGTGGTGCATGGTGGCGCAATTCCTACTCGGCTATATAAAGATACCCGAGTTTATTTCTGGAAAGATATAACCCGAAATGATTTACTTAATAAGTGAAAAATTATCTTCTTGGCAAACGAGATTACTAGTAAACCGCATGGTCACTTAAATTCAGGAGAGAAAGAGGTTAGAAATTCACCAATCCTGATTAATAATGAAACATAATTGCTACGCGCGGATCGGGTGTCATACTAAATTTCGACAGTTCATTACTTCGACAAGTCACTTACTTCGAAAAAATATATATTTAGACAAGTCATTGCTTCGACAGATCATATATTCGACACGGAATAGTCCGAAAGAACTAACTTCGACAACACACACTTTAGACAGACCACTACTTCGACAAACCCTGCTTCGACATGCACTTATTCGGCAGATAATTATTTCGACAGGTATGTATGGTAGGGTATGTTTCTGCATGTCGAAGCAGGGTTTGTCGAAGTAGATATCTTTCGAAAGTGTGCGTTGTCGAAATTAATTCCGTCGGACTATTCCTTGTCGAATTTATGATCTGTCGAAGCAATGACTGACTTGTCGAAATAAATTTTTTCGAAGTAAGCAACTTTTCGGAGTAATGAATTGTCGAAATTTAGTATGACACCCGCGTGGATCGCCTGCGGAAAACGCAACAAAAGTCCCGGAGTACCACTTTGTTAAATAGAGATAGCGACTTTTTTGTTTAATAAAGCGCAAAAGCGTACTTATATGACGACCCAGTTCGCGCGGTGGGCAAGTGTCTGCCCTCTGTGCCGTGGGTTTTGTGTTCGATTCCCAGCAGGAGCACACTTTTCCTTCCCAAGGGAGATTTGTGGTTCTGGGCGTGATAGTGTGTGTGATATGTAAATATTTCCGGCACCCACGATTCAAGTCTTTAAACTTAGTTTGAGTAGGGGCTATGAGTGTGAATGTGTTTGTTTGCGTTTGTATATGACACAGCAAGCTGGAATCAATCGGCACTGCATCTGACGCACGGCACAGCATTTCGGAAAGCCATCCCTTCATACACATATTGTAGTGATAAGTTGCATGCAGAGTCCAACTGGGACCATTGCCATACATTTTACCGCTATGTGCAAACGTTACTGTATTTCGGATTGGAGGCATTATTTCTAGTGAAATTAAAGAGCTTAAGTTATTAGAGATTTAACATGTAATATCTGAGAGTGATGAGCGCAGTGCTTGGCCGCGCAATTGAATTATATGAGTTCAACTCTGGTGGCCTTAAATTGTAATGAGCAAGCTTGACGCTTTTATCATATCGTCACACAACGACATTAAAAAAAAAAGACGTGTGGCACTCAGGGACTGCCGCGGTAAAGCTATTGCATAGCATTTATTATCAACTTATGCAATTATAATTATATATTTATTTTATTTATGCAGTATTTTTTTCCTGCTACCTAGAGGCGAGTTGCTGAACTAAAGAGACAAGCGTGATATTTAAAAAAAGTCATGAAAGGATCTGCTATTCATCGATAGATGACAAAGCTAAAAAGTATCACCGCTGTGCCGGTCGGAGTGGGGGGTGTTAGGTTATTTTCGTTACGGAATTTCTGGATTCGGTCTCCACGCTCAAGGCCCGCGATAGAAGTTATGCAATAGCTTAAAACATAATTGAAACGTTTTTTGTTTGAATCGTTACCCTTTATATTATGCAGATATTGAAACATATTCGATAATTCATCAAAGTCTTCGCTATTCATTCTTCAAACTACAAATTTGGATTGCCGTACATCCCTACGCGTCATCGTGTATTTCGCATGTACCATCCAACCTCATTCACAGCTGTGACTAGTGGATGAAATTCCTTATCAGGCTAGGCATCATTGGTGGTACAATATCTAAATATCCTGATAGATGGCGCTGATAGTTTCTTAAACCTGATAGTTTTTCAAATGCAGTTTGAGAACCGAGCATTTCTCGGACCTGGAACGTTGATAAATCGATTCTCTGGGCCAAAAAAACCCCTAATCTGTAACTTTCATCAAAATCGTTGGAGCCGTTTCCGAGATCTTGATTATACATATACATATATACAATGAGAATCGTCTAATAATATTTTTCTAATAAAATAAATAAATATGGTATTCTTGGTGTAAAGATTTTTCAAGCCAACTAATGTTATCTGACATGGCTTAACTACTATTGACTAAGAACCGAGACCGACAGCATTAACACTCGGTTGAAATATCAACAAAATGGCCGAGTGGGCCAGGCGGAACGCGTGTGGCAATGTCATTGTGCACACAACGATTACTATACCACCAATGTGTTGACAAGAATGCATAATACACACGGTGACTGATAAGAAACAATTGGAAAACAAATGAAAATGTGTTTTGTCTATAGACTTGCTCGCCAAAATGCTTTTTCGTATTTACTATACTGAAACGTAAAACTAAATAACGTTTCACCAACTCAGCTAAACTTACGCACCGATTCATGCTTTTCATTATCGTCTGTGACAGTGATACTGATTTATTTTATTGTTTTCTCATCGGCTTTGAGCCTAATCTAAGTATATATAGTTGTTACGACAAAGGTTTTATAGCGATCCGTCAGTTGCAGCGCATTTCTTTGTTTGGTACGCTGACACAAATTAGTTTCGCTCTATATTATACTAGCCGTGTCCCGCGGATTCGCCCCCGTTAATTAAATTAATAAGTCTATGTGTTAATCCTAAAAATAAGCTATGTACATTGGAAATATCAACAGTTACAGCCGTTACAGCGCAAAAATAAAACAAACATACCTTTTACACACAAACTTTCGGATTTATCGAAAAAAATAAATAAACTAGAAAGCAACATCTTTCAAAAATCGGTTCTCGTGGAACGAATTTATGAGGTAACACACATTAAAAATAACTGTCGACTTGAACACCTCCTCCTTTTTTGTGAATTCGGTAGAAAAAAATGTTTATCTCATTTACATTATCATTTGACAAACGACTAGGCTGCTAATTTCTAGCAGTTGAACTATTAACTCGTTTGGAGGAAACGTTCCCGGTATCGAGTCTAAGTACGTAATTGCAAAACTTCATACCGGACTCGCTCAGTTAATTTGTTGGGCGCACTTGGAAAATTATTGTGGAGTGCTACGGAGTTTGTTAGGATAGATAATTAAACAGCTTTTAATGGAACAATTATCACTGTCTTTTTGCTTTAAGAGTTAGTAAGATAGATAGATAAATTCTTTATTTGCACACCAAAAAATAACACTTACAAAGAAATCTTAAATATAACATAGGAGCACAAAGCGCGGTCTTATCGCTCAAAGCGATTTCTTCCAGACAACCAAAGGGAGATGATATAAATATTACAAACAGGGACGGTGGTGTACCTCAACACGTATTTAAATTAATAAATGTACTTATTAATATTAGATACATAATATACATATAAAAAACCTACATAAATAATAATAATATATTATAAACATACACAAACTAATATATATTATTATACATATATATGACTAATAGGGGCATTTCATTCGTAGCTTTAACTTAATTGAGAGTGATACGATATTTTTATTTGTTCTTTAAAAGTGTGTAGTGATTGAGAGCAACGTATATAGACCGGTAAACTGTTCCAGAGGCAAATAGCTTGTACAGTAAAAGATTTATCATAAAATGTAGAACTGTGGCTTTGGTTACTTAACTGAAAAAAGAATATTAGTAGGACATGATAAGTTATGACAATGTTACCTTTCTTCCACGGGTTAGGGCATTAAAACAAAATGACGCCTCACGAAACATACCAAAATTACAGTCATATTGTGAATTAAATCCACTGGGCAGTTTATTCTCTCACTTGTGAATCCTAGTTGGGAAAACAATATAAAACCCTTACAGTAATATGTTAAGATTCAATTGGACATGAGAACCTGAGCACATGGGTGCCTTTCTTCAACCGAACTCAGTTAAACCTTTCACTTTATTTTATATCTGGCAAGATTTTTTTCAGGAATGATGTCTACGGTTCCTTCGGAGGTATCAATGCACGCTTTCAAGTAGTTTCTTAAGTACCAGGTGGAGCAACATTGAACCCCACAAACCGATGCTATTACGGACCTTCACCGAAAACTATGGTTCAATTATTATGTTTAGGAAGCCATATTTCTTGTACACTAGAAGCCATGTACAAAGCTAGGCCGAATGCTGTTTTTGTTGCCGAATATTTCATTGTGCTCAAAAAGTGTATGTTTTTTTTTATGTTGAATAGGCAAGCATTTGACCACTAAGTGTTGCCTTCAACTCGCTCAAATAGATTTTCAAAATATTACTGAATCTTTTTATACTTGCAAACAGTTTTTATTTGTTTTTACCGACTTCCCAAGAAAGGAGGAGGTACTCAAGTCAGCTCTATTTTTTTTTTTATGTGTGCTACCTCATAACTTCTCTCCACGTAAGGCGATTTCAAAATTTTTTTTGATAGATGTTGCTTTCTAATTGGTCCCATTCAAATTTGATCAAGATCTGATCAGTAGTTTTGAGTTATAGTCAATAATGCACGTTTAATACATTAAATCTGATCAAGGTTCCGAAGATAAAGCGGTGAAGTCGGTTTTTTTAAGCTTTGCTTGCGTTTGATTATTAACAAGGATGCTAAATGTTCAAGTTTCCAATTTTAGTACTTTTTTACTTTCGACTTCATTAAATTATTTTCTTCATACAAGTCTTCATTCATACTAGTTTGAAAAAGCTTTTGATTGTGTACTCAGAGTTTTAGAAACTTCCATACAACAGTAGCAAAACATCGATCACGGCAGCCTTTAATTTGGAAAGTTTACATGCGCCGAGCAGGAAGTAATTTGTTCCGTGAAAGTGTGAAACTCCGGGCTTTTTAAATTGTTCACGTTATTATATCCGACGTTTGGTTTTGGTCTGTTTCTCTTGTAGAAAGTTCTAATAAAGAGCAGTTGATTTTTCATATTTTTATTTAAGAACTCTACCGGAGAAGCTCATACAAAATGAGAAAATGTGATGGAAAATGTAGAATAGAGATATATTATAATGCCCAGCGCATTTGTAACACTCTCCTTTATCTCTGATAAGTTGGCATTGGACCATTATTTCACTAAAAATATGAAATTTAAATAAAATATATGGTGAAATATGTTTTTCATCTAGTATTTTTTCGTTTAAATGGGACTTCGTGCAAGTACGAATCTTGCAGTCACAGAATTGGCACGCTTTCCAGATTTTTTTTACTATTAAGACCAACATTTGACCAATAACTCACCTGATGAAAAGTGATGATGCGTCTGAAGATGCGACATGTTTGTCTAGAAAATACCTTTTCACTCATGACTTGAAAACTTTCAAATTATACCCCTCGGGGGACAAAGACGCAATGAATTCCACTCCTTCGCTATATGGATGATGAACGAAAAAGCGAAACGCTTTGAGCAAACTGGAGGTTGGTCAACTATTAATTGATGAAGTTTGACAGTTTGTCTTGTTAGCAAAAGGGGCATGGTGAAATCAACTCATGTGATACCTGCGCACTCTCTTCTCCACTCTCCAAAATGTAGACGATAGAATACAGGTGGTGGAATATACACTTGCGACCTTAAGGTGACCGCGACTCTGCAATTTGGACTGGACTAGTTTATCATCGCTATTACTCTTTTTCCTCACCGATCGATGGAATCAAGAGCTTCAAGCTGGTACTTACTTATCCTACAGGCGGCCGCAGTACTCCATACACGATAAAATTGTAAGTCATGCTACTTTTTGCAAATCATATAAATTAAGCGATGTTTTAATAAATCGGTGAGCCTCTAAACTTTTCGCTCAATGGCTTCTAGGGCCTCAATTTCAGAAAACATCTGAAACATCCGTGACACATACATTTTGATACATATGGCTACCGTAGGTTGCCAATTTTGCTGTACCGTTTGATACAGTATAAGAGTACAGAAGCATTGTATCCTCATTTTTTTAAATGGGAATCTAACTAATTCAATTTCATAACTTCCTTATCTATTGAAACCCACTTCGTCGCTCGTTTCGTAAACTTCAGAGGCACTTCTACAAGTTCAACTTACCTATGTAAGTTGGTAAAGTGGCGTCGTCACGTCACAGAATACGTTATGGTACTCAAGTGTTTCCCTTGCATTATAAATGACGGATGTATGCTTGGTTTTGTCACAGTACACATTTATAGTATATAATATACCCTGCGGCGTTTTGTTCTCTCGTGAAATATAGGATGCGTAACTTTTGCTTGCACTTGTTTTGTAATACGCTTACTTACGTACGCTTACTTTGTACACGCTTTTACGGTGAAACCGCTAAATTATCTGCAGCGTGAAGTAAGTAAGGTCCAAAATACTGCCCTAAGTGCGTAACTTCGCGGAGTTCTAGAGACCAAACGCGTAAGCCAATTTTGATGATTATTACGTCAATCGATTCGTCTTATTCTTACAAGTGTTACTAAAGAGATGACAGCAATCAAAATTAAATATGGAACCACCGGACGCCATATTGTGAAAAATCCTACTATAATATTATAAATCCGAAAGTTTGTTTGTAAGTGTGTAAGTGTGTTTGATCCCTCTTCACGCTTTAACGGCTGAACGGATTTAGATGAAATTTGAAATGTACATAGATTATACCTAGGATTAACACATAAGCTACTTTTTAACTTGATAATAGCGGGCGAAGCCCGAACCCGGCCCCGGAAACGGCTAGTAAAAAAAAAAGTTGACAAGTTTTACGTAGAGGATTGAATATTGCCAACCACGTATCCTGCGTGTTATAGTACAATCTCATGCGTTCTACTCTACGGACAAAACTGATCATTACAAATACTGCTTTTCTACGCGAACATTAAAAGAGTTCTGCGTCCAAATCGAATGAAATAATAATTCACTACAAACTGCTCAGTAAATTCAGAACTAAATTACTTTCAGAGCATAAAAGTCGCCTCGTTATGGCCTACACGAGGAAATGGATTCAGATATCTTCTATAGTAAAGTTCAGCAATGTTTTTAAGAAAAATGTTATCTTGTTCTTTACGTACTTAGTTACAGAGATTGAGCCCGCGTCCCAGTTCACCGTCCGCGCAAACCAAATGCGTGCAGTGTGTAACTAGCAGCCTTATAACACTATATATTAATATTATTGTATAAATATACTTTCAGGTGAAAGTAACTTTTGTGTGTGTCAGAAAGAGAAATTGAGTATATTTGACGAGAGGTATCTCTGACGAGTGCCTCTTTGGGGCCCATGTGAATAAACAATTTTGATTTTGAGTTTCTGTAACAGCTGGGAAAATTTTGACGACATTAACATTTAATCATTAGTCTTAATTCTAATTGACTACTCTTAACCCTGGAATATGACAGAGATCATTCTGATGCTCATGCTATGTGCACGTGGTGCCGGTACCCCAGCCGATCAATAAAGAAGACACCGGTGCCAATATAACAATTTCCAAAAATGAACTCACAACCAGGGTTTGCGTACAATTGAATAATATATTTAGCCGTTGGAACAGGTAAAGAGGATATTTTTTTACACTAAATGGCAAGCATTTGACCACTATCTCACCTAATGGAAAGTGGTGATGCGGCCGAAAATGTGACATGCTTGCCTAGAAGATACATATTCACTCTTTAATTGAAGACTCCTAGATTATAACATAAATCAGGATATATTTTGTTTATAAACTTGACAGGTGATAAAACGCTACATAGATATAAAATATATACTGACATAATTTAAAACAGCAAATCTATACTCTATAACTATGTGTCCGACTGTTTGTTCATAGTTCGGCCTGACCAATTTTGACGAGACTTTACCGGCAGATAGCTGATGTTATAAGAAGAAAACTATTTATATCTAAAAGAGAATTAAGGTTTCGTGCAGAAAAATGAAAATCCATTTTTTTTTTTACATTTTGACTACTATCGCACTTGATGGAAAGTGATAAGCGGCCGAATGGCATGTTTGCCTAGAAAATATTCATTCAGTCTCGATTTGAAGACTTCCAGATTATATCCCCTTCGAGGAACAAAGGAAGAAGTAATAGTATACAACCTGTAACAAAAAAGTATTGTAATACTCGGTGGTGTTTATGTGTATCGTGCCATTAATCGTCTTCCAGAGAACGAAAGTCGATATTGGAGAATTTTTTTTCCATACAAAAATATATTTTTCAAATATTTTTGACAACCGATTTACGGTCACACCTGTGGCGCGTGACCTTGACCTTTATTATGCTTACCACGTGACCTTGGTTATGCTGCCGTCGCGAACTTAGAAGTTCCTGTTATACAAAAAAAAAACAAAATACAAAAATTGTTTATTTGCAAAGAAACATATTACAATGGCTCCTTAGTTTCTATTGGTCCCCGCACTAGGGCTAGCCTGTATCGCGGGCGACCGGAACCGATTACTATATAACACTGGTAGATGTGGAGAACTAAGAAATAAACTAACAAGAAATATACTATATAAAATTATCTAAATAGGCCTTATTAATGTACGGATGTTTGTTAGACTTCATACATGAAGCCAGATGCTTAGCTTGGTGGTGGCTTGAGTATTAATACATCTATTTGTTACACATTGTATACTAATTAAATATTTTTACGCAGGCGAAGCCACGGCATCTTCTAGTAATTCAAGAAACACTGAAAAGAACAATAAAATACCTACTTAGCACTCGATAGATACGAGTCATAAACATAACCATTTTTATAGTTTTAAAATAAAGCTACGATGCGAGATACTTTGTGAATTTAAGAGCATATAAACTTATTTTACACAGTTTTAAAATCTCTGTGGTGAAACTTTTATGCTGGGAACAAAATGTTTTATGTAAACAGAATTTTTCTAGGGAAGAGCATTTAAAATTTTTAATGTTACCGTGAAGTTTTTGCTGAAACTTTTAAAATGTTGAAACTTTTAGTAGGTAGTTAAAAGTTGCACATGTTTTGCCTAAATTACTTGTTGAACATGAAATTTTATTTATGAGTATGCACTGAGAAAAATTTAGTGATTGTATTAATTT
Source organism: Lomographa bimaculata (assembly GCA_948107665.1). Lineage (NCBI taxonomy): Eukaryota > Metazoa > Arthropoda > Insecta > Lepidoptera > Geometridae > Lomographa > Lomographa bimaculata. The sequence goes on along the minus strand of OX403588.1, from coordinate 2,403,647 downwards.
TGTTTTTGTAGTAATTAAACGCAATCAAAGCTTAAAAAATCCGACTTCACCGCTTTATCTTCAGAACTTTGATCAGATTAGATGTACTGAACACGCATTATTGACGATATTTCAAGAACTACTGCTCAAATCTTGATTAAATTTCAATGGGACCATAAGAAAAGCAAACTTCTTTCTTTCAAACTAAAAAAACACGTAGAAAGAAGTTACGAGGAAACACAAAAAAAGACAGTCGACTTGAGTACTCCTTTTTTGGGAAGTCGGTAAAAAGATCGTAGTAACTGTAATTTTACTGGGAATTTTAGAAGTCTAGTTGCCGCAATTTTTTTTCTCCGTGTGCGTAGTTTTAAAACTAGCAATGTTAGATTCGGTTATGTTTACAAAACATATCTCAAGCTCGAGTGCCATACATTGATAGAAAATTCTTTATTGCGCAAAAAATATTGTAGGTACATAGGCGAACTTAATGCTACAAACCATTTTCCTCCAGTTACACTTGGTGTGTCGTAGTAATTTCGATATCATAGTGCATATGATAGGTAAAAAGCATTTTTTTCTAAAATCCCTAAATTGTGTCTATATTACACTATACTTATTATTTCAAATGTACCTATATTATAATAACAAGCATAATTTTCATGTTAAAATTATTGTGAGTAATACACATTGTTTCAATGCTATATCCAGCTTAAAAGCCCGCCGAGGCCCGAGCCGCACGCCTCCGCGTATCGCGCGTCTGACTCATCCTGATGAAAGACAACTAATTTGTCCGAAACTATTCGACTACAAAGTAAGTCGAAATGTTCGTGTTTTAATCCGGATATAATATTGAAACAAAAACAAGTATAATACACATTACTACAAACTGTACCCATATATACATACAATTGATACGGTGGTTTAAACAACCATAGTTTCAGTTTTCTAACAGCCCCCAAACTTAGTCTGTCATTTTATATCTTAGTATTTTATCGGACACATTTCGGCAAACATTTGGCGTGTTTTTTGGAATCACAAGATATAGTTCCCCCATTTTTATCATCAAACAAGGAGACAAACTACTAATCGACACGGTATACTCGTATAGTAGATATTCCACAAATAGCTGTATTTTGCTAATCTGACAGTAGAGTCGTTAATATTCATGAGTGCCTCTTTGGGGCCCATGTGAATAAACGGTTTTGATTTTGACTGAATGCGACAAAGCGTTTTGCTTCTACATATATTGTGCGACAACAAAGCGTTTTGCTTCTACATATATTGTGCGAACCGTAAAGAAATGGAACACCTTGCCTGAGTCAGTATTTCCTGATAGGTACAATATGGCAGTCTTCAAGTCACAAGTGAATAGGTATCTTCTATGTAAGCGTGCTCCATCGTCGACCACAGCATCGCTTAGCATCAGGTGAGATAGTGGTTAAACACTAGTCTAAAATGAATAAATAAAAGCAGTTCGTTGATTTGTGTCGCAGGTAACTGAAACATTCACATCACACACGCAAATACATCCAAACTTTTGCATTTATCTCACTTTATACAGTAGTACACAGTGTACCTTATGTTTAAAGATTCGTATGAGCTGGGTAAAACGACTTAAAACCTCCAAGGTCACGTAACCTTCTTCACAACATGTATATAATTTCATACAATATTTACATTATTTTCAACCGATTCCTTACCTTTTTCTTCGATGTTCCTCAGAAGCCTCTAAGGAATAGAAACCGTTACCCCGACCACCTGAGCGGCACAATTTGTTAACTAATATTTGACAGCTGACAGACGTTTACGAGGGTACCTCGAACTTTTTTGTAAATTAAAAAGATTGAGAAAGTTAGTGGTTTTCGTTTTTGAATTATTTTTTGTCTTTGATTTCCAGATAAATTTCGTTATGTTTGGAAAAAGGGTTTCATCTCTTTCATTTTATATACCAACTCTTTCTCGTTTATGGTCTCCTAGTACTTTTATACCACTAAAAACTACTACGTACGTAGGAGGGTGAAAAATACGTACAAATACAAAAAAAAACCTTTAAATTTGTCGAGCCGTTTCGGAGGAGTTCGACCGCAAACACCGTGACACGAGTTTTTTTTAATATATTATTAAGATTAATATTTCGTTATAGATCTGTGCTAATTTTTTTAACTTACTACGACTTTCAAACAGAAGCAGGTTTAAATTCAATAGAGTTATATCAAATTCTTGTAATTGTTATGTTAATAAGCTGTCTAAGTATGTCACTCAACACTGTAAATGGCATGCATCTTCTGGTTTGGATACATGTCAGTGAATTTGGTCCTTAACTTTTTTTTAACAAAATCGAATTACACTAATATTATAAATCTGAAAGTTTGTGTGTAAGTGTGTAGGTATGTTTGTTTTTTCTTCACGCTGTAACAGCTGAACCAATAAGGATGAAATTTGAAATGTGCATTATATTACCATATACGCTACTTTTTAACTTGATAAACGTGGACGAAGCCGCGGGGCACGACTAATTTGATATCTTTTCGTATAATACCCTCGTAGTCAAGGGTTTAACAAACGAACTTATCTTAATAAAAATTAATACAAAATTTTGAGAAACATCGTACTTTAATAATACACATTCAAAATCGGTCCAACCGTTTAGGAGCTAGGTTGCACAGACAAAATTTTAAAACTTACTAAACCAATACTTTAGCGTCGGGCGTTAAAACATTTTTTGTGTATCGTGTTAATGTGGGGAAAGCACACCAATTTGTTACAAGAAAAAAAATAGCAAATCTAAAAAACAAATGCCCAGCTATTTGCGCCAGACATCACTCTACTCTTATCTTTCAAATTGAAGCTGAATGACACTGTACGTCCCCATTACCAGTAAATAGTCTCAACTATATCACAAGTAAACTTTTTAAAATGTTTCTCTAAAACTGAAACAAGAATTTGTCTCATAACAAAGTCAGACATCCTTGTTCGCTAATTTTCTTATGTAATCAGTTTGCATAAGTTTAGCCAACCACTTTAGATTTAGTTGATATGTAGATGTAGCGTAATGAATTGATATTTATTATTTGTATTAATATTATAGTTAAGAAATAGCTGCTATCATTCAAATCAAAATCGTTTTTTCACATGTGATAGGCCCCAAAGAGGCACTCATGAAAGTTAATGATTCTACTGCCAAATTTGCAAAATTACAGCCATCTAGAGAAGAACCTGGCAAGAAATTTGATTATGATGCCACTGAAACCTTGTTTATTGCTCAAAAGTGAACTGTAAAAACGTTTCTATTAAATTCTATAACAAACACCTTCACACATACACACACAAACACTAAGGAAATAAGCCGGGTTGCCTATTGCTTTAGTGTATCTGATTATTTTTGTAAGATTTCCCAATTAATGTTTAACATTATTTGTAGTTCTCCACATATTTTTTATATGGAAATCGTAGAATGGCCTCACGCAATACAGGCAAGTTCAAGTGTGGGGACCAATAGTTACTAGGATACCTATGTTTGCAAACTGTTTTTTTTGGAAAATAAACTATTTTGTATTTGTATTTTGGTATTTAATGCCCGATAGGACATTTGACCACAATCTCGTCTGATGGAAAGCGACGTTGCGACCGAAGATGCATGCTTGCCTAGAAGGTACCCATTCACTCTTGACTTAAAGACTCCCAGATTATAACTTCGGGGAACAAAGACGAGGGCAAATAGTTCCACTCCATCGCAGTACAGATGATAAACGTAGAAATTAAATAGCTTTATATTCTTTCATGGTAATTTCCATGAAAGAAGTAAATTATTATTAATTAGTACACATATTGATAAACAATTTTACAATAAGGCCATAACGAAGATGTACAAAGGCGAGCTTAACCCTTCACAGAGTTTTCTTCCAGCAAACCCTTTAAGTAGGATAATTTTAATTTATACAAGCAAGTAGGTTTTTGTATACATAGAAATATAAAAACTACAAGAAATCTAAAATATGTTCAAAATATACATTAATATTTTTAATTCTTATTATTTTTTTCCTGGACCATGAGGATCCCCTGTCTGAAAGTATAGGGTTATCCATTCATTACGCAACATCCTGTAGGTATATACCTACGGTGAATAACTTTTTCACACGCCGTCAATTAATGTTGTTATTTTAATTAGCTGTCTCACTACACGATCGCTTTCAATAGTTCATCGAGAGATAGCCACACGGTCACATCTATCGCAGTTGATACGAACGCGTTGTGTTAAAGCAGGCGTCACAAATTTTGTAAGTAAAGTAAACTTGGCTAATTTTATCACATTAAAAAAATATATATATGTTTAAGATATATTTTAGTAGAGTCATTAACTTTCAGGAGTGCCTCTTGGGGTCCATGTGAGTAAACGAATTTGATTTGATTTGCTTCTTATAATTTTTTTCATTGTTATTATATTTATTTTTTTGATATGAAACTTTTATGGGAAGTCATTGAAATTATGATCTGCAACTTTTAGTGTGACGAAAAGTGATGAAATTAAATATGAAGAACTATTAAATGTTTCCCTGTAATACAAAAGTGTCACATCCATTGTGTATCTTTATGACATTACCGGATTTCGTCCCCTTTGTATTGATTTGTATATTTTTTTACGTTTAAGATAAAAAAATTTATTATTTTTTTATTTATTTATTAGGTCTGCCAACAATTGTTACATCGATACATGCTTAATACAAACTAGACAACTAGACATACTTGCTAAATGTACAACCTTTTACAGGCAAACACTTCATGTTATGTAAAAAAAGATACGACTAATAGTCGGGTAAATAATTTAAATAAAATTAATGCTTACATTACAAATCGGCCGATAGGACAGTTCCAGTAGAATTATTAATGTCTCCTGTAAAGCAATAATAATTTTTTGCTGTAAAAAATGCAGTATATGGCTTTACATGACTATAAAGACTAATTTGATCTAGAACTGTCGCATCATAAGTGAACAGTGGTTTTCTAATTTATAACATTCTATGTTAAATTATTGACGTTGGTACATAATCATTTCTATATTTTTATGTATTTTTGGGAAATTAAATGAATTTGGGAAAAGTCGTGTAGGTACAACGACGAGCGCCGTGTGAACGAGTGTTAGGTTAGTTATAATTACTTCGAGCGTAACTGATTTAATTAAATATTATTATAAAAGTATGTATTATATTTGTTACATGTAAGAAATAATGTGTTTGTTCAGAATTTGTATTTTTGTCAACGGATGTTTTTTAACTGTTTTATACTCACAGCCCCACACTAATTTCAATGATTTCTGGATGTTCAGTGAGTGCCGGAAACAGTCACATCCCATCCATTACACTTAGAACCAGAAATTTCATGTGGGAAAGAAACTTGTGTTTCGACCGGTAATCGAACCCGATGGGTCTTTGGTGCGCGTTTGCTTTCAAGTCAGGAGTATTTCTTAAAATATACTATTAATATACATCACACATATTATATTTAGATTGAATTAGCATATAATTGCATGCAGTTTAATTTACCGCAAATGCCAGGCATCGACTTAAACACACGTAGAATTGTATTGAGCACAGTTTGACTTTGATCCAGTTGATGGTCAAGTGAGTAAAATATTTTAACAGTTAATAAACTAGGCACGTGCGTGTACGACTTGTATTTGACACTTTAGATGGCTAATATAGGACTCGAGCCTTACTCACAGTTACAGTCAAACCAAATATAAAGATTGGATTTACTTAGATACATTCAAATCAAATCAAATCAAAATCGTTTATTCACATGGGCCCCAAAGAGGCACTCATGAAAGTTAATAAATATATTGCCCGATACGCAAAATTACAGCCATCTCGAGAAGAACCTGGCAAGAAACTCGGCGGCGCATTTTTTTTTCATTATTTTTTTTAAAAAACATTCTTGATTTCTAATACATAATTTTCTTAACCTAGGTGTTATTATGGTAGACGCTAGAAAGAGCCTGTGCAGTTTGCCTCCATACATCCTTGTCATTAATATAGTCGGTGGTCTTATAGTAATTCGCATTGTATCTTACTAATATTATAAATCCGAAAGTTTGGGTGTGTGTGAATATTTGTTACCACGTATCTCCGTAACGAATGAACTGATTTTGATGATATTTAGAACAGTTAAAGTTCAAGTTCCGGAAACGCACAAAGGCTGATCCAATTTTCAAAAATCAACCCTTAAGTGTGGTAAATAGGGTGAAAAAGTTTGTATGGAAATTTTTACTCGCTTCGATTCACTCAAAACTCGGTACAAATAAATATTGAAGTAAATAATGAAATTCGTATATGAAATGTTTTCAAAACTACCCCTAGGATGTGTGCAAAGTAGTTCTAAAGTTTGTATGGAAAATCTTATTTCTTGCTTCGATTTACTCAAAACTCGGTAGAAATAAACGGTCTACTAGATTTAGATTATAGACGAGACAGCAAATTCAAACCATTAATCTATCAATCCAAAATTATAAACCCTGAAAAAGTTCAACCACAACTTTCAACTCACGCGGCCAAAGCCGCGGGGTACAGCTAGTAATATATAAATGCGATAAAGAAAATGAAATAGGAAATAATTATTATATTTCCTTGCGTAAGTTAAAATGACTTCAGTCACTTACTTCTCAAAGTGTGTAATCATTAAACAAGCATGTTCTACTACTCAAGTTGACATTATATTTAACCGATTTCAAAAACGGAATAGTTTCTCAATTCGTAGTAATATTTTTTTATGTCTGTTACCTCAGAACTCCGTCATTTATTAACCGATTTGGAAAATTATTGTTTTGTTTGAAAGTGTATGTTTTAGTTACTTTCATTATAATTTGATCAAGATCTGAAGATAAGTTTCGGAGAAATTTGTGATTGAATTCGGTTATTCGTTTTTTAAACTCGTATATAACATAAATATAACATCCTTGTTGTTGAATTAATAATCAAATTATTATTTTATTAGGCGTAATAGTTATTTTGCAACATGATAATTGACTTTCTCGGTAAAAAAATAGAAAGTGTCGTAAAAACAGCCGTTAATAATTTAACATTTTAAATATTTATCACAGTGTTTACTTCTTCTACTTTTCGTCACACAAAATGGTTGCGGATCAGAATTTCAAAGCCTTCCCATAAAAAGTTTCACTTCATAAAATAAAATATTCTATTATTGAAATTTTCCAATTCAGCTAGCTTAACTTGAACATCCACTTACCCGGCTCAAACAAACTACGAGTTGAAGAATCAACGGAGCATAAAGACACTTCGAATGGACGTGGGTGAACTTTATGACGTCACGGATTAGTTAAACGTTTATTCCGTGTTCTTAGGCGCGAGCTTATCTTATCAAAATAATTATTTTTCATCTATATATATAAAAATCAATGCCACTTTTCGTTGTTATTTTATAACTCAAGAACGGGCTCACCTATCCAAACCAAATGTTTAGGCTTTGTTTGGACTATTTAGTAGATGGTTTATGTGAAGATTGCACAAAATCGGTCAAGCGGTTCTTCATTTATCACACCCGGGCGAAGCCGGGGCGGATCGCTAGTATAGCATAAAAAAGATCTCTATCTCGTCATATGATGTTCAAAAGACGATGCAGTCAATGATGGGAAACTTTAGCGTTATCTATATTGATTACTAGCCGTGTTCCGTGGCTTCGCCCGCGTTAAGTAAAAAAATAGTTTCTATCCCGGGTATAAGCTATTGACAATCCAAATTTCATCTAAATCCGTTTATCCATTACATCATTAAGAGAACACAAACAAACTAATACATTTACATACAAACTTTCGGATTTATAATAAGTGTGTTAGGTAGGTTTTTTTTATTGGTATAAAATTGTTTTGAAGAGTTTAAAATAACGTTCATTGAGTTCTAACAATGAGTTCATAAATGTATTTATCTAACTCGTGACAAGCCTACTACCACGTTTTAGGTACTCATGATAAACAAAAACTTGCATTAAGAAAGCGTATGTAGGTATTTAACCATATTTCACAATCTACCGACATTTAATTTTAATAATGATATAGCATAGATACTAATGTAAAATAATTTGTAATTAATTATATGATTATCAATAATTATTTCCTAGACATAATATATTCAATTTTATTATATTTATGACATTATCTACATTTAATTTTTAGTGATAATTTGTGTAATAAGAATTATGAATTATTTAAAATATAGGCAAGCATGCTTATTTGATTGATTATAAAGAATGTATATTAATTTGCTGTTACATGAACACAAATGCTGAACATTGAATGCCCGATGTGGGAAGACTGACATTACTATGAATTGCACTAACATCTAGCATCTTTCAATAATATTGATATTTTATTGAATCTATATTTTTATTTTTAATTATATATATTATATATATAATTAAAAATAAAATATATTATTATATATATTCTTGAATCTTCTTGAATCACAATTACTTAGTAATATTTTTATACCAATATTTTTGGCCAAAAATAAATATGTAAAGACATATAATAACTTAAAATGAAAATCTAAATAACAATGCAAATTTAATCCGAAACGAACAGTTTTAAAACTATTTCCTTACAATTTCAATATGTCAAGGAACTCTTAAGGAAACTCTTAAAAGAAAATGTAAATAAGACATTACAAACAATTTGTATTGGGTGAACTATATTCATTCGACACACTTGGCTGACACAACTCTGTCTTTGGATGGTGGCCAAATTTAATAATAACTGATATAGTCTTAAGACGGTGATGCGGATTCCGAACCTTAAAAGGAGGAAAATTTACCCTAATGAAATTATATTATGTTAAGTATTGTCTGATTGTCTGTCTGTCTGTTTGTATGTGTGTAAGTCTCAACTAAAATAATTATTATAAAATACCTAAGTGTATACTCGTACTCTATACAAAGTGTAACAGAAAGGTGTAGTAATACTCAAGCCACGCATCTAGCTACATGTATGGAGTCTAACAGGAACTTCTAAATTGGTGGCAGCAGCATGAATTTTGAGTAATAATTAATTAAAGTATCTAAAAAAATTATGTCATTTGCCACACTATTTCATCAGCTAACGTTCCACGCCACATAGTTTTGGAGGTAGTTGTCTGACAGTAGTAGCCATAACAAATGTCAAGGTCACGCGGCACAGATGTAACTGTAGGGTTATCAACAATATTTGAAAACGTTTTTTATTTTTTTTATGGAAAAAAAGAATCTGCTATTTTGACTTTCATTCTCTGGCAGACGATTCCTGGCACGATACACATATTCACCTCCAAGTATTACTGCACCTTTTTCTTACAGCTTGTATATCTTTGTCATTACTCTCGTATGTGTTGAGTACCGATATATTTTCCTTAATCCTACGAATACCACAGACTAGTTTTTACATAAAATCATGATTGCGTTTATCGTACTCCTTAAATTCAATATAATCGAAATCATTTATTTCAGATAATATCAACACACTTGTTAGTACTCATTTATTAAAAAAAAAACATCAAATCACCCAAATAATTACAATTACAAAACTACATTTTTATTTAGCGACACGGTTTGATGGCTTTACGTGCGTTGTGGTGCAGTGTTTGAGTATCGGGCCATCCACCCTCTCCTCCACAGTAACAAGGAGGCCGTTTGTGCTGCCTCAAACCCGCCGCATCAGGGGAGGCTACACACTTCCATATAATGGCGTAGAAGTCATCTATCCACTTGAAAAAGTGACATGAATAAATAAACAAATGCAATTTTAAATAACGAGTATTTAAAAAAAAGAACTACAAAATATATTTCAAAAATTAAAAACACTTGTATTAAAACAACATTTTAGTTAAACCATTTATTTAGTCTGGTTTGTTTTTAAACTAACGTCTTGTTACTACATTAAACTATAATATATTTATATCAAATAACAGTCTAAAGCAGAGAAAAGCAAAGCTCAGCGTGACCTCTCAGCACTTTTCGAGGGCGGACGGCTCAGCATCCAAATTTCAACAGTTTCCACCATTAATCACCGTATAATAAAACTGATGAATCAGCCGCGCGATATTGTCGACTTGAAGTTTTTAATTCACAACATGACTGTGACTTTGCTAAGTTTGTGGGCATACTATTTTTATGGAGGATTTTATGATGAGAGACTCTGTAATTAGTTAGATTAGGTCTGATCATTAAAGCAACGAGCTTTAATTAAACCCTTACAGTGGAATAAAAAAACTGTCCTACTACGTTTGAAGGTTGTTACATTTATTAATTTATTTAATACTTTTGCACAAAATAATTGTACAATGAGGACTAATTGCTAGAATAGCATTTTCTGCCAGTCATCCTGGAGGTGCAGAGAAAAGGGTGGCGGTGCAGTAAATATATTTAAAAAATAAAAGGATAATAAATGTATAAATATAGGAATACATGTAAACAATATACATTATAATGATAAATATTTATAAATATATTATAAATACTATATACCAATAAACTTACACAAATACTAATATATAAATATATATAATACTAGCCGTGCCCCGTGGCTTCGCCCGCTATTATCAAGTTAAAAAGTAGCCTATGTGTTAATCCTAGGTATAATTTATGTACATTCCAAATTTCATCCGAATCCGCCCAGCCGTTAAAGCGAGAAGAGGGAACAAACATACTTACACACTTACACACAAACTTTCGGATTTATAATATTAGTAGGATAGGATGTAACCATAAAAAGTACTTCGATGATATGTAATTGCTATTGCAAGGTCAATTGAGGGTGTCGGAGAAAATCATTAGATACACAATCACACCTTAAACCACAAATTTTAATATCACATGGACAGAAACACTAGAACTCAAAATCGGCTAATATTTATGTTTTTTACGGAATTTTAATCAAACAGACAAACAACTTAGTGCTTATACACACACAACCCTACGCTTTGTTCAAAGACTTCTATCGTGGGAAGGAAAATTATCCACTTGCGCGTTCGCCGCTCGCAAGTGGGTCGTCAGATTACCATATACATTTTGTTTCGATTAAAGTTTTACTGATCATGGCGTTTGTAACGGTGCCTAATTAACGTAATAAGATCATGAACAGCCAACTCAAGCCAGACATCCATAGCATTTACAGGTTAAAGGTAGACCAAAGACTTTCACGAAGACACCAGTCGTTACCCATCCGTTCACCATCAAACACAAACACTGCTTTTCATTTCCTGAGCAATAGAGTGGTTCAAAATTGGAACAGATTACCGGAAGATGTTGTTTCTGCTACCACAATAAATGGATTTAAAACAAGCTTGACAATTGGTTGCTAAACAATAAACAAACTTTGTTGAACAGTGAACTGTTATAATTTTCAACACTGTGTGATATAGACATATCAATATTCTGCTGCTCGTCTATAAATAAATAAATAATTAAGCTTTCCTTAAAAAACAAAATGTGTTCGGCAAATATTCTTATCAAACAAAAATGCAATAAATGTGACCACGTTAACTTAAAAACGTAAATTGATAAGTATGGGAACACAAGTTTTCTCCCCCTGCTTAGTAGGCAGCAATCGTGACGCTAACGTACAAGGGGCAGATCAATTGACCTTGTATCAAAATTCACGTTTTGTGTTATACCAAATCAAACATGTATTTCCATGGACCACAGATTAAAAATCCGCCCACAAAGAGCAAACCTAGTCTCCAAAACAACCAAAACGACATATCGAATAGCAATAAAGTGTACTTATCTCGGGCGAGCGTAGGTCGACCTCTATACAGGCTTTATTGAAGCACGCTGGATACCTATTGCAAATTTTTAAGGGGCCTGCGGAGGTTGATTTGCCCATACAATCGTAATACCGAAATTATTTATAAGTCAAGCATATTACCACCATACTGTGCTGTTATTTAGATTACAAACATATTAATCTAGGTTCCTGGATAGTTTTTATTCCAAAAAACGAAATATAAACCAATTGATTTTTACACATTATTACGACGTAAATGTCGCATTTTTAACTTATTCGTTTTGTATTAAAAACTAACTCATTTCTTTTGTCATTACAACGGGAACATAGATTATCATTTCAAGGTACTATTAATGCAAAAAACAATGGCTAAACATTACATTTTCATTCATAATTTTTGGTATTACGGCACCTATCATAATTTGTTCGGTCGGTAGTGCTATCGCATCAAGCGATCATGCTATAGATCGTTTCACAGACTCCCCGGCCTCTTAAGTATTGTATGTTTTGTGGGTGGTTTTTAACGTGACATTCGTGTTTTAATTAGAGTCCATGTAATAAATATTCTGAATTTTTAAAGTGAAAAAGGGCTTTGACATTCTGATATGCAACTTTTTGTGAGACGAATAGTGGTGGGGGTAAACACTGTGATGATTAATTTAATATCTTCCCTGTAATACAAAAGTTTCACTTCTATCTTGTGTCTTTACGACACACCCTGCTTTTTACATTTTATATTTGGCAGTGCTTGTGTTAGATCTTTTCAGGTCGCCTGAAGGCATACAACATGGCTTAACAAGGATTGTCTTATGACTAACAATCGGGACCGATGGCTTAAACCTCCAAAGCTTGGATATAGTCATATAATAAAAGAAGGCTCAGTATATTGTTTTTAAGATTCGCATTTATAATACTAGGCGTGCCCCGCGGCTTCTACCGCTATTATCATGTTAAAAAGTTGCCTACGTGTTAATCCTAGGAATAATCTATGTACATTCCAAATTTCTTCGAAGTCCGTTCAGCCGTGAATGCATGAAGAGGGAACAAACATACTTACACACTTGTACACTTACACACAAACTTTCGGATTTATAATATTAGTAGGATGTGACAAAACAAAGTTATTGAAAAGATGAAGCATGCTAGCTTAGCAGATATAATACTAATTCAGTCTTGACTTGAAGATAAGGACTTTAAAGCTTTCTGGTATTTTACAAATAATCCTGTATATTACAAAAAACCGATCATTATTATTGTTATTCACGATCTTTAAAACACTTTTTTTAGATTTATCTAGAATTAATAATATTAATTGTTATATCAAAGGCGCCAGGAACGAAGATTGATTGCCCCGGGTCAATAGCAGACCGGGTGAAAAGTATTTTTTTATATTTTTTCCCAGGTAGTCCGGGTATAAATCAATCTGACAGCTCGGAACGAAGAATGTCTCGGAACGAAAAATCTTTCTTAAGTGACGTCGCTGTGAAAACATACGTTTTTATTCGAGTTGTAAATGTATACCCCTTTGTTTCCTTCATTATTTGGAATGTTTCACATTTATTGTCATTTATATGTTCTAACACGTCAGTTTCTACGGGCCAATAAGATTGGATATTGTTCAAATGGGGTAAAAGCTTATATATTATTATTAGTACCTGGATGACCAAGCTTTGCTCGTTATTGTTTTTGGTATAATAATATGACGTTTACTATCTGACTAGCACGAGGTGCCCCTTCTAATCAATAAACAAGGCTACGGTCAAATAATTTCCGGGGGCGTTAATTAAGATATTCCATTTCCAACCCTCGTTAAGAACAAAAAGTTACAAATACGATTTGTTACAGTTTGGCGAGTGCTGACGTCATCAAAATGCATAATGGCCCAGCACCTAGCGGAAAAAAGTTTTGAATAAACAAACCGATGCACGCTGCGCGGAACTCACTGTTGCAAGGATGGCGGTGTACGGTGGGGCCAGAGAAATTACGCTTCCCGAAAAATTGGGACAGCTATTGTTTTTTCTTTTGGCTTTGGCTTCGCAATCTTTTGCATTTAAAAAGTAATAAACCTATTTAAAATTAAAAGTCTTAGTCACAAGTCACAGTCAAAGTCAAGTAAATAAGTCAAGGTATAGTCATAGTCAAGTCTTGCCCTAGTAAAGTGATAGAACCAACAAACAACAAACGCATTCACTCGCAGCCCCACATTGAATTCAAAGATAAATGATACAAGTATCGTGGGTGCCGGAAACATTCACATCCCACACACATTACACCCAGAACCAGAAGCACAAATATCCCTTGGAAAGGAATTTGTGCTCCTGCCGGATATCGAACTCAGGACCCACGGCGCAGAGGGCGGACACCTGTCCACTGCGCCAACTGGTCGTCTTTGGTCGGTTGAAACTTTACCAGAACTTCTATTGGAATTTTGGAGCGAAGGCGAATATCACATTTTTCAACTTTACAACACACAAATTTACAACAAACACGTTTATTAAGTTTAAGCGGTTAATAATCCACCATTATTACACACAAACACTCGAAGAATCACAGGTTTTGGAAATATATACAAAATCAACAACGCCATTTTTTCAATTTCACGGCAAAACTACTTGGGACAACTTGAATACAAAAGTGCTCAAAAATATATTTTCTAGTAAAAATAACAGTTGCTACGTTCTTTTTATTACAAGCTTTTATTTTAGCATGCACTGTATGTATGTTTGTCCGGGTGGAATCTTGCAACTTAATTTAGAATCAGATATCTTCAACCGATTGAGCTGAAATTTTGTATTCACGTTTAGTTTGTATGACAATGCATGGTTAGCTGTGTGACGTCATTCTAAGTCCAACATGGTGGATAAGTAATTTTTAATGCACTCCTACAACATGGGTATCAAATAAAAAGGCTTAACTTGAAAAATAAATTGAGGTCACTTTAAATCCAATATGGCGGACTTCTAAAAGCTTGTTTATATAAGAAAACCGAGTCTTTTCGCGCTTTTATTTTCAAAATAGACCCGGTTTTTTCATATAAACATGATTAAGTTCGCGAAACATTCAAAAATTCTAAAAGCTAGTCTTTAAAAAAGTTTTTAACAAGTAACTTATTACAAAATAAGCTAGCGATTACCAAATAATTTTGTCATTGTTACGACATAATTATAGTTGTCACATATTATTATAGCACTAGAATGTTGGTAACAGCAACGAGTCATTTTTCTCAGTGTTTTTTTTTTGTGGGGTCTGGACAGTATTATGAACTCTGTGTATGTATCTGTAAGTATATTTAACCTATCTTGGGAATAAACTTAGACATCAATTTAAAATAAGCGCTTTCCTGAGTGTCCTTTAGAATGGGTGACAGTTTTACACTACATAATAGCTAATACTTCTGGCTCAAGTTATTTATAATTACCTACCTATGTTTGCTCACTGTCATATATCTACGGCACATGTATTATTTACTTATTTTAAGTTTATCTCAGCAAGTGAATTGCTAATTCTTATGAGATAATAAAGAATTCTAAACACAATACTTAGTCAAAATTTCACAATAATAATTTCTTGCATTGTGAAACCTGCGTATCAAGTAAAAGTATGAGAAATATATTTTAAAATGAATATACATATATCATATATTGTGCATATCTTTATATAATAAAATACCTAACCATATTAACATTTTAGAAGAAAATAGATTGGAGAAAAATTTGAGAAACTGGCTATTAAGTAATTGTTTTTATACTATTAACGAATATATGCAATTTAGAGATATTATTATTTTTTAATATTTGCTCATCTGAATACATTTTACAAAATATTATTTATAAAACCTTTTTGACATGTATTATCGCAAATAAACGTTTAACTTTTAATTTATACTTAAATATATAAACGATTTTGAAAGTTACTTACCAAAATAATAATTTTAAGTAAAAAACCATCATTATCAAAATTATTATTTTTATTGATATTAACTAGGCGTGTGACATTTAAATTAATGACAATCAAAATAAAGAGTTAAAAAGGCTTTAGTATATTAAAAGGTAAGTAAAGGTAGGTACTTTGTCTACCAAATTATCACTTACCATCAGGAAAAAATGTACTCAGTCGAACATTTGCCTATATTTCCTAAAACTAAACTAAAACTATGTACAGCAAAAAACTAAGTTACCTATAAGACATCGAGCTTATAGGTAACTCAAGTGCTCAAGCCCACTACCAGTGGGTAGCGTTCCTATCATGCTGGTGGCATTGCCTCTCTGAATTGCAATGCTAATACGTTGAACCAAATAAGTACCAGCATTTTGATCACGCATCGCCTCAATCAAGCGCTCTGATAGATTTTCGAAAAAATAATGAGCTCCCGGTCCCCACAGACCCAGTGTCTCTACACAATGGCTACATCAAAAAAGGCTCAAATATGTAACCACTGCCGAGGTTTCCATATTTTCGCCGTTTGCGCTGCTCTGCCGAAGTTGTCAACATTTACACTAATAAAGAAAGTTTGCTTCCTTATTAGTAGACGTGCATAGAAGAAATAGTGTCTTAGAACTCAACTACTGTCACCTCTTCTGTTTGTTTTCTGTATTCAGGATATTTATATTTTTTAGAAACTGTTTAATACTTGAGATCTGTCAAAGTAAACTTGAATGCTTCTTCATAAATAAATTCATATTTTTATTAAATAACAAGTTGTCTAGACGATTTTTTACAAAAAGACGTTTGTTTTTACATTAAGCGATCTGAAGTTGTTCATATTTTGAGTAGGTAATACCTGTAAGAAGAAAATCTTGAGGAATTTAACATCCAGAAACAATAAAACATTTCTTTATTTTATTACGAGCTGCTACCCGCGACGTCGTTTGTAAGGGATATGTTTTTAAAGTACTTACAAAGTATGTTATTATTATCTATTTTTTTTAGTTTGAAAGATGTCGCTTTCCAATTGGTTTTATTTAAATTTGATCAAGATCTGATCAGTAGTTCTTGAAATATTGTCAATAATGCGTATTATTTGGATTACATTGACGATGTTCTCGTTTTTGACTGAATTCAAAAGTTACCTCATAACTTCTTTCGTTGTGAACCGATTTTGATCATTATTTTATTATTTGAAAGCTGGTGCTTTTCATGTGGTACCATTGAAATTTGATCAAGGTACTGTAGACCTTTACTCTAGTTATTGAGTTATTGTCAATAATTCGTGTGCAATACATTAAATCTGATCAAGGTTCCGAAGATAAAGCGGTGCAGTCGGTTTCTTAAGCTTTACTTGCGTTTAATTATTTTAACAAACACAATAATACAACACTTACACAAACGAATATAAACTTTCAGATTCCAAAAATATAAGTAGGGGGTCGGGATCAAAATACCTAAGGAACTCTAGAATATTTTATAACGATTATTCTATTCCATAGGAACTGCAATGAGTTTTGGGGGTAATAAGTATCCCATACCCTATTCCATGTTCTTAGCCGTCTACCTATTATTGGAATTATACGAGTTAATTCCAACTTGTCCATTTTACCATCTAACAACAAGACAAACTGTCAAACGTCATCCATATATGGTTGACATACCTCCAGTTTGCTCGAAGCGTTTCGCTTCTACGTTTATCATTCGTACTGCGAAAGAGTGGAACTCATTGCTTTCGTCTTTGTTCCCCGAACGGTACAATCTGGGAGTCTTCAAGTCAAGAGTGAATAGGTACCTTCTAGGCAAGCATGCTACATCTTCGGCCACATCATCACTTTCCATCAGGTGAGATTGTAGTCAAATGCTTGCTTATCAGGCATAAAAAAAAAAAACCTAATAAATCACATATTTATCATTGTTAATTTTTAAATAGAATTATTTAATTTTTTTATTTATTTTAACTCCAAAAAACTTATTATCACTTCAATTTATAATGATAATGTTTTTTGGAACTCCAAATCCGTTTTTAAAACGTTTTTCATGGCCGCACCATCGCAAGCCTAATAAAGTGGGTCGAGCAAACATTCCGCTAAAACCACACTTTTTACTAGTATTTTTAGTAGCTTTTATACGAGCAATGTCTCGTCTGCTTTACCCTGGTTCCTACCTGTCCTTTTTCCTGGTTCCGGTAGTTAGGGTAGATTTCGGTACAATAATATTAACTGTTACAGTAATAATCTAAATCGATGGCTAACATTTAGGCGAGCGAATTTTTCTTCTTGGCTACGCAATCTTGTGCATTTAGCCAGTGCCAAGTAATTATATATTTCAAATGTATTTCATATTAAAAGGCCGAGTCACAAGTCACAATCAAAGTCAAGTAAAAGAGTCAAGGTCCAGTCATAGTCAAGTAATGCCCTAGT
Organism: Lomographa bimaculata; assembly: GCA_948107665.1. Taxonomy (NCBI): domain Eukaryota; kingdom Metazoa; phylum Arthropoda; class Insecta; order Lepidoptera; family Geometridae; genus Lomographa; species Lomographa bimaculata. The sequence continues at coordinate 2,385,557 of OX403588.1, read as the reverse complement.
AAAGTGGTAGAAACTTTACTAGAACTTCTATTTAAAAAAATTAAACACAAGCAAACACTAACGCTTGATCAGATTAAATAAATTATATACGCAATATTGAGGATAACTCTAAAACTACTGGTCAGATATTGATCAAATTAAAAAAAAAACCGATACAGAAGCCGACATAAGGAAAGCACCAGCTTTCAAATAAAAAATAATTATTAAAATTGATTATTTTAGAAAAAAGTAATAAAGTTGAGAACCTCTTCTTTTTTGAAGTCGGTAAAAAAACTGTTTCTATAATAAAATGTAGGTAGGTATATGTATACGCGAGCGTTTGACATCGTCTCAACTACTAAAATATAATAACATACTACGAAAATCATAGGGAACGTTGGTTGTGCCATTGGATATGCTATAATTATAAATAAAATACCGGAAATTATGAAACAAATTTATTTTTTAATATTTTTTGGGAAAAGTAAAATCTATCTTTCTGTTACTAGTTGTTGTTTTTTTAGTTTTTTCGCTAGCTTGGTGTAAATACGGAAGGATTGGCAGGAATACAGTTCTTTTGTGGTTTTGAGCTACTTTTGTGGTTTTCAACATGCTGAGATTTAGCCTTTTTCCTTTTGTTAGTCGTAAATATATTCTTTTAAGTATCATTTTAAAATTCGATATTATAGTATTTTGGGGGCTGTGTCACCCACGTCCGCAGGAGGATACCCCGTAAGTCCGACTCCCTACACGTGGTCCCCGGGTGGTGCTAATCAAGTGACATTTGCGAGGTGGTAGAGCATTTTGTGAGTTGCTCGCCTGGCTTGCTACCAAAGTAGCTTACCACCATCAAGTTGAAAGTCTGCCGCCAAGCCAAATACGGTGTTCCGGCAGTTATCCTTGAGAGCCTGCGTATTCCAGGTCTAGTGTGTTTACCAGCTTCGATCACATCGTCACTTATCATCAGGTGAGATAGTGGTCAAACACTAGCCTGTCACAAATAAAAATAAAAATAAAATAATAATAATCCATGTTAGTTAGTATTGATACCTAAACTATCTACTGTTATGGCATACCAATATGCTCGTTCAATATCTAGCAATATTTTCTAGGATTAATTTCAGAAACATATTACTTTACGTATTAATGTACAGAGTAAATATGTAAGATAAGTATAGTATACATTAATCAAAGGAGTAAATGGAAATAATGATATAACTTTTACTGAACCTAAGTATAAACAGTAGTATAAATAATTCAGGAATCCTTGGTAAAAAAAACTCGCACGCTCTTATATATCCTATTATATTTTAACTGTTTTCTGAAAGTGTTAATTATATTTTGTATTCAAGTAATGTTTTTTGTTAAACTATTGTTATATATGAGGTAAGTAGATCAAATATATTATAACTAACCCTAACCAGTACAAAATTTAATCAAAATTCCTTGCACACGGAAGCGAAATTCTTAGAATACTTAGACAAGAGATAAATGGTACATAATTTTCCTGGTTCAGTGAAACTGTATAAAGTTTCCTCCCAAATCATTGTTACGGTACGAAGTAGATACTGTACCTACCATAGGGTAGGTAGCTCCTATTATTTATTCAATGATAAGAGATAAGCTTAGTAAAACCTTAATATTAATATTGCAACGTTTTTAATGCTTTATTATAAAGTACTTATTATAAAAAAAAACATAATGAATGAATAAGAATGATTGTTTAAATTGTATTATTATATAAAAGCATTCAATAGTACCAAATAGGCACCTATTTGGCATTACAAACATATGTAATAGATTTTATTGAACACATCTCGGAAACTGCTGAAGGAAATATTTTTTCCATCGCTATTTTTAAACTGCCCTTTGGCTTAGGGTGAGCCTTCACCTTCTAAGCAGGGGACCGTTGGAACACAAGTTTTTTCCTCCAAGAAATTTTTGTGTAATTGTGATTGTGACTAAAATGTTAATGCACCTACGATACAAGTCAACGAAATTAGTGTGGGGTTTGAGTTTGAAAACGTTTGTTAATGTTATGCTGTTTTATCATTGGGTAACCAGATAAATTGCTTTTTGACATTGTAGTAGTAAATTTCAACCAATACTCACTAAGCTCTACGCTTCCACATTTAGTATGTGTACCGCTATGTTGAAACGGACTAAGTCTTCGCCCAACACTCAAAGCCAGCTCTCCTGTGCGTAATGTGCTGAGCCTCTGGCAAAGCTGTAGACGACCCAGTTAGCACAGGGAACAGGTATCCGACCCTTTTGGCACAGGGAAATTCCTTCCCAAGGAATATTTGTGATTCTGGGTGTAATGTGTGTGTGATATGTTAATGTTTCCGGCACCCACGATACAAGTCTTTGAATTTAGTGTGGGGCTAAGAGTGTGATTTTAGCTCTGAACTGCCTGTTCGAGTAGTTGGCTCAGCATCTGCCTTTTAATCAGCAGAGGTTCGATTCTTGATGGGAACACAAACTTTCTCCATAAAGGAACATAACTTGTGTTTCTAGTTCTAGGTGTGATTGTGTGTTTGATGTGAATGTGTCCGGCAAGAATGACATAAGTCTTCGAATTTAATGTGGAGCTGTGGATGTGAAATAGATTACAATATATTAAGTAATAGTTACATGGTAGAGATGAAAATAAAACTTCTTGAAAGTTGGTCTTGGACTGTAACACCAGTCTGCCAAACCAACCAACAAACCAACAGCCAACTAGCAGGAATACTAAATAAAAGGAGTGGTTTCGGCTGAAAGAGTGAGTAGTCAGTACCGAGCGTACCGTTTCAGAGAGAGAAGTCCATTGCACTGCCACGGCATTCTGTTATTCCAATTTTGGCTGACACTGAACATCGTTATAAGCGAGCGCTTACCATGCAAGCAAGCTCCATTGCTTGTTTCTTTCCTCAATAGCATAAAATAACTAACTTTTCTATGCTTTCACTACCCAACCTCTCCTATTCTATAGGTAAGGCTAAAGAAGCCAGATAGTATCAAGGTGCTCTTGAGATTTGATGAAGACAAACGACGTGGATCCGAGGGCTAATGTTGTAGTCTCTGTGATATATCGGTTTTATACGTCGCAGGTAAATCGCCCAGCCTAATTCATATAATTTTTCCAGTGATTTTATAATTCGCTGGTACCTTCGCCGTACGTTTTTCAGTTTTTTTCAGTTTGAAGGATGTTGCTTTCTAATTGGCACTATTTAAATTTGATCAAGTTCTGATCAGTAGTTCTATTTTGTGGACTACATTGACGATGTTCTCGTTTCCCCGACTTCAAAAGTTACCTCATAACTTCTTTCGTTGTGAGTCGATTTTGATGATTATTTTTTTATTTGAAAGCTGGTGCTTTTCATGTGGTCCCATTGAAATTTAATCAACATCTAATTTCTGGTTTTTGAGTTATAGTCAATAATGCGTGTTTAATACATTAAATCTGATCAAGGATAAAGCGGTGAAGTCGGTTTTTAAGCTTTGCTTGCGTTTAATTATCTTGTAGACTCATTTTTGGCAATGTACCAATTTTACCATTTCAGTTTTCCATGAATAGATTGTAACAGTTGTTGTATTGTAACAATACTGAAAGAGACTAAATCTTTGAAGAACATATTAATATTAATATGTGATATTTTTTATTATTAAAATACGGCTTGCACTTACGTCATTTATCAACAAAATTCAATAAAGATTATGGATGGAAATTGCCTACATCATGTAAACCCATCCTTAATGTTTCCTTGAAGCCACGATTCTTGATGAGTGTTCTTGATGACTTCCTTGATGAGTGTCACGGTTAGCAAAGTGTCCTATAGAACTTTTCGTGGTAGTGGACTCGGAAGCGCTGCGGCGTCCGCGCCGCCGCAAAAGATCGAACACGCCCCCACCGACGACGCATACGCCGCGATGCTCGACGAGCCCACGCCTGCAGTCTTAGAGTCTTAGCATCGCATCGTCGCGATCTCGCGGCGTAAATTCATCCCAAAGAAGAGCATCGTACATGCTCCAAACCTAGGTCGACAATTTTGACAAATGACGTGAGTACCTAATAGCCGTATTTCAATATTAAAAATTATAATGTCTGATACTCACAAAAACTTTAATAGTAAAATATTAATACGTTTTATCACTAAGTTCCGATACTAGTTATCGAAAGATAGCTCCGTTATAGAATTCAAGACCGCAACGGACCGACCGGGAAGAGTAATCTTTGGCGGTAGAGCGGCAACAAAAATAATACTATAATTTTTATTTTCAGATTACTTCGGAAAATGATTATACAAATACTTTGCGTAGTTCTAGGCTTGTTTTATATATGGCAATTATGGCGAAAGGATAATGTCAAGAGATCTTCATCGGCTCCGTTACTTTCCGGACACTTGCCTATCTTAGGACATGCTTTGAGATTTGTTGGTGATCGCAAATGTAAGTTCTAACAAAAATGTTTTTGTATACCTATTTCATCACACTAATATAATATTTGACAGGTGACTTTGTATTTTTAAGCTATAGCATAGCTTCTATCGCGGGCCTTGAGCGTGGAGACCGAATCCAGAAATTCCGTAACGAAAATAACCTAACACCCCCCCACTCCGACCGGCACAGCGGTGATACTTTTTAGTTTTGCCATCTATCGATGAATAGCAGAACTTTTAATTACTTTTTTAAATATCACGCTTGTCTCTTTAGTTCAGCAACGCGCCTCTAGGTGGCAGGAAAAAAATACTGCATAAATAAAATAAATAAATAATTATAATTGCATACGTTGATAAAAATGCTATGCAATAGCTTTACCGCGACAGTCCCCGAGTGCCACACGTCTTTTTTTATTTCAATGACTATATATGAAATTGTATTGTATATTTACTGAATGAAATTTACATGTAAGGATGCCCCTTTGTATTGTGAAAACCGCAAAGGAATGGAACTTACCTTAGTCCTGATGTGTTTCCTGATGAGTACAATATGGGAGTCTTCATGTCGTGAGTGAATAGGAATCTTCTAGTGCTCTATCGTCGACCACATCGTCGCTTACCATGAGATAGTGGTCAAAAGTTTGCCAATCTTAAATAAAAAAAAATAATCTAATAGCAATTTAATTGCGATTTTGGTTTTGAGCCAAAACATAGATATTATGTGAGGTCACCCTATATATTAGGTCTTCATAATAAAGGCATCTTCTTTTTATTGTTTTAAAAATAAATCAAAATGCATTCGTAATATAAGTAGGATGAGAATTTGAGTTATCCGCTTGTTTGGTGTAGAAGCTATAAACCTCTGACAGACGAACGGGTGATAGGACAAAGTGCTAAAACACCCGAAACAACTTGTGTTTTAATAAGATTGTTTTAATAAGATTTAACTTACATTTATTTTCAGATTTATTTAACCAGATTAAGTCCATCTCGAAAGAATCTTTAGAGAAAGGAGGTGTAATAACAATAAAATTTGGTGCTCGTGAGGTGTGTGGTAAGTTATTATTCTTGCACACTTGGAGCTAGTAACATTTTGGAGTTGTCCATTTTTAAATTTAATACTCAACCTACATACAGACGTGTGAAGAAGTCTCCTGATTTCAAAAGGCTTAATGAAACTTCAAACCGTCATAAAATTGACATATTTTATTTTTATTAAAACATGTTTGATGTTTAAAGAAAAAGTTAAAAGGTATTAAGTCTTAGGCGCTTTAAAAGGTAAAGTGAATGAAATACAATAGACAACAGTTTAATCAGAATTTAATTGAAGTGCCAAAATTTTATATCTTTTAAATTATTGAAATTGATTTAATATTATATTATAAATATTTTTCTATATTATAATATTTCAGTTATATCCGATCCTGACGACTGCGCCAAAGTTTCAAATGAATGTCTGGAGAAATTTTACTTCTATGATTTCTACAAACCTTTACTTGGCAACGGATTAACAACAGCTGACAGTAATTATTGTACATTTTTAGATTTAAATTAATTTTGATTTGTAATTAGACGCTATTTTTAAATTCATGATAGGCAAACTTTTGACCACCATCTCAGTTGAAGGTAAGCGACGTTGTGGTCGATGATGGAGCAAGCTTTCCTATTCGCTCGCGATTTAAAATTTTTATACGATTAAATCTCGCAACGAATTATTACGTTAAAAAAATATCATACATTTTTGAGTAGTGTAAACATCGGTTGAAAAATATACATATTCTAAAAATACCTAATCTACGGGCCAATTGCCTATATTTCCTAAAACTAAACTAAAACTATATACAGCAAAGAGCCAAGTTACCTACAAGCCATCGAGCCTATAGGTAACTCAAGTGCTCAAGCCCACTACCAGTGGGTAGCGTTCCCATCATGCTGGCTGCATTGCCTCTCTGAATTGCAATGCTAATACGTTGAGCCAAATAAGTGCCAGCATTTTGGTCACGCGTCGCCTCAACCAGGCGCTCTGATAGAATTTTGAAAATAGAATGAGCTCCCGGTCCCCACGGACCCAGTGTCTCAACACCAAACGGCTCAAATATGTAACCACTGCCGAGGTTTCCATATTTTCGCCGTTTGCGCTGCTCTGCCGAAGTTGCCGCGACGCCAACCCCATTCTGTGATTCAGGAAGATGTGACGGAGCTAAAGTATCGACACAAGTTGCATCCCACACTAAAGGCCGTCCCATCTTCCATGGAATTAAAGTCATTCCGTCAGGTCTTTTACCATCGTCACGCATCAGACCATTCGGTTCGAGAATGGCTGGAACGTTGGCACTGGTAAAAGCCCGGCGGATGATATCGTTGAGGCTGGCGTGGCGGGAAATTCGGCCAGCACTTTTCTGGCACGAGAGGCCGCGGTGACCGAGCTGGTCAACAGCAGTACCACACTGACAGCTATGGGCAACATAGCACCTTGCACCCAAACGTAAGCATATAGCGAGACGGAAAGCAGATGGATCTATTAGTGTACCAGTATTAAAAGAGGGAATGGCCTGCAACCAAAGCCCTGACTCCCATACAGAAACTGCTAGAAGTCTAGCACGCTCTGTGACGCTAGGACACGTATCTAAAAGATGTTTCCGTGCTAGTTCACAGAGCGGCCGATCCCACAGTCTCTGTGAGGATAGCCTCACTGGGAGCCCGGTATTTGGGCATGCCATCTCCCAGGCGCTTGTGGCCTCAGTCTGGTTTGAAATTTCTAAAGAACCCAAACTATGTGAAAGTATTTTTTCGACTAATTTAGAAGTACCATGAACTGAGGACAAGAAAGCCGGTAACGCAACACTAGAAATTTTACGAATACCTTAGCCTCCTAGTCTTACAGGTAAAGAAGCTTGCGACCAAGCTCTATCATCTATGTCAATATTCAAAACCGATACAAGAGTATTCTTTACGATATTGTCCATGCTCTCGAGGAGCGCGCCATGTTTCCATAGCGGACAACATCTTAAAGAATACGTAAATTTTGGGACAAAAAGGCAAAATCTAATAATTGTAAAAGCCATATGAGTGTTAATTTTGAGCAATCGGTCGGAAGAATTTTTAAAATTTTGAATTTTTTCTTTTACAAAAGGTGAAATTGATTCATCTAATATCGGCGAACCTAAAAGGCGAAGTGAAAACTTGTAGACTAGTTTTATATTGTAAGCCAATGAGTTAAATTTTTGTAAAACCGATAATTTGTCTGAACAGTTATCGCAAACAAAAAGTTCGCATTTTGAAAAATTTAGTTCAAGCCCAATCATTTTAAATTCATCTATTAGTAATTTTAGATCACTTAAGACAGTATTCACATCACCTCCCAGAGTTCCGTCATCCAAATACCAAACATTTAGTTTGGATTGGAGACGTTGAATTATCGGATTGACAGCTAAAGAAAAAATTGCTGGGCCGCACGGGTCACCCTGCTGACATCCAACGGAAGACAAAAGAAAATCGTTTTTGTAAATTAATTTTGATGGTTTACCATAGCATTGCCAAATAAAATTATATAACTCTGGAATTTTATCTTTCACCTGGGTCAGAAGGGTGCCTCTATCAACAGAATTAAAAGCATTCTTAACATCCACCTTTAGCAACACCTCTCCACAATTTTGATTTAAAAATGTTCTAAGGGAATGGACAGCAGCCTCACATCCGCCCCGCGAACCAAAACCAAGCTGTATAGGCTGAAAAAGATTGCTTAAAGAAGCAAACATTTTCTTACAACCGATTTTAGCCGCGAGGCGGCGATATGTGGTGCCTACCGCTATAGGCCTGGTGCCACCATCTTTTTTGTTTAGTGCGCATAAATTTGCGCCGTACAAAATATCTGTGACGTCATTATTGACTTGACCTGACAACATCAGGTTAACTAAAGCCGTAAGGTCTTTCAAAAGAGCCTCACCAATCTCACCAGAACTAGCACATAAAAGATCTTTTAGAATTTGCGGTGTTAAGCTCGTGCTGCCCCTGTAATGTCACCATCACTAATTTTGTTTTCTACAATCTTATAAGTCGCCAAATTATCTTTATTTTTAGAATTTGTATATTTGTATTATTATATTTGTATGTTTGTGTAAACATTATGTTTATGTTTAGGAACTATAGCTGCATTGCATGTTTACAGAAGATTTTTTTTTATAATTGCAAAATAATAATAATGGGAATGAGTCAGAAAGAAGGTATTTTGGTTTTTATCCAACAAATCTATGTATATGAAGTCTCTTACCTGTTTTGTAGAAAAAATGTATGATCTGTAAAAATATATAAGCGTAATTTCAACGCAAATGTTATTTAGTATACTGGAAAGTAATTATTATTTTCATTGCAGTACCATTGTGGAAAGCACATCGCAAATACTTAAATCCAATGTTTCGACAAACAATTTTGAACGAATATTTGGTTGTCTTCAATATTCATGGGAGGCGACTAGTCAAACAATTTGAACCGAAAATTGGTAAAGGCCCGTTTGACCATGAATTTTTCATCAAATTGAACAGCTTGGAGTCAATATGCAGTAAGAGGAAACAATCTTGATTCATAATTATTATTATTTAGTCATCACAAAACTTTAAGGTGCTTCGTTCCGATTTTCCTTTTTATCCAAAGATCGTTAGATTTCGATCGCATCGGCACTTACCATCAGGCGAGATAGTAATCAAATTAACAACTAAGTAAAAATGGTTCCGATCAATAGAAAACTAATGGTAAAACTCACAGGAAACAAACGCTCAGTTAATTTTCAATTAATTAATACCTGTTTACTAGGTTGCTATTTCAATTAAGTAAGTATTAACGTCATTTTTACGGCGTTTACAATTCACAACACATTTTAAATACTTACTTATTAATATAAAAGAAAAAAATATTAAATCTCATGCAAATAACGTCAATTTGTGTTTTTGTAATCATTTCGTTCCGCCATCCACTGTAAACATTATTTCATATACGTACGAGTATATATGCTAGACAAATGATGTTTTCAGCTTATTATTATAATTTTTGAGGCGCTTGTTCACTAAATTTGAATAAAACCATAAAAAATCAAAGATTGCCACGCGTGACCTTACGTAACCGCCACGATGTAATTTAAGCAATATACACCTTTATGTGCAACAGTCTAAGCTAAGGGGAATAATGGGTTCGTTAAGGTTAAAAAAGGTGCATTGACCTACCTCTTAAATTCTTACCTCCTTGTTTATGTTTGCCTAGTACTTTACCAATTCTGAGTGACATTTTCCTGTCCTTAGTAAAAATATTTTAACCTTTTTTTAAATATTTATAATACTACTAAACATTGTTTTTTTTCTTCTTACTATTAACATTATAAACTGCTGTCTGATAAATTTACTTTAAAATCGCGTGCACTGTCAAACGTGCAAAAGCAAAAAATGTTGTTAAGTTTTCTGCGCAATTTTCTTAACTTTTCTTTCCCTAAGAACCTTCTAAAAAGTATTAGAAAACTTAAAAAAAAGAAACTGTGATATCGGTATAGTCGGTCTCAAGTTATGGCGTGACCAAGGTAAATAGGTATTTATAATATATAATTATATTTTATATAGTATTTTCGTCTTTGGCAAACATTACAAGCTATAAATGACTGAATTCTGAAATTAATTTTAAAAAACCACAAAAAGAAATACCAGTGACATTACTTAATATTAAATCATTTCGTTTATCCGATTTTCTACGTCTTCTCAATAACACATAATAGTAACTTTAATATCGTCAGTCCGTAAATCACGGGATAAATAAATTGCCTTGTTTCGAATCCTTTGACAGGGATTGTGGCTTAAATATTTGGCAGTAGGCACTATGCAAATGTTCTTGTCAATATAAATTTGGCCCTCTAAGTTAACTTTTGATAATATTTCACACGCACAATATTGCTTTCTTTGTACTATCTTCAATATCAATTAAACAATATTATAAGTTGCTAAACAAATAATTAGTCATTTTAATAAGTACCTATAAAAAAAATACTTATCCTTTTATTTCGACATTTTAACTATGATCATCAAATATTAATTGAATATTTTGGCTATGATTGCTATGATTTAAAACAGACTAAAAACATATATAACGATTCAATAAACTCGGCCAGGCGTCGGGATCCGCCGCCTTGTTGACTCCCAGATGAAGAGCGTCGTATACGCTCGAAACTGGGCGGAATATTTCGACACAATAGAAATATTCCGACCGTTATATAGATAACGCGATTAATAGCCGGTTATTACCATAACAATAAACTAAGAATCAAACGAAATCTAACTAAAAATATACAAAAAACATTCACAGCCACGGAATTACACAAAAACACAAATGTTTTGATTTCCAGCGACTGCTTTCAATAGTGACTATGCTGATTTTGACGGACTCCATAAGCAATATTTAGAAGGAATAACAGGAACATTAGATATAATCACAGAAAGAATGCAATCTTTCTGGTTGCATAGTGATCTTGTGTACAAATGGTCTAACTTAAAGAAGAAGCAAGATGTTTTCATTAAAAATATCAAGAAATTCATTACATCGGTGAGTTTTAAAAATACAACATTATAGGAACTGCCCGTCGTTACTTGCTGTGCGTCAGAAAATGGACGCTTTCTTGGGACATGATATTCAGAGGTAGCCTCTGTGTATATTCCCCCCGCGCGGCCGACGTTTTGTATAGGCTCTAGTGTAACAACATATACAAAGCGCCTGACGAAATACACGCCCGCCGCGCGCCCTGTACGCACGTCTTGTCCGCTTAGTATAATTATTTTGTTACCTAGAGCTGATACAAAACGTAGGCAGCGCGGTAGAAGCGTTGGGGTCAGGGAATTCTATCGGCTTCGATTCCTGATGGGGACACAAGTTTTCCGCCCAAGGGAAAATTGTGTTTATGGTTCTGTGTGTGATTGAGTGTGTGGTGTCAATGTTTCTGGCTGGCACGACACAAACATAAATCTTTGTGTAGGTTTGTGTGTGTTCAAAATCCAAAGTTTTTACACACATATATACACATATGTCTGTTCCATTCCTCTTGACGTTGCAAAGGCGAAACATTTTTTTTTTTTTTTTTACTTTAAACATATTAATTACTTAATTTTTATACTAAATACGAGAGCATTCAATCATTTTCAATCTTGATAAAAAGTTACGCGGTCAATGATGTAACAAAATAGCTCGGATCATATTATGTATCTATCCAGTCTATGCATGAAAACTCTCAATATATACCCTCTAGGGAATAAAAACGTAGGCAATGAGTTCTACTCCTTTGCCTATGGTGTTTTTAACTTAATTAGTAATTTTAATTATTTATCGTTACAGATTCTCCAAAATATAAACACTGATATTAATCAGAACAGGACTGTTTATAAACAAGGTGTGTAAATCATTATTATTTTATTTCGTTGCGTAATTAGAAATATACGAACATGAAAATCTGTCGCTATAATAGATTTTGCCTATATTTTCATGCTGGATCTTTGGCCGCATTAGTGGTCAAATAAAATTAAAACTCTCTGAAATGCTTGCGTTGAGTCAAATAAGTACCATCATTTTGATCACGCGTCGCCAATCAGCCGCTCTGATAGATTTGTAAAAAACAAGCGGCCGGTTCTCCCACCTCACCACTAAATTGTCACAAAATCTTTGTAAAAAAATGATTGTAAGATCATGTTTATGTGAGAAAACCGGGTCTTTTCGCGCTTTTATTTTCAAAATAGCATTATTTTGACTAACCTCGACGTTTCGGCAGGGTTGCACCGGCCGTGGTCACGAGAGACACGAAAAGACCCGGTTTTCTCACATAAACATGATTGAAGTTCGCGAAAGTTTAAAAAATTCTATTGATTGTAAGATTTTTAGTAATTACTATAGGACTTGTATACATAGGAATATTATTTCAGGTTCTTTTACACCCTTCATAAATTTACTAATTAACAGCTCCAAGGAAACTAATTTTTATTCTGAAGAAGACATTGTATATGAAACAAATACATTGATAACGGGAGGCTTTGACACAACTTCCATTGCAATTACACTAGTGCTGGTTCTTTTGGGATCACATCCTGAAGTTCAGAAAAAAACGTACGAAGAGTAAGTATGAATCTAAATTATCTTATTGTTCGACTACAGCGAAGCAAATAGGAAGGGCTATGTTTTTGACCGGTATGTATGTATGTACGAGTATCTTCATGTATCTTCTGTATGTTCATCTATTCTCTTATAGCTTCTGAACATTACAAATGTGGTCTTGTTCGACCATTGGTTAAGGCTATGTGACGTCACACATTAAATAGGGTGCTTTCTAGGGTACACGAAATCAAGAACCAAAAATTTTTCGCTCCACCCCTTCATTAAACTGGGATTTTAAAATGAAGGTAGTGATTTGTACATCACATTTTTGTAGCGTACCGTTTGCGATTTAAATCCATTAAAGTGATGAATTGTTTTTTTTTTTTTTTTCAATTATAGGTAGCCAATTTTAGGGCTAGATAGTGTAGTCAGGTTCAACTTTTTAAACTTACGTTTCCTGTATCAAGTATATTTTTATCTCTCGATATTTAATCGAATACGTTTCGGAGAGCGTGCACACGATCTACACCTCCATCCACATTATGAACTGCTCGTTGGCTTAGTTGGGTGGCGTTCGCCCTCTAAGGTTATCGGGTTGGATTCCCGGCTGAAACACAAGTTTTCTCCTCAAGGAAAATTTTTGTTTCTGGTTCTGGTTGTGATTATGTATGATGTGGATGTTTCCGACATCCACTACACAAGTCATCGAACTATTGTAGTATAGGGCTGTGAGTTTGAAAGCGATTATATTTGGTTTATTTCCATTCAATCATAGGACTACTAGATGAAATACAATGAGACAACATTAAATGGTAAATATTCCTCAAAAGCGCACGAAGCTCTTTGTTTATACCTTCATTATGCGCACCGTTTGTGTTCCCAGGGAATGACAATCTTGGAATCTTAGAGTTGAGAATAAATAGGTTTTCTAGACAAGCGTGCCCCATTGTCGATCGCGTTGTCACTTTTACACGTGTAGTAAGATGAGCGTCAAATTATTGCATCACCTATAAAAAATCTAATCAGATTACTGTTAGCATTTTTACTATTTTTCCGCCCTCCCGAAAACAACATGCCTTTTGAAGCATCAATTCAGTAGATATGATTGGTTGTTCCACAACTGACGCCGCAAGACACTGACAATTATTCTCGCATCGCCCAATCACATGCATACATTTACCTCGTCCTCTTCCCGCATTAGCCAAATACATTATAAAACTGGTTTTATTACTAATTTGCAGATTAGAGGATGTCCTTACAAAAGAAAATAGCGATTTAGTAAAGGAAGATTTACCAAAATTAAATTATTTAGATGCTGTGATAAAAGAAACATTGAGGTTATATCCTGTTGGTCCAACGATTGGTAGACACGCAGTCAAAGACGTGCAGTTGAGTAAGGCTAAATCTTTAATTTTGTAGAAAATATTTTTACCACTTTACCATCAAGTCGGAAAAAAATTATGTTGTAAATAACAGCTTCAAATTTTTCATATTATTCAAATAAAAATAGTAATAATATTAAATATATTTTTAGAAAACTACACCATCAAAGCCGGCACTGGTATCAGCTTATTATTCTGGGCTATGCACCGGCATCCGATATGGGGAACTGACGCCGAAGTGTTCCGACCTGAGCGGTGGCTTGATGGATCCTTGCCGAAAAACCCTAATGCTTTTGGTGCTTTTAGTCTTGGACGACGATCATGCATAGGTGAGATTTTTTTAAAGATCGAGCAACGAGCGAATCGTCTCCGTTTCAGCTTGACCAAAAATGCTTTCGTATGTACATCAGATGTCCTGCTCCATCAGCTATTCTCCTCTAAAGATCGCATTTCTCAACCGATTTTGTATAATTATCGATCGACAAAAAGAAATCCATATAATTATATGGACTTTGTTTTTTTGGAAAATTTCGACGATTTTGGAAAATTTTCAATACGGTTAAAAATCTTTAGATAAATACTCAAGAGCCACTAGTTTACTTATAATCAAATAGTAAAATTCGAGTCCTTGATTGTGACCGCATCGTCGCTTTACAACAAGTGAAATTGTTGTATTTTCAAGTAGACATTCTAGGCCGAGCGAGTTGACCATCTTCGACTATATCATCTCTTACCCTCAGGTGAAATTGTGGTCAAACACTCAAACACTAGCCTATCAGAGATTATAAAAGAAAAATACAACAAAAAGGAAGACAAAAAAAAAGACAGTGATCTAACAACCAATAAATAGTTTTTTTATTCTTTTTCAGGTAAAACCTACGCAATGATGTTTATGAAGACAATTTTGGCACACGTCATAAAAAGCTATCAAATTAATTCAGATATATCTAAATTACAGTTTGAAATAACAACTACCTTAAAGCCGTCTTCAGGCTATCATATCAGTATTGAAAAAAGAACATAATAATATTAATCGATCGAGCGAAGCGGGATCTCTAAGTATACTTAGTTCTTCACTGTCTCCATCTATCTGTTCGTCGGTCCATCCGTCCGTCCGTCGGTTAGAGGCATTTAGCATCTATATAAACCATACAAGCATACGACTTTAAAGAATGATTGCAATTGCTATTAACGCGGGAATGAAGCCAGCGTTCTTGTTATGGACAAAATTTAATTTCCTAATCGCTAAGCAGCGATCTCTTCCAGGCTTTCAGGTAGGTTGGTACTTATTATACCCACCTCTTTATACTTCTGATATATTTTAATTAATTACAATTTCCAGTTAATCTACAATTATTTGTATTTTAAGTGAATCATTCTATTTTATGTTCAGTATATATATACATTATTATTTTTCTCAGTAATCTTAAAAACAAACATTATCGATACGTTTACTAACAGACCAATTGGAATCTATATATGTAACGACTGATATGTTTTTAAGCTATTACCCAGTGGCTTGAACACGTTTTTAGGGAAAACGCGGCAAATTGAACATGAACTCGACAATCTATGGAAGACCTCTCCGAGCGCGCGCCCGTCGGCAGAAATTCGAGTGTTAGGACCACTTAGAATGGTTTGTTTGCTAAACAAATGACCATTATGGGCTCGTAAAAGATTACCGCTTCATCTCAAGTGTTTATTTTAAGTGTGTTACAAAGAAATTGATTGAATTAAACACGTTAGAAGTTTGTCACAGGGAAAAATGAGGAGTTCTTCAGATATCTTTATTTTTTGTCGTAAATAGCGATCGATAACATATTTTTTTTTTGTTGGTAAAATGATGTATTTTAACTATGCTTTTGATTGCATATTAATTTATGTCATTGTGCAAATGATTAATTACCTTAAACAATTAAGGAACGATTGAGTAAATTTCCCGCGCGGCGCATTAATTTGTCAAAACGCGCGCTGTAAATATGCGTTCATTGTAATTCATTTAAAACATGCAGGTGATAAACAAAAGTATTGCTATAATAAGCCGTTCCTTACCTTCACAATTTCATAAAAAAATAAACACCTTTCTCAGAAAAACTTGTTGTAATATCGGAAACTCTGATCGGAAAGAAAAAAAAACGCCTCGTTACCATAGTCACTTTTGAGTGACAATTGTTATTTGCCTTTTGACTTTCTCAGTAAAAAAACAAAATGAACATAGAGAAAAGATCCTCTTGTTGTCAGAAAAGTGCGCCAAATAATAACACTGTCATAATATTTACACAAAACAAATGGCTGAATTAGCGCGCGAAAGCATCGTCGCCCCGCGTCGGGCGAGTCCATTATTTATATAAAAGGCAAAACCATCATTCTACATATTCCACAAATAACGAAATTGCTTAAATTACATAAATGCTAAAACAATGTTTTTTCCAATGTATAAAATACATATCATAACATAGAAATTGGCGATTACCCCTTGAACTCGAGCCAGCAGTGCACCGAGAGCCTGGGCGAGTCCATTTTGGCGGCAGCAAAGGATTCTGCCGCGCCGGCATAATACGGTGATTACGCGTAAACGCAAATAATTAAGTATAGCAATATGCACATAAATCTAATGATTAATACCTACCACGTCGTATTTCAGTAGCAGTTAGAGCAAATATAAAAAAATACGATAGTTATTACTTGACAAAAAATCATAACTCACGCAATTTTCGTCAATGTTGTTACTCGAAGAAGATATTTATTACTTTACATGCGTTTTTCATAAAAACCCATTACGTAAATAGATACAGCTTAAAACAAGGAATAAATATTAGTATAACACTGAATAAAATAACTTCTTACGGCAATTTTGTATGTTTTTTTAAAACACTTAACTTTCCTTGCACTCAAACGACTTTCTCATTTTCATTATTTGAAAATGTCTAATAGTTTCATTTTACTTTGACATTTTAGCGATGGAAAATATTGCTACATTATTAATCTTAATTTCCCCATAACTTAAAGGAGTGCACACACGGCCAAACTTAAATTATAACGAAAA
The DNA here is from genome assembly GCA_948107665.1 of Lomographa bimaculata. NCBI lineage: Eukaryota > Metazoa > Arthropoda > Insecta > Lepidoptera > Geometridae > Lomographa > Lomographa bimaculata. The sequence continues at coordinate 2,368,620 of OX403588.1, read as the reverse complement.
ATCAGAGATACGGACCGACCACACCGTTTTGGTTCCAATTGGAACCATGTTCAATTGGGCTTGGCAGAAATCGGTGCCTCTCGGCACCGCGTTCAGTTGAGTCGTTACATAGCTTCTATCGCGGGCCTTGAGCGTGGAGACCGAATCCAGAAATTCCGTAATGAAAATAACCTAACACCCTCCACTCCGACCGGCACAGCGGTGATACTTTTTAGTTTTGCCATCTATCAATGAATAGCAGAACTTTTAATGACTTTTTTGAAATATCACGCTTGTCTCTTTAGTTCAGCAACTCGCCTCTAGGTGGCAGGAAAAAAAATACTGCATAAATAAAATTATAATTATTTATAATTGCATAAGTTGATAAAAAATGCTATGCAATAGCTTTACCGCGGCAGTCCCCGAGTGCCACACGTCTTTTTTTTTGTATCTATGGCGTAAGTCAAGCGATATGTAAGATGTCACAATTAACCTTCGTATACTCGCGTGTTGGTCTGTGGGCCCGACGGAACATCTTTTCGTAAATATTTATTTGCTCGGAAATGCTAGGAAGTCAAATCTTTTTCTAGCTGCCAGATTTGTTGCTATCTTTAATTTAGAGCACACCGCACATTCGTGGGATATGCTAGTGTGGTCGCACTTGGCCCAAATAAGTCCGTAAGAACAAAACATCTGCCTCGAATCCAGTAAGGTTTCATGTAAGATATATAGTCACTCAATTTCCATTATATTAGTCCTTTTAAATTTTTTAAATAAAAATTTAGAAGATTATATTTGATTTTTATAAGAAATTTTTTGTTTAGTTATTGTAGCAATTACCTAAGATAAAAATCTCAATTTAAAAGGCTTTTTTTGTAAATGACTGATAGCCATTGAAAAACGAATAATAAAGCCATTATATTATGTTCGCTGTTTTATTAGATCCTCTAGCTTTAAGAAAAATAATATTAATGTAGGTTTTATTCTTAAAAACAAAAATAAATAGGGTTTCAAACTTTTGGTCTACGAGACCGTGCGCGAGTTTAGGTGCAATGAAAATTGGCGCGAGTATAGGAAGGTTAAGTCTATGGGTGTCTGTCAAAGTGTCAACTGGAATTAATTTATTATCTTATCTTAACCGTGTATAGTGACAGCATATACGACGACCCAGTTGGCGCAGTGGACAGTTTTCCGCCCTCTGCGCCGTGGGTCCTGGGTTCGATTCCTGACAGGAGCAAAAATTCCTTCCCACGGGATATTTGTGCTTCTGGTTCTGGGTGTAATGTGTGTGTGATGTGAATGTTTCCGGCATCCACGATACAAGTCTTTGAACTTAGTGTGGGCTGTGTGTTTGTTTTTTGTTTGATGGCGGTTTTGGTTTTTTTTTTCATAAATAAAGCGTTTTGCTCCTTGCCTGAACCGGTGTTTCCTGATGAGTTCAATATGGGAGTCTTTAAGTCGCGAGTGAATAGATATCTACTAGGCCAGCTTGTTCCATCGTCGACCACATCGTCGCTTACCATCCGGTGACATGGTGGTCGAAAGTTAAACTATCTTGAATAAAAACTTACATCATAGGTAACTTTGAAGGATCACTATCTTACCGAATCTTAAAACTAAAGTATATTGCCCACGTATAAAATCGTAAACTAAAACGTTTCACCATTAAATTCCTGATAGGAAACACCTTTTAGTCAAGCGTTTCATGATCAAAATACATCCCCTAAGAGAATTAACAGTTTATTTGCATTGTAAATGAGGAACACAGTAACGCCATCAACTCGGTGGGAGTTTCGACCGAGAATGATAATTTGCGCTTAAGTGATAAACAAATTAATCAAAAAGTTTTTGGATGTCTCTTTGGAAGTGTTTGAAGAGGATTGAAAGAATAAGATTGGAATAACGACAATAAGTTGATTTGTAATTTTATTTTCTATGGTCTATTTATACGACTGTGTAACGCAAAGGATCGAAAAATCGACTCCTCTACGAAATACTAAAAATAATTTGTTTGGCTAGCATTTGACCGCCATCTCACCTGATGGAAAGCGACGATGCGGTCGACCGTGGGACATGCTTGCCTAGAAACTACCTGTTCACTGTTGACTTAAAGAGGCCTAAGTTATACTTATCGGGAAACAAGAACAAAGGCAGGGTATTCTACTCCTTTGCAGTTCTCATTATAAAAGTTGTAGCAAAACGCTTGGTTCTAATCTGAGGAATATTCACTATGAAAGGATATTTTCTTTAGTACGCCTTATTGTCCGATGATAGAAGGAAGCTGGAGGAATTAATTAATGCAGATCTGTCGCACACTTTCCGAAATGTATCTTGTAAAACATGCTTAAGCTGGCTACCTTTTTTTTTTTTTTTTGAGGAAGTGGTCAAAACAGCATAAGAAAGATATATAAGAGGCTGTGAGTGTGAAAGCGTTTGTTTGTTTGTTTGTTTGATATAAAAAATCTCTCGTTTCTAGTAATCCAATCTCACTTACCAAATCCAACTAATCCAATCCCACTTTCTAGCTCCAACTTACTGCACCGATTTGACCTATATAGTTGTGAATCTGGAATCACACGGAATGAGATGTCATTCAATTCAAATTTAAATTTAATAGGTATGAATGATAATCTCAGACTTTAGAATGAATGGGCAAGTAATAGGTATTAATACATCATCAGCTGCCTCATCACTTCTTTTGAAGTGAGATAATGGTCTAAAGATTGCCTCTGCGCATAAAAATATAGGTACTCGTTTAAATGTCTTTATCCTTATCATATTTGATCGTGAGAATTAAAAATGCCGGAAAAATAATTGTAACGCAAGCACAGCTTAAAAAACTGACTTCACCGCTTATATTTTGGTTTCGATAGATAGATAGATATATTCTTTATTGAACACAAAATAGGAATAGCATTAAATAATTATATAAGTGTAACAATAGGCGGTCTTATCGCTAAAAGCGATCTGTTCCAGACAATCGTTGGATGGAGAGGAATAACGCAATTTTGGCTTGATCGGTTCCGATAAAATTTATAAAGGACCACCTATAAAGTATAATTTACCAAACAAAAAAATGTATCATCAAAATCGATTCATAATTGGCGGAATTGTAAAAGACACATAAAGAGATAAATATATTTTTTATGGCAAAAAGAAAAACAAAATTAAAAAATGTCAAAGATTATTCGAGGAATTTGCAGATGCGAGTATTTGTGAACTACCTACCTAAAATCTACTATCTCACCTGATGGTAAGTGACAATGAGGTTGAAGATAAAGCACGCTTGCCTAGTAGTACCTGTTCATTTGATCTTAGAACTATCGTTAATATTAGGCATAATGATTCAATAGTAGTTATATACGGCTTAAAGCACGTATTGAATTTTGACTAGTTTTGGACTAATTAGTTGTAAACAAATAAATAATTAGACGTTACTTTTCGGAAATCCATAATGACAAAGTATTGAGGTTATTAAGGTTGTTAGGCTTCAAGCAGTTAGTGTTATTGGGGCGCGAACGTTAGTTATTATAGTGGGAACTCCGCCTAAGCCTCTGCTCTCGCCGTACCCTGTTCGACACGTGTTTCGCCTTTACATGAGGTATCTTCAGGAGCTGTTGACACGCCGAACGCTAGAACTAGAGTCAAATTGTTGTCCTTTATCAGGATTAGTCAGACGCGCAATACGCGGAGGCGAGCGGCTAGGGCCTCGGCGCGTGACTGGCGACACGAGGGCGCGGACGCAGCATCGGGTGGTGGTGGTTACGGCCTATCTATAAATACTGAAACTCAAATATACATATAATTTATGATTAAACATAAAAAAACAATAATGTTGACAACAGACTCGCTAGAAGCGTTACACTTCTACGTTCATCATCCGTAAGGAAGGAGTGGAACTCATTGCCCCCATCTTGGTTCCCTGAACAGTATAATTTGTAAGAATGTCTAGAGTATTTTAACATGCTTCATTTTAGAGGCATCATCACTTTTCATCAGATATTGGTCATATGACTTGTATAGCGCAAATAAAAGCATGGATATCGTAGAAAAAGAATAAAGTGATTTGATTAAAATTGAGTTTTGTGAGTTTTGCTAAAGTTTTAAGGGAAGTTTCAAAGAGTATTGTTAATTTAAATAACTTATTAAAACTATTAGATTTTTACATAGCTTGCATGACACAAAAGTTAGTAACAAGAACCATCCTCTGTCAAATGACATTTCCTAAATCCCTACATTAATTTCCCTCTTCAATCGAACATCCTCAATTTAAATCCCCATCAAAAGCACATTGAAAAGTCAATTTATCAAACTTCCTATTAGCTCGGAGGCATAAACACGAAATGCTTCAACACGCATAACTTATGTAACTTAATAACATCATCGGGACCCAAGTGGGGATAGGTTCGTCTCAAGAGCAAACTTAATATTCCATAACTAAGCAGATTACAAGTACCTTCATAATAAGCTTCGTCACAGACTAAAAACATCACCTTTAACTTTTCTCTCTTCTAGATACGATAAGGAAGTCTTATATGTACCTTTGTTAGGCTGTGGCTAAGACTTGTTTATAAGTGGTTCCTCGGAACGTACGCACGGCACAGACTAATCAATATACGTACATCAACAGTTCCGGTTTGGTTTGAGCGGAAAATTTGTTAAATGTTTTGGGTGAGCTGTGGTTTTGTTTCGGTTTGCTGAATTCAGGAGGTCCCGGTCTATCATACTTTCCATACAAACACTCGTATGTAATTATTAAGTTTAACAACGTTGAATGTTTTAATTAAATACGTGTGTATTTGTATATATCAAGATTTCTATCTTATATATAAAATTCTCGTGTCACAATGTTAGTTACGTTACTCCTCCGAAACGGCTTTACTGATTTTTACCAAATTTTATATGCATATTCAGTAGGTCTGAGAATCGGCTACTATCTATTTTTCAAACCCCTAAGTGATAAGGGTTGTTCACCCTTAACATTTATTTTTTTATTTTTGGACAACATTTTTTGTTTTTATTTTATTATGATTCAGAATTGAAAAATACATACAACCCTTAATTTTCACCCTTCTACAATTAACCTTTATTTTTTTATGGAACTAAAAATATTTCCTAGAAATAATGTACATGGCAAAACAACGTTTGCCTTGTCAGCTAGTATGATATAACATACTAGCATATATATATAACATTAAAGGGCTTGTAATAACCTAATTATTATGATTTCGCTATTAAGTTGACTCATTCCTGGATCTTTTTTTTTTTTTTTTTTTTTATTTGTGACAGGCTAGTGTTTGACCACTATCTCACCTGATGGTAAGTGACGATGTGATCGAAGCGGGTAAACACACTAGACCTGGAATACGCAGGCTCTCATCGATCTTTTATTATGATTAATGAATAAGAAATAAAAATAATTGTTTTTATAAGCTTTCATTCAGTTTTACCTGCCCCGTTATCTGTCCATTTGTAATTAAATCTTGCAATGTAAATTAGACCCACCTCCCGATAGCCGATTAGGCTCAAATTTGGTGTACTTATGTATCTTCGGTGATATTACAATGATATTGTACCATGGAACAGGTAGGTCTCATAGTGGAGACGGAAGATGACCATAGGAACTTCTGAACTAAGCAAGATAAACCCAATGTTTGGGTGTTTTATTAGTCTTGATGAGTTTTCCGATTATTTACAATGTTGACAACAGACTATTTACCTTTTTATATGTTTTTTTTAATAATAAATAGGCAAGCATTTAATCACCGTCTCACCTGATGGAAAGTGAAGATGCGGCCGAAGATGTGACATGCTTGCCTAGAAGATACCAGAGAAAGTGAAGATTCTATCAGAGCGCCTGGTTGAAGCGACGCGTGATCAAAATGCTGGCACTTATTTGGCTCAACGTATTAGCATTGCAATTCAGAGAGGCAATGCCGCCAGCATGATGGGAACGCTACCCACTGGTAGTGGGCTTGAGCACTTGAGTTACCTATAAGCTCGATGTCTTGTAGGTAACTTTAGTTCTTTGCTGTACATAGTTTTAGTTTAGTTTTAGGAAATATAGGCAATTGGCCCGTAGTTAGTACAGGATATTGAAAAAAAAAAAAAAAAAAAAAGAAGATACCTATTCACTCTAGACTTGAAGACACCCAGATTGTACTGTTCGGGAAACAAAGACGCAGGCAATGAGTTTCACTCCCTCGCTGTACGAATGATAAACGTAGAAGCAAAACGCTTCGAGCGAACAGGAGGTATGTCAACCATATAAGGATGACGTTTGACGGTTAACTACAACTAGTAGAAGTTTGATTTTCAAAATCTTTATAATTAATCATTTTAAAGTATTACTTGTTTACTTACAATACATTTGCACTACGCTGCTCATATAACGGCGGCATTACCATTACCCCATAATAGGGTGTCAATAGACTGTCAGTCTTGGCTCGGATACAGGAAAGTTTTCAAAGGACGTGACGTCACTAATGACGTTGAATATGATAGTTGGAGCTAATGGAGCTTGTTTTGTTCTAATGCTTTGGTGAATGGTGTGAGAACTTGATTTGAAATTAGATGGAGACTGGCTGATAATCATAAATTAATAACATAATATGTGTAAGTACATTTACTAATTTAAATACGTGTTGAGGTACACCACCGTCTCTGTTTGTAATATTTTTATCATCTCCCTTTGGTTGTCTGGAAGAAATCGCTTTGAGCGATAAGACCGCCCTTTGTGCTCCTAAGATATATTTAAGTTTTCTTTGTAAGTGTTATTTTTTGGTGTGCAAATAAAGAATTTATCTATCTATCTATCGTCGTAGGTGAGACGCGGTGTGGTGTATCTACTAATGAAGAAGTCTATATGATGGCAGTGTGGACAGATGTGTGCTGATAGTGATTCACCAAAAGGTAAGATCACGAAAGGATACGTAATATATTTTTATATTGAAATTGCAATCGATTCTTATTAGGTATACTACTGTCAACATTTAAACACTGCCATTCTTGAACTGAATGGCTTGATGCGTGAAGAAGGTAAAAGGCTCATGGCTCTTATTCCACGGCAGATGGTTTGGCCTTTGCTGTGAAAAACTTGAGACGTGTCAAGGGACACCCGGATGGAACGAAGTTCAATTTCCGTCTAGCCCCCTTTCGCAACGCGCGATAAGGAACTTTCGTTCTAAAATTAAAAGAAACACGCGGTGTTCACCCATCCAAGTACTGACCGCGCCCGACGTTGCTTAACTTCGGTGATCGGACGAGAACGTGGTATGGCTTACAACTATAGCAAAAAGTGTCGTTACAACTTTTGGTCTTAATTTTTTCCGTCTAGCTCCCTTTCGCAACGCGCGATAAGGAATTTTAGTTCCAAAACTCACGCACATTTTGAACTATTACATTAAAATTAAATCGAGAATTAGAAGTGCGAGGTGGAACGCGATGGCAAGCGCTCCGCACTCATCCTAAAGAAGGCTTACGAATGAAGCCGAAACAATTGTCGATTTAGACATCGACAACGCGTAAGTCACGCTTATTCCCGTTTTAATTTTAATTTAATGGCCTTTACTGTGTGATGCAACTTTTGTCTACCCATTAGATCCGTCACATCTACGTAAAACTAAGAATGGGGCCGGCGCCGTAGCAACTTCGACAGAGCAGCGAAAATAACGGAAACATGGGGAACTCAGCGGTTACATATTTGACCCGTTTGGTATTGAGATATTGGAAATCAGAGGCTCATTGTACAATTTAATCAGAGCAGGTGCTCTCAAGCCCACTACCGGTGGGTAGCATTCCCACCGGTAGTGGGCTTGTTCATTGCTAATACGTTAAGCCAAATAAGAACCAGCATTTTGTTCACGCATCGCATGTGGTAGAGGCGAATGCTACCCACCGGTAGTAGGCTTGAGCACTTAAGTTACCTATAAGCGGCTTGGTGGTGTGCATCGGTGGCTTGAAGGTAACTTCGGTTTTTGCTTTATAAACAGATGTATATACACAGTTTTAGGAAATATAGGCAAATTACTCGTACATTTTTCAATGGTTTGAAGTATTATAAATACATCAATATTATTGACCGAGCGCGCGCAAAGCGCGAGTAAAGCTCTAGACAGACTTTTAAGCGACACCGCTATATAGTTGATATTCCACAAATGCGAACGAAGCGTTTTACCTCCACATTCATTAGGCGAACTGCAAAAGAATGGAATTCCTTACCTGAGTCTGTGTTCCCTGATAAATACAATATGGGAGTCTTTAAGTCGCGAGTGACATCTTCTAGGCAAACGTGCTCCATCGTCAACCGCATCGTCACTAACCATCAGGTGAGATGGCGGTCAAACGTTTGCCTAACGTGAATAAAAAAAAAAAGCGTCTCCATTACAGCTTAGGCAAAATTGCTTTCGTAAGTCCGGATTTCCAGTTACAGTCCTCTACAGGTCGCATTACTCAACTGATTCTTGTGAAATTTTGTCAACAGGTTGAATAATTATATTGAATTATTTTGTCGTTTCAGTTTTTAGACATTATTAAAATGGCGGAGATTTTTTTTTAATGAATTATAGTAAAACATTTGACCTCTATCTCACCTGATGGAAATTGATGATGCGGCCGAAGATGTGACATGTTTATCTAGAAGACAACTGTTCGCTCTTGACTTGAAGACTCCCAAATTAAATGTAAAAGAAGCATAATATATTAGACATTTCGAAAAATATTCGAGGTTTTCAGCTCACACAGCCACTAGTAATAATAGGTATAAAGTAGAAGTACAGTACTTTCTAGTAAAACATTCTAAGTTTTCTGCCCTATCATTGCCTTCTAGCAGAAGAGAAGGTGTTCAAATCCTTGTCAATTGGATGTCATCCAGCTCTACACTATTAATAATATTACAAGCCTTAAACTATCAAACTACTCCAGACCCATCCGATACCCTCAGAACTTCCCAATCAACCGCAAACCACTTTGTTGAATTAAGATTAATGACAGTCCGTGTGAAATGGCTAGTGTTGGAAGAATACAAAGATATATTGTGGTATAGGTTATTTGTGAATAACCTTGGGTGGGTGAATTGGAAATCTGTAATGCCCACCCTCGGCATGTTTTCTTTAATAAATAAATATGAACTAGTTCACGTGAATGTGTCTCTCAACCATTCACTCAGCTTGATTTTTACCTGAATGGCATGGAAGAGTTTTTTTTTATTATTAATTTTCGCTTCGCAATCTTGTGCATTTTGCCAGTGTCAAGCAGTAATATATTTCAAGCGTATTTCATATTAAAAGTCCTAATCACAAGTCAAAGTCAAGAAAAAGAGTCAAGGTCCAGTCATAGTCAAGTCATGTCCTAGTAAATTGATAGAAACTTTACTAAAACTTCTATTGGAGTTTAGGAGCAAAGGCAAAAATCACGTATTTCAACTTGGTATCATTTGCCTACACTTATGCACGTTTACTTAGTATTAACGGTTAATAACCCACACTTAATACACAATAACACTCGAAGAATCATAGGTTTTGGAAAATTATACGAAATCAACAATGCCATTTTTTACCTTCGCGGCAAAACTCCTCCCCCCAAGGAAGAGTTATGTTTATCGCGCGTATTTGTATGTATGTTTTTAATATATAAATCCATACAGCCGTTCAGAACATACCTGATGTACAAGGTCATACAAAAATGTACAAATATACATATAGTATTTAGACAGTTACGGTATCGTTATATTTCTTTTAAAACCCTTAGATAGATGTTTGAAGAAAAAAAACAAAATGTCGGATTTTTGAAAATACGTTAGTAAAAAAATTACCAACTACATATCGAGTATCAATCATTAGGAAATATCGGGTATCAAAAATTACGAAATTAAAAGAGGTACATAAAGGTACATAAAATGTAGGCTCACATATTTAGCAGTCGGGCTTGTATGATATCGCGTGTGCCGTTAAAATTCTTGTAGTGATTGTGTGTGTGATATGAATATTTCTGGCACCCTTAACATAAGTCATCGAACTATATGGCTGTGGGGCTTTCTTTGAATTTGAAAGCGTTTGTGTTATGTTCATTTATATCTATCATTATTTTAGAGTGCCTATTGCTTTTTCTCTATATATTAATATGCTTTGATACGAGTACGCTAGCTTTTAACCAATAATTTCTCATCTGATTGCAAGTGGTAATGTGATAATTAAATCATATTTATTTAAAGTAACGACATTTTAATAAAAAGATGCATTATATGGAGTCAAATAAAAAACAATTCATTTTATCCCCCAATATTTGCTATACCATCATAAATTCAGCAAGTGGATATGAATGACTGACGTATTATACGTTGGAAAATATTGTTACAGATCATTCGAATGATATATTGGATGAGTCAAGTACCTACTTTGGAACTTCGAGGAGCAATCGTACCTTTGAAATATTTCGATACCTTAAATAACCATCTGTACCATACTCAAATAGAAAACTTTCACAAGAAAAGATGCAAAAAAGTAATTAAGTTTTAAGAAAAAAGAAAGAAGCGTGTTTGAAATAACCAAATTTTTACCATAATTATAATAATGCTTTTACACTCACAGCTCCATAAAAAGTACGATGACTTATATCGTGGGTGCCTAAAACATTTATTTCACTTACACAATCACCAGAAACACAAATTTTCCCTTGGGAGAAAACTTTTGTAGGGTATCGAACGCACCAGGTGCTGCGTAGAAGACAAACGTGCATCAACTTTACCATCGGGCAGTTCCATTTATATTCTCAACCGAATTAAAAAAAGGAAGTTTTCAATTCGACTGTATGATTTTTTTTGCTTATATTTTGGTTTTGGCTAAATCGATTTCGATAAAATTTATATGTGACAATCTCTGAAATATACACTAACAAACAAAAAAACAAATCATCAATATCGATTCATAATTGCCGGTGATATCGCGTAACATACATACAAAAAAAACATACAGTCGAGTTGAGAACCTCCTTTTTTGAAGTCGGTTGAAAAAAGGCTTACTACGACTCTTAATTAATTATCAACACCGAAAAAAACAATTGAACTTCGAAGTTAACTAATTAATCTCGAAAAAAAATGTGTAGATAATAAAGGTTAACAGATAATCACTGAGTTACAAATTACAATCACTCAGATATGTGCAAGTATTTGAAAAATACGTAGTGAAATCACGACGTTTTTACTTATTAAAGTTACTTAGACGCAGTTAGACTGCCAGACAGTATTATATTCAGACGTAAAAGTGTGCAAATATTTTCCTTCCGGCTTGCGACTTGCACTGCCAGCATGATTGTTTCCTGGCATAATAGTAAGGGAGCAAGGGTCATGTTACATTACTACTGACAAAACGTAAACAGAAGAACATTACCATTCGCCGTATTTTGCACTACTGCTTAAGAGCTAAATACTAAAGCTGATTATTTTTTTATTCTATTATTTTAAATACCTTTAAGTACCTCATCAGTGCGTCTGGTTGAAGCAACGAGTGATCAAAATGATGGCAGGTACTTATTTGACTCAATATATTAAAATTGCAATTCATAAATTTGTTTCCAAAGATCAAAATAGATTAACTTGCATTTGCATAAAATAATAAGTTATTTGTTAAAATTTTGTTTAAAGACAAGCTTTTAGACTATATTGAATTTAAAGTAACGTCACTTTATTTTTCGAGTTATTCTCAGCAACCTCTTCAATTTGATACACATATTGTAGGAGTGCATCAAAAATTACTTGACTGCCATTTTGGGTGTATAGCCGTATTATAGAATGATGTCACATAGCTAACCATGCATTGTAATCCAAACTAAGCGTGAATACTAAATTTCAGCTGAATCAGTTGATGATATCCGCTTTAAAATTGAATTGCAAGATTCCACCCGGACAAACATGCATACATTGCATGTTAAATAAAAACTTGTAAAAAAAATAATCATTATCTCCTTGACTATTGGGTGTAGTGCGGGCTTTGCTGTTATTATTCTAAGTTTTAAGCTCTTTTTGAGTCAAGCCCTTGCACTTTTAATGATGAATATTACAGAGGAAAGAGAGAGAGCCGTACGTAAATTTTCTTCAGACTTAGTAAAGAATAATTATAAATGCAAGCAAAGCTTAAAATAACCTACTTCACTGCTTTATCTTTGGAACCTTGATCACATTAAATGTATTCAACACGCATTATTGACAATAACTCAAATACTACTGATCAGATCTTGATCAAATTTAAATGAGACCTATGGGAAAGCAAAAGCTTTCTAACAAAAAAAAAAAATTTTTAATTCCCTTTCTATCATCGGACAACCAGACGTACATCCATGTGATATCAATTTATGGTAGATAAACATAAATGCATTCACACTCACAGCCCCACACTAAGTTCGAAGACTGGTGTCGTGGGTGCTAGAAACATTAAAATATTCTAAAAGTGCGCACGAAGCGTTTTGCTTCCACATTCATCATGCTCACCGCAAACGAGAAAAATTCCTTGACCGGGTCTGTTTCTTAATAGGTATATCTTATCTGGGAGTTTTGAATTCACGAGTGAACAGATATCTTCTAAGCAAACATGTACCATCGTCCACCGCATCTTCACTTTCCATCAGGTGAGATAGTGGTCAAACGTTTGCCTATCATGAATAGAAGATAAAAATACAAATCCAGTACCACATTATCATTGCGCGGCACTCCTTGGGGACCCTTATTCTATGTAGCTCTATGCAGTTCCAATCGAAATACATCACCATTCCCTTTGAGTTCAAAGATTTCCACTTTGTGGACGAGTGTAAGCATGCCTTTGTGTTGAAGGGTTCGGTTGTTTTCGTTTGAGAGCTTTTGTTTCCTAGTTTGGGCCAAATCCCGCTCGTGGTTAGGGACGGAAGCTTTGGGAAACGTAAATGATTGATTCCTGCAGTTGTACCAATTGATTAATGATATTTTCTTTGCGTTACCACTACCAAAAAATCACACTAACATCATAAACCCGAAAGTTTTTGTTTATTTTCTCTTCACGTTTTACGTCTGAACGGATCTAAATGTAATTTGGAATGTACATAGCTCATACATAATTTAAGTCCAACACAAATATTGCTTATTAATTTGATAAACTCAGTAGGGCAATGGTTCTCTCAATTCAGTCGGGATATACTATAAAAATATCATATTTTAACTTTAACAAAAAAATTGGTTCTAAATTGTTTTAATTCTTCTGAGTATGTTACCTTATCCATCCGATGTCGTTTAAAATATGAATTGTGTTTGATCACATAAAAAATATGAACTGGATGACCGAGCTTTGCTCGTGAAAACGACGTTTTCTAAAAATTTTACCTAGCTAGATCGATTTATCGCCCCCGAAACCCCCTTAATACTAAATTTCATGAAAATTGTTGCAGCCGTTTCCAAGATTCAGATTATATATACATATATTATATATAATAATATATATACAAGAATTGCTCGTTCAAAGGTATTCATATATATTATTTTTATTGTTAGATTAGATAATAATAATAATAATATCTATTTTATATATATATTAACGCAGGGGCGGTGTTGTGGCGAACCGTCGGTGTTTGGTGACACCGCGTACCCCGAGACACTCCCTTGGGCTAAGTGAGACCCCTGACCCTCGGCTTGCCTTAATTGGGTCCCGTCCGAGGGTGGAGGCGCAAGAGCTAAGTTTCTAAGTTCCAAGGGTGGATGTGAAAAAGGGCTTAACGTCGGGAGTAGCGTTTAGTGAAACTGCAGCAACACCTCTCAACACCCTTTAGCTATCCACACCGACGTTGCTCCTTATGTCGCCAATGCAGGTGGCCCTTATGGGGAGCCCGTTCAGTGGGTGGCGAGTCATCACTTGCCTACATATTTTTAAATGAGGCGGGTGCCGTAGTCTCATGCCATAATCCAAATATTTTATAAACCATCAAATATACAATGCAATACTCTTAAGTTTTTACTCGCATTAGTCACAGTTATTGTCAACCCAATATCATCCATCTCCCAGTCCATAGTTAATAATATATAATTATTGTAAAGGCGTGTGCAAGCATAAAACGGCATCAACTTCTAACGAAGAGATGTCTGTCGTATGTTTAGACACGCCTGATATGTTATTATTAAAATGTAATTATACCAAAGGGCCTCTTAGCGTTGGCTACCGCTCCGCTAATGCCTTACAAAGGTCCGGGCACAGACCCGTGAGATTAAATAAATACTTAGATAATAATATCATCCATGCCGATTTCGGCTACGGCGACCGACTTCTATTATGTTGAGCTAAGATGACATGCTCTGATATGGCTTATATAGCAAAAAAATAAATAAGAAAAAATAGATTAGATAAAGAGTTTTAAAGCATAACAGTGTATTTGGTTATTTAATAATATTGTCATGTCTAATCATTTATTAACTTAATTTTTCTAATTATCTACAGTATTTTCACCATTCTCCAAAATATATTTCGTGGTAAGATTTTTTTTTATTTTGCTTTTATTTGGGAATAAAATACATAACCTAATAATCTCTATTTATCTTCATTATACTGTACAGAAAAAGTACCACATCAATTGATGGGTTTACCAAAATATGATTCAAAAACAGTATGGTCCGTATATAAACATTTAAATTTTATTCGATTATCTTTTTTTTTACTAATACCTAGGTCACGATAGCGTGTTCCCTATTTTCGTTACAATATAGCCAAGATTAAGCTAATAAGTAACTTAAATTTAACGTATTCTGCTAGATTCAAAATGTGCAAGAATGTGTCCATTAACACTTTTCTTATTGTCTCGATGTAATTCGATTATCTTGATGTAAAGATTTTACCAACTCGACAATCACAAAAGTTCTAAAATCACAACAAACTAACAGAATAATAAAACGAAACAAGCCTGTAAAACCACCGAAATTATCTCACTTCCACACCCCAAACGCTCGAAAGCTGAATCTCTATTGCGACCAACTATTAAACTAAAATCCTGTACACGTCGCAACGGTGCACTGCAAATAGTGTATTCTAAAATGTACACATAATATCACTTATAACTTTGGTATACCTCTGTCACAAGGGAATTTTAACTTAAGTTAGAAACCTTAACACTTTATCACAACTTCTTGAAAAGTATTTACTAGAAAATATCAAATGATCACTACATTTTGCAACTTTTAATACTAATTCGAATATGTATAGATTTAAAAGTAACGAAAATGGGATTTCTTTCATTCTTAAAATAAGTAGCTTAAACTTCTCGAGCCAGATAACTTTAAATTTATGAAACACTCAGTCATATGTTATAACTAGCCGTGCCCCGAGCTTTGCCCGCTCTTATCAAGTCAAAAAATAGCCTATGTGTTAATCCTAGGTATAAGCTATGTACATTTCAATTTTCATTCAAATCTGTTGAGTCGTTACTGCGTGAAAAGGGAACAAACATTTACACACTTACACACAAACTTTCGGATTTATAATATCAGTAGGATAATTCTAAACATGTTTTTAAAAAACACTTAAAAACAATTTTAAATTACAATACACAACACCAACGCGTTGCTAAAAGTTACAACTTGTAAAACCAAAGTCGGTTACACAATAACAGTCAACGCAAGATTAGTTTCGAGACGTTGATTGCTGTACTAATCTAGTAGAACACAATTGAATTGCTTTGTGTGAGCTATCGTCATTCTATTGTGACTACCTCTTTGTCACTCTCGAGTCGTTGCCGGAAGTGATAAACCTTGTATGTAAGGTGCCAAAGGATGATAGCATTTGTGTCGGTAAAGAAACAGTTTTCTTATTTACAAGCTTTCATTTAACTTGCAATGTGTGTATACTATGTTAATTTAGGTCAAGTTTTGCAAAGTGAATAGAAGGAAATGGTCCTACTACATGATAATTATAACAAAACTAGCTTTTGCCCGCGGCTTCGCTCGCGTTAAGAAGTATTATTATTAATTAGGTATAGATCCCCCATTTTATCCCCTTGGGGGTAGAATTAATCAGTTTTTTTTCTTAGCGGATGCCTACGTCATAACATCTACCTGCATGCCAAATTTCAGCCCGATATGTCCAGTGGTTTGGGCTGTGCGTTGATAGATCACTATGTCAGTCAGTCAGTCAGTCAGTCACCATTGAGTTATATATATTTAGATTGTCATGATCTTTGTTTGTTTGTAATAGCAACGCGAAAACAAGCTTGAACTATTTTCATAAAATATATATATTCAAGAGCTATTGCATTTTATTAAAATTTTTTTTTTGCATTTATAATTAAAATTTTATAAGTTAATTATTTTTTTCTACAAAAAATGTATCAACTAGGATTTTTGAAACAAAAAGCAACCTTATAGTTTTCAGGTTAATTTTATATCACCTTTTCTATTTCTTTGTAACATTCAAACCCTATACACAACAACCTACGAATAAAGTATTCAAAGATAACAACATAGGTGCTACGCAACACCCAGCAAAGTACAACAGAATGTATCTCTCCAAACAAACTCTACCGTCCTGTAGAGCAAACGTTCGCTGCGTTGTTTGCAAAGCTATTAATCTGGAGCCCCTGGGAGTACGTTTGCACGGAATACCTATCGTCTGAGTAATTGTGAGGGAAATAAATTCCCACTTAATTTATACTGAGAGTATTAGAAGCAGAACTAATGGCACTAGCTCTGACCTAGAGCAAATAATTAATATTAGTATCTTTAATCATTAATTACAAGGAATTTAGGTTGAAAAAACAACTTGTAATCATAAACAGTGGAACAATTTTAAGCTCTTTTGAATATTTTTCGCTAAAGTTATACCAATTTTTGAATACTTAGACAATCAGTCAGCTAATCAAACCAATGAGTTTATTTGTCCAATTTACTAACAAGAAACATTTCAATGCTTTTTTTATCGATCAGATAGCTATGTGCTTTTTACCGACTTCACAAAAAACGAGAAGGTACTCAAGTCGACTGCTTTATTTATTTTTTATCTGTGTTACCTCATTACTTCTTTCCACGTGAACCGATTTTAATGTTTGAATGATGTTGCTTTCCAATTGATCCCATCTTAATTTGATCAAGATCTGATCTCTAGTTTTTGAGTTATCGTCAATAATGCGTGTTTAATACATTAAATCCGATCAAGGTTACGAAGAAGCGGTGAAGTCGGTACTTTTAAGCTTTGCTTGCGTTTAATTATTTGTTACTATCTTTACACATATCACAAGTGAATGAGACGCATTTACACAAAGTTGCAGATGTTAGAGAGCAATAAGAACAAACGGTATAGCAGTGAAAAATACACGGCTTTCATATGGTCAGTGTATACAATGTATAAGATTTTAAGATATTATACATATAAAGATTAGAGGATCTATATATGTTTATATTTTCAATGTAAGGCGAGTAAATAGCTCATCCGATTTTTCACATATTAGGCTAAAATAATTTTGTATATTGTCTTAAACTCATATTTTATAACATTTAGGTAAGAAAACAAAGATTATGTTTGTTTAATAATAAATGACATACCCACCTATATACATTATTCTAGTCTCTATTTTACAAAGTTTCGCGTGGGATTGCAATGTACTCGTCTGCGTGAGACTTAAGGGGTTTGACCTGTTGTGTCTTATGTGACCAGCAATTACACCCTAGGGAACTCTCTCTCAGTCACAAAACTAGGGAAGGATTTGTTGCTAGGGACACGTGCTAGGGATGGAAAAAATAGCAGTCACTTGACGTTGTTTGTCAGAGGTATATGATGCGGAAAATATGGATCGGTGAAAACAAAACACTTCTACACTATACACCACGTAAGCAGCGGGCGCGCTTCTTCTTCGCAGCGCTCAGCTTCCTTGCACATATCTGGTAGAAACACTGTTTCCCAACTTCGCTACGCATCCTCGCACCGCTCAGTTACAACTCTGATGGAAACGCAGCCTTATGAGAGAGTTTAAGGAGAGTTTAACCTCCCAACGGGCGTTCTTCTATCCGTCACCTAAGGACGGGTCTGATCTATGAAATCAGGCTGAATCGAGAGAAAAAATAGTTCATTAAAATGACATGAATATTTTGAGTCAAAATTAGTCAATGCTTTCAAAAAGCAAAGCGTAGAATGATATTACGCAAAATAATTACATAGTAAAGGGTTTTAAACATTAAAGCAGCTTCAATCAACGCCATAAAAAGGCTTTGTTCTCGTGACAATGTTGCCTAGAGATTTGTTACAAACTATTTGTGATGTCATTTACATATTACATTGTCGAAGACATTGTGAGACACGCGCATTAAGCTTTGAAGTGTGGATGAGGTATTTTTTAAAATATTTGAATGTATTTTGTATGAAAATCAATAAACAATTTAGGTTTTTCCAATCATGCATCATAATAGTATTTGTTTTCTAAATTATTATATTTCTCTAAATAATTTGGAGCAAGTTAAGGGTCTCTGTTTCAGCTTGGGCAAAATTGCTTTCGTTTGTCTGGCGGATTTCTGGTTGTTCTCTCACAGAGCCACTAGCAATAGACTTGTGTTCAGATCGCGTACAGCCGATGCTTGAGCTGAGTAGGTAAAAGTTTTGGTCCATATTGCAGCAATGCTCATTCATGTGAAGTTGAGCCTTAGAAACGGTGTTGTCACCTTAATTATGAGCTAAATGTTGAACCTAGAGGCGAGTACGTCATAGCATTTGCTTATATTCGCTGGCAGTACTTTTTGCACATGCTTTTTAATTTTAAAGACTCCGGACCTAAATGGCTACATTGCTACACCCATTACGCTTAAAATGTTTAATCATGTCAATCTGTCTGTACGTTTGTATACCCAACTCCTATAATGAGGTTGATTTTGATACGATAATACACGTAATTAACATTTTATGTGAGGATGTCTCATGTAAACAGCTACATAGCTTTTTTTGCAATATTCAGTTCACTCGAAGCGATTCGCTTCCACGTTTATTATCCGTACGGCGAAAGAGTGGAGGTCATGGCCAGCGTCTTTGTTTCCTGAACGGTATGATCTGATGAAGGAGTCTTCTAGACAAGATTGGGTATCTTCTTGCATCCTCATCCCAATTGAGGATCTTTTTATGAAATACATTTTATTTAACTCGATAGGCAAGCATTTGACCACCATCTCACTTGATAGAAAGCGACGATGTGGTCGAAGATGGAGCATGCCTGCCTAGAACTTTGTACTTATTGGGAAACACAGACTCGGGAAAACAATTCCAGGTTAGAAACTATTTGTTCTAATGAACAACACGAAAATACTAAACAACAAAACATGATGTGGCACCCAAATATGAAATGTGGCATGCAACTTAGGTCGGTGCAACTTCCTGAAACACGAATCGGCGCCGCCGGCACCGCGGCAACTTCCGCTATGTAGCAAAACAAAAGGAGATAATTAATACGCGACGCAACTGGATTTACATTATAACACTACATTTTGCTGCACGTCTGGAAAAAAAACAGCCCGCATTATGATGGTATAAAACCCAAACGACTAATTCCTTGGAAGATGTAACGGGTCGAGGCAACAATGGACCAAAATGTTAGCATAGTACCTATATCCAACCGTCTTAAAAAAGGAAGGAGGTCTTCAATTCGACTGTATTTTTTTGTTCGTCACATCAGAACTTTTTTGTAGTTGAACCGGTATTGATGTTTTTTTTTTTTAAATGAAAACTGGTGTTTCAATTTCAACAAGATCTGACCAGTACTTTTTGAGTTATTCTCAATAATGCGTATATAATTGATTTAATCTAATCTTGGGTTCCGATGCTAAAAAGGTGAGGTGCGGTTTTGCTTGCGTTTAAATTATTTATAATGCAAATAAGTTGAATCTATGAAGCTGAAGCTAATATCCTTTATTAGTCGTATGCCTATTGGATTAGTTAATTGAGCGTTCGCCTTCTAAGCAGGGGTATCGGGTTCGATTCCCGGCGGAAACACAAGCTTTCTTCCCAGGAAAATTTGTGTTTCTAGTTCTGGTTGTGATTGTGTGTGTGATGTGAATGTTTCCGGCAACCACGACACAAGTCTACAAACTTAGTGTGGGGCTGTATGTAAGTTTTTTATATATTATGTTGTATTGATATTGAATATGTAAGTAAATTTATTTAAGTGAGTGTTCAGATACACCACCGTCCCTGTTTGTAATATTTTTATGTTGTTGTCTGGAAGAAATCGCTTTGAGTGATAAGACCACCCATTGTACTTCTATGTTATGTTTGATATTTCTGAAGACTAAACTGTAATGGACAAGCGTAATGGTAACCATCAGAGGAGCGATAGCTGAATGAATGATTTACATTTGCCAGATCATTTTTTCAGCCATCTCCGACCCCATGTTTGGTTTACGCGAGCATAGCAAGCACATTACATTATTATTCAGTATACAATCTGCTTGCAACGGTTAACTTTCGGTTCCACCAGATAAATGTATGTTCGCGGCTTAATACGCTGGAACTTTTATGGAGAAATGGTAATTTAGTCTATTTCTGCTAAAAGCTGTGGAGAATCGCTTACATCGTTCTATAAACAACATTGACTGATTTTTACCGAACTGCCCATTGGCTTAGTTGGGTGAGCGTTTGCCTTCTAAGCAAGTAATATCGGGTTTGATTCCTCGAGGAAACACAAGTTTTCTCCCCAAGTAAAATTTGTGTTTTTGGTTCTAGTATTGATTGTGTGTGTGTGATGTGAATGTTTCCGGCACCCACGACGCAAGTTGTTTAGTGTGAGGCTGTGAGTGTGAAAGCGTTTATGTTAAAACAGAAAAGAAAACCAAACGATTTCACACTTTCGGCCGCAAACTACGTTCGATGACTTGTGTCGTGGGTGCTGGAAACATTCACATCACACACAATGAAAATTAATGACAAGGATGCATAGAGGCAAACTGCACAGGCTCTTTCTAGCGACTACCGTAATAACACCTAGGTTAAGAAAATTATGTATTAGAAATTAAGAATGTTTTAAAAAAAAAAAATAGTTAAAAAAAGATACGCCGCCGAGTTTCTTGCCAGGTTCTTCTCGAGATGGCTGTAATTTTGCGAATCTGGCAATAGGTTCATTAACTTTCATGAGTGCCTCTTTGGGGCCCATGTGAATAAACGATTTTGATTGATTTTGATTTTGAAGAAACACAAATTTAACTTAGAGACACAATTTTTTCTTGAGATGAAAACTTGTGTTCGAACCGAAAATTGAACCCACAACCCACTAGTGGGGCTATGAGTGTGAAAGCGTAAAGAAGCCAGATATTTGTGACAGTTCTGAATCACAAGCATAGTTCATTACACTCCAACAACAATAAATCGTACACAGAGACGACATAATCTCCTAATGCCATGATGGGCGGCGACCCGTGTCACGTCTTGTATCACCTGTGATTAATGATATTGGCTTAACAGCTGCCAGATATTTTGTTATATGAGAGTCCTAAAGCTGATTCCACCTTCTTGGACTTGCTTGTCGTATAGACTAGTGCAGGGTCGGCAATCTGCGGCTCGCGAGCCACGTGCGGCTCTTTGGATGTGAAGCTGCGGCTCTTTAGTTCCGTACGCAAATATTATTTATTTAAAAAATATAATTAAAAAAAACGTTCTGAATCGATTAACGAGGATTAGGCGCCATTTCTATCGAGTCTTTAACAAGCCTCCAAAGGTAGCAAAAAAGTACATTGACGGTTAGAGATTAATTTTGGGATGATTAGGTAGGTATAACGCGTATGAATGACTTCTTCATTACCGACTTCCCAAAAAAAAAGTAGGACGTACTCAAGTCGACTGTATTTTTTTTTCCTTTTTCTGTGTGTTACGTCATAACTTCTCTACACGTGAGCTGATTTCGTTTTTTTTTTTAGTTTGAATGATGTTGCTTTCTAATTGATCCCATTTAAATTTGATCAAGATCGGATCGGTAGTTCTTGAAATATCGTCAATAATGCCTATTTTGTGGACTACTTTGACGATGTTCTCGTTTACCCGACTTCAAAAGTTACCTCATAACTTCTTTCGTTGTGAGCCGATTTTGATGATTATTTTTTTATTTGAAAGCTGGTGCTTTTCGTGTGGTCCCATTGAAATTTGATCAAGATCTTATCTCTAGTTTTTGAGTTATAGTCAATAATGCGTGTTTAATACATTAAAACTGATCAAGGTTCCGAAGATAAAGCAGTGAAGTCGGTTTTTTAAGCTTTGCTTGCGTTCAATTATTTTGTTTTTTTTTTTGTTTTAGGCGTTTTCTCACAAAATTGAATAAAACCATAAAAAATAAAATATTGTCACCTGTGACTTTGCATAACCAATATAATTTACGCAAAATGCACCTTTATTTGCAAAAGTGTAAGAGGGATAATTAATTGTCTATGGTTAAAAAGGTGTTCGCATTGA
Organism: Lomographa bimaculata; assembly: GCA_948107665.1. Classification (NCBI taxonomy): domain Eukaryota; kingdom Metazoa; phylum Arthropoda; class Insecta; order Lepidoptera; family Geometridae; genus Lomographa; species Lomographa bimaculata. The sequence goes on along the minus strand of OX403588.1, from coordinate 2,346,232 downwards.
CGTATATTATTATGACGTATATGTATATGCCTCTTAATAATCAGTATAACGTTATAAGTCATTTCTTTTACATCGAAGCCATGTTTGAGTTTGCTTAACATTGGCTAATCTAAACATATTTGGTATATAAATGGGTTTTATTGCTTTCTGACAATGCTGGAACACCTTACTACCATAGTAGAACCACCGATCACTTTTTGTTAAACTTTTTTATCCTCTCCATCCTAAGGTTGCCTGGAAGAGATCGCTGCTTAGCGATAAGGCCGCCGATTATACTGCTATATTGTACATAAATAATTATAAGACCTTGAAATAATAATGAATTTAAATTAATATAATATATAGATATAATTGTAATAAAAATATAATGTAATGAATATAGAATGTAATATAAGGTATCTGTAAGTTATATGTTATAAGATGTCAATAAACTGATTATATTGTTATTTTTTCTATTGTTAGTTAATATTTTTCTTGGTGTGCAATAAAGAGTATTTGTATTGTATTGTATTGTAGAAATATATCAGTAAGATAACTCGAGGCCCGTAGGAGATTCAAATGCCTACTCTAGCCGAATACGCAGGGTTGTCACCACTACAATATGTAAAATGTATATTTTAACAAACTAACAAGTTAGGTACAATAAAATAGTATAAAATGTGGTGGTAAAATAGATACGATTTCAGTTGCATGAAATATGTAATTTGGCATGAATATACATATTAGCCACGCCGACAGAGTCAAAACAAAATCTTGAAAAAAATATTTTTTTGCATAATATGTGAAAAGAAATCACGGTATTAGTATATATAACGAAGTTAAAAGGAAAACTATCGTAGCTAAGTAGGATTCAATAATTTTCTCGTGTTGGCTTCGCCGGTCTGTAAGTTATCATAATGTGCGTGCTGAGGCACGTGCGTACGGCCGTGCATACCGCGTTTGGTACCACTCTATGAAAACAACTTACTTACATATTTCTACTATGTTACTACGGTAGAGCGAATTAAACTCTTGCGCGAGCTAACTCGATCCCAACGCCATCTAGTTATAAAATATTATACCATCAATGGCGTCATTCTATCTTTACGCAAACAACTCACTAGAGGGGGTTTGAGAGCGAACCGACGATATTGTTCTGTTAGAGATACAAGTTAGACACTTGAAATTCCACTTCCACTTATCTACTTAAAAAATGTGGTGGATGTGTGTGTTAAGCGTTTGTTTTTTTATTATTTCACTACAACAATGAAACCATTAAAGTTTGACTAATTAATTTACTGTAGGTACGCCTCATCAACCTGGCTCTGAGCCAGCTTTCTGAGACTTAAAAACTCGCAGTGTATCTCTTTTATTATCTTAATTACGATATACATTTAGCCCCTGTCTGACTTAATGACCTCCAAACTATTTAGATAGATTTTTGACCTAAGCTAGTAAAAGTATTTTAGCCACTATTATATAATGCATATATATAAAATATTAGCTGACATGCCCGACGTCGCCCAGGTAAAAAAAAAAACATACACATAAATTCACACTCGTAGCCCCACACCAAAAGTACTACGACTTGTGTCGTGGAGCCGTAAACATTAACACCACATACACAACATTCACATCATACTTACCCAGAAACACCAACTTCCTGTGGGGTGAAAACCCACTTTTATTTTGCATAATAAGCAAGCATTTGACCACTATCTCACCTGATGGAAAGTGATGCGGCCGAAGATGTGACATGCTTGCCTAGAAGATACCTATTCACTCGAGACTTGAAAACTCCCCAATTATACCGTTCGGGAAACAAAAACGCAGGCAATGAGTTCGCTGTACGGATGATAAACGTAGAAGCAAAACGCTTCGAGCAAAACTTATTCACCTATGTCTAACTGCTTAGTCAGCGTACGCCGATAAAATAGCCAGTTAGCAAATTTTTCGGCCGGTCAAGGGAGTCTTTAAGTCACGAGTGAAAGGCTATCTTCTAGGCAAAGACTATAAATCCTGTTGACTAATGATACAACTTCCCGTCGTACGACAATTATACGACGACTCGTACGACGATATCTTCAACAGATTGAGCTGAAATTTTGTATTCACGTTGAATTTGGATGACAATGCATGGTTAGCTGGGTGACGTCATTCTAAATCCAACATGGCGGAACACCCAAAATGGCGGACAAGTAATTTTGAATGCACTCCTACAATAAGAGTATCAAATGAAAGGGCTTGTTGAGAATAACTCGAAAAATAAAGTGACGTCTCTTTTAATCCAATATGGCGGACTTCTAAAAGCTTGTCCTTAAAAAAATTTTTAACAAGTAACTTATGACATGTATCCTTTTGAAGTCAATTATCAAAAGATAGTGGTGAAATGTTTACCTTATGCGGATAAAAAAGTACGTACTTCTACGAAGTTCTTGAAATTATAAACATTTGGTGTTAAAAATGTTTTATTCCACCATTATACAGCATATTTTCCCATCAACACAGTCAGTAACTATGTCGTAGATGAGTCGCGGGTTGCAGTGCCTATCAGATATGCAGATGCCACCGTGTTTCTTGCATCTCGTCTCTTTCATTGAAACTGTAAACAAACGAGACAACAATGTATGAAAAACAGAAATTTATCAAGAATAGTATCAGCCGGAATATTTCAAGGTCAAGAACCAAAGAGGATAAATAAATTTGTATCGAAACATTTTAATCATCAATTTTATTATTTATCTATCTTAACAATTAGAACTAATTTCAACTTAGTTTGTAAATAAAATGAGCACAGTTATTTGCATCATAGGTGCCGGAAACATTTACTCACACAATCACACCAAAAACCAAAAACACATGTGCCCCTTGGGAAGGAAAAGTTGTGCTCCTGTCGGGAATCAAACCCGGAACCCACACGCAGAGGTCAGACACTTGTTCACCGCGTTAAGCAGGTCGTCGGGTTTTAAATTTGGAACATAATTATTATGATGAAAATTTCGTGACTTGTAAAACATAAGTGAAGCAGTGATGGCATGATTGGGGGTTGTGGTTTCGATATCTAAGAAGGACTCGAGCTTCCAATGAAGGTAACATCATGATTAAATTCATGGTGGTAGGACGATTTCTCATTTTTACCTGGCTTGCTACCCTATACCGAAATACGGCCTTCATTCACTTCAAGTAAAAAAATTAGTCACCATAATCACTTAACAATATGTTCCAGTGATTCTAGGTCTAGCTTGTATTCAAGGATGATGTGGTTAAAGATGGTAAATCCTTGACCACATCATCGCTTCCCAGAGTAATATAATAGTCATACGCTAGCCAATCAGAGGTGTTAAAGAAGTACCTAAAGGGTATAAGGGCAACCTCGCCTGCACTTGGTGACTAACACTATCACTCAAGACAAGCATATCTAAGGAGGTTTGAAGTCAGGCAAGAATCTGATCATAAAAAGACCGTAATCGTAGAGTCATAAACATAAACGCTTTCACCCTCACAGCCCCACACTAAGTTCGATAACTTGTGATGTGGGTGCCGGAAATATTCACATCACACATACAATCATCACACCTAGAACCAGGAACACAAATTTGCCTTGGGGAGAAAACGTGTGTTTCCACCGGGAATCCAACCTGATACCCACTGCTTTGAAGACGAAGGTGAACATTGGGTGGGCCCGAGCTAAATCAACAGATAGTTAAAAAAAGAGTCTGTAAAAAGGAACGTACTGCCATGGCAGCACTCGATGCCCTGGCTCCTTTGCTTAGGACAAAGCCCTCGCTGCTCTGCTAGATGACCATCAGGACAGTCAGCGGCTATGACACACATCCCTCCAGCTTTTGAACACTGATCTTCTGGTTGTATAGCGTCAATTCTACGTACTGAAACATAAAAACATTCTATTTAGGCAATTAAGACGATTTACAAAATTATTTCAGCCTGAAGAGTAAAAAATTGGACGAGCTATTTACTCGCCTAACATTAAAATGAGTTTTATTATCACGTACATAAAAATCTCGAGTCATGGTGTTTGTGGTCGAACTCCTCCGAAACGGCAAGTCGAAATCTCGAGTCACGATGTTTACGGTTGAACTCCCCCAAAAGCCTTGCCGTTCGACCACATTTTTTTTTGTACTATATTTGGTAGGTGTGAGAATAGGTCGTAAATTATTTTTCACCCTCCTCCAGCCCAGCCCAGCCCCAATTTTAAATTGTGTTTTTTGTTTTTTTTTGTCTGAACAATATCCAGAAAGTTTTTAGTATGGCTTTGAAGTACTATGCGACATTAGCCATTGGCGACCATAAACGTAAAATAGTTAAACACTTTCTAAACGTGGCACTGCCACGCATGCCGAGTACAGCTAGCTTACAATAACAATGGTTATAATATATTTTAGTTATCTAAGCTATGTACTAAGAATATTAATTTTATCATTTATAGAATCAGAGTTGTTTCAAAAAACCCAACTTCGTAACGAGAAAAGTTTCACCAAACATAATTTATGTTGTATACGACTTAATATCGACTTACTTTTTAAGGACAACAAATTTGTCCGAAACTAGTCGACTACAAAGTAAGTCGACATTTTCTACGTGTTTCAAGTTGTATACAACATAAATTATGTGTAATACTCACGATAGTTTTAATTTCCATTTCACCAATCATGTTTCCAGATTCCATTTATTTAGATTACGTACTCTAATATATTACTGTCTAACTATGAATACCTTAACACTCACAGCCCCACACTAAGTTCGATGACTTGTGTCGTGTGTACTAGAACCATATCACACAATCACAGCCAGAACCAGAAACATATTTTTCTTGAAACTTATTTCCCGCCGGGAATTGAACCCGATACCATTGCTTTGAAGGTGAAAGGGCTCTCAACCATGCCAAGATCGATGCCATCGAGATATTGCAGAAGAAACGCATTAAGAACTCGATAGTGTACCAGACACTTGGCTAACTTGGTAATGATCACTGTCCACAGGTCATTGTATGCAGCAATTGCTCTGTTTGTGTCGTCATTGTATGCCAGTGAGCCTCGGCCTGTATCAATAGGGGTCATCGCTGGATTACATGCAATTGAACACAATTGAATGATTCATTGAGTAAAAGGACTAAGTTAAGATATATTACAACTCGAGTGTCTTCTGGATGAGATATGATTTTAAAGTATTGAGTTTTCATACGGAACATTCTAAAATTTGTTACGACTTCAAAAAAAGGAGGCGGTTGCCAATGCGACTGTATTTTTTTATTGTGTCTCACTTGTTTTCTAGTTAAATCGATTTTGATGATTCTTTTTTATTTGAAAGGATATAGCGTCAAATTGGTCCCTTATAAAAATTGATCTAGGGTTCCGGCGAAAAAGTGGTGAAGTCGGTTTGTAAGCTTTGCTTGCGTTTACATTATTTTAGATTCGATTTTAATGTATTTTTATGACAGGCGACGGGTGAAAAGAAGTAATAAAAATTTTGTCACCCCAAATCATAGATAATCTCTAGAATATCTTTTGATGAACATACAAAAAACTATGACGCTACTTCTAAGCAGGGGTATAGGGTTCGATTCCCGGCGGGAACAATTTTTTTCTCCCCATGGATAATTTTTGTTGCCTGTTCTAGTTGCGATTGTGTGTGTAATGTGAATGTTTCCGGCACCCACACACAAGTCATCGAACTTAGTGTGGGGCTGTGAGAGTAAAAGCGTTTATGTTTTAAATAGAATAAACTATGCATGAAAATCAATAATAACATTTTAATTTTAATTGTACTCCAAATGTATTGTTTTTTATTTAGTCCTCTGCTCTTCTAATATTGCTTTGAACTGAAAATAATTTATTTTAACTTATTTTTTTCTTAATAGATGTAATACATAGTAATGCATTGCATCTATAAAGTAACACTAATCCTACTATCCTACTAATACCATAAATCCAAAAATTTGTGTGTAAGTTTGTAAATCTGTAAGTATGTTTGTTCCTTCTTCACGCTTTAACGGATTTTGATGAAATTTGAAACGTGCATAGCATATACCAAAGATTATCTCATAGGCTACTTTTTAAGTTGATAATAGCGCACGAAACCGCGGGCACGGCTAGCAGGCAGCTTGCTTCATCATGCAATAAACATCGCCTAGACAAGACAAATTCAATTCAATTGATGTAAAAGTAAATAATTGTCCTAAACACAGCTTTTCCAATTGTAACCAAAATCTTTTAAAAACACGTTGCTTAACCGTTTTATTTCCAGTATTTATTTTCTGCTATCATAATATATTTACAAGCCCATTTCTTTAAAACGCTCCACTCTTAATGGTATCATCATCATTATAATAGCATAATGTTTTGTGTTTAGTTCGTTTACTATGTTGTCGTCATAAGATACTTACTAAGTATATACAATTTTATGTTTATGTATGTGTATTGTACTTTTTATCTTATATTTTATTTTTGTAGGTTAATATTATATATTTATATTTTGGTATATTTGTTGTATGTTATGTGTATATATGTTGGTATATTTTAAATCATAAATAATAGATATTAACCCTTATACTGCACTACCACGAATTTTTCTGCACCTTTTCGGTTGACTGGCAGAAAATGCTGTATTAGCATTAAGTCCTCCGTGTACATATGTATTGTGCAAAAGAATAAATAAATAAATAAATATATAAAAAAAATATTTGTAAAATTCACGGTAAGTAAATACACTCAATTAGTACACTCAGTTACTTCTCAAGAGTTATTTTCCTTTTCAAAAAAATGAGGAAATTGAGTTTAATGATGCTAATAAAGTGATGAACCTTTTACTTTCAGGATTTTTTGCCAGATAGGGTTGCGTTTGAGCACTTCCTCATATATTGTTGATCTAGAGTGGTAAAGTTAGGATGCTAAGGCTCCATCGGCGACCACATCGATGCTTACCATCAGGTGAGATGGTGATCAAAAGTTTGCCTATCTAGAAAGAAAACACAACCTGACCGTCGTCGATGACTGACACGATCTTGTTAAAAATTTTACTCTTACTATAAATGATGGAGGTAAATTATTTTTATTTGTATTTTATATAAGTAGGTAATAAGATATGAAAACACTATGACGTTTTTAGAAAAAAAAAGGCTTCATGGCCACTAGAATATAATACTAATCATAAGAAAATCTTAGGCACTTACAATCATTTTCATTTCCAAGCACAAATCCAAGACTAATAAAAAACAGAAATATCAAGTTTACGCACGACATTTCAACTCTAGCAGTGACAGTATTATGTCTCAATACAGAGACTACATTCATCTTTTAAGAATCCAACTTTATAACACTAAAGCATTGTAGAACCATATCATAATAAGCATAACAAGCTAAGATGAATTGTTTACTGTTGAAAGTCGCTACTACTTCCTGCGACGAAGTTCTACAGAGCATTCATAATATTGCGCAGTTGACTGTCAGTACTTTTGAACAGTGCAGAATGTTGTGCGTTTCTTGATGCTGCAAATTCAATTGTCTAGCGTATTGCCGTAAGGTTTGAAATCGTAATTTATCTATGGTGAATGTGATCCAATGAGTAGAGTCGTTAAAGGCAGGATGGATAGTGGTTTTCAATTGTGGTTATCTTGAGGTCAATGGTCAGAGCACAAACACAATTAATACTACGCAGGACAGCAACGGATTAAATGCCATTGGGTATGAATAATAAAAAGCAAAAATCGCTCAAAACTTTCTGAATAAGCTCTTTTGGGGGCTGACTCACCCACGTCCGTAGGAGGATACCCCTTAAGTCTGACTCCCTACACGTGGTCCCCGGGTGGTGCTAATCAGGTGACATTTGAGAGGTGGTAGAGCATTTTGTGAGTTGCTCGCCTGGCTTGCTACCAAAGTAGCTTACCACCATCAAGTTGAAAGTCTGCCGCCAAGCCAAATACGGTGTTCCGGCAGTTATCCTTGAGAGCCTGCGTATTCCAGATCTAGTGTGTTTACCAGCTTCGATCACATCGTCACTTACCATCAGGTGAGATAGTGGTCAAACACTAGCCTGTCACAAATAAAAAAAAAAAAAAAAAATTGAAAAAGGAAGAGATTTTTGTATTTATTATTGCTGCTTCAGAACTCCGTTATTACCTAATAACCTTATTTGAAAAGATGTTTTCTCATTTTAAAGGATATACTTATTTCAATTTGGTTCCATAAACAGAGATATAGAGAGATGCCAATCCCGAGCATTTGATACGAGATCTGGTGTCGCACGGTAAAGAAAATAAAAACAGTACGTCACTTTGTGTGCGTGTCATGCACACAAAGCGTTGAGTGCGACTATTCGTTCGCATTCGGCCGGGCGGAGGCGCGGGCGGGAGCACAAGTTCCCTTCGCAAGGGATAATTGTGCTTCTGGTTATGGGTGTAATGTGTGTGTAATGTTAATGCTTCCGGCACCCAATATACAAGTCTTTGAACTTAGTGTGGGGCTGTGAGTGTAAATGCGTTTGTTTGTTTGTTAACAGGCTTTCTTTTTCTTACAGATTACTTAGCGAAATTTCATGTTTCAAGCCCGTCTCAGATAAAACTCTCCCCCTTTCGAAACAAAAAGCAGATAGGGATAACGAGATACTAAACCTAATTAATATAAGCAGGATTTAATTTCTTTAACATCGTTGCGGTTAGGCAACCACTTAATTAGGAGTCTTTAGCAATGATCCTCTGAGATCCTGTGATTAAAGATTAATTAAATTTTGTCTAGAATGTAGCTGTTTTAGAAATGAGACGTTGACGCATATATTTATTATAGATTATAGCAATTAGTAGGACTTTTATAGTTCATCATAGAAAAAGCAAGTCATAATATTTTCTACAAGCTGACGAGGCAGAACAGCGTCTTTCTACACTACATTTATTCAATAGAACAATTTTAGTTGTTTGAAGATAATTGCTTCAAACCTTCTTTCAATAAACATAAAAAACATAAACGCTTTCACACTCACAGCCCCACACTAAGTTCGATGACTTGTGTCGTGGGTGCCGGAAACATTCACATCACACACACAATTACAACCAGAACCAGAAACACAAATTTTCCTTGGGGAGAAAACTTGTGTTCCCGCCGGGAATCGAACCCGATACCCCTGCTCAGAAGGCGAACATGCTCTCAACTAAGCCAATGGGCAGTTCAAAATAATTATAAATTATTGTTTGATTTTTGTATTCGTTGTTTAATGAGAGGATAAACGGGTATTACATGCAAGTTTCAGGTCTAAATATATAGCCGTCTTTGACTCTCTCAAATACTCCGGGACAAATAGTTTTAAAATCAGTATCAGAATAGGTTTAACTTTGGTAACTGATTTTAGACCTATTTTGTCCTTTAGTATGGACATCAAAATGTCCATACTAAATTGTTATTTGATATTTTTCACACTAACAGTCCCACACTAAGTTCGATGACTTGGGTCGTGGGTGCCGGAAATATTCACATCACAGACAAAACCACACAACTAGAAACACAAATTTTCCTTGAAGAGAAAATTTGCTTTCCCGCCGGGAATCGAACCCAATATCCATGTTTAGCGAATGCTCACCCAACTTAGCCAGCGGGCAGTTCGTTCTAACATAGATAGTTTTAAAAAACGTTTTCTTACTTTATTAGAATTTTTTTCCTCCCCACTTACGTGTATGTGTGCCCCTTTATATTGTTTTTTATTTATACCATTTAATTGCTATTTTTGACTTTGGGTCACAGCTTTATAAAAATTAATAGTAATGATAAAAATTGTAAGATTTTTTTTTAACAAATACTAGAAATATAGTACATATCATATTTGTAATACAATTTCAAGTAAGTATAAAAATGCAATTCGATTATATTACTATGTTATATTATATAATATTATTATGTTGTATATCATTTATTGATAACGTATATTAATATGTTATCAATAAATTTAATACAACATAATATCTACCAAATTATACCCTACCTATAAAATGACCTTTAAAATTGGTATAGTTTAAATAATGTAATCAATTCGTAAATTAGAATAAATTTGGTATTTTGGCAGCTGATAGGTCTATGCTATAACTTAGAAATATAAATCTACCTCAGGGAATAGTTTATATTTTCAATAAACGTACGGAAACTACAAGGCCCAGCTAGTAAATTGTAGACTTTCATGCTTATATAAGTCTTCAGCCCGAGTATATTGGAAAAGTAATATTATCGTATTATAAGCGTAATAGGTAATCAAGAATTTTATGAACGAAAATATTATACTTGTACGCGTCTAATAATAAAAGGTACATTGGTCTTGTTATACGGTACATGTGAGAAGAAAACTGATTTCCTTTTGTAATCTTCTTTAGATTTTATATGTGACCCAGCGGTTGATAAGCCTGCGAGACATATATCTTAAAGAAATATACACAAAAGTTAACTAATTTGAGTTTCAAGGCCGCTGTATACTTAAGCATATTTTTCAAAGCTTTATTATTATTATTAATAATATTATGTGAATTAACGTGTCTTGTAAATGCGCATTACCTTTGTAAATTAGTAAAATGTATTTTATGAGCATATGAATTATGCAATCCCGAAGTTATTCATTTTGTAGTTTTTATTACACATCCACTGTCAGGTATCTGGGGTAAGGCAGCAAAATCCGATATGATTTGAGTTAGAACGCCTCAATTGTCTTCAAGGTAATGATAGGAATCTTGACAACTGAAAAGGTACACGTGGTTCTTATAATTTGGTCTAATTTTCGATACGTTGATAATAAACACTTTTATTTTTGATGTGACAACATCTTATGAATCGATGAACACCGGCTGCAAGCACGAAAAAGTGTCACGTTCCGCCTGAGCCTGAGCGTGCAAGTGAGAGCGCAGAACAAGCGATAGAGAGGAACGATCGGCCTAAGCGTTCGTCTTATGACATTATCACGCTAAATTATCTTACAGACAACCAGTTTTTTTAAATAGTTTTTATTTTGTGACCGTAATGATAGAGCCTGGAGAAGTTATGTTCTGTTACAAAAAGCGAGTGAGAAGTTGGTCTGGCTAGTTTTTCACAGGCTAGATGTAATTAAAAAAGAAGAAACAAAGATTTTGCTAAAAAATCGTCGCCCTATTAACGATTTTCATGTTGAATACAAAATACAAAAAATAGTTCGCTAACAATTGTCTCCTCGATTGTACAAAATATTCTTATAACATCCAAAGGCTATTTCGCTTACACAGCAAGCGGTTAAGTCGACCAAACCAATTACGTTGGTTTTCTGCGATTATTCAGCCGAAGAATAACATAAAATATTGTGGATCAGTGATGTTTTTCGGAATTTATGTGATGTTGACTACGTGAGTAAAGTGTGTTTGTGGGCGATTTTCACATTTAAGTATAGCTCCTATAGAAATCAAAGAGACTTTATTATATTTATTTCTAATGAAAGAGATTTGTGTCTCATAAATAATGTGTTGTTTACATTTCACTGACTTATTTTATTTACTGTAGCTTATTTATCAACCGACTTCAAATAAGGAGGTTCTCAATTCGACTGTATGTTTTTTTTATGTATGTATGTTACGCGATAATTCCGCTTATTATGAATCGATTTTGATGGTTATTTTTATGTTTGGTAGATCTTCAGAGGCGATCCCATATAAATTTTATTAAAATTGATACAACGCTTTTTGAGAAAATAAAAAAAAAAACAAAATATAAGCGGTAAAGTCGATTTTTTTAAGCTTTGCTTTAGTTTAATTAGATATAGTAACACGTTACATATAATTACGCATAATAATCTGTATAGTAATATTTTGTGACATTGGATGCTCAAGATGGGTCAACTGTACTAACATTACCTGCAATAAGATCGCTATACTATAACTACAGTTATTTTCACTAAAGTATTATTTTCTTATCCGATGTATATTTTTTTATATTTCTGTGTAATGAGTGCACTTTAGAGTAAAACTTGCGTCGTAATTTTTGATAAAGCTCAGTAAGCTTAATTAACAGCAACTTTCAAAGCATATTTCATATTTGATTTTAGTTGTATATTTTATACTTCATACTTATTATTAAAATACAATAATGTACGTATTATGCCTACACACATAGCGAGCCTCTTTTTAATATATCAAATACTATATCAACTGGTAAATCGTCCGTGCTACCTACTGAATATTTCTGACGTCGGGCAGGAACTAATATACTCTATACAGGGCAACCTAATTAGGAGTTAGGGCTCATTTACGTATTCATTAGGTGCCTAACTGCCGACTGATTCATTTTTGTAAATTTGTATTTTGCTGCCTCCATAAAAAAATTGTTCAACGCGATAGAAACATGTATACAGTACTGCGCCCTGCGATTTTTCCTGCTTTTATTACGTTGAAATGTGATTTAGTTGTGAGAGGATTAAAACTTCAGCCACATGATAAAAATAGGTGCAAACTATTGCATTTTCATTAATTTTTAATGTTTGTAATTTTTAAACTTTCGCGATTCGAACACATAGTTTAGGTAATATCTCGGGACTTAATCGCGCTAAAAAACTATTTTTATTTACCTCGACGTTTCGGCCAAGTTGTATTTTTAATGTTTAATGGCCTATTTTTAATGTTGTTTTTTTAACTTTGAGAAGTATCTGATGTGTTGGTTAAAGGCTACCTTTTCGACTTATTCATTTGTTGGTGCGTGATGTAGTCGAGGATGATAAACACGCAACACTTAGAAGGCAACTGGCCTTCAACAATAGCCAGCTGCTATTAAACAAATATAAATGTTTAATCCATGGCAATAGTTTATTTTTTTTTACCGATTGGCAAGCATTTCACCACAATCCAATGGAAAGTGATGATGCGGCCGAAGATGTAGCATAGTTGCCTAGAAGGTACATATTATTCACTCCTGACTTGAAGACTCCCAGATAATACCTTTCGGGGAACAGAGACGAAAGCAAAGAGTTCCACTCCCTAACAGTACGGTTGATAAAGGTAGAAGCGAAACGTTTCGAGCAAACTGAAGGTATTATACACAAACCTTAAATGTTATAGTACCAACCGGTTATTAATCACATTAAGTTTCGTGTCGAAAAATGTAAAAGTTTTTTTTTATGTTTTATAGGCAAGCATTTGACCACTATCTCACCTGATGGAAAGTGATAATGCGGCCGAAGATGTGGCATGCTCGCCTAGAAGATACCTATACACTCGAGACTTGAAGACTCCCAGATTATACCGTTCGGGGAACAAAGACGCAGGCAATGAGTTTCAGTACGGATGATGAAAGTAAAAACAAAACGCTTCGAGCGAACTGGAGGTATGTCGACCATAGTTTGTCTTGTTGTTAGATAATAAAAAGGGCATGGGGGAATTAATTCATGTAATTCCTGTGCACACTCTCCAAAATGTAAGCGATAGAATACCGATAAGCTTGCCACCTTATGTCGGTGACCGAGACTTTTTAGAGAGAAGTTTTGAGCGTATACGTTCTTCTTCTGGGAGTAGGACGTCCGCAGGCCGGATGATCCCAAACCCATTCCGCGCGCGGCTAGTATAAAGTGAACGGAATTCCGGTATAGTTTTGATTGTTAAAAAAATATTTAATAAGCGGGGTAACTGAGAAAATCCTACCATCATGAATTACAATGTTTCCTTTACCGGCACCTCATGGGGTAGTATTACAAACCCCAACCGTAAATCAAGGGCTGGATCTGTTCCCTTTTAGCTGTATTTAATTGGGAGTATTTAATAAAAAGTTATCATTTTATTTTTAACCGACATCAAAAAAGGAGGAGGTTCTCTATTCGACTGTATTTTTTTTATATGTGTTACCTCATAACTTCTTTCGTTGTGAGCAAATTTTGATGTTTTGTTTTTGAAAGCTTGCGCTTTCCATTTGGTCCCATTTAAATTTGATCAAGATCTGACTACTTATTAGTTTTTGAGTTGTCCTCAATAATGCGTATTCTGTGGACTATATTGATGATGCTCTCCTTTTTAACCGACATTAAAAGTTACCTCATAATTTCGTTACCTCATAATTTCTTGCGTTGTGAGCCGATTTTGATGATTATTTTTTCGTTCGAAAGCTGGTGCCTTCCATGTAGTTCGATTTAAATTTGGTGAAGATCCGATCACTACTTTTTGAGTTATTGTCAATAATGCGTGTTTAATACGTTAAACCTGATCAAGGTTCCGAAGATAAAGCGGTAAAGTCGGTTTTTTTAAGCTTTGCTTGCGTTCAATTATTTGAATGAGTCATGTAACATATATTGTATCATATTATTTGTCAAATATATTTCAATTTTAAGTCCTATAAAGGTTACTATAAAATATAATGGAAAGTGCTTGCATTTGCTGAAACTATTTAAATGTTTCAAAAGAATTTCCAACCTTAAATACTGAAATAATAGAGTCCGAAGCAGAGGAAAGATATGTAAAATACTGTTTGCTCTTACAGTGTTTTTTGTCTACAATTTTAATAAACTATACAAGCGCTTTGCACTTGACGATAAGGATGATCAAAATTTCATTAAATATTCTTGTTTAATGCAATGTACTTCTGTGCATATTCTTTCCACGTAAACAGATTTCAAAATATTTTTATAGTTTGAAAGATGTTGCTTTCCAATTGATCCTGTTAAAATTTGATCAACATCTGATCAGTAGTTCTTGAAGTATCGTTAATAAAGCGTATTCTGTGGACTACATTGACGATGTTCTCGTTTTAACCGACTTCAAAAATTACCTCATATGCCCCTAGGCGCATTGGGATCTACGATGAACACCAAATCTCCTACCGCCAATGGCCGTGATTTTTCGTTGTTCCACTTCTTGCTCGGCTCATCTTCGAACCTGCCAATTTTAGGTGTTTTTGACGAGTCCGATTTATACCTAAGGAAGCAGTGGCGAACATCTCAGGCTCTAGCAGACATGTTCTGGAAGAGATGGGTGCGTGAGGTATTACCCGACATGATTCCTCGACAGAAGTGGAACAACGAAAAATCGCGGCCGTTGGCGGTAGGAGATTTGGTGTTCATCGTAGATCCCAATGCGCCTAGGGGCATATGGCCGCGAGGCATCGTTCAAGAGACGTTCCCAGGTAAGGATGGGCGAGTGCGTGTGGTATGTATCCGTACATCTACCGGTACCCTGAAAAGAGCTATTACGGGTGTCGCCAGAATACCTATTGAGGATGAGTGCTGCGGGGGCAGCACTAGGGTGGGGAATGTAGGCGACACGTAAAAGGCATTTAGCATTTAAGTTAATTATAAAATATTTTGTTTTCAAATTGTTAGTAGAGGGGCAAGCGCGGGGTAGTGGGGCGTAAAGAGCGCTGATTGGTAGAAAGCCGGCATCGGCTCTGTCGTCTATCTTGCGCATTGAACTACAATTGTTAAGTACTACTCCTGTATTAATTTTCGTTAAATATATAAAATAAACGCTTTAATCTCCTTCAAAGTTGTTTTAACTCGAAGGAACCTTGTACCTAGTACAACTTCTTTCGTTGTGAGCCAACTTTGATGATTATTTTTTTATTTGAAAGCTGGTGCTTTTTATGTGGTCCCAATTTGATCAAGATCTGATCTCTAGTTTTTGAGTTATCTCAATTCATTTGATCAAGGTTCCGAAGATAAAGCGGTGAAGTCGGTTTTTTAAGCTTTAAGTGTGGCGTGTTCCGCGTCTGTCTTTAAAGCAGCAGATATTGGGTTCGATTCCCGGTGGGATCTAAGTTTTTGCTTTAAGAGAAAGCTGGTTTTCTAGTTCTGCAATTGTGTGTGATTTGAAAGTTTCCGGCATCCATGATACAAGTCTTTGAACCAAGTGTAGGGATATGATAAAATAAAACGCTCAGCAATTAGTGACTTTAGAAAGTAATTCCCCTTTCTTAACTGAAACGATATCTGACAGAGTGAACAAAAAAATTCAGTCAGTATAAGTCTTAATTAAGACTAGGTATCATTTTGTACTGATTGCTACGGGAAATCTTTAGGAGAGGTTTATAACCAGCAGTGGACTTCTTGCGGCTGAGATAATGATAATGACTACTACAATTATAATTATAGTAATTATATTTCGTTTTATTTAAAACTCTGGGTAGCACATATAATCACGGACGAATAACTTGCCCGTCTCGTCTCTCAACTGCATTAAAGGAAATTAAGTATTATTTACAGAATTTTTTACTTTTGAAAATATTACAATACATTACAGAACTGCCCGTTAGCGCAGTTGGATGAGTATTCGCCTTCAAAGCAGGGGTATCAGGTTCGATTCCCGGCGAGAACACAAGTTTTCTCCCCAAGGAAAATCTGTGTTTTGCGGCACCCACGACACAAGTCAAGTTTTAGTGTGGGCTATGAGTGTGAAAGCGTTTATATTGTTTATTACATACATAAACACTATAATATTAAGTAATATAATAGTCACATGATTATGATTATGATTTCAAACCCTCGAACATAATCATCGCTTACTAGGAAGGGCCTAGGTATCATTCATTATTTTTAAGTGCATTGAAGTTCAAAACGTACAAGTAGGTTAATCCTACTATAATATTATAAATGCAAAAGTTTGTGTGTGAATGTTTGCTACCACGTTTCTCCGTAACTACTAAGCCGATTTTAATGAAATTTCTAATGTAGGTAGCTTATACTCTATATTAGGACATATGCTACTTTAATCATCATCATAATCATAATCATAATCATAATCATCATAATCAGCCTGCGTATTCCAGGTCTAGTGTGTTTACCAGCTTCGATCACATCGTCACTTACCATCAGGTGAGATAGTGGTCAAACACTAGCCTGTCACAAATAAAAAAAAAAAAAGCCGTAAAAAGTCTTAAAAAATTTCACAATTTTTTTATAAAATAACACGACCATCTCTTGTATAGGTCGTTATCCGCACCATTCTGCGCAAACGGTGGAAGTCCAACAACCTTTGCAAATTCATTAGAAACTTGAACCATAGAACATTTCCTGGAAAACCGATGAGCGTATAAAACTTACCGAACTGACACTAACTTGGCAAAATTTTGTTCGAAACAAAAATTGAACAGATCCTTTCTTGGAAAGTTTAAAGTGCTGCGCTGTGACTACGCCGATATAGGTACAAGTTTTAGGACTGCTTTCGTACTAATACCATAAAACGACGACAGTGATCTCGCGATTTAACTGAAATTCGATTGCGAGATTACAGTCATTGTTTATAGTCAGCAGTTGGGTGCGCGTTTGCCATCTAAATAGAAGGTATCGAGTTTGATTCCGAGTGGGAACTCAAGAGAAATGCGTGTTTTTGGTTCTGGGTTTGATTAAACGCTTAAACGATTAAAACGCTTTCACACTCACAGCCCACACTAAGTTCGATGACTTGTGTCGTGGGTGCCGGAAACATTTACATGACACACAATCACAACCAGAACCAGAAACACAAATTTAACTTGGAGAGAAAACTTGTGTTTCCGCCGGGAATCGAACCCAATACTCCTGCTTCGAAGGCAAACTCTCACATAACTGCTTAGCACTGCATTCACATCACAAACACACCGTTGGCTTCAACGGTGTGTTTGTGATGTGAATGTTTCCAATCCGTCATCGAATTTCAACCTTGATCGGTGGTGCACTTTACAATTTTTTGTGAATACCAATTTTTAACACTACCTCATAGTAATCATACATCGACCTTGTGATCGCAGACTTCTCATAATTATGTAAGGATTATCGTAACTATTGAGTATAATCTATTCATTCAGGAAATTCGCTGTGTTATTATTATTCGTCATCATAATTATTGATATGTATATCCCATTAGCATAATTCCATCCACAGTTCACTTCCTTATTACTTCGCAAATATGCGATTGAAAATAATGACATGTGATTTGTTTATTGAGAAAAAACCCAGCGTTAAAAACGCTTTTAAGAATTTGAGCGTGTCCCAACTCCATTACGAAAGTACCAGAACTTGCTAAAGTTTCACCTACACTCTTACCTAAACTCCACAGATTGGCTGTAACCGTTTCATTCATTTCCACACCCGATCGCGTAACTTCGATGAAGTCTTGAATTGAAATAGTTTCTGATTTCATTGGACGTGGACAGGAACTTTAAGTTTTGAAATTTTGTTGAAATAGAACTGAGACAAAAATGTATCAGAAGCAATTGTTTTGAATGTAAGAGTGATTCATGCTGATTCATGCGAGTAATTTATGATGATCGTCCCATTATAAACCAATGACAAAACCAAAATTTTGAAAATAACTCTAACGCTCTATCTGATTAATAGCTGCACCGTTTTTCACCAAACATAGCTCTCGACAATTCGATCATTCAATACTCAAAAATTCTAGACCAAACCACCGTTCAAAAAAAAACTGGCCAAGTGCGAGTTGGACAAGCGCACGAAGGGTTCCGTACCATTAACTAAAAAAACGGCAAAAAAATCACGTTTGTTGTATGAGAAATATTTGTTTCATTTTAATTTAATGATTTATTTTTAAGTGAATATATAACTAAATATTCTGTGAATATTTTAAGCGTCTTTCTGTTGCCGTTATCAATATCGAGCAAAAACGAGCGAAAAATTCACGTTTGTTGTATGGGAGCCCCCTTAAATATAAATTTTATTCTGTTTTTTAGGGTTGTTGTTATAGCAGCAACAGAAATACATCAAATCAATCAAATCAAAATCAAAATGTATTTATTTGTCAGAGTATGGTAAGTAATTAATAGTAGGACATAGTATTAGTTTCACATACTCTACCGTTTCCGGTGTACAAATATTTATATAATGTGGATATCAAATAAGTAACATTACAAATAATAATATTAATTTTGGAATATTTGATGAAAATTAGTATATAAGTCAGAATATCATGTCACTAGAGAATATAATATAAATTATGGTGAGATATCAAATAAGTAAGTAAAAATAATAATTAAGAATGTCAGTTGAATGTATAAAATTTAAATAGTATATTACCAATTATCATGTCATTCCAATTTGTCATCCATAAATTCTTTCACTGTATAATAACATTTGTTTATTAGTAATTTAAATAACATACATTTTAACTTAGTTAAGCATAATTCTTTGAATTGGTCAGGCAGTTTATTATAGATATGAATCGCTTTACAATATACGTTTTCACTATATAATTTTATTCTTTGCACAGGGACGTACAATTTGTACTTCTTTCGACTTTTCCTACTGAAAATTTCGTTGTGAAGCTTAAATAAACTGTGATTTTGGTGGACAAACAATATTATTTCGAAAAGGTATAGGCAGGGTAAAGGTAGTATATTGTGTTTTTTGAATAAAGGTTTGCAAGAATCTATACAATCAGCACCGCATAGAGACCTGACACATTTTTTCTGTGCTATAAATGCTCTCTCAATTGCTACGGAGTTACCCCATATGATCAAACCATAACGTAATACTGAGGATATATATCCGTGGTAGGCGCACAATGCAGCTTGTATTGTCGCTACTCGCCGCAGACGGTCTAGAACATACACATATCTGTCCAACTTGGAACATACATTTGCAATATGCTCCTTCCAGTTACAGTGCTTGTCTATAGTAAGTCCCAAAAATGTAGCAGATTCGACGCTTTCCACAACGTTGTTGTCATGGATTATATTTATTTTTATTGGGTGGCTGTTATATGTTTGGAATTGTATTAATTTTGTCTTATTTATGTTAACTTGTAGGTCATTGTGTTTAAGCCAAGTAATAGCAGAATTTAAAGCATTATTAATGTCAGATTCAAATTCATTTTTATTATTTCCTTCTATTAACAAAGTTGTGTCGTCAGCATATAAAACACATTTGTGTTTAGTCATATTAGGGAGGTCATTGATGTATAGGAGAAATAATAATGGGCCTAAGATACTACCTTGCGGAACTCCACATGAGTTAGTTCTATATGAAGATCTGCAGGCAGTTTTAGTATGTCCTATAAAAGTTTGTATTTCTACATATTGCTTACGTCCGGTCAAATAACTTTGCAACCATTCCAATGCCTTGCCTCGAATGCCATATTTCTCAATTTTGTAAAGCAGCAATTTGTGGTTAACGAAGTCAAATGCCTTTGACATATCCATAAAAATTGACACGATGGGTATCTTTTTATTTAAACTATCGGCTACCATTTTTATTACAGAAAAGCAAGCTAAGGTAGTAGACCTATTTTTTCGGAATCCAAATTGCTCTGATGTCAGTATATCGTTTTTGGATAAAAAGTTATAGATTTTTTTATACATAACCCTTTCAAACACCTTTGATAAAATAGGAATTAGAGTTATAGGGCGGTAGTTGGACATGTTATCTGCGGAACCTTTTTTGAATAATGGTTTAACCACAGATAGTTTTAAACGATTTGGAAATACTCCTTGGGAGAGTGATATATTGACAATGTAGCATAATGGAGCCGATATTATTTTTGAACACGCTTTAAGCATTTTAGTATTTATGTCATCGTATCCAGTGGAATTAGTATTATTAAGTGAATTTATAATATTATGTATGTCAGAGTTATCAATAGGGGTCAAAAAAATTGTATTCAAATTATTAGAAACATTATATGGATAGTGAGCTGTGTCGGTATCTTGTACGTCGTCTTTGGTTTTATTTAAATCAATAAAAAAGTTATTAAATAAGTCAGCTATAACGTTGGGTCGTGAATGAATTTTGTCATCTACACGTATTGATTCTATTTTAGTAGTTTGATCATTTGTTTAAAAAACAAACATCTTACCATCTCGGTTCATGAGATACAGCCTGGTGACAGATGAACAGACAGACGAACGGACAGCAGAGTCTTAGTAATAGGGTCATGTTTGGTTACGGAACTCAAAAACGGTCTATTTCGGAGTTGCGAATCCACACAGATACATACTTAAAATTTATGACACTCCTTTTTTATCGGCGGTTTAAAAATAATTTTGGTGTCAAAATCATCAAACTGTAGTGTCTGTAGTTTCAGTACTTTAGTTCTAACACAGTTTCATAATTATGCGAAAAAATAAAGATTTAAGCATAATAAGATAGGAGTGTAAAGATTAAATACCTTTTCTGCCGGAAACATTTACATCACATACACAATCAAAATCAAAATCGGGCCCCAAAGAGGCACTCACTCAATCAATCACACAACCAAAAGCAACTGTCCCTTGGTAAAATTTACTCCAGATTGTAAAATTGAGCTCCTGCCGGGAATCAAACCCATGAGACTGTTCCAACTGCGTCGTCGATAGATAACCGATTTTGAGTTAGATAATTCTCTCTACGGATTTAGCAATCAATATCAAGGAAAGAAAAATTCCAACACAAAAAAGAATACAGCTATATTATACACCCACTTGTCTGACCTCGTTCAAGCTGCCAATATCGCCTGATCCCAAGACGAAGCCGACAGTAATTATTCCAGAAATAGAAACTTGTGCTAAAAATAAAAATCTAATGGGTATATAAGTTATTGGAATTGTTTACTAGATTTTCTGTGAATCAGTTAAGTCAGTCTAGCATGGATAACTAAATTTTTTTTCATTAGAATGTCAAGCTTTACCAAATGACCGATCCAAGTTCCACACCGAGCGATATTGTTTAATCCCGAGTATAGTTAATAAAAAAATGATGTTATAAGTGAATCTTGTTTTTAAGTCTGTGCTGAACCAATATTGATTTTGCTATTTTTGTCATTTTAATAGGTTTTCGTTTTCAAGATAGGGCTTAATCGGGAGTGTTTTCAAAATATTGATTTTAACACACATAGTTCAAATTATTTGGTATTTCAGTTTTATTTAGCATCAGTTAACAAAAACAATGCCTTACAGTAGTCAAACCATTTCCATAAAGCACTATAGAAACCCTAATGCTTCTTTCTAAGTCCTAACCATCGTAGATCCTGCAAAGTACGGTAGCAATTGCTGGACAGCTGCAGTAATTGATCGATGGCTTCGGGCAGTCGCACCGGACCGGAGGGTATTCTGGTGCAAAACAACTAGTATGGAAAGCTTTTTCTCGTTTTAAGTATTACAAATTTAAGAATTGGCATTACATTTAACCTCTAGGATGGTAATCCTCGACTACATCATCACTTACCATCAGATGAGATCGTGGTCAATTGCTAAACTTTAGGAGATAAAAAAATAAATTCTGTTCAGAACGATATTATCTAAGTTTTAGTAATTTTTTTCATAAATGTAGCAAAACCAGACATCTTTCTACACACTAACAAACCGAAGACTGAATTTTGTGGTGGGGGTTTGCTTGTTCTCAGTTACAACAGTATCACATTCGCAGAATATACATAATATTATTATAGCGAGAACAATGATTTAGAGCTTACCAAAACGAGCAAAGTGTTTTGTGAGCTTTGGCACGATGTTATAATAATGATGCTCTTTGTTTTCTGACTTTTATCGTTATTTGTTTTTTTTATTTTTAACATTCTCTGACATTTATGTTGCTCTGGTGTCAGGATTTTATTGAAGCTGTTTGATTTGGACTTCCCTCTGCCCGAAACGACAATCAAGTAAGCAGTTTGCGCTGATAAAGAACAAACCCGGATAATTAAATATTTCCTGAGGTTTACCAAATGGCTAACTATGTGAATGTTAAACAAATTTTAATTCCTGTGTTACGTATTGCTAGTAATAAATCATCCATATGAATTGTCGGTTAGCTAAGTTTGGTGAGCGTTCGCCTTGCTGGGGTATCGAGTTCGATTTCCAGCAGGATCACAAGTTTTTTCCCCAAGGATAATTTGTGTTTCTTGTTTTGGTTGTGATTGTGTGTGTTATGTTAATGTTTCCGGCACCCACGACATAAGTCATTGAACATAGTGTGGAGCTGTGAGAGTGCAAGCGTTTATGTTTTGTTATATCCAAAGCTAGAAAGATTTCACTAGGTAAAGGCTCTTTTGAAATTCTGATATTCGCAGCCTTCTCTTAGCTGCATAATCCGGATTTGTTCTTTATTTCTATATTACCATTATTACTTACCATTTGTGTAAAAAACATTCTCACTTAAGAATATAATATACTTATACTATAATGTGATTAAAAACGTAGATCCTGTTAAAGTTCCTAAGGCAATCTTCAATGTCATCGACCTTGCTACCAGACTAAGCTTAAGAATCGGCGCGCTTTACTCCAAGCAAGATTGTCATCAGGGGATTATAGAGTGTTTGTAGTAGCACATAAGGGTGCAATTAGTGTAGTTAAAATAATATGGAAGTTATGCAACTATTTATATTGTTATACTTAAATTTTGAAGAATTTTAGTAAAGATCTTGAAAAAAATAAACATTTATAAAAATGCTGGTTAAATAGTGGATAAGAAACATATTTTTCTAAGTGACACTTTCAATCACACATAAAACATAACACATATTCAAATCGTCGCTTACCATCAGGTGAGATGGTGGTCAAAAGGTTGCCTATCTTGAATTTAAAAAAATCCTGCATTTAGCTTCTTACAAGTTTTTTTTTTTTTTCGAACAATGTCTGAAAAATTATATGTTATAATTACACACTGATAGAATATATAAGTGATTATCTCATGATATCATTGCAGAGTACTTATATATTTTTGAGAAATTGCTCTCAAAGATGAAGCGTTGATTTTATAAAACTTGTGCCATGAAGACGAAACGCAATACTTTACAGAATAGGTTACCATTTTCTTAGCAATCCCAAGCGAGATGTATTGAACTCACTTCGCCAAGATTAAAAATTATTTTCCTTTCGAAGCGTGGTTGTGTGGTGTTGGAAATCCAAAGTTTGTAATAGCTTGCTTGGGGATTCAATAAACTTTAATAAAGCATTGCACTAGTAGAAAAATACAGATTTCAATCATGCATAAAGTTGTATAAGTGCACGCTTCATAGCTGTGCCCGAAGCCTTGTGCGCCTGCGTTCATATATAGTAAAATCAGACTATTGAGATTTGCGAATCTAGCGTTTAGAATAATTAACTTTAATGTTCACTAAAACTCACAATATTTAGACTCTATTCAGATGTGAAAAAACATTTTTAATTTTGACTATGTTTTGCATCAGGCTAATTTTCTAGAGAGAGAGAGAGAGTAGTAATTCCCTAAATCATAATTTTTTTTTTGGTTTTTGAGTGCATAAACAAACAAATATCCAAATGTTTGTATTTTAATATACAACTAATAAAAATCTATGGTGAAAAGCCACTATCTCGTGTCCACCTGGGTAGCTAAGTAGAGTCGTATTTTACTTCTTTAAAGTAAAAAAAACACGATCACAGAAGTGGTATTAGTGGCCTTAAATGACTAGTTGTCATGAATTCGTTTTTACTCTTCTCTTCACATCAACATTTACCATCATGTGAGATAGCAGACATACGCTAGCATATCAGAGATAAAAAAGACCGCTATCCTTCAGTCTTCCGTCAAGTCTAGTCTTCTAGGCGTTTTTCATTGAGTTTCTTGCCAGGTTCTTCTCGAGATGGTTGAAATTTTGCGAATCTGGCAGTAGAATCATTAACTATCATGAGTGCCTCTTTGGGGCCCATGTGAATAAACGAATTTGATTTTGATTTTTGAGGCCTAGCGTATAGAATTTACTAGCGACCACATAATTATATTGACAATTATCAAATATATATAATACTAGCCGTGCCCTGCGGCTTCGCCCGCTATTATCAAGTTAAAAAGTAGCCTATGTGTTAATCCTAGGTATAATTTATGTACATTCCAAATTTCATCCAAATCTGTTCAGCCGTTAAAGCGTGAAGAGGGAACAAACATACTTACACACTTACACACTTACAAACAAACTTTCAGATTTATAATATTAGTAGGATAGGATAGCCTGTCTGAGTGAAATAAAATGTAAACATTTGTTAGCAAATGTACCTACTCTTACTTATATAAGTGGTTTTACAGTCATCATTTAGCCAAAAATACATCCTACACTTAATAAATTAGAGCTTGAGGCTTGTGTGTCCAACAAGTTGGTGGTGGCATTACAGTTTGTCGACGATATTGAATCCGAATGGTTTTCATTTAGCCATATTTCATAAAGAAATCCCAATACTGTTTCCAGAATCTGGTTGAACGATAAAGCCGTAATTTACCACCAAAGTGCTCAAATACAGGACCCAAACTATATTTGTAAACTATAGCATACCTAAAACAATCCTTACCATGATAATTGTCCTTGCGGTACTAATGAACATTATCCCCAAAACGCGCCCGCGGTTTTAGTACAACCACGCAATTTGCCGAAAAGTGTCTTTGTTACAGAAATGTTCAGGAAACTGTATAGTAAAAGCAATATCCTATGTACCCTGTTCAGAATGGCTACCGACACAACATCCTAAAAAATTTGCCAGCCTCAAATATACTTAACTAAATCCGTTGAAAGTTTTTTTAATGAAATCACTTAATACTTCGAGCGAACTGATGGTATGTTTACCATAAATGGATGACGTTTGATAGTTTTACTCGTTGTTAGGTGAAAAGAGGAATTATCACCTATTGTTATATTATTTTATTCGCTGTGCAACGAGGTAACGCAGCCAGCATTTTGGGCACACTGCCGACCAATGACTTTTTGTATTAGGTAAGTAGTTTAGCTAAATCTATATTTTGATTAATCCTTAATACTTATTTCGAAAACAATAAATAATAAGTCTTAAACAATACGTAAGTACTGGTTATACGTACGTATTGGTTTATACATGCAACTTTTTCTGTATTTTTTCAATGCTTTTTGGTACGATGACACAACAATATTTTGTGACTGTATCTTTTAATTCAACACTTTTATTACGAATATAGGTACTGCACGCACTTTTTATGAATAATGAAAAAGGAACTACTAAAAACGTGCTCAATAGCATTAGCATGTAATTTAATTTCAACTTGAGTTCAGTAGGTAAGTAAAATCAAAAATTCGAAACTGTTCTAGTTGAAAAAATTACAAACGTTATAACCTACATTACCCAAGTGGACACACTTGTGTCCAGATCCGCATTTCCAGTTGATACTAGCAGACTTCTTGACAGCGAGTCAGCTGATGGTTGTCTGCAAATAAACACTTTCAAAATATATAAAAGGTTTCACACTCACAGCCCCACACTAAGTTCGATGACTTGTCTTGTGGTTGCCAACGCAAATTTCCTTTTGGGAGGAAACTTGTGTTCCCGCCGGGAATCGAATACGAACACTCACCCAACTAAGCCAACGGGCAGTTCAATACAGCATGTGCAAACCTCTATTTAGAAACATGTTTTATGACACAATTCATTGAACTTACTGTGGGACAAAAATTAGGTATAAATTCTGCGACACCGCGTCTATTTCCCTTTCGTACAAACTACCACGCAATACCTAGATTATAATCTAGGTAGCTAGCTTCAAAGCTGTCTCGAGAGGGTATTAGACGAACTACTAAGAAGTCCCGCAAACTATGTGTTATAGCTATAGGCTGGTATATACTATGTAAGACATTTTTTTAAACCAAAAAAGGTTGGTGGGATCGGGTTTTACTCGGTATGGATTATGGACATTGTATATGGTAGCTGTTTCATGAATTGGTAAATAAAATGACAATATATTTTTGTCACATCACACTGTCTACGTAAGCTCTGTGTAAGCTTATTAAAAAGAGGGTATTTTATTTAAAATAATTACATAATCTGAGAACCAAAATTTTAATGATGTTCGTTGGCTAAGTGAACTGCCCGTTGGTTAAGTTGGGTGAGCGTTCACCTTTTAAGCAGGGGTATCGGGTTCAATTCCCGGCGGGTACACAAGTTTTCTCCCCATGGAAAATTTGTTTTTCTGGTTCTGGTTGTGATTGTGTGTGTGATGTGAATGTTTCCGGGACCCACGACACAAGTCATTGAACTTAGTGTGGGGCTGTGAGTGTGAAAGCGTTTATGTTTATTTATGTTAATATTATAATACTCTATCTATCACTTAAGTTATCGTTAAACTTCAGTTTAACTAAAGTCTGTAGATAAAAAAAATTGCACCTACAGGTCTAAATTTATTCTCTAGTAAACCATATACATCTATATATATATAATCTGATTACTCCGAAGCACGTCACGCCTACGCCGAGATTACTTCGATATGGCGATGACGTGTCTTATCCTATAAACAGCAATTTACATAGGATTAGTTGCTAAATCTCCCATGAAGGAGATTTAAGGAGATATAGCTAAGGTTGCCATGTTTTAGTATATTTTTGTAATGGGACCCAAATATTTTACAATACAAGCACATACCTCTATACATCTTTTTATATATAATTCTTCTTTACGTGTGTACCTATGTGACTGAACTCCTCGTAAGTGGCTGAACCGATTATGATGTTTTTTTTGTGTGTTTAAGTAAATTTGGGAATTGTTAAGATTTATAATTTGATACAATGATTTTTTTTTTTATTTACGCGGGCGAATCTGCGGGGCGCAACAAGTATACATACAAAACAATTAAAATATTTAGCGATGTGCTGGAATTTGGTTTTGTGCTTTAAAACTGCTTTTTTTAACTAGAATTAAATGGATAGTTACCACTGCAATCCAAAATTTCCAAAATTCGTCTTAAAATCGCTGTTCGCCCGTTAGCTTTTAAAACAGTTAAATAATTGTTTATTCACATTGGCCCCATAGAGTATTAATTAAACTTATTGATTCTAATGTTAGATTCGCAAAATTACAGCCATCTCGAGATAAACCTGACTGAACATTCCGTTTTCAAATAACAACTTACATCTGTAGCTGTAACTTACATAAGTAACAGTTACCCTTAGAATATAGAACAAAAGTTAGCTATGTTGGCCGCCGGTAATGCCGCCAGCATGATGGGAACGCTACCCACTGGTAGTGGGCTTGAGCACTTGAGTTACCTATAAGCTCGATGTCTTGTAGGAACTTAGTTCTTTGCTGTATATAGTTTTAGTTTAGTTTTATTATAACACTAGCAGTGCCCCGCGACTTCGCCCGCGATAATAAAGTTAGAAAGTAGCCAATGTGTTATTCCAGAACCCAAGCTATCTACATTAAAAATTTCATCAAAATCGGTTCATCCGTTACGGAGATACGTGGTTACAAACATTCACACAAACTTTCGCATTTATAATATTAGTAGGATGTTAAATTTTATATGTTTTAAATGTTAAATGCATTGGTATTAGAGTTAGCTTAGATTAATCTTTATTTTGGGGGCTCCCCCATAAGCGCAGAGAACCTCCACGTGGTGCCCCTGGAAACTGTCTGAACCCGGTAACGCAGGTGTTCAGACAGGCTAATACTCTGCCTCACAGTTGTTACGTGCGGTAACTGTGTACTGTGACGGGATGCCGAAATTGCGGGACGCGTCGGGGAGGTATGCAAAAGGCCCTTTTCAGGGCCCCTCCTCCGACCCTTCTAAGGACCTCATAGCCTCTATGAGGTCCTTCCGTAGGAGAAAAAGGCCCTTCTCAGGGCCACTCCTACCCTCCTGCGGACCTCTTGGAGAGTTCAATGGAGGGTGTGGGAGTGTCGTCGGATATGTCCGAAGTAGACGTGGGGGAAGGTAGCCACCGAAAGCGGCCGTCTTCTTCGTTCTTTGTGCCCGGGCATTTGGACTCGGACACGGAGACCGAAGGGACGGCGGCCGCCAAGGTGCATACCGCTAAACGGGGGGGGAAGAGAAACGCAAAAGCGGGTCCTTCAAGAAAGGACTTTGTCAGGAGTTCTCCGACGTTGTCAGATGGAGAGCTGGATGAGCTCCTGCGTACAAGGCGATACAAGAGGGGATCACCCGCTGTAGTCGCCGGCATTGCGACCGGCACCGAAAGCGAGTCCGAGGCCGGTGCTATTGTCGGAGACGTCAGCGCGCTGAACGGAGGGCGCATGCGGGCGAAAGCCTTGCCTGCATTTTGGAGGTTGCCAAGAAGTCTGGCAACCTCAAAGGCGAGTTTGTGGGTCGCCTTAAGCGGTCTACATCTACCTTGAAAGAGGTTGTCGACGCATTGGCCAGCAGGAGCGAGGCGGAAGAGACGCGGCGGCTTAGAGCGGAGAACTCCCGCCTGCGCCTTGAGGTCGAGTCGCGCAAGACGGAAGTAAAGGCGCTGCGTCGAGGTTTTACCGAAGCCAAGTCGGAGGCTGCAGCGGCCACCACAGCAGCAGCCGTCGCTGAGAAGCAGGCACCCCCCGCTCTTCAGCTGGGTGGCGAAATAGTGGAGGAGCTGAGACGGTCCTTGACCGTTACGTTCGGGCAAATGCTCAATGCCCGACTCGCTGGGGTTGAGGACCGGCTTCTGCCTGCCCCGACGGTCCGTCCACCTCTAAAGGCGGACGTTAAGACTGCCAGTAAGGCAGCGGCAGCCACCGCGCCACCCAAGCCGACTCATAAGCCGGCTCGCAATCCCGCGCACAAGTTGGGTAAGCGGTCCGGTCAGGCAACACAGACTGTCGCCGCTCCTTTGGAGGTATCGGCTGTAGGTCCCGCTATCTCTGGGGCAGCCTCCTCCACGGTGACTCAAGCGGAGACCTGGGCGACGGTGGTAAGGAAGGGAAAAGGGAAAGGGAAGGGGAAGTCCTCCCTTCTTCATACCACTCCAGCGGTTGCCCCTGCGGCGCGTTCTTCATCCGCGAAGTCAAAGCCGGCCCCGGCAGCTTCTACTGCCATGAAGGCTAAGGCGGTGCTGAGACCTCCAAAGTCCGCGGCTGTAGTTATGTCCCTTTTGCCTGAGGCTGCGGAGAAGGGGGTCACCTACAGCACCGTGATGGACGTGGCACAGGGGAAAATCGATCTCCAGGAGCTGGGGATTGACCAGCTCCGCTTCCGCCAGACGGCCACGGGAGCCAGGATGTTGGAGATTCCTGGCTCCCAAAATCACGAGAAGGCGGACAAGCTCGCGGAGAAACTCCGTGAAGTCCTGTCCAAGGTAGCTAACATCGCCAGGCCCGTTAACGAACGCGGCACACACCTTTGTTCGCGCGCCCAGCCAGTAATTCTAATTTTGCAAGTCATGCTCCTTTGTTCCGTATAACCTCGACTTTTAATAAGAACTTTTCAGATTTAGATATTTTCCATATGTCCAAACAGGTCTTCAAACGTAAAGTTATTGAAAACCTAACATCGCAATCCTGACTCTTTAATCAGCTTTGCGCCTTTTTGTTTTGATGCCGATACAAATATGTGCAGTGGACTAGTAGGGGTAGGCAATTTAGTGTTATGATGTAGGAATTGGTTTGACACATAATTTAAATAATATGATAACAAAGAAATAATAATGTAATAATGTAAACAATTAAAAATATATTATATAATAATAATCTACGCGATGTATTGTATAGCAGATATATTGTGTACGTACTTATATTATATTGTATTTTTATAAATAATTGTATTCTAACATACATGCACAGGCGCACTCACTCACTCACACTTTCTCAGACACGCACATACATACACACACACATACATACATCTACATCACTAAATTGTTTTGTATTGTTATACCAACTAGGAGAGTAAATAAAAATTGTACTTATCTAGGGAGACCTATAATTGGCTGTACTATATATATTTCATGTTTTGTATCTAAATTATCTTAATGCTGTTGGTCTTCTGAATAAATAAATAAAAAAAAAAAAAAAAAAAAAAAACCGCCGACCTGAGGATAACGGGCTTGGATGATGCGGCTACCAAAGAGAAAGTGGCGGCGGCGGTAGCCAAGGCGGGTGGTTGTGACGTCCGGTTGGTGAAGGCAGGAGAAATTCGTCCCGGCGTAAGCGGCGTTGGTTCCACCCTCGTATCCTGTCCGACTTCAGCAGCCAAAGTGCTGTTGGAAAAGGGGAGGCTACTAGTGGGGTGGAGCTCAGTGCGTGTAGTGGCACTGGCGGCGCGTCCCATGCGCTGCTTCAAGTGCATGGGGCTGGGACATACGCGCACCCAGTGTCCTGCATCCGCTGATAGGGGAGACCTGTGCTTCCGGTGTGGAGGCACAGGCCATCGGGCGGTCAGCTGCGGGAGGACTGAGCCCCGCTGTGCGATATGCGCTGAGTCGGGGCGGCCTTCCGGGCATGTAATGGGGGCACGTAATTGCGCCCCCCCGAAGACGAAGGGGCGAGTCTCTAGGACCCAGGCCCTCCCTGCGGCAACCAGCCAGGCTGCCCCCGAGGTGGCACGCCAGTCGGCGTGCGAGGAGGTTGTGATGTCCGACTAATGGATCGGGTTCGACATCACAACTTCCTCCAGACTAATTTAAACCACTGCGCTAGGGCAGAAGATCTGCTTATGCAGACCCTGGCGCAGTGGCAAGTAGACGTGGCGGTTGCAGCGGAGCCGTATTATGTTCCCTCGCATTCCTGTTGGGCTGGGGACCTGAACGGCTCCGTTGCTATTGTTAAGCGGGGGGGGGTGATAGTCCACCCCTCTCAGTTAGAGAGAAGGGTTCGGGGTATGTGGTTGCAAAGTGGGGGGAGTATGCTATCGTTGGCGTATACTTCTCCCCCAACAAAACCGTTGCGGAGCTGGAGGCTTTCCTGGACCTCCTAGCCGCAGCGGTAAGAAGGCAAGTGCCACTGCCAGTCCTCCTCCTGGGGGACCTGAATGCCAAGGCCCGGGATTGGGGCAATCCCTCCACTGACTCTCGCGGTGCGACTGTCAGGGAGTGGATAGTTGCCTCAGGACTGACCTTGCTGAACAGAGGGTCGGTCCACACGTGTGTGCGGTGGAACGGGGGGTCCGTGGTGGACGTATCGTTCGCCACCCCGTCTATTGCAGCACGTGTCCGGGCCTGGAATGTCTTGTTGGAGGTGGAGACTCTATCGGACCACAAATATATAAGGTTCGAGGTCTGCGCCTCCGACAGCCGCAGTGAGTTCCAGAGCGAGGTTCGGGCAGATTTCCCGCGCTGGACGGTAAGTCGCCTCGATGTTGAACTGGCAAAAGAGGCGGCAATCGTCCAGTCGTGGATTGCTGCCTCCACGCACCAGGATGTGGACGTCGAGGCGAGCCGTTTTCGTGTAGCGATGACGGCCGTCTGCGACACGGCTATGCCAAGGTCTCGACGCCGTCTCGAACACCACTCGGTGTACTGGTGAAGCTCGGAGATTGCAGATCTCCGGGCTGTCTGCTCCGGGGCTCGGCGGCCCTACACCCGCTGCAGGAAGCGGTGTCGGGGCCGGACCGACGAGCAGATGTCGGCCGAGGAGATGGCTGTTGAGCTTCAGCTTTATGGCGTATATCGCGAAGCCAAGCGGGAGCTACAGCAGGCCATCGGCCGGGCCAAGTCACAAGCCTGGGACGAAGCCCTGGAGGGGCTAGACAGGGACCCTTGGGGGCGACCGTACAGGGCAGTCCGGAAAAAGTTCCGAGGCCAGACTGCCCCCATCGCGGAGTCCCTAGAGCCAGAACTTCTAGGAAGGGTGCTGGAAGGGCTGTTCCCCGTGAGCAGCCCTGACCACGTGCCCCCGATAATGGCGCCTGTCTCCCTGGAGGAGCTAGAGCCGACCTCTATCCCGCCTCTGTCAGAGGTGGAGATAGAGACTGCAATCGGCCGCCTGCGGGGGAAAAGAACGGCACCGGGCCCAGATGGCATTCCAGGGCGGGTCCTACAGATCGCCCTGGGGGAGATGGGTGAGTGGTTTCGGGAAATGTTCGACGCATGCCTCACGTCAGGACGGTTCCCGAAGTTGTGGAAAGACGGCCGACTGTGCCTGTTACGGAAGGAGGGTCGACCTGTTGACTCGCCTTCCGGATACAGGCCTATAGTGTTGCTGGATGACACGGGTAAGCTGCTGGAGAGGGTAGTGGCTTCCCGTGTCATCCAGCACCTAGAGGGTACTGGGCCTGGATTGTCCGAGGCCCAGTACGGATTCAGAGCGGGGCGCTCTACAATAGACGCCCTGCTCTGGCTCAAGGGGTGGACGCAGGACGCGGTCAGGGAGGGGGACAAGGCGTTGGCTGTTTCGCTTGATATAGCCAACGCCTTCAACAGCCTCCCGCATGGAACAATACTGGAGGCGCTCCACTATCATGGAGTGCCTCTGTATCTGCGGAGGCTGTTGGCTGACTACCTCCAGGATCGCGAGATCCTTGTGGTAGGACGGGACGGTATGAGGCGCCGTCCGGCGCTCCCCGCAAACATGCGGGTCGCGTGCTACGCGGATGACACCCTAGTCGTAGCCAGAGGGAGGGACCTAAGGGAGGTAGTGCGGTTGTCCACGGTGGGCACAAATCTTGTGGTTGGCCGCATACGCTCTCTGGGTCTGGAGGTCGCTCTTTCCAAGACCGAGGCCCTATTGTTCCATGGGCCTCGGGGGGGACCCCCTCCAGGAACGCGGATGGAGCTGGACGGGGTCCTGATTCCGGTTGGGACCCAGATGAAATATCTGGGTCTCATCCTGGACGGAAGGTGGGCTTTCGGGGTCCACTTCACCCAGTTGGCCCCGAGAGTTGTGGGGGCTGCGGCTGCCTTAGGGAGACTGCTGCCCAACGTGGGCGGCCCGGGTGCGGTCTGCCGTCGGCTTTACTCCGGAGTGATCCGGAGTATGGCCCTGTACGGGGCACCGGTCTGGGTGGACGCCCTCAACCGCGGGAACAAGACCCTGCTGCGTCGTCCGCAGCGGGTCATCGCGACGAGGGCGATACGCGGCTACCGGACGGTCTCTTGGACGGCGGGATGCGTGCTTGCGGGTGACCCCCCCTGGGAGCTCCAAGCGGAGATTCTTTATTCAGCGTGTGGAGCGCCGGAGGACACGGCGCTCCACACGCTGGAGGTGTGTGCCGCTTGGGGCCCACAGCGGCACACGCTCTCAGCGCTGATAGGCGGAGATCTCTCCCTGCCGAGCGTGGTAAACGCCATGCTCGGCAGCGAGAGATCGTGGCAGGCGGTGGTCTCCTTCTGCGAAGCAGTGATGAAGCAGAAGGAGGCCGCGGAGCGGGCCAGAGAAGTCGATCCTCGATCTGACCCGCTCCGGCGCAGACGGACGGGAGGAAGGAGGAGGCAATTCGCACGCCTCCTCTCTTCTCCTCTGTAGTGGGGTCACTGGTGGAGAGTCAGGGCATCTCTCCACTGACTTGCACGGCCCCACACGTCTGAGGGGTGGCCTTGGTGAGCAAGGTCACCCCTCCATGGGCGCAGTGGCCCGGAGAAGTTTGCATCCGGGCCTACCGCCGGGGCAAGATAGTGACTGCTAGCGCGACCCTATCTTGCCCCACCTCGGCGCGGGACTGCTCACGGGGGGGTTTTTAGTGGGTTCAAGCCCCACATACCCCTTTCCTTCATCCCTGGGGAGGAAAGGAAATGCCAGGCTTTTTCCCCCCACAAAAAAAAAAAAAAAATATTTTGCCGTCGCCAAAAAGCGCTTGAGCGGTTTATCCTCATGAAACTTTGTTTTTCTTAAGTTCTAATACACTGTTTACTATTGATTTTAATTTTTGACGTGATAACATCTTATAAATCGATGAACACCGGCTGCACGCACGAAAAAGTGTCACGTTCCGCCTGAGCCTGAGCGTGCAAGCAAGAGCGCGGAACAAGCGATAGAGAGGCACGATCGGCCTAAGCGTTCGTCTTATGACGCTATCACGTAAAATTATCGTCCGTAAACCGACTTTACAGACAATTAATTTTTTTTTTCATTGTTAATTCAGTTATAGTTTTAGGAAATTTGTTATAGAACCTAATCCTATTTGCCATAAAAGACCTATTTCTTTTGCATAATAATAAATGCCGCTATATTAAGAATGTTTATGTATTGTATTAAAACTTTATACATCACTTTTTAATTAATACTTATAAATATATTCTCGAACATGCAATCATTTGTCATTACAGAGTACCTACATTACACACGCTTTAAATGTAAGCTCATCTCTACACATACAAAAGCTTATGAGTTTTGAGTTACACGAAACTAATAGATATGAAATTCGTATGATATTTTCATTCTTTTTGTTTGCCAGAAAGAAGCCAATCCAGAGATGACCCACGGAACATATTTTATAAAAACCCATCTCGTTTTTTTTGTGATTTGGTAACACTAACACGAAATCAGGAAGGAATTAGGTTCTTTAATAGGACAGGGTTGTTTATAGCAAGATTTAGGTTGTTAGCAAAATGGTAGGCACTGGAACGCTTTATGGGGATATAAATTATTTGTTCCATGTTAAGTAGGTACGATGGGTCGTTAGCTAGGGGAAGTTTTGTAGAGAACGTTTAAATTATTAAAACTAGCTGAACATTTTAACACTTTATTTTATAACGAAAAGCGTTTCAACAACAACTTAGTTTGGGTTAAGTGGGTGCTATATTTGTACGATGGAGCTTCTATTTTGTAGATTTTATAAAAAGCATGGCTTGGTTTGTGACATAAACATTGATATACTAAATTCATTATCCAAAATAATAGTAATAATTAAACAATTTTGGGTACCGGGAGCTCTTTCTTATTACAAAAATCTAATAGAGCGCAAGGTTCCATTCAAGATGCCAGTGCGTGATAAAAATGCTGATACCTACTTATTTTGCTCAACATTAGTATTGCAATTCAGCGATGCAATGCCGCTAGTATGATGAACGCTATCCCCTGGTGGGCTAGAGCACTTAATAACCTATAAGCTCGGTGCCTCGAAGGTAATTTAGGTATTTTCTGTACATACAAAAGACTATCTATCAATAGACAGAATATAGTATTGTTTTGTTTTTGGAAATATAGGCAATTGGCGTAGATAAAAATAAATAACCAAAATATATTTAAGTGAGATTTAAAAATCTCTAATAATTTATTGTTAGTATTGAGATCATTCAAATACCTTTGAATAACAAAACAGAGTTTATTTGCCTAACATTTTCTAAATAGTTACAATTGAATAAAGTCGTGTAGTTTAAAACACATTTAAGAACATAATATTTTATTTTTTTATTTATTTATTTACCAAAAAACACATTATGTAACACATTATACATAAATATTACATTAGAATTTGTCATAAATTCTGTATAAACATAGTTACAGTCATTTAGTTATGTTACTGCGGGCCCCAAACTAGGCTAGGCCTGTATCTTGGTGACCCAGAGACTCTGTTACTAAGCTGGATGTGTCACGAGCGCGATAATGATTACTCACTAGTTTTACATTGCTGTTATACATTCGGAATATTGTAAGCTACTGAAATATTTTATTCAAGTGTTTAAAACCTAATACATAATTCAAGTAATGATGGAAATGTTTTATTTATTTGCTTCTCATAAAGAACCGAGTTATAAAATAAACTTAAACCAAACATTTCTAAATTCAAATAATTTGTCTATTTTAAAATGCTCACTGACCTTACCAAGACAATTATACTAAGAGACAAAGCCAAACAAACTTAGCTAACAAAACTTCGCTGATACGCTCAAAAAGGACGAGCCGAATCTCCAGATAGCAAACTAATTAAATTTAGTTCCACCTACACTTAAACCCTCCGTTATCTCAGAACTGGCAACCGCAACCGCTTCCTCTCCAGCAAATAGTAAATCTATTTTCTCCTGTTTTACAGATATGGAAGGTTCCACTGCAAATTAATTAATGATTAAATCCTCTTTATTTGAACAGCGCTGAACTCATTTCGGCTTGGGTGAAAGGGACAAGCGTAAGCGGAAACTCTAAATGAAATCGTCACTGGTTAAAAAGGCGGAGTTACAATAAGGTATAATCATTTTACCAGCGCCTTACTAATCGGGTTCGATTCTTGGTGGGAACATACATTTTATCTCTAAGGAAAATAGTTGTTTCTGGTTTTGAAAGT
Source organism: Lomographa bimaculata (assembly GCA_948107665.1). NCBI lineage: Eukaryota > Metazoa > Arthropoda > Insecta > Lepidoptera > Geometridae > Lomographa > Lomographa bimaculata. The sequence continues at coordinate 2,309,467 of OX403588.1, read as the reverse complement.
AGTAGTAAATGCCAGTTGTGAATTAGATCTGAAATGTGAATGTTTCCGCCACCTACGATACAAGTCTTTGAACCTGTAAGATTTTGAGTGGTAGAAGCATTTATATACAAGAATTTACCTCAAGAATCAAGATGTTGAGTGCATAATATAGCACACCGGACTTAACTTTTCAAGTTTTACTGCAAAAGTGATGCTTACCATCAGGCAAACAACCTGTTGTTCTTCTCCCTTTCTATCCTAGTAAGAAAAGAGTAGTAGATAGATTATAAGCAACAACCTCGTCTATTTAAATACAATTGTAGTGTCATTGCAATAAAATTTTATCCCTCCGGCCTTGTGGTACGCGAATGATATACACTACATATTCTTCAGTAGATTCTATGTCTCTTCTCACCTTCTGGGGAGTTTTAATATCTAAAAGGATTTTACCTGTCTTCCACCTGAGGAATTACTAGGAAATATTTTTTATTAGTAAACAAATAAAAACTAGTGACTCGGTATACACTTCTATAAGTGTCTAATCTAATCTTTAGGCCGTAAATTAATCCTACGAATTTGAGTTGAATGCTCTGAAATCTCAAACCACTTATAAATTAAACCACAGCAAACACGCCAAGCGATAATGGTTCCTGAATATATGTAACACTAACCAAAATGGCGTACAAATAACGCGATTGTGACAACCACAGTGTTACACAGCAACACATTGCATTTAATAATTAACTACTCCTTCTTGTGTAGTCAGTAATCATATTGATATTTTAAATACGAAAGATATTATGAAAATGCAACGAATTTTTATCTTATCGAGGCGGAGTATTTTGAATTTTATCTTGAATTGGTAGGACTATTTTGCAGAGTCCATCTGAGGAAGTACCACAATATTGCCAGTCATTTTACCGCAAGTAAAGTATGCAAATGATATTGTATTTCGGATTTATGTATAATTATTTCAGTGAAATTACAGGTATAATATCTTATCAGACAAAAACTTGTAAGACGAGCGCTGTACATTGCCGCGCAATATTTAGACGTGTTAAAGTTGGAAATTCTGTGTTTCATGGAACTGCATCAAGCGTGACGCTTACCCGCAGGCGTCCGACTTGTGTCTCTCGGGTCTCAGTTTGATAAACAAAATGAAAGTCTCCCACGTGGATCAGCTGGCATTTTTTATATATAAAAAACAGTTAACAATATTATGGCATATTTTTATTTAATGTTCACATCTTATGTATTATTTTGTATACAAAAATTTATACAAAATAATACATACCTATTAGGGGAAGATGGAGGAAAGGAGTGTGCCGGTAGAGATATTCAATATTTTTCATTTCTGATATGCAAACCAGACTAACCATATTAAATGGTTAAACAGCCTCTCCTAGAAGTACAAGTTGAAGTGAGGCAATGTGGATTATCATCTCCGAAGCTCTTTAACCTGTATGCTAATGACCTCGTTGCAGCTCAGCAGCATGCACGTCGGGTGCCGAGTTGGAGGTGTTAAAGATTTTAAATCAAAAATATGTCGTAGGATATTGACTGATTCAAATAATAAAAAGAATTTATGAAGTAAATGTTTGTTACCTACCAGAATTATGTGATTTTTAGGTATTGTTAAATGTAAGGTTATGCTAGTCACAGAAAGCAAGTTTAGTTATTTTTTTTATATTCTGAGTACAAATAAGATGTAAAAGATTGTTTTCTTTAATAAAACACATTCTTTTTGCTTAAATAAGTGTTTCTTTTTATAAAATTTACATAATTTAATATGTGAATACCTACCCATACACTGTGACAACCATCCCTGATCCGGGGTAAGAAGTTACACTTCTCTTTTTCACAAAAATATAAAATAATTTCTCAACAGATAATATTAGAGAAAAATACATTTACTTTTTTCAATTAACAATAATTACACTTTTTATTAGTACACAAATGACATTGCTAAGTTTTGCACTTTGATAGTTAAAAGGAAATAAAAAAAAGTGTGACTTCCAACCCCGGTCTCCCCTACAGCACAACAAAATGTTCATGATGAAGAACTGACGGTTTTCATGCCGTCATTCGGAAAAAAGCAGCCTCTCTTTTAAGGAGTGTCAGGGCCATTCAGGGGAAGTGACAACATCATACTTGAAACCGTGGCAGATGATCTGCGCGCGCCTGCGCACAGGGCATTACGTGCGAGTGATGACAGAAGTTGCTGATACTCACTCTTCTGGTTACCATTCGCACGGAATGCTTCTCAAGTACAGAATGAATTAATGTAAGCAATGTATCAAATTATATTTTATTTTATAGCTACTAACATCATAGTTCATAGTTTTAACAAATGGATCATGATATCCGCAATAAATACATTTTGATTTGATTATTACTTAATGATAAAATGGCGTCTAAAGAATATATATAACATAAAACATAAACGCATTCACACTCACAGCTGCATACTAACTTCAATGACTTGTGTCATGGGTGCCGGAAACATTCACAGCACACACACAATCACAACCAGAACCAAAAATATAAAATTTCCTCAAAAAACCTGTGTTCCCGCCGGAATTCGAACATGGTACCCCTGCAAAAGGCGAACGCTCACCCAACTAAGCCAATAAACAGTTCTAACTAAGCCTATAGGTGATTAAGTGCCCTTGCTAGTACGATAAAGTAACCAACCACCATATAAGTTGTATAAAGAGCTATACTGCCTATATTTTATACTAAACTTAGAGCTACGCGTGGGAGCAAACGGTCTATTTTCAAAAAAAGAATCACAATGAAACGTTGTCCTCATAACAAAATACAAATAAAAAAAAAATGTAAAGCAATTTTAACTTTTATATCACGCACGGCAATTATTTTTTATATTTAACCTTCTATGGCCCATCGATACAAGAATTACTAAATAAACGTCGTTCTGAATGATGTTGTTATGATTACTTACATGTTGAATGTTCTCTTTCAAAAATTACTATGTTTATTTAATACTTCTTGTAGTACCGTGAGTCTTAGGAGAAAACAATTATGAATAGCTGTTAAATGTTTGGCTGTTCGACCAATGGTATAGCCTTTAAAAATATATTTGGAATTAAGAATATTTATAATTATAAAAAAGAAGTTTTTATTCTTATTGATACGAACAATATTGCAGGGCACAGTTAGTTTTGTAATAAAACAACCTCTAAATATTTTTTAATTAAACGCCTTCATGTTAATTTCTCCAAACTATATATTATTATTATGCCGAAAATATTCGCAGAAAATTTATTACACTTCATTCCCATACAAATTGATAGACCAATTATTTTGCCAAATTAAATTTAAATTGGAAATGTTCGTTAAATAAACCACTTAATTACGTGCCGTAAATCGAATTTAAATTAGTATTATACGCACTGAAATAATACTAAAGTCTACGGTAAAACAGTTGAGTATATTTTTCTATTAATTTTACGTTTCGGCATTTGATTAAACTGTCTACAGAAATGATGATTACTTATTAGGTATGTGTATTTAAATAATACCAGGCATAATTATACTGCCTTGGCATTTTACCGTTATGTAAAAAGACGTTTTATATTAGCTTTTTGTTTACTTGCAATGTATGTATGTTTGTTTGTCCGGGTGGAATCTTGCAACTCAATTTTAAAGCAGATATCTTCAACCGATTGAGCTGAAATTTTGTATTCACGTTTAGTTTGGATGACAATGTATGGTTAGCTGTGTGATGTCATTCTAAATCCAACATGGCGGAACACCCAAAATGGCGGAAAAGTAATTTTTAATGCATGGGTATAAAATGAAAGGGCTTGCTGAGAATAACTCAGATTTAACTAATTAAACACGCATTATTGACAATAACTTAAAAACTAGTGAACAGATTTGGACCAAATTTAAATGGGGCTACATAGAAAGCACCAGCTTTCAAATAAAATAAACATCAAAATCGGCGCACAAAGAAAGAAATTATGAAGTAACTTTTGAAGTCGGTTAAAAACAAGAACATCGTCAATGCAGTCCACAGAACACGATTAATCAAATTTTAATGGAACCAATCGGAAAGCAACATTTATCAAACAAAAAAAATCTAAACTGGTTTTCGTGTAACGAAGTTATGTAAGTAACACATATAAAAAAAATACAGTCAGCTTGATCCTCCTTCCTTTTTTGTTAAGTCGGTAAAAAAAAACCAGTCGAATTGAGAACCTCCTGTTTTGAAATCGGTTGAAAATAAAGAATATTGATAACGTTACATAAGTTGAGGACTAATTTTGTGTTAAGGTTTCTTGTGCTTATATTCCTTTCCTTATCATTCACAAAGTTATAGATCCATGCGGCCCCGCGGAGCAGCAAGTTTTACATAATTTCAAAGTTAAATTCTGCACCACTACGGCGGCTGAAAACAAGTTGCTATGTAACATAAGCCTTCGCTAATTGGCAAACCCATCAACGTTCGGAAGTTTAGTGCAGTTTGCTTTCACTCGGGCGGATCAGCTGCGAATCCTGTTGACCCAGCGGTTAGTTAAAACTGCAGATTTAGTTGCAGGTTTCGGTACGAGTGTAATCTGAAACACTAACGGTTTGTTGAGTTAAACCTTTACTTGTTTGAGTTTTGGAGATTTCGTAAAAGAGGATTTGGTTGACAAATGGTTTACTTTATTCATTTCATATTCATTTATTTATTGCAATCTTTATATATAAAAATGAATTGCTGTTCGTTAGTCTCGCTAAAACTCGAGAATGGCTGGACCGATTTGGCTAATTTAGATCTTGAAATATTTGTGGAAGTTCAGGGAAGGTTTAAAAGGTGAGAAAATATAAAGAAATTGCAATAAAATTAGTAAAAAGTAGTATTTTATTTTCCCATACAAACTGTTCGTACCTGTCAAACAGGAGATGTTTCTGAATATTTGACCACAAACAATTTGCGGTATGAAGTTCGCCGGGTCAACTAGTCTATAATAATAGCAATATACAGGTGTTTTTTAGGAGTACAGTTCTATAGACCCTGTGGGGCACCGCAATAATCTTAGAAGAGAGTTAGAAGTTATTAAATACTAGTTGAGCCCCGCGGCTTCTCCCGCTGATGATGATGATGATTAAAGTAGCTCATGTCATAATCTAAAGTATAAGCTATCTACATTCTAAATTTCATTCAATTCGGTTAAGTAGTTACGGAGATAGTTGGTAACAAATATTCACACAAACACACACAAACTTTCGCATTTATAATATTATAGTAGGACTAGCTGAGCCCCGCGACTTCGTACGCGTTAATTAAGTCAATAAGTAAGTAGCCAATGTGTTATTGCTGAACCTAAACTATCTATATTCTAAATTTCATCAAAATCGGTTTACTCGTAACGGAGAAACGTAGAAACAAACATTCACACACACATACACAAACTTTCACATCTATATATATAAAAGAAAGTCGTGTTAGTTCCTCCACTTATAACTCAAGAACGGCTGAACCGATTTAGCTGAAAATTGGCAGGGAGGTAGTTTAGAGCCAGGAGAAGGACATAGGATACTTTTTAAGAACGTACATTTCTTAAATTTTTTTTTTACATTTCGACATGCTTTCCATTTTCTCATACGTCACTCGGATTTGGTAAAGTACTAGGTAAACATAAACATGAAGGTTGTAATAATATAGTCACGTGACATTGTAACGCATGCCGGGTATGGCTTCCTAAATATGCACATTCATTGACTGTTAGGCGGAACAAAGGTCGCCGGGACAGCTAGTTTATAATATTAGTAGGATAGTAGGACTAGCCATTATCCGCTGTTTTGCTCGAATTCACGTACCTTTTGTGTTAATTTTAGGTATAAATTATGCACATTCCATATTTTATCCAAATCCGATCAGCCGTTACAGCGAGGAAATAAAACAAACATACCTACACACACACAAACTTTCCGATTTATAATAATATTAGCTGTGCCTCGCAAGCCTCGAAAAGAAAAAAATGCCTTACCTCTTTCACTTTTATGGTTGCCTAGTACCCGTTCTTAAAATATCAACAAAAAAGCCGTTCTTTACAAATCTATGAGAAAATGTTTTTTATTTGCAAATTTTCCAATGTCGTAATTATTATGCTATTCGGGGTGGAGCCAATTCTAAAAAATCAAAGATCATAAAAATCGGTGCAGCCGTTCTAGTAAATGGTGTAACTAATCCAACTACTTTATATTAATAGACATACCTACATTTTTTATAGAACGGCTTTTTATAATTTTGAACAGGATTACGTCTATCCGACTTAGTAAAGTACTAGGCAACCATAAACATGAAAGAGATAAAACACTTTTTCTTTACGTGGCAATGTACCCATACCTTATTTTGCTAACGGGGACAATTTTGTAAAGATACCCGGCTACTTTTCGGGAGCAACCGGGTTATGCGAGATTTTCACTCACTAAAACTCCCTCGGTGGCCAGCCTCAATGGATATTGAAGTGCTTCAGGATCTCGCTGAAAGCCACTGGAACCCTTCTATCCAGCTGTCTTTTTAGCTCATCCCGGAGATACTGACATTTGTGCCTCCGTTTCGTCACAACCGTGAGTATGCTGTTGAAGGCTTAAGCCATCTTCAACATCCCCGCGGTGCCACAGCAATAATAGGGGACCACACCCCACTGCTGTCCTCCTCGGGCACGTTTAAATGGCTGTTCGAGCCCAGACTCCAACACCCACGTGCCCTTTTAGTCGCCTATTACGACAGGCATCCATACCTACAGCCTCAGAATACAGAAAGAACCCTAAAGCTAAAAAGCATGCTTAACTGAGGTCGCTTGCGTCGGTAAGTGATGGATGTTGAGGATGGAAAATAAAATTGTGAAATGTTAAATTGTTCTATGATTATCGATTTTATTCGTGTTACTTGTTATTATTGACGCCTTTTTCAAATTCCAGGAACAATGTATATATTAAATATATCTCAATATTAAAAAACACTGCTTCCATATACTTTTTTGGAACATATAAGTATTTTCACAGCGATATATATCGACCATTCTTTTAATGCAATGGCCAAAGCCCCAAACAACCCGGCTATAAGACTTTCAAGTAATTCCGCAGAAGCATCTTATATTCCCATGGAACTACACTATAGACCAAGATACGCATCCAATAAACTTATATCACATTTTTGGTGGTAAGAATATTGAGTTGAAAAATTATACATTCTACAAACTAAAACAACAAATTTTGAATGCTTTTATGATAATATATCAGCCTTACCTTACTTTCATTCGATGGAAAGTTACACGCCTGACTTTAGCAGCATCAGCGAGAATGTTGCATAAAGAAGTCCCGCGTAAAACTGCAAAGTTCTTGATTCCTGAGCCTTGAGAAGGAGGGGTCTAATATGTTTTATAATAGAGGTAAGTCATTTTATAAGCATCTTGACCTTTTAGAAAACCGGTTAAAAACCAGTACAGCTTGCTTTGTGCTTATGTTTGATTATGTGGATTATATAATGAAACGGACTACAAAACATAAAACAAACAATTGTTTTTTAAACGTATTAGAGTTTGCTATGTTTCTTAATGATCAATATATCAATGGTAGCCAATCAGCGTAGCTCATAAAAATACAGTTGTTAAAGAAATAAAAATAAAAAAATTGAGCCATTTATTATGTATAAGACTATATTTCACTATTGTATCAGACAGCTATTTACTCTTCAATATTTTATCAGTGTATCATTTTAGATTCACATACGCAGAACCTTTATTATATAATATCTTACTCAGATAAAATATGTCAAACGTTTATCTTTTATAAGTCAATAAAACAAATGTACAGGATCTTAAATAATAATACGCTGAAAAAATTTACTTATGTTTAATAATATACAATATTTTATTTTCTTGAAATGTAAATAAAAAAAATGCAGTCACACATTTTATTTTGTGCCTGTCTCTCGGTCTACAGTACCCTTCAATACAAAAAGTCCCACATGCAACGGGCACATTGTGTACATCGAAACTCACTTTAGCTAACGAGTCGGGCGTCCTCGCGTTGCCGCTTTATGTGCATTATGATATTGGTCCTTTTCGGAGCTTGGAAATATTTTTGATACTTGAAATTTAAGTATTTGAAATGTAGAAAAAGCTTAAACCTTTTAATTTTCATACTAACTGTATAAATTGCAATGCTACGTTACCTACGAAAAAAGTGTTTGTTTATAAAACCACTCATTGAAGTATCTTTGAATACATTATAGTCTAGCTGTACCTTGTGGCTTTGCCCATGTTAATCTGGATAAAAAAAATGCCTTTGTTCTACTCTAGACTTTACAAAATTACTATTCAGTTGATATTTTAAGCATAACCTAAACGCTTTCAAGCACACAGCCCCACACTAAGTTCGATGTCTTATATCGTGGGTGCCAAAAACATTCACATCACACACACAATTACATCCACATCCAGAAACACAATTTTCCCAGGGTAGACTATGGTATTACTATATATTTATGGTTGCATAATACTTTAATGCCTCAATATTAACATAATAACTAAATTGTTATCTCTTTGGTGTTTATGTTTGGCTAATACTTAACAAAGCCGTAATCCTAACCAAAATAAAAAAAAAACACCATAATATGTAACTTTTCCAATAGATATTATGAACTAAAAATCTTCGCTGTCGTACGCAGAACAAGTCACCAAAGTTTCATCACAATCGGAAGAACGGTATAACAGCGTGTAAAATGCGAACAAACATTGACATCTAAAATATTGGAATTCATAGCAAAACTCTTACTTCAGTTTCTGGAAAAATATTTTTCAAACAGAATTTCCAAGAATTTTAAATAGAAATGACAACAGTATCACAACATTTGGTACTAGTAAGGCTAACAAATATTATTATTATATTTGTGAGATTTACATATAATAAAGGGCAACGCTGGTTCTAAGTAAATACTTTCATGTTGCGCATCTGGGTATGACTTGGTAAGCGAAACCATTTTACTTTGTTAAATAACCTTAGGATTAATGTCATGTCAGAAAAGAGGATAAAAAAACAATATAATTATAAAAAAAAGGATAAAAAATTAGAAACAATAAACAAAAAAAGTGAAATAAATAAAATACATGTATTTATATTGTCACACTTATCATACATTGTTATTATAACTGTCATATTTGCTAAATAAATTTCTACATAAGCATACAATTATGTAAATATTAAATGCAATAGTATTAAATAAACAGTATTGGAAGATACGATTAGTGTAACAAACAAAACCGTATAATTTTTATTTTTTTTTACCTACAAAAAATAAAGAAATGAACCGAAAAATGTCTCCGATCTATGTCGGAGGAATAAAAGCGGACAAGCAAAAAAAAAAAAGACGTGTGGCACTCGGGGACTGCCGCGGTAAAGGTATTGCATAGCATTTTTTATCAACTTATGCAATCATAATTATTTATTTATTTTATTTATGCAGTATTTTTTTTCCTGCCACCTAGAGGCGAGTTGGTGAACTAAAGAGACAAGCGTGATATTTCAAAAAAGTCATTAAAAGTTCTGCTATTCATCAATAGATGGCAAAACTAAAAAGTATCACCGCTGTGCCGGTCGGAGTGGGGGGTGTTAGGTTATTTTCGTTACGGAATTTCTGGATTCGGTCTCCACGCTCAAGGCCCGCGATAGAAGCTATGCAATAGCTTAAAAATAGAAATGGCTATTAGTATAACGTTGAATGTAAAGACGTTCCACTATGTGAAAATAAACTACACGCGAGGTTCTTCCTCAAACAGATGATTCGCCAAATTAATAACATTAACGTTACCTTCAGACTCGACGCACACCTGGCCTCTTTGAAGATGGAGTTATGAAACTTATGGAGGAGAAACTTTATATTACAGACCCATAATTTACTGGTAAGTATTGAGTTCTAGAGGGTTATCTAAGATATAACAATCTCGAATCACTGTGTTTGTGGTCAAACTCCTTCAAAACCGTTCTACCGAATGTAATGTTCTTTGACTGTTTTTTTTTGTTTGTTACCTCATAACTTCGTTCCACGTGAACCGATTTTGAAAATATTTTTTGTTTGATAGATGTTGCTTTCCAATTAGTCTCATTTAAATTTGATTAAGATCTGACTAGTAGTTTTTGAGTTATCCTCAATAATGCGTATTCTGTGGACTACATTGATGATCTTTTCGTTTTTAACCGACTTCAAAAGTTACCTCATAACTTCGTTCTTTGTACGCTGATTTTGATGATTATTTATTATTTGAAAGCTGGTGCTTTTTTGATGGTTCCATTTAAATTTGAGCAAGATCTGATCACTAGTTTTTGAGTTATCGTCAATAATGAGTGTTTAATACGTTAAATCTGATCAAGGTTCCGAAGATAAAGCGGTGAAGTCGGTTTTTTTAAGCTTTGATTGCATTTAAATATTTTTTTTGAAATTTGGTAGGTATAAAAATAGATTGTAAAGTATTTTTCCTCCTACATTTTTTTTTATCGTGATTTTTGTATGAACAATATCCAAAAAGATTTTAGTATTACCATACTATATATATATATACATATATTCGTATTAAAGTACTAGGCGACCATAAACATGAAAGAGGTAAACACTTCTAAACGTGGCATTGCAACGCCTGCCGGGTACAGCTAGTATTAAAAAAAAAACAAAATTCAAGATTCAAGTCAAGATTTGGTTGAGTTTAGTGAATTTTCGAAGTCGACAATTATATATAGACTTTAGAACACACTGATATTTTTGTCGTAAAATTAGTAGTTATGTTGTATTAATTTACTTTATGGCGTGTATTATTATAAAAAACGCAAATCTATAACAATATTAGCCAGCTTACACATTTTCTGCCATCAGTACCATATTTTTTTAAAATTTTTAACCCCTTTTCCCGTCACATAACCATCTTTTTGCACTCACACATGGCAAGTATTTTTTCTTAGTTCTATGTGAGCAACGGAACTAATTGTATCATATAATTTGTACGTATTTACACTGAGTATATTCGTCACGGGGGATCCGGGAATGATAAATGTTGTTATGTGTAATACCTACTCGTTGTGCAGGATGTCCTGAATACTTTGATTTATATGAACAGGGGGATTACGGATAAGATAGGTATAACTACCCAAGCCTACATCATCTTGGTAGTCCTACCCATCATCCTATCCTACTAATATTAGACGACCCAGTTGGCGCAGTGGACAGGTGTCCGCCCTCTGTGCCGTGGGTCCTGGGTTCGATTCCCGTCAGAAGTACAAATTCCTTCCCAAGGGATATTTGTGCTTCTGGTTCTGGGTGTAATGTGTGTGTCATGTGAATGTTTCCGGCACCTACGATACAAGTCTTTGAACTTAGTTTAATGCGTTTTGTTGCGTTCAATATTATAAATGCGAGAGTTTGTGTGTGTGTGAATGTTTGTTACCACGTATCTCCGTAACGAATAAATTGATTTTGATGGAATTTAGAATTTAGTTTAGGTTCCGGAATAACACAAAGGCTACTTTTTAAGTTAACAAACGCGGGCAAAGCCACGGAGCACGGCTAGTAACAATATAATGAAGACTGTGACTCAAGAACTATATTTTTAAGGAGCCATTTCTAATGACGGACTTCATCAAGGAGACCTCTTGTATGAACTCATGCCGAAACTACCTATATAAAAACAAAACTTGAGAGGTGTCAAGGGACACCCGGATGGAACAAAGTTCAATTTCCGTCTAGCCCCTTTTCGCAACGCGCGATAAGGAACTTTCGTTCCAAAATTAAAAGAAACACGCAAAAACCAACATCATGCGGTGTTCCCAGGCGGTCACTCATCCAAATACTGACCGCGCCCGACGTTGCTTAACTTCGGTGATCAGACGAGAACGTGGTATGACTTACAACTATAGCAAAAAGTGTCGTTACAACTTTTGGTCTTATTTTTTTCCGTCTAGCCCCCTTTCGCAACGCGCGATAAGGAACTTTCGTTCCAATATTAGTATTTTCCCGCGGCTTCACCCGCGTAAATTAAGTTGGAAAATAGCATGTGTTATTCCTGGGTATGACTATGTTATCTATATTTCATTGCTATGTATATTTTAAATTTAATTTGAATTCGTTCAGCCGGCGTGAATGAATAACAATCTACCTACTTACACACAAACTTTCGCATTTATAATATTTGTGGTTTTTTTACTCAATTAACAAGAATGCTTGATGTACTGTATCGTTTTTGGTGTGATGAATTATATATATTGCTTTGTTTGGAGTTAAAGCGGTGATATCTCATTCTTGGTGAACGCGTCTTCTGATCAGGTGGTCGTGGTTTCGAATTCTATAATGAGCTTGAACTTTCGGTGAAGGTGACGTCAAGAATCCTAGCTAGCTATTTTCCAAAATATAAAAGCAGTTTAAATCGTAGTTTTCAAGTATCACAATTATTTTTGTTTATTCTAAAATTATATATTGCAAGTCAACATAACCTATTTTTAATATTGACATATATAAGGTTAATCATTATTATTCTCTTAATTTAATATATTTTCTTAGGTAGAGGTTTTTTTCTACAATACATTTATAAAAGTAATAAGCAAAACAATATTACAAAATAAAAAAAACTGAAACAAAAGGGGCAAGCAGGGCCCAAGCTACCGGTAGGTCAGTGCTGCAGAGTGAGGAACCTCCTGACAATACGTGCCTTGTCCAGGAGTATTGCCTTCTGAATCAGACCCTTGATCCAACCATTTAGCGAAAGCGAGGTGTTGATCGAGGCTTTTCGCTATTAGCCCATTCGCCGAGACGATTTGGGACAGTAAATTAATTAATAAATAATAGTTAAGGAATTAATCGATTAATCGTAACAAATAACAAACAACGTTTTTTCTTAAATTCTAATCCTGAACAGATAAGTCTAGTAGAGATAAACTTATCTGTTCAGGGTAAGAGTTTAAGAAAAAAACTTGTTATTTAGCTCTAAATAGTACCTAAAAGTACCGTACCGTATAATGTAGGAGTCTTCAAGTCAATAGTAAATAGGTATCTTGACGACCCAGTTGGTGCAGTGGACAGGAGTCCGCCTTCTGCGCCTTGGGTCCTGGGTTCGATTCCCGGCAGGAGCACAAACTCCTTCCCAAGTGATATTTGTGTTTCTGGTTCTGGGTGTAATGTCACACACACATTACATGTGAATGTTTCCGGCACCCACGATACTGTGAGTGTGAATCGTTTGTTGTTGTTTTACGCAAGCATGCTACATCTTTGGCCACATCATCGCTATCCATCAGTTGAGATTGTGGTCTAACGCTTGCCTATCGAGCATGAAAAAGTGTTCTGGTAGTTAGCCTTGAGCGTCACTCCTTTTTTAGGCCTAACATTCTGTATTAGCCTAAAACTTGAAACACTTTATTTTATTGAATTGAAAAAGGAGACAATCAAGACGCAGAGTGAGGTTTTTGCCAATGTCAAATGCTAGCTTATCAGTGTTGAAAAAAGTGACATGAAAATTACAAAACTTATTGTTTTAGGCAATTGGTATGAATGATTATTTCCAGGGAGCCGGTCTATCCGTCACTGGCAATACATGGTATGATTTATACGATACTCGTTGTGCGGGATGTCCTGATTACGTTGATTTATACGGACAAGTAGATTCTATGTTACTGTTCTTTGATAAAGGTTGATGATATTGTTTTAGTTCTGAGTTTAATTGAAGACCACGAGCAAGCTTGCACTTTTGGTACTTATGGACTTCCGTCTTTCTTATATCAAACCACACAAATTTTTCACAGTTTGTTGAGTGTAGGTTGTATGAATGAATGATGATGACCCAGTTGGCGCAGTGGACCTTTAGATCCTGGGTCTTGGGTCCGATTCCCGGCAAAAGCAACGTTTTTCTTCCCAAAGAACATTTGTGCTTCTGGTTCTGGGTGTTATGTAAATATTTCTGGCATCCACGATGCTGTTCTTCAAACTTAGTGTTGGGCTGTGAGTGTGGATGCCTTTGTTTGTGTTGGTGCTAATAAGCTAGCGTTTGACCACTCCCTCTGTCTTACTTTCTTAAGTAATGATAGAGTCGACGTTGGTAGGTACACTAGAACAGGGCAGACCCTGTTCTAGTGTGCCTACCAACGTCGAGTCAGACAAGAACTCGGTCGACGAAGCTACTCTTGAACTCCAGAGAGTTCAAGAGTAGCTTTAGGAACATTTGTTTTAATTATTTCAGAGACATATTTTGCTACTTAAAAGGGTGGAGGTGAAATACGACTGTATTTCGGTTCAGAGTAGTAAACCAAATAAGTAAGAGAAGATGTCCAATCATGGACCTTTAATCGCAGTTGAAGCCTACCTTCTAAGCAAGCATTCTACATCTTTGGCCGCATCATCACTTTCCATCAGGTGAGATTGTGGTCAAATGCTTGCCTATCAGGCATAAAAAAACTGTTCATAAATACATGTTTTATTATATGTTCTCTGGACAATTATTTATTAGTGTCAATAAAGCATTTTTTATTTTTTTATTTATTTATGCCTTTGCAAAACAAAAATCCAGCATCAAGTCACTAGTCACGACAGATTATACTCTCATATCTTCAGACATATATAATTATCCCGAACCACACGTTTCCATTGTTCCCCCGTCACTCTGAACTATGATTAATAACGGTTGATAGTATAATTAGTGGTGGTTATCGTCCGCTGCAGACGTGCCTGTCGCCCTCCGATGTTGGCAAACTATTAGCACTATGCGGGACTGTTGGTGTTGACATTATCAAAGGAAATGTTTATGAAACTTTCGTTAATAATGCATTGGCCTCGATTCTGATGCCACACATTAAATTAAATTTAAACTATTCCTGTCTTTTACAAAATAGGAACACAAGACAGAGATAGCATACTGCTGTGCTGTCAAGTTAGTCAGAACTTAGATGTCTATGCAAGCTTAGTCGAGTATGTGTTGTATTGGTGTTGACTAAAAACAAGCGCCTTTCTGCTTCTGCTGTTCATATTTTAATTGATAAACTAGCGTGCGGCACTAAAATGCATGCTATCTCTGTCTTGTGTTTTATTTTGTAAGAGACAGGGATAGTTTAAATTTAATTTAGTGAGTGTACATCAGAATCGAGGCCATTGATTCGTAATCTAGCGTGCATCATAAGAAACAAAAACAAACGCATTCACACACAAGAAAGTTTTAGTGTGTAAATGTGTTTGTTCCCTTTTCACGCTTTAGCGGCTGAACGGATTTGGATGAAATTTAAAAAGTACATAGCTTATAACATAAACATAAACGCTTTCACACTCACAGCCCCACTAGGTTCAATGACTTGTGTCGTGGGTGCCGGAAACATTCACATCACAAACACAATCACAACCAGAAATACAAATTTTCATTTGGGTAGAAAACTAGTGTTCCCGCTAGGAATCGAACTCGATACCCCTGCTTAGAAGGCGAACGCTCACCCAACTTAGCCAACGGGCAGTTCAATATATCTATATTATCAATATATTTATTAATCTCGGATTGCAACGGGCTGTTATTAACCTTGATAATAGCGGGCAAAGCTGTGGGGCACGGCTAGTAATTCCATAGAGATCTTTTACAGAGTCCGCCTGAGGTAGTACCACACTATTGCATTGCATATATATTCAACCTCCATTACTATATTTTGGATTGAATTACAGGACCGAAATTGAAGTTTGATTTCCAATAGTTCATGAACCCAGGTTGCAAATAGGGTAACTTCCGTTTTAAATGAAATAAACGCTTTCACACTCACGGCCACGCACTAAGTTCGATGACTTGTATCACGGGTGCTGGAAACATTCAGATTACACACACAATCACAAACAGAATCAGAAACACAAATTTTCCTTGGGGCCAAAACTTGTGTTCCCGCCGGGTATCGAACCCGATACCCCTTCTTAGAAGGCGAAAGCTCACCTCATTATGCCAATGGGCAATGTGGGAGGTAAAACTCTACAGGATAGATATATTTATATATAGGGGAGGCACCCTATACTTTGGTCCGGGGCAGGAAAAATCCAATTAGGGCTGTTCCACCTCTTTCAAAAATGTTTTTATAGAAATTTCTAAAATAAAATAATTTAACTTGCTATAATCATGTGTTGAACAATACTGAAATAGACTTAACTTCACAACTTGCTAGATAGGCAAATATTTGAACACTAACTCACCTAATGGAAAGTGAAGATAAGGCCAAAGAACACATGCTTTCTTCTTCTTCTTCTCTTTTCTTCCGGCACCCACGATACAAGTATTTGAACTTAGTGTGGGGCTGTGAGTGTGAATGCGTTTCTTCTTCGTGTCGATGTCAGGTACAGGTAGTAAATACAGGTAGCTCAGAT
The DNA here is from genome assembly GCA_948107665.1 of Lomographa bimaculata. Taxonomy (NCBI): domain Eukaryota; kingdom Metazoa; phylum Arthropoda; class Insecta; order Lepidoptera; family Geometridae; genus Lomographa; species Lomographa bimaculata. The sequence goes on along the minus strand of OX403588.1, from coordinate 2,293,110 downwards.
TTTTTGTTTTGTCCAAAGGTGGCTACTTTCACTGCATTTTCGGAGCATTGGAATAGCTCTTCCGATTGCTTCCCTACAAATGCTTCCCTAGAAGATAACTATTCACTCTAGATTTGAAGACACCCAGATTGTATCGTTCGAGGTACAAAGAGTTCCTTCGCTGCACGAATTGAGTGAAATAGAGATAGGAATGTCAACCATAAATAGATGACGATACAGGAAATATAACTGTTTTTCATAGCTCACAAGAAATAAATAACTCACTAGATATGTGTAAGTATGTATAATGTTAGTTTTGTGAACTTGCGTGTTAAATATATAAGTGTCAACTAAATTAATTAAAGTATTAAATCTCTAGCTGAGCCATTGGGTGTTGTCAGTGTGGCTCATATAAACGGTTTAACAATAATTAAACGAGAGCAAAGCTAAAAAACCCGACTTCACCGCTTTATCTTCGGAACCTGGATCAGATTTATTGTGTTAAACACGCATTATTGACGATAACTCAAATACTAGAGATCAGAATTTGATCAAATTTCAATAGGAGCATATGAAAAGTACCAGCTTTCAAATAAAAAAACAATCATCATAATCGGCCCACAACAAAAGTTATGAGGTAACTTTTGAAGTCCGTTAGAAACAAAAACATCGTCAATGTATACAGATCAGATCTTGATTAAATTTTGATGGGACTACTTGAAAAGCAACAACGAAATCGGTTTACGTGGAAAGAAGTTATGAAGTAAAACAAAAAAAAAAAACAGTTGACTTGAGTACCTCCTCCTTTTTTGGGAAGTCGGTAAAAATAATAACACAGCAGACGTATAATCTCTATAAACTACTAATTTGCCAAATTACAGCTTGCTTCTTCGGTCTAGTTTCGATATTAGGTAATCTGTGAATTTAAGTTTCAAATAAAATTTATAAATCTTACAATGTAAGCTTTCAGATAATAAACGAAATTGAAATAAACAGAACAACCATGAACCTAAATTATTCCGAGGAAAGATGACACAGCAACCCTTTACCCGGGGAAACAGGGATCCGCAACTTGCGTGTTGTATATTTGAAAACACGTGTAAACATTATTTTTAGAACTCATTGTAGTGTTATTAAATACTTTATAAATATTGTAGTAATAATTTGATATACACCAATACACAAACATACATAATTGACTGTCTCGAGCGCGGGGACTTTTTTTTTTACTTACCAAAGCATAATAATATACAAACAAACAAAAGCTTTCATACTCACAGCCCTACACTGAGTTCGATGACTTGTACTTGACAAGCATTGGATCTCAATCTTACCTGATAGAAAGCGATGATGCAGCCGAAGATGTAATATGCTTGACTAGAGGTTGTCTATTCACATTTAACCATATTTAAGCATTCCTTCTGATAGTTTTAACTAAAAGACCTAGCGCGTCTTGGCAGATGACATGATATATTTAAAATTTAGATTTTGGACATAAACGGTTTCTTCACGATATTCTCTAATTTATTCATCACAAAAAACAACAACAAGTCACGATCACTGATTTAAAATTAGGTAATTGTTAAGAGTCTATGAGTAAGCGTTGTTAACACACACTTCGGCACTATTTTATTGGTATAAAATGCAGGTGCTTTACACCACATTTTCCCTCCACTGATAACTCGATATTTTTTTTTTATTCAAGATAGCCAACCCTTAGACCACTATCTCACCTGATGGTAAGCGACGATGTGGTCGACGATGTAGCAAGCTTGCCTAGAAGATACCTATTCACTCGCGACTTGAAGACTCACATATTGTACTCATCAGGAAATACCGACTCATGTAAGGAGTTCCATTCTTTTGCGGTTCGCACAATATATGTGGAGACAAAACGCTTAGTGCGCATTTGTGGAACGTCCACCATATAGCGGTGTCGCTTAGCAGTTTGTCTGCTTGTCCGGTGATAGAACGGGGATGGGGGAACTAGATCGTGCAGTTCTTTAGCACACTCTCCGAAATGTATCCAATAAAAAACCAAGAGACTGGCTACCATGCGGCGATGACCCAAGCTCTGAAGCTTTGAGTTAGTCAGCTGCTCGCTACCATACGGTTATAATATTTGTTTCAAAATTCCTACAGAACCTTATTCCCTCGTCGCCAATTCACACTTCCCTACCCCACTTATGCATGCATCGGCGAGCGACGCACGCGGTCCCAAAAAACCCAGAGTTTTTCGCCCCGGAGCGGACCATTCGCACTTCCTGTGTGTAATGTATGCAGGCAGTTACGTGTAGGAGTAAAAGGAAAATGTGTTGAAATACCGAAAATAGCATGTATGAGAAATAGTATGACAGAAACACGTTGCGTCTTTGCATACTTGTATCAAACGCAGGTTCGTTCATGTATTGAATGCTATTCTTATCTCAAATATATAAGTCAAATACGCTGCAAATAAGTCTCTTTGTTCTTCGCTTAATGTTGTCAAGAGCCTCAAGCTTTTATTTAGCTGAACTTTTACAAATTTTGTACCACCAGTTACACAGTACAGCGTCCAGTTGACTGATGCAATACTTCAGAGCTTAGGGCATCGTCGCATGGGGAGTGTCTTGGTATTTTATCTGCTACATTTCGGAGAGTTTGCAACGGAATTGCATAATCTAATTCCCACATCCCCAGTCTATTATCGGACATCGAGACAGATTCCTAAGCGACACCGCTATATGATAGACATCTACTAATCACAAATAAGGATGAAGCGTTTTGCTTCCACATTCATTATTTGAACCGCAAAGGAATGGAACTCCTTATCTTAATGGAATAGTCAGATGACTGACGATTCTGACGAATAATGTTTTTGTAACACCTACTTTGGGTAACTAGACGTACAGACAAGCGTTATCGACTTATGGTGGATATTCTGTTTCGAAGCGTATTGAAAAAAAGAAAATATAGTAATGTGTTACAATTAACAATTAACACTAAATAACTCGATAAATAAAAGCTTAAGGAGAATAACTCGATAAATTTACAGAAAATAAAGTGGTATACATGAATAAACTAGCCGTGCCCCGCGGCTTCGCCCACGTTAATTAAGTTAAAAAGCAGCCTATGTGTCATACCGGAACCTAAATTATCTACATTCTAAATTTCATCAAAATCGGTTTATTCGTTACGGAGATACGTAGTAACAAACATTCACAATCACACAGACTTTCGTATTTATAATATCAAGTAGGATATTTGTTTTTTTTTTTTTACTATTATAGGTCACGATGGTGTGTTCCCTATATTTGTTACAATCTAGCCAAGATTAGGCTAATAAGTAATTTAAATTTAACTTATTCTGCTAGATTTAAAATATCCAAGAATGTGTCCATTAACACTTTTCTTATTGTCTCTATTAAGGCGAAGACACTTTGGTTCATGTGTTCTTTTTGAGCAGCACTTATAAAACACTACATTACACTAATACACTAACACTAAACAAGGATATTAGGTGCCGCTACAAATTGACACCAACATCGATTGATTTTTAAAATCAACTTCCAAAACAGAAAGATCTTAATTTGACTAAATTTGGTTTGTTTTTTTTCCTTATTATCAGTATTTAACTAATGTGAATATACTTTTGGGAATGTACTTTGTAATTGTCAAAGGCTATCGACTTCAAAATAAGCTAATTTTACAAACCTTTAAAATAAAAGAAAATGGAAACTTTCAATTGATATAAAACTTTAACAAGATACTGGTCGTTGAAAAAGAAAGAGTAAAAAGACCGACGCCGGCAGTTTTAATTTTAAATTGCGAATTAGAAAAAGGAATTAAGAAAAACACTATGAAACAGAAGACTAACGGTTTCAAATTGAAACTCGTGTAAATTTTTAAAACCCTTACACGAGAGTACAGTTTTTATCTGTCTGGGCTATGTCATTAATAAATCAAGAAGAGTTGAAATACAGAAGGCGCAAATGTTTGTTAAAAAGTATTTAAATTTGGGCGTAGGCGTTCGGTTTTAAGGCTCTTTTAAAGTTACAAGCTTTTATTTAGTTTCACCTGTCCCGATGCTTGTCATCAAATCTTGCAAATTAAATTTGATCCATTTCCCGGATACCGATTGAGCTGAATTTTTGCATGCATGTGTAACTCGATCCAGTTGGCGCAGTGGATAGGTCTCCGCCCTCTACGCCGTGGGTCCTGGGTTCAATTCCCGGCAGGTGCACAAATTCCTTCCCAAGGGTTATTTGTGCTTCTGGTTCTGGGTGTAATGTGTGTGTGATGAGAATGTTTCCGGCAACTACGATACAAGTTTTTGAACTTAATTTGGGGCTGTGAGTGTGAATGCGTTTGTTTTGTTTGTCAAATCACGTGACAATGCAATATTACGATGACATGGTGCTGATCTGATGATTGAGCTGGAAGGTGGCCAGAGTTACTTCGCAATGAAACGATACAACCTCATCGAGTTTGGGCTCATTTGAATCGTCTTGCCGAGTAGTTTGTCTTACAATGGTAACCAGGGTCTGATTATGAAGCTGGAAGGTGGTCATAGGAACTCTGTAATGAAATCGTCTTGACAAGTTTTCTGGTTATATAACTTTTAGTCTTTTTTATTTACAACTTGTAAGAGCTTGATTTAAAAAAAAACTTTGTAATGCATGACTTGTTTTCTGTTAGGTTAGTAATTTGAACAGAATCTTACGTTCCGTTGGTAAGTGATGAGTGTATAAAGGCAGTAAAATATTAGTCGAAGAATAATATACGTAGTTTTTTACGCCTCGAGTTCTGAGAAACATCCTTTCCATCGTTACTGCAATGTGGAATCATTAAGTTCAACATGTGTAACTTTACCTGTGAACTGCCCATTAACTTTGTTGAATGAGCGTTCGCCTTCTAAGAATCGGGTATCGGGTTCAATTCCCGGCAGGAACACAACTTTTCTTCCCAAGGAAAATTTGTGTTTCTGGTTCTGGTTGTGATTGTGTGTGTGATGTGAATGTTTCCGGCACCCACGACACAAGTCATTGAACTTAGTGTGGGGCTGTGAGTGTGAAAGCGCTTAAAAAAAAAAAAAATGAAAATTTTGTTTCTGGTTCTGCTTGTGATTGTGTCTGATGTGTATGTTTCAAGCACCCAAGACACAATTCATCGAACTTAGTGTGGGGCTGTGAGTATAAAAGCGTTATTGTTTTGTTTATGAATAAGATTAATAACTATTTGTAAGTATGTCATAGTTTTTTTTCATTGTAATTATGTTATAATAAAAATCTAGAATTCTACTTTCATGTCTGAAAAATAAAACAGTTCTACAATGATAGGGACCTTGGTAGCTTAATATAATAGCTCTTTTATAAAACAAACAAACGCTTTCACTCTCACAGCCCCACACTTAGTTCAAAGACTTGTATCGTGGGTGCCGGAAACATTCACATCACACACACTTTACACCCAGAGCCAGAAGCACAAATATCCCTTGGGTAGGAATTTGTGCTCCTGCCGGGAATCGAACCCAGGACCCACGGCGCAGAGAGCGGACACCTGTCCACTGCGGCAACTGGGTCGTCAAATAAAAAGAAATTAATGTGGTTTTCGTTTTTATATATCATAATTAGCTTGCTCGGCATGACACAGTACCTACTTACTCTATGGCCGCATTCAAATTCTTCTTCAAGGTATATTTTACCTATTTTTTACCACGTTTTACTTTACCAAATATTTTTATTCTCTTTTATCTACTCTTTGACAATACTGAAGGCTCGCAGAAAACAGGCAAAGTTTTCTACCGAGAATTAAAATCTTTAGCGGGATGACTTCGAAGTTTTTTGCGTTACAGTTATCGATCTAGTAAAAAGACAGATATAAGCCACGAAACATGGGAGTAATTGGCAAAAAAGCGGATACCAAGTCACTTGTAACTCATACCTATTTATTTGAAACGAATGATTTTGCTTACGACCCATTACTTTTTTCGTATTTATCAATATTTATATTCTGTATGTGATCGAACTCCTCCTAAACTGCTGGACCTATACTGATATTTTTTTGTGTATGTTCAGGTGGATTGAAGAATGATTTAGACAGATTCACAATTCGATCCAATAAAATTTGTTTTTTAACTAACGGAAGCGAAACTGCGGGGAACAACTACTATAGTATAAAGCCTGTCAAATAGTTAAAACGTTTACGTAGCGAAAACGAAGCGAGACTATAAATTTAATAATATAAAAAGGGTTTTAAATGCAGTGGTGTCTACTTTTTTGCCTTCACTCTTATGTTCCGTATGTTTTATCTGTATTTTTTACTAGATCGATGGTTGTAACGCTACAGTGATACACTGCAGTTGTTTTCAATCTCACAATAAAACTAATTGAATGGGCTGTCTGTTGAAATGTTCAAAGCATTGGTAAGCACAGAGTGAGAAAAAATTTTCTTCTCTTGATGCAAGTCTTGCCTTTTGCTCTTGATACTTTAGAGTCAGTCTTGTCTTGATGCAAGATGCATCTCAAATGCAAGAAGCTTAAATATCCTGTTTCATCATACTCAGCCTATCTCAGTCCACTGTTGGACATAGGCCTCTCACGCGCCACTGAGCCCGGTCTTCTGCTCTTCTTTTCCAGTCGTTACCAGCAGCCCTACGTATATCGTCGCTCCACCTAGTCACAGGACGTCCTTTGCTACGCTTACCGATTCGTGGTCTCCACTCCAGAACTCGACTACTCCAACGGTAAATATCCTGTTTACATAACTTCATTTGTAACAAATTAACCAAATATCTGGAAAGTGCATTTGATTCTACTTCTAATAATTGTTATTGTGACTGCTTGTCAGCGAATTTTTGTTGTGAATGTGCCTTCTAAGCAGCGGGTGTAGAGTTCGATTCCGAGACATACGTTATTTCTCTAAGAGGAAATTGTGTATCTGGTTATGGGTGCGATTATGAGTATATAAATCCGGAACTCACGTTACATGTCTCTGAACTTAGTTAGGGGCCGTGAATGTAAAAGTGTTTAAGCCGTATGAGTATCCATTTAAAATTTTACAAATATAATATATGTAGGCATCTATAATATTTATTCGATTGAAAATCATTTGATTCGGTGCTATAGAGCTGATTGATGATGGAGACAGAATGTGGATATCGGACCTGTTTTAGTAATCTACTACCAAACTGGCTTTTGGTTAGTTTTGATGAGTTCAAGTGACAGTTGTGCTTAGTTAGTGCCAAGTTACTAATACATCTGTAGAGCCAGGATATGGATAGCAGCACTCTAAAACCTTTCGAGTTGAGAATGTTATTATTGACGTAATGCTGACAAAACGTTTTTTTTCGGCTTAAAAAAAGAGTTGGTTCTCAATTGGACTGTTTTTTAAAGTGAAAACTTCTTTAGCGGCGTTGTGCACTTTTTGGGATGGATAAAAAAATTTAAACTCGCGTCAAGTCACGTGACCTGATCGTAAATTCGAGAGTAGACCGACGCAGTAGAGTGTAATATGCCCTTCTCTTTCTACCGCTTGGCGAAAATGTATGCCTGCTCCTGCTGTTTACAACGTTAATGTTCAAGTTTCCACTTCTGCCGGCACTCCCGGAGTGCAACCCGTTGTTTTTTTTTGTTTGTTACCTCAGAACTTTTGCTAGGTTTGCGATTGTGTTCCTTTATTATTATATATTTGTTTGAAAACTAGTGCTTTCCATGTGGTCCCATTTAAATTTGATCAAAATCTGACTAGTATTTATTGAGTTTCCTCAATAATGCGTATTAAATTCATTTATTCTGATCGAGGGTTCTGAAGATAAAGAAGTGAAGTCAGTTCTATAAGCTTACTTGCTTTTAAAATATTTTGAGAGCCTCAATGCTGAAAGCTTCAAGAAAAGATATCTTTAATACAAAACTTACTACAAAAACTCACCAAAATACGTCCTAAGCAGCAGTCTGTTCTATTGTCTTATAATTTACTACTCTTGGCCTGATTTTCAAACAAAAGGGTGGTTAGAATAATTCGTCACTTAGGCTTTAATGTATAAATGACGTGTATTCATTCTTCTTCGCATAAAGGTGCACGAACAATGTTTTCGGTTACATTTAGTAGCACAATTAAGTGCGAAACAAGGGAAATGTATTTTTATATAAAACGATTTCACACTGAGAGCCCCAAACTTAGGTCGATGCTTATATCATGGGTGCCGGAAACATTCATATCCTGAGCACAATCACAACCAGAACCTGTAACACAAATATTCTTTGGGGAGAAAACTTGTGTTCCCGGCGGGAACACAAGTTTCTCCTCGAAGAATATTTTGAAGTTCTTTAATTTTTTTAGACGACCCGCCCTCTGCCCCTTGGGTCCTGGGTTCGATTCCCTGCAGGAGCACAAATTCCTTCCCAAGGGATATTTGTGGTTCTGGTTCTGGGTGTAACGTGTGTGATGTGAATGTTTCCGGCACCCACGATAGAAGTCTTTGAACTTAGTGTGGGGCTGTGGGTGTGAATGCGATTTTTTGTATTGTACCATTATTTATACGCTACAAAAGAGCTAAAAAATATTTATTATTCTTAATATTTATTTTATTTCAGGGGCATAATATCTAGAACAAAAAGCATAACGTTTAATACACATAGCATTAAATTAGCCGTAAAAAGTATGTATCATTATAAAAACATAAAAGTGCGCTGTTTTTTTGTCCGCAATTACAAAGGTGTAAGCAAATTGCGCGTTTGCGTTCGCACAAAGCGTAGGCCTGAATAACCGGAGCCGCAACGTATTAAACAAATTTTAATTGTAATTTAAGCATTTGTGTGCCGCGTGTGGTCGTTTTATCCTATTTTTTACAGTAATTGAAATTGTTGACGAGCAATTTACTTATTTGTACAGTTTATGAGTTCTAGAACAAACGACGCGACGTTATGGGCTGTAGATACTTTTTTATGCTGGATAGGCATGCATTTGACCATTATCTCACATGATAGAAAATGAAGATACAGCCGGATATGTCAAATCAAATCAAAATCGTTTATTCACATGGGCCCCGAAGAGGCACTCATGAAAGTTAATGATTCTATTACCAGATTCGCAAAAGTCGCATTTTTTCATTCATTTTTTTTTAAACATTCTTAATCTCTAATACATAATTTTATTAACCTAGGTGTTATTATGGTAGTCGCTAGAAAGCGCTTTTGCCGTTTGCCTCCGTGCATCCTTGTCATTTAATATAGTCGATCGTTTTATAGTAAGCTTTCTTAATTATTGCCCGTTTTATTACAAATTTGAACTTTCCCAGTGGTATTTCAGTTACGATTTTAGGAATTCTATTGTAAAATGTAACCCCTAAATTTAACATGCTTGCCTAGAAGATATAATTTTACTCTACACTTGAATACACCCAGATTGTACCGTTCAAGAAACAAAGAAGCAGCAAATGAGTTCTACTCCGGATGATAAACGTAAAAACAAATTGCTTCGAACGAACTGAAGGTATGCCAACCATAAATGGATGACGTTTGAAAGTTTGTCTTGTTGTTATTTTATTTAACAGTTGTCACCAATTCTAACTCGCCTGATAGTAAGCGTCACGTTTGCTTTTTCTATACTTTTCAGCGAGACCCAGAGTTATGAATGTATGACGTCATCTATAATAAACGTCATCCATATATTTTAAAATCTTTCGCAGCAAAGCACTGCGCTCTTCACCTTGAGATAAGAAGTTTAATCTCTTTACGTCCTGTAATTTCGCCGGAAATATTGCCCTTCAATCTAAAATAAAGTAATTTTAGTACACTACTAGGGATCCGCCCCGGCTTCGCCCGGGTGTGATAAATGAAGAATCGCTAGATTGATTTTATGCAAACTTCACATAAACCATCTACTAAATAGTCCGAATAAAGCCTAAGCATTTGGTTTGGATAGGTGAGCCCGTTCTTGAGTTATAAAATTACAACGAAAAGTGGCATTGATTTATATATACATCGAGCCTTTTCAGCAAGAACATCGTAAGCGACAATTATAAAATTTTACAGGAGACGGTTATTTTTGAATATTTTTATTATCATACATTATTTTTAAACGCTTGTTTTACCAGTTTTTATTATAAATTATCAATGTTTTATATCATGTACCAGAATCATTCTAAACCTAACGGTTTTGTCAATAATGTTGCTTACGATACTTTTATTCAATCATATTTTCATAACAGATACCAAAACAAGGACGTTACGTTAAAATTGCGAGTGATTGGAAGACAAGAAAAAAATTAAACACTTTTATAAATCAACTTTTTTATTAAAAATACAAACAAGTAATCTTTTAACAATACCTTTAGGGATATATTTATTAAATCTAATTATCATTAATAATTATTTTCTGTTAGGAAGAGGTACTCAATAATAATAGGAACTTCTCGACACTATTCTAAAATAAACTAATCAAAATTATCTTCTTCAGTTTCCGACAACAACCTATCTTGGCAATCATTATCAAACTGCAAAGATAAATATTCATTTATATATCGTTTTGGAATCAGTCCTTGATCGCAAATTTTTTTCAAATCCCGGTACTTTGCTTTAGAAATTTTTAATTTACTAGTGTACGCTTTTGGAGGATGCTACACCATTTGAAAGTTCTGTCTAGACCTTATTATTAATGAAAGGTCCACATTTTGAACTGCGCTTTCAGAATTAAAAGAAGACTTTAAAAAAAAGCCACCATTTCTATGAAATGAAGCCGTCGATATTTGTGATACCTGTATTCGTGATACCTTCGCTGGTATGTATGCAATAGCGAACTGCTTCCAATCATAAATAACATCGTTTTTAAGTGGCACTGTAATATAATTCATTGGGTTCGTTTGTGCATTTTCTATCAATGTCGGCCATTGTGATGGGGCCCAAATAGTTCTGTTTTTATTGAAAGACTCAATAGTGCTATGTACAAAATCCACTGGCATGTTTGTGTGACCAGGTATAAGAAAATTTATTGTGATTTCTTCAATGAAAGTAGCTACTTTACTCATGAAAAATAATAACATTGCCAACATAGCCCTATTTTTGTTTTGGCCTGCACAACTATCACAATACAAAGCAATTTCTGACCGTTCATGCTTCATATCAATCATTTAAGTCACTTTACGACGATTAGTCTGCGATCTTTTTCTTTTAATATCAGATTTTCTAGCACATGACAAAAGCGAGTCTTTTTGCCTGTGTGTGTTCCCTAATCCCCAGTAAAGTTCATGGATGCATATCCATATTTATTTATATTTATTTATTTTCCATTAGCTAATTTCAACTAAGAAGACCGATAGCATTATCGGTCTTCTTAGTTGAAATTAGCACTACAATTATTACCGCACTTTTTACCGTCGCAAGGGTTAGGTTGTACTTTTTTATTCCTACCACTTGACCTATTAATTGCGTTTGCCTTTTAATCCAACGAATTCGGCGGAAGCATTGGAGCCACTTGTAGATTCATTAGTATCACCAACCAGGAAATTTCTAGAAGATGAAGGTGCTGAAAAATCACCGGTACTTGATGTTGACAGCACTGAAATGCCATAACCGTCGCCAAGAGAGTGTAAATTTCTTGATATTATAGGTTCTGAACATTCTTGAGTGTGGAGATGTTGAAGGCGCTGAAATGTTGTGGCCAGTGAGGATATTCCTGGATGTTAAAGGTGATGAAAAGTCACTGGTACTTGATGACGACGGCACTGAAATGCCATGACCGTCGCCAAGAGGGTATAAATTCCTCGATATTATAGGTTTTGAACACTCTTGAGTGAGGAGATTTCTCAATGTTGAAGGCGCTGAAATGTTTTGACCAGTGAGGATATTCATGGAAGTTGAAGGCGCTAAAATGCCTTCGGTGTCACATTTATAAAACAGTCAAATTTATGGTTGAAAATAGACTCAAATTTCACTTATGTTTGTGATGTAACAAAACACTTACACACTTTTATCTTAAGCGACATGAACTGGCATTTACGATAAATTTGTATGTTTTAAAATGTCGGTTAAGACAGATTCTACCAAACAAAAATACGAGGCTACCCACAAACGATAAAAAATATCTCGGTTGTTTATAGGAATTTCGACACTGGAGTCAGCGCATTAGGTGTGAATTTACTTTGTCATTACGAAAATCAAAAAAAGTCAAAATTGACGTTTGTGTCGCTTACGATGTTCTTGCTGAAAAGGCTCGACATATAGATAGATAGATTGCTAGTAAGTGAATATCTCACATTAAACGGTTTCTCCCCAAAAATAGCTGGGTATCTTTAAAAGAATTTCCCCTCGTCAAAAAAAAGGCAGATCCATTACAGCTTTAGTCAATTTGTTGGCTCTCATACTATACAATCAAAACTAAATTTTAAAATGCCATGTCCACTTTCTTGAGTTCAGTTTTACTCTTCTCGACATCATAAATTCTTGTCAATTGACGAATTTTTCGTTTTAGACTCGGAATTAAAATATTAGCTGTTATGAAAAATTTAAAAAATTAAAAATCTTTTTATTTGGACAAAAACTTAACTGATTTGTAACACTCCATGTACTTATAACTAGCTATAGTAATAGTAGGAACACTAATGTGTGTCAACACAGCATCTTATACCTATTATAACTTGGCTCATACAGGTGGTTCATAAATAAACTAAGCTGATCAGGTATTTGTTGTGTACATAAAAAAAAAAAATATAAACTCCTAACTCCTAACTAGGTTGCCTTGCGTGTAGGATATCAGTGCTCTCCCGCCATCTCACAAATAGGTACTTTACTGTATAGTTTATTGTAGATTGTACAAACAATTTAATCGGTAATCAAATTGTGCTGAATGTAGTTTTAGTTCAACTAAACATGTAGGTAGTTAGTGACAGGTAGTTTTACATATAAAAGTGTTTTCAAATAATTATTATTAAAACTAATGTTACTATTGTGAATCTTAACGTGAATAGTACTTACACACTTACTTGGTTTCGTCATGGCGCATTTGTTACAACTATGGCTAAAAATTAAACCCTTTAGCTGCTTAAAATAAGCAACCACTGCACAACAAAATCACTAAAACACAAAGTTTACATAAAATAAACGCAAATTAATTGCCTTAAATGGTTTACACCACTGACCAATTATTTTCAGTTGAGCTTTGGAAACGTACAAACTGTTACCAAGTTCCCGTTTTGTGGTCGGCAATAAAATGGAACGTGCTCCAAAGTTAATAATTGTATTTTAATATATGTACCGCAATACGCAACGGGAGCATATTCTAAGATTTTGATGTTAATATACTTATATTGAATTCTTTATTGTTGCACTTTACTTAAATAATATGTCCTAATCTTAGCAACGCATTGCGCCGCCGAGTTTTGCCAGGTTCTTCTCGAGATGGCTGTTATTTTGTGTTGTTAATCTGGCAGTAGAGTCGTTAACTTTCATGAGTGCCTCTTTGGGGCCCATGTGAATAAACGATTTCGATTATGATTGATAATGTCATTGAACTTCCTCACAAGTCATAATTTTTCGCCTTCCAAGATTTCCTTCTATAATCGCCATTAGTCTATACCCAGTAAAACAAAGCAAAGCATATGGAACGAGCGTTTGGTGAAGACATGGTGCAGCGTCTTTTTGGAAAAAATAACTACAGCTAGTAGAGTATATATAGGTATAGATTACTATCCCAGTACGGCTCCTTTTATCCTTAGATCTGATTTTTCATAATGTTTAGCATGCTCCAACACCTGTGGCATTTCTGTAAGCCCAAATAAATGTCAAGCAATAATAATCGGTAGCTTGATGCAGATTCAGTAAACTACACTCTTCTATCACTCGTCTTATGATGGTTATACTTTTTTTTTTCTTCTACCATTAATAGCCTTGGCTTTATTATTCTGATGGTTTTTATCACGTTAAAGAAATATCCAGATAGTCCTTCAATTCTTTCCATTGATTCACCTTGGATAAAAAATATCCGGGCATTGCTACTAGAATTAATTTTGTAAATGGTTCTTTCAATAACTATAGATAACGCAGATATTTGTATGGTGTATCTTATATATAAATATCTCGTGTCACGGTGTTTGTGGTCGAAATCCTCTGCAATGGCTGGTCCGATTTTAATGTTACATTTTTATATTTGGCAGGTATGAGTATATGTCGAAAAGTACTTTTCACCCTCTTACCCCCACATTTTATCGCGATTTTAGTATTGACGTGATAATGTCTTATAAATCGATGAACACCGGCTGCACGCACGAAAAAGTGTCACGTTCCACCTGAGTCTGAGCGTGCAAGCAAGAGCGCGGAACAAGGGATAGAGAGGCACGATCAGCCAAGCGTTCTTTTTATGACGTTATCGCGTAAAATTATCGTCCGTAAACCAAATTTAAAGACAACTATTTTTATTTTCTATGAACAATATAATTTTTTTTTTCAGTATGGTATTGAAGTACTAGGCGACCATGCACGTGAAAAGGTGAAAAAATCTTTTATAAACGTGCCATTACAACGCATGTACCCGTCATGCGTTGAAATGTTGTGTTAGTATAGTAATATAAAGGTTAAATAAAATTCCCAAAAATGTTCGTCAATGTCGAATTAGAGTATTATCTTTCTCATAAAAGTCTTATCAAAACTACCTGTTTTCTTCATTTACCTGTTTCGCATCCTGTCTTCATAAACCCACGGATATTTGTTTCGCAAACATGACCTACAAAAAAAGAAATAGTATTCTTATCATTGTAAACAGAATTAATGAATACGGGCTGCTATATATTTACGTTTATCATTGTTTTACTAGCATAGCTTGTTTTGCGTTAACGAGTGAGTGACACACGCGAATATGTTGGTGAAAGTTTTATGTGTTTTCGTGATTGTTGGAGTGTGCAGTGCTTCTGTTGAGGAAAATACACGTACGTTTTTAGTAATCAATACAAAGTTTAAGTTTTTTTTTTTTAAGTGCTGGATACTTGAATAATGTTTCTGGTTATGTCTGATACGTGTGATATGTCTAAATATCCCCGGTACCCATAATATTTAGGTATATTTATGGAAAATAATGTATTTGTGAGAGAAAATTATTCAAAACAAACATTGAAACAGTCTGTGACATTGGTAACTGATGTAAACTAGTAGCGACTATACCCACGGACAATAAAAAATAATATGAGTTTTTTACAATATTCTGTAATTATGTACAATATTATACAAACACATCATCTTTGTTAATCATTATCATAAAAAAAGCACAGAAAACATTAACTATTTATCATTTTCAAAATATATTCCATAAAACGGAAAGAGAACAAAAATATAGGTTTACAAGCTACCAACCGAATGAACACGCTGAACTGGACACGCGTATGACCAGTTTGTAAAACTAACAATTTATAATGTTTGATCGCTACTTCCCCGCTGCTCAACTAAATTGCTCAACTGCATTAAGTTGAGCAGTGGGTAATACCAACAGCTCGACTGGTAATTGCTCATCTATGAACAGTTGAGCAGTGGGTATTACCTCTGATCTACCCACTGCTCATATTTCATCAAATGATCATTTTTTTATTTTGAGATAGTGAAACAAAATAAATTCGTTCTTGATTTAATCAGCTGGACATGAAGTAAAATTTAAACACACAAAACTCACACGAAAACTCTCGGATAAATTTTGTTACATAAATTTGTACCTAATATTGTTTAATAATAAAGTCTAATATACAAGACTGTAATTATTATCAGACCGTATAATCATTTTAGCCGAAGGACCAGCTCCCTTCTACGAGTTACCATGCACGTCCATTGGAGGGATATGCTTGCAGTCGAACGAGTGTCCCGAAGGAAAGCAAGCTGCTAAAGGTTACTGTCCTTTACAACAAAAACAAGGAGTGGAATGCTGTTACAGTGGTAAGAAGTTATGCTTATTTTATCGTTTATTTCCTGTGTCTAGTCTTATAACCAGTACTTGCTTGCTTGTCGTATAGGCTAGTTAAGTCCTAGTGTAAGAATTTTTCACGCCACCTGAAGGCATTCGACATGGATTGTGGTCTTACAACTAACGACCGGGACCGACAGCTTAACGTGCCTGCCGAAGCACGGTGAAGCAGTTAAAAATTCTTATAAACCCATTCAAGCACTAGCCTGACTGAAAATTGCTATTAATCTTAATTATAAACACAGCACATTGAAACCAATAGTGGAAGCGTCTTTGTTTCCCGAACGGTATAATCTGGGAGTTTTCAAGTCAATAGTGAATAGGTACCTTCTAGGCAAGCATGCTACGTCTTCGGCCGCATCATCACTTTCCATCAAGTGAGATTGTGGTCAAATGTTTGCCTATACGGCATATAAAAAGCGGAATGGGTATATCTTTTATCTTGGTATTACTACGAGCGACTAGCACGGGAAAATATTTCTATCCGTACTATATAAAAAAAAGAGAATATATGTCCTATGTAAAAAAGAGAGAACACAGTTAGATTAAATAAATGAAAATGATGATAAAGTGAAAATCGATAGAATAAAAACCTGTTATGCTAAATAAGCAGTTTGCGTACTCAAATTATTGGAAATTGATTTCGTCCGTCCGTACCAATTGTTAAGAAGCCAGAATTTTATTCTGCACTTCACTATTCTTTTTTTATTCATGTCTGCGCGGCAAAACGCTCATGACTCTCAGATAAACAAAAAAACATAAACGTTTTCACACTCACAGCCCTACACTAAGTTCGATAATTTGTGTCGTGGGTGCCGGAAAATCACATCACACACATCGCAACCAGAATCAGAAACAAATTTTCCTTGGGGAGAAAACTCGTTTTCATCCGGGAATCGAACCCGATACACCTGTTTAGAAAGCAAACGCCAATGAACTAAGCCAACGAGAAGTTCATTAGATATAAGATGTTAAATCTGTTTGAACCCTGTAATTTCATTGAAACATTGCCCTTCAATCCGGAATACATTCATTTGGTCGAGTCTTCATTACATATTCATCCACTTTGCAATAAAATTGTAAACTATATTCTTAAATAATTTATGTATTTTATTGCCTTTTTCCAGTGGCAAAATCAGCTAAGACCTGCAAAGCGAAAGGTGGAGAATGCATGCCTTCGTCTTGGGGGTGTCCTGATTTCTTAAGAATAACGGCAACGGACTGTGATTATGGAGAAAATTGTTGTGTAGTAGTCCATAAATGAGTTTTGTAACGTAATGTATTGTAGTTTTATTATATTGCTGATGTTTTTTTTTTAATCGTAACTCTCATTAGCAACTATAAAATATAAGATAATTTAACGCAAGCAAAGCTTAAAATAACCGACTTCACCGCTTTATCATCGGAACCTTGATCAGATTTCATGTATAAACATGCATTTTTGTATATATCTATCTATTATAACTCAAAAACTAGAAATCAAACCTTGATCAAATTTCAATGGGACTACATAAAAAGCACTAGCTTTCAAATATAAAAATAATCATCAAAATCGGCTCACAACGAAAGAAGTTAAGAGGTAACTTTGAAGTCGGGTAAACAAGAGCATCGTCAAAGTACGCATTATTCGTCACAAAATAGGCATTATTGACGATATTTCAAAAACTATTGATCAGATCTTGATCAAATTTAAATGGGACAAATTAGAAAGCAACATCTTCCAAACTAAAAAAAATATTTCGAAATATGCTCACGAGGAGAGAAGTTATGAGGTAACACACTGGTGAAGCGTCTTTGCCTTTTATAATATAAATAATAAATGTAAATTATACATCTGTGAATAAATACTTCACTTTATGTACCTAATATTCATATTGGCAAGAATCTTTGGATATCTGAATACATTTACAGTGTGTTGGGCTCTCTGCTGACCACTGTTAGAGATCGTTCAAGGACGACCCTAGAGATGGCGCTAGTTGTATCGAGTGACATTTTTTGCACTCGCGACTAACTTCACAGACTTAAAAAAGAGAAACTTCAGTCGTGTGTGTCACCTGATCCGTGTGGTCGACAAGAAACGCTCCGCTATTGAATTTTGTGACGTAGAAAACTAATTAAATAATTATCATCTAATTAACCAGGACTTAAAATAAAAACTTCATCGTGTTTATTGTGATCGACCGCGTGAACTGTGAGGTGATTGAGTGTTCCGTGCCTCGTACCCTCTCGGATTTCCTCGGATTCAAACTCGCCGGCCGGCGCGACGTGGAGTTGTGTGTGTGCGCTTAGGCATACATACAGTTTGCTGTAGTTCCTTTCTTGGGGAGCTCCGGAGGCGGTTTCGAAGCAGTCTAAGGTACGTGAGCTTAAATAAACACTGTAAATTGATTCGTGTATCCCTACTGATTTTTGCCAATATTTTAATCCAAAATAATTTACCGCTATCATTAAAAATATTAATACGTAAATGGTGGGCTATTTACACGCCAGCGATTTTACTCGCGCCACCACACACATAAAAAAAAAATACAGTTGACTTGAGTACCTCCACTTTTTTTGGGAAGTCGGTAAGACTTATAAGCGAAAGATGTTTCCGAAAAAGCGACAATTGACAAATAGTGCAATCGATGAAGCATTTCATCAGCAAAGAGTATTTGGGCATGTCGTGCAATGATTAATTCATCAGGTGAGATAGTGGTGAAATGATTGCCCAACGAGCATAAAAAAATATATCTAACTTACCGAGCCCCGCGGCTTCGCCCGCTATTATCAAGTTAATAAGTAGCCTATGTGTTAATCCTAGGTGTAAGCTATGTACATTCCAAATTTTATCCAAATCCGTTTAGCTGTTAACCCGTGAAGAGGGAACGAAAATACTTACACAATTACACGCTTACACGCAAACCTTCGGATTTATAATATTAGTATGATAATATAAGAATCTTTGTCCTGACATACTGAATCACTGTGACTGACTGACATAGAGACAACGCACAGCCTAAGCCGCTGGTCCTAGAGACTTGAAATTTGGAGGACACATTTGTGTTAGTACGTAGAGGTGTACTTAGTAAAAATTTTTGAAATCCCACTTAAGAGGATTAAATGGGGTGAAACGTTTTTGAACTTATAGCGATGAATTTTATTGGAGTAGTTGACTTCATATAAGATATGTTTACTATATTTTTTGCCAGGGGTGCAAAGTTCTTTATTTATGATGGTATAATGATGGAAATGAGTGTTTGAGTCGTATATTTAAAATAAAATAAAAAATGTTACTAATATTTTTGGCCAGGGGTGCATTAAGATGGCGCAATAGGGAATGAAGTTCACATTGGAAGTTTTAGTGTTGCTGTTAAAGTGATGTAAATTGCATTTGAGTATTAAAATGAAAAATAATTTTATAAATAAGTAATTAAAATTAATTAGAAATATCTAACTAATTAACGCGGGTGAAGTCGCGAGGCACGGTTAGTAACATATGAGACAAAAACCTATTAAATAAACCTGATAATTTATTAGACAATAATAATAATAATTGTTTATTTGCAAAAGTAAGGTTCTACAACAGATGACAACGTAATTATTCATTTTCCTCTTACTCTGCCTTTGCAGGCGTGCAAATCTTTATACATTCAATTAATCTACTGCTTACTAAAATCTTATTTCATTCCATAAGGGTAAGTGAAAGTCGAAAAGTTAAAAAATCAGCAATTTAGAAAAAAAAATACAGTTTTTATAATCAATGAACAGTTTTTATGTATAAATAAGGCAATATATTAGTTTTATCTGCTTTCCTGTTAATTTAATGGTAAAACTGAGATATGACTAATACTAATCCGATTTTAACTTTCTCGAGTCTTTCGTCTCGCCTTTAGAAGGAGATGCTTATCTTTGCAGTAAATTAGAGGTACGTGGGTGAAAGGGTGCGTTTTATCTGCCCTTTATGTGGGCCAATGTACGATGCGGGTAACATTAGTTCCGTTCCTCTTAAGGGGAAGTCTGAAGCTTTTTGAAGGCAAACATTTTGCAAAGCATAGTTGCTTGATTAAAAGTTTAGTAAATTTTTTGAGGCAAGCATTTACAAGCACCAAAATCTCACTTGATGGATAGTGATGATACGGCCGAAGATGTAACATGGTTGCCTAAAAGATACCTATTCACTCTTGACTTGAAGACTCTCAGAGTTTCACACCTTCCCAGTACTGATGATAAATGTAGAAGCGAAACGCTTCGAGTGAACTTGAGGTATGTCAACCATATATAGATGAAGTTTGACAGTTTTACGCATATTAAATAATTAATACCGTTTTGACTTACGATTTAGTACTCGCAGCTTTGCAAGACTAGCCGAGTACACGCGTTGACCGTCCGGAATCTCAACGTGTACAGTTGTTGAGAAAGCGTAAAACATCCTCAACATGTTTGTGTGTTAAGTTATATTACCTCTGATCACCTGATCTTTGAAAGCCATTAGGTTTCACGAATTCGGAAGAAGTCAAAAGGTCTGAAAATGGGAATAGAGGTTTATACTTGTGAAACCAAGCCCTGACGTCACCTGAAATTTTTTATTCTGATTCAAAATTCAAATTGATATTCATTCAATTTCCATGTAGGTTGAGTACATTTTAACGGGTGCCTATTGACTCGCATAATTTTCCAGTTTCTAGTTTAATTTGGCCGAATATGTTACGCATAACAAGTTTTGGTATATTCACGATTTGGCATAATAATGTTAGGGCGTACCGTTAATTTTTGCGTAACTATTTGTTGGCCTCATGTTTTTAGGAATAATATTTGCATAATATTTGAATTGTTGGCTAAGTCATATATAGGTGCGACGACGAGCGAAGCGAGGAGGATGATGCGTGGGCCAAAAGTTGTTATGCGACTTTAAATTATGACTTCAGATTTTATGCAATTCAATATGGACCCATTTTAACTAGCTGTAATAATAAACTTAATAATTAAGTTTGATACGAGATATTTACCATGGATATTTTGATGCCTATTCACTCTGCGACTTAAAAACTCCATATTGTATTTAAGGAAACACAAACTCAGTTAATGAGTTCCATTCATTTGCTGTTCGTATAATGAATGTGGAAGCAAAACGCTTCGTCCGTATTGTGGAGTATCTGCCATATAGCGGTGTCGCTTAGGAGTCTGGAATTAGATTGTGTCATTCCGTTGCACACTCTCCGAAATAAATCCGATAAAATACCGAGAGACTCGCCACCATTCGAGTAATTAGTATAATCGCTAGCTTTATTAGCTCTATACTTTAACACCTCATTCGCCCTTGGTTCAAATATGTAACCAACTACGCCAATGGGCAGTTTCACACATTTGTTATTTTAAAAACATCATAGGAATATCCCCTTAAATAGGTAGCACAGAGAGTTTATCAGATATTCTAACAATAGACCAACCTGAGTGAGTTGTTTGGGATTCTGTTTGTGTATCTACACCCATTTGTACGAGTATGTACGCAGACATAGGTAGTTTTACTTAGCCCATTGTAAAAAAATTAAAAATCTTAAGTTGGAAGAAAAGCAGCTAGACCTTTGTTCTTTTTCATTTATTAATTAAATACCGTTTAGTGATATGATTTAAGTATTTTAATAATATAATGTTGCAGTCATATACAATACAATACAATAAATCTTTATTGACACTTAAAGATATATACCTACAACTTTCAGATAAACTTATAAAAATAGGTACAATGGGCGATAAGAGCGATCTCTTTCAGACATCTTTTGGATGGAAATATAAACGAAAAGATAAATTATCCTTACTGGTGATGCGATAAAATGATTGAAATACATTTTAAAATAATAGAAATACTAACATTGTTTAAACTACATAAACAATACATACGAATAATAATATCAGAATATATTATTAAGTAAACTTACATAAAATAAAGAAATAATTGCATATAAGTACCTATAACATATACTCTTTTGCATATTATTATATAAAACACATATAATAACGTTTACAGATTGGACAAATAAAAGTTTTTGACTTGAGTTTTAAATGACTCTTGAGTTTGCGTACGTTTGACATTCACATGCAGAGAATTCCAAAGAAGCATGGCTTCTATTAAAAGAAGAATCAAAGAAGCTCGTGCTGTGCGCTGGCATTTTGAGAAGAAAAGGTAAACATATAAAAGTTTGTTGTCGTCAGACTTTTTTTTTAGTTTTCACAGTATGGCTTTAGTGACACTATTACGACTAAACTGACCTGACGTGAGAATCATCGATATCGGCTCACGCGTTTGGTCTCTAGAACACCAAAAGGAAACAAAGTTACATACTTTGGCTAATATACACATTACTCTCCTTTACGTCGCGCAGTTAGGTAAAAAACAATTGACGTACTTGTACAGTATGAAACTTTCCCCTAATGCGATTTGTCGCGTGAACATCGAATAACTGAGTAAGCCAAAATTTTGAGCGAATTCGATTGTGAATAACCGATGTCCATGAAAACCCCTATAATACACCCTCGTTAAAAATCACGACCCTTATGTATATAAAAATAATGGTTATAATCGTTTGATCGTATAATTTTGATTGATTCCTGATGTTGGTTTTGTCTGCAATAATACGTACACTTCGTCATACGCTGTATGTGTCACATGTCAGAAGATAATTATCGTTTCTGACAGCACAATCAAATTGTGGTTGATTAAATTGGCAAATGGAGGCCTGTTTTGTGCACTTCTGAGGGTAAATTGGTGCTAAGATAAGTAGATATTTCTATATTATAGTATAGTATATTATAGTACTTTAGTATAGGTTAAATTTAGAAAGGAAAAAACGTAGACGTTATCAACACAACGTGGAGCTAACTGCAATGTTAGACTCGTTGGCCGTAGTAGTTTCTATAAACTGTTTCGGTAGATGACCTCACACGTCCCCGTAAGACGTTAATAATAAGGTTAATTTCGTCGCTTCAGGCGGGGCTTGAGTAGCTCAGCGGTTAGAGCAATAGGGCATGAGACCCTATGGCCGCGGGTTCAAATCCCGCCTCAAGCGATAATTTTTCCTTTCTAAATTTATCACTATAGTTCTGCCTAGCATGGCTAATGCTATATAAATAAAATCAATTAGTATAGGTTAATTAGAAGTACTCAAACTCAAACGTTTATTTGCCAAAAAGGTCTTATAAATAATAATTATTATGTACAATGTATTCAGCCTGCATGCAGACGTGCAAATATTAAAAAATATTATTGTCTCTAAATTTCATGAATTCGTTAATAGTATAAAAACAATTACCTACTTAATAGCCAGTCACTAAAATTTTTCTTAAAACTATTGTCTCCTAAAATTTTAATATCGTTAAGTATTTTATTATATAATGATATACACATATGACATACGTTCTTAGTAGTCTAAGTATTGTATAAGATGGTATAAGCTATCAGTGATATAAAAAATAAACCAGCTTTTTTATGCGTTATAGGCAAATATTTGATCACTATCTCACCTCTCGCTATAATTTTATTCACAGCAAACTAAACTGAGAAAAATATAATTTGTTTTGTATTTTAATTTTAAATTTAAATTAAAATTGTTTATACACATGTGCCCAAAGAGGCACACGTTAAAAGTTAATAACTCTAATTGCTAGATTTGCAATCTTACAGTCATTTCTAGAAAAACCTGGCACGGAACTCGGTGGCGCATTTTTCACATTTTTTTTTTCGAATTACGCTTAGCTCAATATTAGATTGTATGTATATATTCTCTTACAGACAGTTTGTGACATATATATTATTAGCTCGTAGACAATTAAATATAAATTTCAGAAGTTGAAACAAACGGAATGCTTCAGACAAAATTATGCTTAGGACTGCATTTTAAATCATAATAAAACAAAAATGATAACTACTTAAGTTTACATAGCAGTCAGGCTATCTTATGAGCCGAAAAAAATGAGTTTAAGTGCTATGACAGAAAGTGTTTGAAATAGTTACAAACTTACCACTCGCTTGCTTGCTTAACGTATGAAATAGTGACATCAATTTTAAGATTGTTTAAACTATTTGCTTCTAATTTAACTTAGCTTAGCGAATCATCGCATTTCCATCAGGTGAGATAGTGGTCAAATGTTTGACTATTGAACATAAAAAGACTGCTAACTAAAAAAAAAATAATTAAATTCGTCTTTTTTTGTCGAAAACTGAGCCTGAATCTGATCGCAGTCGTACCAGATGTAAAGCGACAACGCGGTCGAAGATGACGCACGATGTTCACTTTCTTCTTTTACAGCACCATTTTATACCTTTGGGGAAATACTGAACACGTCAGAGCTTCCATTTTTTTGCAGTTCTTTTAATGAAATTGGAACTGAAACGCTTCATGCGGATTGCAGGTAAAATAATTATGCTATTTTATTAGGTAGTATGTTTAATAAATTAATAATTTTATTTCATTTACCAAAAATATAATCACAGACTAACATTATATGTACACATAATGTTTTAGTTAGTGAGCCCTGTATCCCACACTAGGACAAGTCCTGTGTCGTGGGATTCAATCTCTTTTAGTATTATTTGATACATGCACTTTATTTTAAGAATTTATACATTAAAAAATATTAAATATGTATTATAAAACTATTTCTATAATAGCATTATTCACAAGAATACGAAATAACAAATTCAAATTATTAATTAAATGTATAACTTTATTTTAACCATTAGAGGATGTCGCTTTTTTCAAAATCAAAATCAATCAAATCAAAATCGTTTATTCACATGGGCCCCAAATAGGCACTCATGAAAGTTAATGAATCTATTGCCAGATTCGCAAAATTACAGCATCTCGAGAAGAACCTGGCAAGAAACTCGGCGGCGCATTTTTTTTCATTATTTTTTTAAAAAAGCTTTCTTATCTCTAATACATAATTTTATTAACCTTGTCGCCTGCCTTTAGATGTTTGGTAGTAAAATGGTGATGCGGGAATAAGATCATGTAATTTCTTGAACACATCCCGTAATGCATTAAAAAAGAACTCACAGGCTTGCAAATTTTTGCTGATATCTATTCCATTGAGATCAACGAGTTGAACTAATTGGATTTATTTATCCAATCATTTCAACTCTGTAACAGTATTGTGAAAGTTGGAAAAAATTGAAAAATCTCTTTCATTAAGTTAATTTTTCACTAACGATCGGAGCTGGGCGGGTACTTCCCAACGGATCATAGTATCAGATTTTCACATTAACCGATCATAATTAATTGTTGTTCCCATCTGATCTCAAGATCAGTTGCAACTAATTCCTTCCCAAAGGAAATTTGTGCTTCTGGTTCTGGGTGTAATGTGTGTGTGATGTGAATGTTTCCGGCACCCACGATACAAGTCTTTGAACTTAGTGTGGGGCTGTGAGTGTGAATGCGTTTGTTTGTTTGTTTGTTTAACTAAAATAAATTATAAATTATTGTTCTCAACTGATCTTAAGATCCGTTGGTATCAAATTAGATAAATGTTTTACGTTCTCAACGGATCATAGAAATATTGTTATAATTGTTTAGACCGGTGTGAAGTTGGCAGCCAAAAATTATCTGCCTATAATCCGACCGAATTAAGAAGGTTTTTTCAACAGATTGTTTCATGCTCTAGGAAGTTAATTTTAATATTAAAAAGCTCATTACATAGTGTATATGAACAAAAATAATCTAAATTATCATTCATTTTATACCAATTCACTTTATAATTTCCAATAGATATCATTTTATAAATTAGCATTTTAAAATATCAAGTCCCCTAAACTGAGACATAAATGGAGCATAAATAAAAAGAACAACATCCAAGCTATCATTCAAACAAAACGAGAAGGTGGCTAAAGCACCAATAAACCCTTTAATAGTTATCTGAAAATCGCAACTTTTTTTTCCAACTCTAATTTAGGCATATGCTGCTTTGGATCAATCAAATCCCATTGCCTGGGCCATGATTGTAGCTAAAATAGATAGAAAATGGTCTAAGCTTTCAAATGAGTATACCGAAAAAGTGGCCAAAAGCCAAATTAGCTCTCTACTAGTCATCTAAGCACCAAAACTTTTTATTTTATATATATTTAAGCTGACGCCATTTTCCACCATCAAGTCCCCTAATCTGGGTCATAATTGGCACAAAATAAGAAACACTATTAAAAACCTTTCAAACAAGTATAATAAGAAGGTCGCAAAAGGTCGGCTTAACTCTCTACTAGTCATCTGAAAAAGACTTTTTTAATTTATTCCTACGATAATTTAGGCAGATGGTGATTGAAACTATCGTATCCCCTAAGCTGGCCCACGGTTGTAACCAAAATGGATAGAACGTGGTCTAAGGTTTCAAATGAGTATACTCACAAAGTGGCTAAAAGCCAACTTAACCCTCTACTAGTCATCTGATAATATCATTTTTATTAAATTCACACGATAATTTAGGCAGATGGTGATTGAAACTATCGTATCCCCTAAGCTGGCCCACGGTTGTAACCAAAATGGATAGAACGTGGTCTAAGTTTTCAAATGAGTATACTCACAAAGTGGCTAAAAGCCAACTTAACCCTCTACTGGTCATCTGAAAATGTCAATTTTATTAAATTCACACCAAAATTTAGGCAGACGGTGATTTGAACTATCGTATCCCCTAAGCTGGCCCATGATTGAAATCAAAATAGATAGAACATGGTCTAAGCTTTCAAATAAGTATACTCACAAAGTGGCTAAAAGCCAACTTAACCCTCTACTGGTCATCTGAAATTGTCAATTTTATTAAATTCACACGAAAATTTAGGCAGATGGTGATTTAAACTATCGTTTCCCCTAAGCTGGCCCATGATTGTAACCAAAATGGATAGAACATGGTCTAAGCTTTCGAATGAGTATACTCACAAAGTGGCTAAAAGCCAACTTAACCCTCTACTAGTCATCTGATAATATCATTTTTATTAAATTCACACGATAATTTAGGCAGATGGTGATTTAAACTATCGTATCCCCTAAGCTGGCCCATGATTGTAATCAAAATGGATAGAACATGGTCTAAGCTTTCGAATAAGTATACTCACAAAGTGGCTAAAAGCAAACTTAACCCTCTACTGGTCATCTGAAAATGTCAATTTATTAAATTCACACGATGATTTAGGCAGATGGTGATTAAAACTATCGTATCCCCTAAGCTGGCCCAAAATTGTAATCAAAATAGATAGAACATGGTCTAAGCTTTCAAATGAGTATACTCACAAAGTGGCTAAAAGCCAACTTAACCCTCTACTGGTCATCTGAAAATGTCAATTTTATTAAATTCACACCAAAATTTAGGCAGATGGTGATTTGAACTATCGTATCCCCTAAGCTGGCCCATGATTGTAACTAAAATGGATAGAACATGGTCTAAGCTTTCAAATGAGTATACTAAAAAAGTGGCTAAAAGCCAACTTAACCCTCTACTGGTCATCTGAAAATAACTTTTTTATTAAATCATCACGAAAATTTAGGCAGATGGGGTTTTACGCCATCGTATCCCCTAAGCTGGCCCATGATTGTAACCAAAATTAATAGAACATGGTCTAAACTTTCAAATGAGTATACTCACAAAGTGGCTAAAAGCCAACTTAACCCTCTACTGGTCATCTGAAAATGACAATTTTATTAAATTCACACCAAAATTTAGGCAGATGGTGATTTAAACTATCGTATCCCCTAAGCTGGCCCATGATTGTAACCAAAATGGATAGAACATGGTCTAAGCTTTCAAATGAGTATAGTCACAAAGTGGCTAAAAGCCAACTTAACCCTCTACTGGTCATCTGAAATTGTCAATTTTATTAAATTCACACGAAAATTTAGGCAGATGGTGATTTAAACTATCGTATCCCCTAAGCTGGCCCAAGATTGTAATCAAAATAGATAGAACATGGTCTAAGCTTTCAAATGAGTATAGTCACAAAGTGGCTAAAAGCCAACTTAACCCTCTACTGGTCATCTGAAATTGTCAATTTTATTAAATTCACACGAAAATTTAGGCAGATGGTGATTTAAACTATCGTATCCCCTAAGCTGGCCCATGATTGTAACCAAAATTGATACAACATGGTCTAAACTTTCAAATGAGTATACTCACAAAGTGGCTAAAAGCCAACTTAACCCTCTACTGGTCATCTGAAAATCACTTTTTTTTTAAATCATCACGAAAATTTAGGCAGATGGGGTTTTACGCCATCGTATCCCCTAAGCTGGCCCATGATTGTAACCAAAATTGATAGAACATGGTCTAAAATTTCAAATGAGTATACTCACAAGGTGGCTAAAAGCCAACTTAACCCTCTACTAGTCATCTGAAAATGTCATTTTTATTTTATTCACACGATTATTTAGGCAGATGGTGATTTAAACTATCATATCCCCTAAGCTGGCCCATGATTGTAACTAAAATAGATGGAACATGGTCTAAACTTTCAAATGAGTATACTCACAAAGTGGCTTAAAGCCAACTTAACCCTCTACTGGTCATCTGAAAATGTCAATTTATTAAATTCACAGGATGATTTAGGCAGATGGTGATTTAAACTATCGTATCCACTAAGCTGGCCCATGATTGTAACCAAAATTGATAGAACATGGTCTAAGCTTTCAAATGAGTATACTCACAAAGTGGCTAAAAGCTAACTTATCCCTCTACTGGTCATCTGAAAATCACTTTTTTATTAAATTCACACCAAAATTTAGGCAGATGGTGAATTAAACTATCGTATCCCCTAAGCTGGCCCATGATTGTAACCAAAATGGATAGAACATGGTCTAAATATTAGTGTGAATTTAATAAAATTGTCATTTTCAGATGACCAGTAGAGGATTATGTTGGCTTGTAGCCACTTTTTCAGTATATTCATTTGAAAGCTTAGACCATGTTCTATCTATTTTGGTTACAATCATGGGCCAGCTTAGGGGATACGATAGTTTAATTCACCATCTGTCTAATTAATCGTGTAAATTTAATAAAATTGACATTTTCAGATGACCAGTAGGGGGTAAAGTTGGCTTTTAGCCACTTTGTGAGTATACTCTTTTGAAAGTTTAGACTATGTTCTATCTATTTTGGTTACAATCAAGGGCCAGCTTAGGGGATACGATAGTTTAAATCACCATCTGCCTAAATAATCGTGTGAATAAAATAAAAATGTGATTTTCAGATGACCAGTAAAGGGTAAAGTTGGCTTTTAGCCACTTTGTGAGTATACTCATTCGAAAGCTTAGATTATGATCTATCAATTTTGGTTACAATCATAAGCCAGCTTAGGGGATACGATAGTTTAATTCACCATCTGCCTAAATTTTGGTGTGAATTTAATAAAATTGTCATTTTCAGATGACCAGTAGAGGGATAAGTTGGCTTTTAGCCACTTTTTGAGTATACTCATTTGAAAGTTTAGACCATGTTTCATCTATTTTGGTTACAATCATGGGCCAGCTTAGGGGATACGATAGTTTAAATCACCATCTGCCTAAATAATCGTGTGAATAAAATAAAAATGACATTTTCAGATGACTAGTAGAGGGTTAAGTTGGCTTTTAGCCACTTTGTGAGTATACTCATTTGAAAGCTTAGATTAAGTTCTGTCTATTTTGGTTACAATCATAAGCCAGCTTAGGGGATACGATGGCGTAAAACCCCATCTGCCTAAATTTTCGTGATGATTTAATAAAAAAGTGATTTTCAGATGACCAGTAGAGGGTTAAGTTAGCTTTTAGCCACTTTGTGAGTATACTCATTTGAAAGCTTAGACCATGTTCTATCCATTTTGGTTACAATCATGGGCCAGCTTAGGGGATACGATAGTTTAATTCACCATCTGCCTAAATTTTCGTGATGATTTAATAAAAAAGTGATTTTCAGATGACCAGTAGAGGGTTAAGTTAGCTTTTAGCCACTTTGTGAGTATACTCATTTGAAAGCTTAGACCATGTTCTATCCATTTTGGTTACAATCATAAGCCAGCTTAGGGGATACGATGGCGTAAAACCCCATCTGCCTAAATAATCGTGTGAATTAATTAAAAATGTCATTTTCAGATGACTAGTAGAGGGTTAAGTTGGCTTTTAGCCACTTTGTGAGTATACTTATTCGAAAGCTTAGACCATGTTTTATCCATTTTGATTACAATCATGGGCCAGCTTAGTGGATACAATAGTTTTAATCACCATCGGCCTAAATTTTGGTGTGAATTTAATAAAAAAGTGTTTTTCAGATGACCAGTAGAGGGTTAAGTTGGCTTTTAGCCACTTTGTGAGTATACTCATTTGAAAGTTTAGACCATGTTCCATCTATTTTGGTTACAATCATGGGCCAGCTTAGGGGATACGATAGTTTAAATCACCATCTGCCTAAATTTTGGTGTGAATTTAATAAAATTGTCATTTTCAGATGACCAGTAGAGGGTTAAGTTGGCTTTTA
Organism: Lomographa bimaculata; assembly: GCA_948107665.1. Lineage (NCBI taxonomy): Eukaryota > Metazoa > Arthropoda > Insecta > Lepidoptera > Geometridae > Lomographa > Lomographa bimaculata. Next base: position 2,262,753 of record OX403588.1, on the reverse strand, counting down.
GCCACTTTGTGAGTATGCTCATTTGAAAGCTTAGACCATGTTCTATCCATTTTGGTTACAATCATGGGTCAGCTTAGGGGATATGATAGTTTAAATCACCATCTGCCTAAATTTTCGTGTGAATTTAATAAAATTGACAATTTCAGATGACCAGTAGAGGGTTAAGTTGGCTTTTAGCCACTTTGTGAGTATACTCATTTGAAAGCTTAGATTATATTCTATCTATTTTGGTTACAATCATAAGCCAGCTTAGGGGATACGATGGCGTAAAACCCCATCTGCCTAAATAATCGTGTGAATTAATTAAAAATGTCATTTTCAGATGACTAGTAGAGGGTTAAGTTGGCTTTTAGCCACTTTGTGAGTATACTCATTTGAAAGCTTAGACCATGTTCCATCTATTTTGGTAACAATCATGGGCCAGCTTAGGGGATACGATAGTTTAATTCACCATCTGCCCAAATTTTGGTGTGAATTTAATAAAAAAGTGATTTTCAGATGACCAGTAGAGGGATAAGTTGGCTTTTAGCCACTTTGTGAGTATACTCATTCGAAAGCTTAAACCATGTTCTATCTATTTTGGTTACAATCATGGGCCAGCTTAGGGGATACGATAGTTTAAATCACCATCTGCCTAAATTTTGGTGTGAATTTAATAAAATTGTCATTTTCAGATGACCAGTAGAGGGTTAAGTTGGCTTTTAGCCACTTTGTGAGTATGCTCATTTGAAAGCTTAGACCATGTTCTATCCATTTTGGTTACAATCATGGGTCAGCTTAGGGGATATGATAGTTTAAATCACCATCTGCCTAAATTTTCGTGTGAATTTAATAAAATTGACAATTTCAGATGACCAGTAGAGGGTTAAGTTGGCTTTTAGCCACTTTGTGAGTATACTCATTTGAAAGCTTAGACCATGTTCTATCCATTTTGGTTACAATCATGGGCCAGCTTAGGGGAAACGATAGTTTAAATCACTATCTGCCTCAATTTTCGTGTGAATTTAATAAAATTGACATTTTCAGATGACCAGTAGAGGGTTAAGTTGGCTTTTAGCCACTTTGTGAGTAGTCGAAAGCTTAGACCATGTTCTATCTATTTTGGTTACAATCATGGGCCGGCTTAGGGGATACGATGGCGTAAAACCCCATCTGCCTAAATTTTCGTGATGATTTTATAAAAAAGTGATTTTCAGATGACCAGTAGAGGGTTAAGTTGGCTTTTAGCCACTTTGTGAGTATACTTATTTGAAAGCTTAGACCATGTTCTATCTATTTTGCTTACAATCATGGGCCAGCTTAGGGGATACGATAGTTTAAATCACCATCTGCCTAAATTATCGTGTGAATAAAATAAAAATTTGATTTTCAGATGACCAGTAGAGGGTTAAGTTGGCTTTTAGCCACTTTGTGAGTATACTCATTCGAAAGCTTAGACCATGTTCTATCCATTTTGGTTACAATCATGGGCCAGCTTAGGGGAAACGATAGTTTAAATCACCATCTGCCTCAATTTTCGTGTGAATTTAATAAAATTGACATTTTCAGATGACCAGTAGAGGGTTAAGTTGGTTTTTAGCCACTTTGTGAGTATACTTATTTGAAAGCTTAGACCATGTTCTATCTATTTTGATTTCAATCATGGGCCAGCTTAGGGGATACGATAGTTTAAATCACCATCTGCCTAAATTATCGTGTGAATTTAATAAAAATGATATTATCAGATGACTAGTAGAGGGTTAAGTTGGCTTTTAGCCACTTTGTGAGTATACTCATTTGAAACCTTAGACCACGTTCTATCCATTTTGGTTACAACCGTGGGCCAGCTTAGGGGATACGATAGTTTCAATCACCATCTGCCTAAATTATCGTAGGAATAAATTAAAAAAGTCTTTTTCAGATGACTAGTAGAGAGTTAAGCCGACCTTTTGCGACCTTCTTATTATACTTGTTTGAAAGGTTTTTAATAGTGTTTCTTATTTTGTGCCAATTATGACCCAGATTAGGGGACTTGATGGTGGAAAATGGCGTCAGCTTAAATATATATAAAATAAAAAGTTTTGGTGCTTAGATGACTAGTAGAGAGCTAATTTGGCTTTTGGCCACTTTTTCGGTATACTCATTTGAAAGCTTAGACCATTTTCTATCTATTTTAGCTACAATCATGGCCCAGGCAATGGGATTTGATTGATCCAAAGCAGCATATGCCTAAATTAGAGTTGGAAAAAAAAGTTGCGATTTTCAGATAACTATTAAAGGGTTTATTGGTGCTTTAGCCACCTTCTCGTTTTGTTTGAATGATAGCTTGGATGTTGTTCTTTTTATTTATGCTCCATTTATGTCTCAGTTTAGGGGACTTGATATTTTAAAATGCTAATTTATAAAATGATATCTATTGGAAATTATAAAGTGAATTGGTATAAAATGAATGATAATTTAGATTATTTTTGTTCATATACACTATGTAATGAGCTTTTTAATATTAAAATTAACTTCCTAGAGCATGAAACAATCTGTTGAAAAAACCTTCTTAATTCGGTCGGATTATAGGCAGATAAATTTTGGCTGCCAACTTCACACCGGTATTGTTTAGTACGCCATGTTTTTGTAAAAAATATGGTATGTAACTAATGTGAGTCTTTTAGCTCATTGTTCTATGGATTTCATAGCCTCCAGCTAATGCCTGACCGACCGTAACAATAGAAGCTACAGTATTCTGTACACGACCAAACCTCTAGTCTAGTTCCTAATTCTCTGTAGAACCATAATTACGTGATCTCGGCTTAATGAAGCGTCACAGGAAGTGTATTTGTAAGCATCATTTATTCTAATCATATACAAGGAAGGAAATAATTAGTGATAATATGTTAGCGATGGTGAAAGTTATTCACTGGCCGTAATTTATCTGACTGACTATTTTACTGGCAAAAAATATTTTTCTTTAAGTGTTCCTTTACGTTGTATCTAAGATTTTTCATCTATAATTTTTTAAAATTGTTGTTGTACACTTTGTAAGCTGATTATACTTTATGTGAATTGTGTAGGTTTAATTATATGTATTATAGGTACTTATATGTATGTAATTATTTATTTATTAAATGTAATATATTAAATTAGGTATTCTGTTATTTTTAATAGTATGTATTGTTTATGTAGTTTAAAATATTAGTATTATTATTATAATTTATTTCATTAATTTTATCGCGCCACCAACCCTACTTTCACTTTCGTTTATATTTCCATCCAAAGGTTGTCTGGAATAGATCGCTCTTAGCGATAAGACCGCCCCTTGTACCTTCATTTTATAAGTTTCTCTGTAAGCTGTATTTATCTTTTGGTGTCAATAAAGAGTTATTGTATTGTATTGTATTGTATACAATAAAGAGTTTTGTATTGTATTGTAAATGTACCAGTTATTAATGTCTATGTATTTGTTGTAAATGTTTTATGTTGTAATGTTTTCTTTCTATTTATTGTTTTATTGTAAGTCGTTTGTGATTGTACGTAATCCGCGTCGTCACAACAAATCCGGTCCCAACGGAAGACTAGCGCTGATCTTTTGGTCTGGAGTCTGGAGTTGGAACTGATTTGTGATAATGGCACCTAATATTTATTTATATAATTAATAAGTTATACACCATTTATTTTATTTTCTATTTTATTATTGCTAGGTATTAATTGTCACAAATAAATATATTTTCTTTGTTTGTTTCTTTAAATGTCTCAAAAAGCCAACTAAACACAAGCCCCTTTTTTCAGTTTTTAATAAAGAAAAGTATTTTTTTTTCTACGATAAATACATTCTAGATATCTATTGCGGACTTTTTTTGTAAAACTCATAATGGCCAAACATTTTTGCCATACTTCATATTCACTCACCTATATGTCTAACTATTTAGTCAGCGTACGCCGATAAAGCAGCCAGTTAGCAAATTTTTCTCCGACTTGTCTTACGAATGTTGTTATTTAGAACTGAAAATTAACTTTTATCCCAATATATATATCCTTTGACACTCAGGGATAGTCTAGCTATTCATTAGTGAAAAAATTTTTAGAATCGGATCAGTGGTTTGAGATTACCTTTTACAAACAAACAAACTATTCCTCTTTATAACATAAGTATAAATGTTTAAGTGTGTATGTTTATGTTTGTATGTTTATAGAGAGGTATGTATGTAAGGTTTATTAATTAATGTATATATTTTTGTTTTGTCCGAGTCTTAGCTATAAATTTGCCACGCTTTCACAGTCACAACCCCACACTAAGTTCGATGCCTGGGTCGTGACGCGCGATACGCGAAGGCGTGCGGCTCGGGCTTCGGTGCGTGACTAACTCATCCTGATGAATGACAACTAATTTGTCCGAAACTAGTCGACTACAAAGTAAGTCGAAATTTTCGTGTTTAAGCCGAATATAATATCTGGTTATTGTTGACCATGACCAAGCATTACATAAATAATATATTTTCTATTTTGTTTCCACAATGAAGACCTAGTCAGAAGCTTACTATTCTTTTTTTGCAATCACAAGAAGTCCCAACTAAACCTCCCACCTGGAATGCCCAATACAAAATTCGTAAAGCAACAAATACATCAAAAATATTATTATAAGCCAAACAAATAAAACCCGAGATTTCCAAGCATAATCCTAACCGGGGCAGAGCAACCGGAAACTGTATATAAAGAAATAAATCAGGGCTCGTAGCTAAGATATGCCGACGGCAAATCTTTAGGGATAACTTCTTATGCCTCTGGAAAAAATATCACTGTTTATTTTTATACAGCTGAGAGAGATTTCTGCGCGTGGCTTTGGTTGGGGTTACAAGTTTTCAGTGTTCATCATAGTCATCTCTGTTGTGAATAATCATCACTAATAATATTGTAGAGGTTTACTCAGTTGCAGAGTCCGCCTGGGGTAGTACCACAACATTGCCTGACATTCAACTGCCAAGCAGTAACGTGCAACCATTACTGTATTTCAGATTGAAGGACAATATTTCCAGTGAAATTACAGGGCTTGAAGAGTTTTAACAAGGAAAAATTGCTTTCCTTATTGTAATTTGTGGTTACCAGAAATGTATACATTAAAATGGATTTGTTTCTGACACCCGCGATAAACTTCAAATTTATTGTGGGGCTAAATGTGGAAAGTGTTTTTTTTTTAATCCACTCTGTACTTTTGTTTATTGTCTAGTGGTAGGTAACTGAATGTGTGCGATGTAGCCTTTTTGAACACCCTTGATTATATTTATTTGATTTTATTGTAAGGCTGTGAATTTTAAATCATTAGTTCTTTTAAATTAACTTTTTCAATCTCTAATAGCATTTGACCACCAATTGACCTGATGATAAGTGACGGTGCTGTCAGTGTCTGAGTGTCTAAACTTAACAGCCTTGTCTCTTTGTTCTTTGCTTTACACAACTCTTTGCTACAAATTTGTTTTCATCTAAAAATCGTCGGTATCGGAACCATCCATCAGTCAGATGACTGGCGGAATATATCCTGATGAGATATTGATGACAGATTACGGTCCGATGTAGTGCTTAGTAGGCTTTGAATCCATCAAATGAGACATTTGTTATGGTTCTGGTCGAGGGTTTTACACACTTGACTTTTAAAAGTTCTTTCTATTCATTTGTAATCCATTGAAAATATCTTAAGCGCTCAGCTTACAAACGTTATCATGAACTCGTGAATAGTATATTATAGAAAATATTAGAATATAAATATTATATTACAAAAGAAAACATTATGTTTGGGACTGTTTATTCCAAAACATTCCCTGTACCTAAATCCAGTGTTTATTTTTCCATCCTCAAGTAAAAATTGGTCGCAAAGACTGACAGGTATTCGCAAAAAAACCTCATTTAAACTCAAAACCCAACACTTAGTTTGTAGACTTGAATCTCAGGTGGCGGAACACATACATAAAAAAAATAAACAAAAAAAATACAAACACATTAACACTCACAGCCCCACACTAAGTTCAAAGACTTATATCGTGGGTGCCGGAAACATTAACGTCACACGCACATTACACCCAGAACCAGAAGCATAAATATCCCTTGGGAAGGAATTTGTGCTCCTGCCGGGAATCGAACCCAGGACCCCCGGCGGCGCAGCTTGCATACACCTGTCAACTGCGCCAACTGGGCCAACTGACATCACACAACTACAACCAGAACTAGAATCACTATCCAAAAAATTTGCGTTTCCTCCGGGAATTGAACCCGATACCCGCAGCATTGGAGATTTGGTCAAAGATGTTACGTGCTTAACATATACGCGAACAGACTATAAGTGCTTTCAAGTTGAGAAATTGTCTCGGTGTGAAGTAACTACTTCACGACATAAAGTCTATTGGCTTACTTGAAAATTACTGAAATTATCAATGGAGCTTTCTTTTATCTTATCCGCTTTTGTAACTAATGAATGTATCCCCCACACGCCCACGCTATGACAATAATAACACCGTTTAGTCTCACCTTATCATGCATTAAGGTAAACAGCTACCGTCGGACCTAATACGTAAATTGATGTGCAAAGCTGCAACAGAAAATGTGAAAAAATCGCCCTTACTCGCGTTAGTGATGTCATTTTTGTCTGTGGTTATATTTATCGATACTTTTTAGACAAAGAGACATATATAAGATACATAATAAATTTTAGGGGGCTGAGTCACCCACGTCCGTAGGAGGATACCCCTTAAGTCTGACTCCCTACACGTGGTCCCCGGTTGGTGCTAATCAGGTGACATTTGAGAGGTGGTAGAGCATTTTGTGAGTTGCTCGCCTGGCTTGCTACCAAAGTAGCTTACCACCATCAAGTTGAAAGTCTGCCGCCAAGCCAAATACGGTGTTCCGGCAGTTATCCTTGAGAGCCTGCGTATTCCAGGTCTAGTGTGTTTACCAGTTTCGATCACATCGTCACTTACCATCAGTGAGATAGTGGTCAAACACTAGCCTGTCACAAATAAAAAAAAAAAAAAAAAACATAATATTTTGGAATTTGGAATCTTAAATCATATTAATCCTCATAAATGCGGAAGTTTGTGTGTAAGTATGTTTGTTCTCTCTTTACGCTTTAACGACTGAAGGGATCTGGATGAATTTTGGAATATACTTATCTTATACCTAGAATTAACACATTTTATTTTTAATTTGATTGCTAGCATACGCTAGCATAGAAAAGCCGCAGGGCACGGCTAGTAGATTCTAAAGTTCATATATGTAACACAAAGATATTAAACAATATTAAAATTCTTTAACTATAAACCACAAACTATCTTGTGGCTCGCGTGTGATTTGACTGGGTTTATTCATATTAAAAATGTCAAAAAATCATATGATATTTCAAAACTAATTCAATTTGACACCTAAAATAACACAATTGTGAACAGCGCAATGGTAATATTTTTAACCGAAATTAGTAAGATTTTTTAGATTAGACAAATTTGGTTAGATTTGTCTTCCTTGACTTATCCATCGTCGGCAAGCCTTATCCACCTCATAAACAAAGAAACATTTGAAAAGAATCCTGATAAATGATCTATATTCTAAACGTTTTGTGAAAAGTAACCGTCCATGGCGCTATAGTAGGGCTTTCTTAGGTCAACTACGCCATGAACTACACCTACAAATCTTCAAGGCAGTTGCACTTTTTGCCATACAGCAGAACTTTTAATAGTAAATTTGGTTGTGCAAGTCATGTTCTTTAGAGTTTAACAAGTTTATACGCCTTCACTACTTTAGTGTACCTTTTAAAACTCCGCTCTTTTTATATTTTTTTCTGATATACAGACAATTTTTTATTTAATTTGGCAAACTTTACAGTTTATCATCTTCTTGCATTTTTTCTACAAAGTCGTAACTTTATGCACAAAATGATTCTACTCTTCTTGGAAGAAGATTAAGAGTTCTAAAGTCTTGATAGCAATATTACGACTTATTAGATTTTATCGCCAGGATTTCTTAACAACGCAGCGCACATCACTACTTCTTATGGAGACATTCCGTGTAATCCGTATTTATTTTATTTAGTAGCTAAGAAGAAGTAATGTGGTAGGGAGAAAGTGCGAGAAGGGAGTAAATGCGATTATTTTATGCGACTCGCTACATATAAGAAGGTTAGAGATAATTCTGTAAAATAATGGCTAAAATATCTTAATTAGTATCATGAATCAGAGAGTAAATGAGAGCGTGAGTTATTGACACAACTTCTTTAGCTTTCTATTTTTAAACGCTTTCACACTCATAGCTAGTTCGATGACTTGTGTTGTGAGTGTCGGAAACATTCACATTCGCAAAGTAATGGAACTCCTTGCCTGAGTCTGCGTTTCCTGATAAATACAATAGGTATGAGAGTCTTTAAGTCATGAGTGAATAGGCATCTTCTAGGCAAACGTGTTCCATCTTCGACTGCATGGTCGCTTACCATCAGGTGAGATAGTGTGAATCTGTTTTTTTTATTTACTAAAGAGTTAATGTCTGCATATCTTCTTTACTTATCGCCACTAAATACTTAAAGGGACTTTATATACAAAGCGGCCAAGGCGCGCGCCCGGCCGCTCTTACTGTACGCGCTCCCTGTATGCGCGTCTCGGCCGCTGCTGCTGCGACTGTATAAATACGCGCCCCCTGTCCGTTTAGTATATTGTGTTACACTAGAGCCTATTATATATTTACGTCGCGAGGGGTAGCTTCGCAGGCGCGAACTCGCCGCGCACTCGCCACGAGACCGGCGCTCGGCCGCGCCCTCAACGCCAAGTATATTTCGTTCGTTGGGCGCTATACATTTTATCTTTACAGCGCCATGGGCGCTCTGTATATCAAGTCCATAACTGAAGACAATATTAATTTTTATGACAAATTGTACTACAGTGTAATCACTCTGCTTTTTAAGTACTCTGGCAGTTTATATCAAGCGAATAACAGTCAGATTGAAATCTTTACAATATTAATGGAACGAAATTTTGTAACGTATGTAGCTTGAAGCTATTTAGGCTAGTTTACTGGAAACTTAGCCCACGTTTACTCCGCCTTTATGTAGTGCCAGAGGCTTTTCTTTCTGGGACCTATTTGCTACAAGTCAAAAACAAACAAACCTGTGAAGTACAAACAACCCCAAAACTAAGGTAGGCGGTCTTTGAAATAATAGTAAGAATGATAATATTAAATTTGAATTATGTTTTTTTTAGTTTCGGAAATAAATTAACATATTTAAATACGTCTTTGGGTCTGTAAAATGTATTTGAAAGAATATTTATATAATTAAGTTTTCTTGCTTGACGAATGAAGTAGTGGAAAATTTGGGTTAGTGTCAAAATCACCATTAGAAATCCCCTGCAAGAAACATTACTTAGCTCAAAGCGGTATTCAAACATAAATATCAGCACATAAATCAAGTTTATATGTATTGTATGTATGTATGTTATATGTATTGTATGTATATTTTTGTTGATGTATTTATTCTAATGTTGTTATAATATGTATAGAACGTAAATTATTATGATATATAATGTATGTAGTTATTGATTTTAGTATATGAATAGTAATTATTTTGGTTAGTATTTTAATGCATTATTACAAAGTATGCATAATTATGTGGTACACCTGAGTCCCAATACATTTTGCTATCTCCTCTCCATCCAAAGGTTGTCTGGAAGAGATCGCTTTAAGCGATAAGATTGCCATTGATTGAAAATTGAACTTGACTGTATTTACCCCTTTATCCAAACTCGCAAAGCATATGAGAACGCCAAAAGACGTCATCCCTTTTCAGACACCGGGTGTGTACAAAATTGACTGCAGTTGCGGTAGTGCATATATAGGACAAACCAAGCGCACTATCGCGGAAAAGGGTTAAGGAGCACATCGCAGCTGTGAAGAACCGCCAGGTGACTAAATCTGCAATCGCTGAACACTTACTTGAGTCGGGACCTAACCACTGGATTGAGCTCCACGCCCCTAAAATCCTTTCCACTGAACGTCATTACTACTCAAGGATTATACGTGAAGCGGTTGAAATTAAAAAACATCGTAATTTCAACGGGGAAGATGGTTTTAGGCTGGCTGCCGCGTGGAATCCAGTTTTAAGTAAGTGTTCGCGTCGCGATTTATCCCGCGATAAATCTGCTGATGTCGTGAGTGTTGTGTGTCGTGACAATTATTTCTCACAAAACCAAGTGCGGGTAGTTGGAGACAATACTCGCCCTTTCTCACGCTGACACCCGCATTCTCCAGTCTTCTCGAGACCATGGCCAATGCAACTTGGCCGAAACGTCGAGGTAAATAAAAATAGTTTTTTAGCGCGATTAAGTCCCGAAATATTTCGTAAACAATAAAGAGTTATCTACCTATCTATTTATATTTATCCAAATCTTATCGAAATCTGACCAAAATGACTATTGAGAAACGTAAAACAATATATACTTATGCGAACTGCAAACGAATAGAACACCCATTCTTGTTTCCGGATAAGTATATTTTAAGCCTCTTAAAGTCAAGAGTGAACAGGTATCTTCTAAGCAAGCGTGTTCTACCATCGACCGCATCGTCTCTTTCCATCAGGTGAGATTGCGGTCAAATGTTTATCTAATAATCATAAAAAAACTTGACAAACTAAACCATATCCCATAGGAACTGCCGTTTCTCGGTATGAATAAAAATAGACTATGTCCTAGTATACTAGGGTCATAGCTATCTACTTACCAAGTTTTATCAATTACAGTTACAGGGACACCTCATTCCAAACAATTCACTTTACCCTATCCCAAATAAACAACACAAATTTTCAAGATCAAAAGTTAATTATGATCTATTCCAAGACCTTAGCTATCTACTTACCAAATTTTATTAAAATTCGATAAGCGGTTACAGTGATTATTCAAACAATTGAACATATAATATAAATCAAGAATTGCTCGTTTAAAGGTATCAAGTAAGCATAAAAAATCATAGTTCTTGTAAATCATTAAAACACCGAAGATACTTTAAAAACAATGTAAAGCAAAGTGTGAACTGTACGAGCACATCTAGAATTGAAAAAACTCGGCGTTGGTTTGTGTATACTTAGCAGCAAAAGTATTTGCTCCTTGCGCAATTTCTGCAATTCGGTTTGTGTACACAACAGTGATATTAGTTTCGTGGGATGTAGTCGAGCAGTACGCGATCATTTTAGTTACTAACTAGAGACGAACTTAATAGTATTTCATGAATTCACTGTGCAAATGCCATCACAGAGAGAGACTTGCAAATTATAGTATAGGTATATGAGATCCTTTACAATAGATGTAACACCAACCCTATATTCCTACAACTAGTTGTACCCCTCGGCTTTGCCCATGTACTTCAAGTTAAAAAACCTATTAATTTTTCTTGGACTTTAGAAAGGTACATTTAAAATTTAAAAGTCTTTTCATTTGCTTGGGTATGCAATTTTGTTGGTTTTGAAAGGTTGCAATCGGGACTCGAATACTAAGCTTACGCTATTTCTAAGGCTCCCTATCTTTCAAACCAAGTTCCAAGTAGCCTATTTGCCTAACACTGGTTTTCATATTTTTTTACTGTATAATTTACAAAATAAACACACCAAGTTTGAAGTTTGTTTTATTGGTTCCATTCAGAAAACAAAGAAGCAGGCAATGAGTTCCACTCCTTTGCTGTTCGGATGATAAACGTAGAAGCGAAACGATTCGAGCGAACTTATACTATCTTATACTTAAGTGCCAAAATAGTTATTCTGTGATAATATCCTGGCCAAATAATTGCCTATTCCGTAAAAAAAAATCTGCCAGCTTCCTTACGTTCTTCATTATAGAACCATATCTAGCTACGATCTGGATTGACAAATATACAGAATTTTATACAGAAACCTATAAAACCTGTTATTATAATAACTTAATGTTATAAAATCCAACGTTATCTCCTTACTTCTGAAATCTCAGTGAGACGTAAAGCTATTATTTATACGTTATGCAATGCAGGAAAAGCATACTAGTGTAAGGCGCAAATGAAAATGTTCGGCGATGCAGAATGTGGAACCATATAAGAAGTTTACTTTTAGAATACTTGCCTGTTTCTCGTAGTAGTTTTTATGGTGACTTACAATAGGTATCTATATTAAGTATGAACAGTGGTAGCATTTTGATAATGTTATTATGGCAATAATTGTAGTCGAAATGCTGTCCAAAATAATCCTACGAATATTATTATTCTGAAAGCGTGTGTGTAAGTATGTTTGTTCTCTCTTCACGCTTTTACGGCTAAACGGATTTGGATAAAATTTGGAATGTACATAGCTTATACCTAGGATTAACACATAGGCCACTTTTTACCTTGATAATAACGAATCCGTGGTGCACTGCTAGGGACTTATAAGGGCCTAAAATAATTATTATTTTGACGTAAAAAATATCAGACAAATCCAATTTCGTATATGTCAGATTAGAATGTAAGTCAGGAGCAAGGCAAAGGTTACTTTTTCATATAATTTTTACCAGCCCAAAATTTTTAGAAGCCAATAGTTGGTTATATAACAAGTAATTCACAGGACAACTTAGTTATTTAGGACAAAACTACTATTTAAAAGAATACTTGTAAATGACACCTGGTTTAATGTCTGATCGAATCTTAGTGAATTTCATTTCAAGTTTTATAATAACCCATCATACTAGTAAAGATATAATGTTACAGTAAAAGTAGTACTTCCTTCAAAATGTTACAATAAATATGCTGAAGAACGTACAGAATTTTAGTCAATTTAAAATGCAATCGCATTTCCATAGTAGATCCTCTTGCTAGCATAATTTAATTCAAGAACTGAATAAATAACGCGAAATTTATTACTTTAGTGTCTGATGTATTAACATGCTTCACTAACTTGTGAGGTCGTATTTTCTTTTTAGTAGTGGTAGTTTCTCTTAAAGATTCCACCTGGAGAAGTACTTCTACATTACCAATCATTCAACTGCCATGTGATAACGAGTAAACATTACTCAGTGTTTTATATGGTATGTCGAATATAAGGCAATGTTTAATTTAAAAAAAGTGTGTCAGAGACGCCCACTGCCCCGACAGGTTCAGATGATAGCGAAGCAAAGAAGCAGGGCGGGGAAGCAGAGCGGGCTAGCTAATCGCTAGTGCGCGCAGGCTAGCACAGTATCCAACCCTGCTCCGCATACTCCTTTGTTGCGTTCTGCTTCCTCGCTCCACGTCAATGGACAAACACATTTCGCAACAAAACTCCACTCCGCAGTACTCCCTCACTCTGCTCCACTCTGTCCGCGTTTTAAACAGACAGGCATCAGATTTGATTTCCAGTGGAAACATAAATTTTCTCCCCAAGGGAAATTTGTGGTTCTGGGCGCGACTGTGTATGTGATGCAAATGTTTCCTGCACCCACGACAGAAGTAAACGAACTGAAAGTGGGCTTTATATAGAAAAGCATTAATATTTGTATTAAAAATTTGAGTTAATTTCCATGGTAGATACAGATTTAAAAGTTACTTGATAAATCGGAATCTGCTCAGCCGTTTGGGAGCTTTGATGCCACAGACAGGTACATAGATCCGCAGATACTTCTTTTTACGTCGAGGGTAAAAACATAATAAACCTTTGGTATTGTGCAGTGACGCACAGGTTGAAAAACTTTCCACTTAGGTAGTTGTTCCTTAGAATTAACTTGGAAAATTATCTCTATTGCCTCCACAAGTTTTAGCACCATAAGCTCATGTTGTATTTCTTACTCGCAATTACCATACAGACCATATTATGTTCTGTAATATAAGTCCTAACGTTCTGAGTAATAATTATAAGACATTTTGCTATTATAAAAGCGCAATATGAGGGAAAATATGGTTATGGTCATAGAAATAGGCTTAAATTGCTAATAATGGCATCATTATGTACTTTCACTATTTTATAATAGCTGTAGAATTTCTGCAGTAATGGCGCATACACGTAAATGTGGTTATAAAAGTTGAGTAAATTATTTAATTTGTTCATGGTAGCTTTGGCTAGAAAATTAGAACTGCTACTACATTCTGCATGCATTTGGTACGCGTGGACGGCGTACGGTAACGGTACTCCTTGAGATGGGTTTAAAAATAAGTTTGGATAAAGAACACAACGCATTTACACTCACAGCCCCACATTTGTTTAATGACCTGTATCGTGGATGCCGAAAACATTGACATAACACACAATATCATGACACCGGGGCGGTTTCTGATTTTATATCAAGTTCAAGTCCGATCGTGTATGTATGTGGCCACCTCTGAAAAATATAATCTAGAAGCTCTCGAGTCCATTGACCGGCGAGCCATAGAATCATTAGCGATAGTTAGCTAGTTGAGTCGAAACTGCCCATCGGTATTCTATCGCTTACAATTTGGAGAGTGAGCTCTAGAATTACATGATATAATTCCTCCATGCCCGTTTTAGCATCTAACAACAAGATAAACTGACAAACGTCATCTATTTATGGTTGACATACCTTCAGTTTGTTCAAAGCTTTTCGCTTCTACGTAATATACAGCAAAGGAGTGAAACTCATTGCCCTCGTCTTTATTCCCCGAACGGTATAATCTGGGCATCTTCAAGTCAAGAGTGAGTAGGTATCTTCTAGGCAAGCATGCTACATCCTAGGCCGAACCATCGCTTTCTATCAGGTGAGATAGTGGTCGATTGCTTGCCTATCGAGCATAATATATCATATTATGTGTAGCAATATAACGACCACATTGTAAAACGATAATTACCCGAGAGTTTAACCAAACCATATAGAAACAAAGTTTGATATCAAACTGCAACAGATGTAAGCCGTAAAGCGTTATTTAAACGGCGGCTATTAAAAACTTTGCCATTATTTCTTTGGGGACCGGCGAACGGACTCTGAAGCTGTGGAAGATATAATAGTATTATACGAGTACTGGCACGGTATTTAAATAAAAACGTATCATAGTAGGTATGTATTTCAATACGTTTAGTAAGAAGGAAATAAAAAGAGAGAAGGAAGATAAAAGAAGAAACAAGGAAAATAAAAAAAGCAGAAAGAAAAAGCCGGCCAAGTGCGCCTCGGACTCGCGCACGAAGGGTTTTGTACCATTATCTTTAAAAACGAGCAAAAAAAATACGTATGTTGTATGGGAGCCCCCTTAAATGTTAATTTTATTCTGTTTTTTAGTATTTTTTGTTATATCGGCAACAGAAATAAATCAGGTGTATAAATTTCAACTGTCTAACTATCACGGTTCATGAGATACAGCCTGGTGACAGACAAACAGACAAACGGACGGATAGCGGAGTCTTAGTAATATGGTCCACTTACAAAAATACATCGAATAAAGCTTAGAAACCACTTACAATTTACTTACGTTTTATAGAGCAATCGGGGTAAGTTCAGCTTGTACTGTGTGTACATTTAAATGTGCACGCGGTGCTGGTTTTCAATTTAAATGTTATATCCAGAAACAAATTTAAATTCGTTTTCTTCAGGAACCGGTGAATAAACTCAAAGGTAAGACTGGGTACTCCTGGCTATATCAGGTCTTCCTTCTTCTCTAAAAAAATCAATGTATTCTATGTCTCACTCCAGGGTAGGTATAGTTACTTATAATATATTTTCAGGGATCTACAAACGAATTTAATGGATCGGTTTCACGCGCGTGGTTATGGACAATTGTGATAATGATGTATTTTATTTTTTTGTCAATTTTTTTAATGTTTTTATATTCTGCTATTCTGCTGTTTATCGTCATATCTATTCAAATATTTGTCCGAATGATGTAGTGTAATAGACAATGTTTATCTTCTTTAAATACCAGATACGATAAAACTATTTATTTTAATATAAGGATCAAATGTGCGTTAGAAATAAATTATCCATTTTTATTGTATTTATGGTTCACTATTTTGGTGATGATGGCTTACAAATAAAAAATAGATATATGATGTCGCGGGCTTTTTTTTTTTACTATTTAAGTTAAACATTCCCATTATACATTATATACGTGTAACTCCAACGGTTTTTGCGGCGCACGCCAGAATAGCTGGCAGATGGCAGATTTTATTCCTACTTACTTAACATTTATCGTTATATTTGGGATAATTCACAATATATCTTTATAAATTAAAGCCTTTGTGTTATTCTGATGTGTAAACTATATAACTGTAAAGTTTCATCAAAATCCATTCAGTAGTTTTTGCGTGAAAGAGTAACAAACATACATCCAGACATCCATACATTCTTACAAACTTCCGTGTTTATAATAAAAAAAATATAAAATAATAAATAAATATATAAATATAAATAAAAAATAAATAAATATTAAATTAATATAATTAGAACTGCCTGTTGGCTAAGTTGGGTGAGCTTTCGCCTTCTAAGCAGGGGTATCGGGTTCGATTCCCGGCGGGAACACAAGTTTTCTCCTCAAGGAAAATTTGTGTTTCTGGTTCTGGTTGTGATTGTGTGTGTGATGTGTATGTTTCCGGCACCCACGACACAAGTCATTGAACTTAGTGTGGGGCTGTGAGTGTGAAAGCGTTTAATATAATATTTAGGATCGGATAGGATAGGATTTACTAGTACCTATTATTACAAGTATTATCATCATTATTATTAGCCGCATCATCACTTTCCATCAAGTGAGATAGTGGTCAAATGCTTGCCTATTCAGCATAAAAAAAAAAGTATACAAAATATGTAAAACTTTGCCTATCAGGTATCGTCGAAAGTTAGTAGGGTAAAACACAATTTCAGTCCTATATTAAAGGGATTGTATGTAGTTATTAATACGCTGGCTATTAGGAAATCGTCATTATTTATTTAGTGTAGGTACAGGCGATGGAATCTGAGGCTGTAAAAAATATGGCACTACTATTATAAAAGCCGACAAAAAAGTAAACCTGTAACAAAAAAGTGTAGTAGGTAATACTTTGTGCTGTGTATGTGAATCGTGCCAGGAATCGTCTTCCAGAGAAAGAATTTTTTTTTCACACAAATACGTAGTTTTTTTTTTTTTTATATGTTTGACTACCCTACGGTAACATCTGTGGCGCTTTACCTTGACCTTTGTTATTGCCACCACTGTCTGACGTCTAGGTTCAAAGACTAAGTGGTGTTAAACGGTATGGTACGAATCACATTTTTTTTTTAAACTTTAATTCATCATAAGTCAATCCTTATGTTGCTACCACGAATTTAGAAGTTCCTGTTAGACTCCATACGTTTAGCTAGATGCGTGGCTTGAGTATTACGACACCTTTTTGTTACACATTGTATACGGCTAAAAACACGCAAATAAAGTCGACATAGTTTTTTTGTTTTTTTTTTATTATTATCCAAGTATATATTTTTTTTTTTCAATATCCTGTACTAACTACGGGCCAATTGCCTATATTTCCTAAAACTAAACTAAAACTATGTACAGCAAAGAACTAAAGTTACCTACAAGACATCGAGCTTATAGGTAACTCAAGTGCTCAAGCCCACTACCAGTGGGTAGCGTTCCCATCATGCTGGCGGCATTGCCTCTCTGAATTGCAATGCTAATACGTTGAGCCAAATAAGTGCCAGCATTTTGATCACGTTTTTTTGTTGTATATGATATTGAAACATAATGTATATTACTCACGATAGTATTAACTTTAAAATTTAAATATTTATAATTATTTTTACAGAGACCTCGGATAACCATTAATCATTGTCACGGTAAAGGAATTATATAGCTCATTGCCTGCATCTTTGTTCCCTGAACGGTAAAATCTAAGAGTCTTCCTCGAGTAAATATATCGTCTAGGCTACATCTTTCATTCAGCACAAAAAAATACAAATAATAACTTCCAAATGGCTATCAACATCACGCTAAATATTTAAACACATGTGTGAAATCCTTAAACGTGATATGTAAAGTGGAAACACCTCGGTGCTGCTTAAAACGACCCATATTTTATCCCGTACGCATCCGAGGTCTCCAGATAGCTTGCGGAACAAGTAATGGGACAATTAAGGTGACGTCACGACAAAATCCTGTCACTTTTACGATCGCACTGGCAATTTTACGGCTGGTATTTGACGGAATACAAGAAATATGCGTTAAAGTAATGGCAGGTGTGAGTTGTGGGCAATTCTGGGAAATTATTTTGGAGTTACTTTGTTTGTTACGCCAATCAATTACAAGTAAGCAGTTTTGTAATTCGAAAGACGATAATATTGACATACTTTTTATTGTGATGTTAGAAATTAGAACGTTTCGTATTTGTTCCCGAGACCCAGTTGGCGCATTAGACAAGTGTCTGCCCTTTGCGCCGTGGGTCCTAGGTTCGATTCGCGGTAGTAGCGCAAATTCCTTCCCAAGGGATATTGTGCTTCTGGTTCTGGGTGTAATGTGTGTGTGATGTGAATGTTTCTGACACCCACGCGACAATTCTTTGAACTTAGTGTGGGGCTGTGAGTGTGAATGCGTCTGTTTTTGTTTGTTTGTTAAAAATACTGTGTCATATGTAATAAATGTAGATTTGCATGAAGAAACATTGATTGCCTATCATGGCCATATGTCGTACCTGCTTAGTTATGGCTTAGTAATTATAATTTACAGGGAAATCTAAAGATAAAGGTAACGGGAAATGGAAAAAATATTACCGTGGTAGGCGAGAAGAACCTTGTGTATGAGCACAAGTAACATAAGGGCAAGGATTTAAGCTTATTTGTTCACCCTGGTGGGCGATTTTCGCTTTACTCTTTTTTACCGTCTTATAATATTGTGTCACCTACCAACTCCCACTAGGCCAGCTTGGTGGATTATGGTCTAGACTCTATCTGCCTGTAAAAAAGAAAAAACCTGAGTCCCAAAACATTCTTAGATTTCTTAAATTGTAGGGTCACTTTATCTCTTTTGTTAGAAGCAAAATGAAAAAGTTTGTTTTACATGGTGGTATTCCCAAATTAATCAAACACAATCACTGTATCGACAAATCCAATGTCGAATTGAAATTGAAAACCGTTAACTGAAAAATAACTCCTAACCTAATAAAACGACAAAATGTCCGTTCAAATAAAACCGTATTGCAATTCCCTCAGTATTTGCCGTGTCGTGTCAGGTCACATCACACCAGACCAGGTCATTTCAGGTAACATCACATGTAATCACATCACATGTTACGAAGAGAAGTCAAATCGTCATTTGGGCGTGATGAAGTGGTCCCGTTAATATCCTAGCATTCGATTCCCAAGTGACAATGCCGCGTGAAGGTATTGATACCATACTATTGGTTCTAGAAAACAGGTATTTTAGTTAATCTATAGTAATATAAAATCTCGAATATCCCGAATGGTACAATCTGGGTGTCTTCAAGTCTAGAGTGAATAGGTATCTTCTAGACAAGCATGTTAAATCTTCGGCCGCATCTTCACTTTCCATCACGTGACACAGTGGTCAATGCTTGCCTATCCAGCATAAAAAATATCTATTTAATGTGATACAAACATTTATTACTTAGTATTAACAAAGACGGGAGTAATGATTTTTAATCCTTCACCGTTCCAATGATGAACGTAGAAGCGAAACCCTTCGAATATAATATAATATTATTCTCTTATTATTATTTTTTTTTTTACTCGATAGGCAAGCATTTGACCACGCTCTCACCTGATGTAAAGTGATGATGCGGCCGAAGATGTAGCACGCTTGCCTAGAAGATACCTATTCACTCTTGACTTGAAGACTCCTAGATTATACCGTTCAGGGAACAAGACGAAATTATAAAGAATTGATGGCGTAACAAGTTCGTCTTGTTGTTAGATGGCAAAAGGGAAATTTACTCATGTGATTCTTAGCCACACTTATTTACAACGAAATAATGATAGGCTTGCACCTACGTCAGCGTCGGTAAACGACTTTGCAACTTGGACTCGCTTACGTTAGTTATACGCTCATGTATGGAGTTCTGTTCTCGGCCAATTCCACCGCAAATAGATATTTCATAAGCAAGTATGATAGTACATCTTCGACTTCATCATATTCTGTTTTTCACTTGTGTTGTAAAATGCTTTTAAAATAGCATTAAGATATCCGTCGTTATATGTTAATATTTATATATTAAGTACGTAAATAAAAGGTTTTGAAATAAATTACAATCATTTTTGCTCTTACGTCGCCTAAAATATGAGCTGGAACTCTAGCTCGAAAGGTTACCAAATACATTATATTATTTTTCACAGACAATCGCTACCATTGAAACGAAAACATTAAAATATGTTGAAACTCTTTGTTTCTATATGCAAAAGAAGGGGAAAAACAACAAAGAAAACCATTAGTAGTGGTGTTTCTGAATCAGCTCATACGGAATGAGTTAATATTTTATGTGGCGCGAACCGAGCAGTTTGTGGGCGCCTTGAGAGCACTTTACTAGAAGGTTCGATTATTTACTGATGCCTACAATATGAGTATAGGTGTTGCTTGATACAATATATATTAGAAGTATTTATATATATTTTCAAAATTAATTCTTAATCTTACATGGAAATCGTAGCTATATAGTTATTACGCGTGTTTTATCTTTGATAGCACAAAACCAGTTTGATAGGCTAGTGTAAGACCAGATTCGCTTGTGTAGTAAGCGCTAAATGTCCGAAAAATATTTTTGTAAGTCTTTAAGAACTTGAACTGCCCGTTGGCTTAGTTGAGTGGCGTTCGCCTTCTAAGCAGGGGTATCAGGTTCGATTCCCAGCGGAAACACAAATTTTCTCCCCATGGAACATTTGTGTTTCTGATTCTGGTTGTGATTGTGTGTGTGATGTGAATGTTTCCGGCACCCATGAAACATGTCATCGAACTTAGTGTGGGTATGTGAGTGTGAAAGCGTTTATGTTTATGTTTAATTATCCAACAAATTTCAACCAGGTATATTTGGTAAATTAATTATGTACAAACATGTTCGCGCTCATTTTCTCGCGGTTATAATATAATTTGTTTTTGATGGATCAATCAAAGTTCTTACATAAAAAATATAATGTGTTCCAAAGACGATAAATAATGATAAAGGGTTATAGATAATATCAATATGTAGAGTCTAACTAACGCTGATGAGTCACGAGTAGCAGCAAATTTATAATAAACAAGCAGCACTTGTTATCAAATATTCCATTGAATCGTCATCCAAAGAATGCAAGGAAAGAAGTATCAGATAAGTACCTAACTGGGTTTCTTACTACTTCTCGTGATGACTGTAGTTTTGCGAATCTGGCGGTAGGGACATTAACTTTCATGAACTCTTTCATGAACATTAAATATATTGGCCCATGTAAATAATAAATTTAAATTTTAAGTGAGCTAATTATTTCTAACTGAAAGATCGTACATATCTTTGATAATATTTATTTATTCCAAGGATTGTCTCAAAGAAAAGAAACACTAATACAATGACAGAATCAATTAGGATATGAATATCCTATAGAATGAAATTATTCCATTTAGACATTTGTTCCAGAATTTACAATTCTTTCTTCGGCAATGTTTCTAAGCGATACATGGATGTTTGCAAAGTAAGACGTCTTTTTGGATCATATTGCAAGTCCAATTGATATGATTTTGATTCTGAATTCGATAACAAATATCTGCTGAGATTCCTAGGTGCTGATGGACCCATATACTGTGGACAAGAACATGCTATGAACAAAAGACTTACAAAAGTATGTATGTATGTATATTCGTTTGTTACCTTAAATTAATCAAAGTGATGAGCTGATTGTATATCTTTTGTAATTATATTTTTGTATTTTTTTAAGCTATTGCATAGCTTCTATCGCGGGCCTTGAGCGTGGAGACCGAATCCAGAAATTCTGTAACGAAAATAACCCAACACCCCCCACTCCGACCGGCACAGCGGTGATACTTTTTAGTTTTGCCATCTATCGATGAATAGCAGATCTTTTAATGACTTTTTTGAAATATCACGCTTGTCTCTTTAGTTCAGCAACTCGCCTCTAGGTGGCAGGAAAAAAATACTGCATAAATAAAATAAATAAATAATTATAATTGCATAAGTTGATAAGAAATGCTATGCAATAGCTTTACCGCGGCAGTCCCCGAGTGCCACACGTCTTTTTTTTAAATATGTAGGTACTGCTACTTGAAAAGGTTATGGAAAACTAATGCCTTTTACATCTGTGTTGAGAGTTTTAATATTCTTTATTGTACACACATTGATCATTTTTTTTTTACAATAAGGCCATAACAAAAGATGTAAATGCCCTTTATTGAGTTTTCTTCCAGCGAATCCTTTAAAAAGAACTGTCTCGTATGTCATGTGGTAAGGAATTCCAAAGCTTGACTGCCTTTATAGTGAATTAGTCAATATACCGAATTAAATTGTGATGAGCTATCTTAAGGAGCAGAGAGTTCGCTGTTCTACACTGTACGTCGTGTGGTACAAGGTAGTCAAAACGCTTCTGAAAATATGGAGACTGTGGATTGTAGAGGAAGGAATAAAGAAATAACAGAGTTACGACCAGGCTTTATTTTCATCGGCAAAAACGCAGATCTTATTTAATGTGAGGGCGGTAAGGCCTGCACTGACATCACGCTTGAGGTGTATTGTCCTTGTCCTTCAGGACAAGGATCCACTCAAGCTTCTGTTTTTTTTTTTGCCAGATAGTTACGCATTTGGCCGCTATTTCACCTGAAAAAGTTCCTAAAGTACCGGAGTGAGTTTATGGGGTGCTGGCATAACTGATTGATCATTTACAGATTACAGCTAGTGTATTAATGAAAAGTTAATGTTTTAGTTTATTCATTAAAGAAAAAAAACCTTTTTTAGTGTCGTCTGATACCAGAAATAAGCTAATAAACTTATTACTCCAATAACGTTGTATAGAATAATTACTATCCAGTCAGCAAGCATGCAGCACCATTACAATAAGCTATACAACTAGTTTAATTATTTAAATCTTAAATCTAAAATTATTTTTATTCATTTTAAACTTACAGTACGAGAATCATACATCTTTCTGAGCTGTCTCGTGTCGTAATTTCGAGGACCCCAGTCACTTTCAGGGACAATCAAGCGTCGCCACCCCTAAAAAGTGACAGTACACGTAAGATGAAAAATGCGTTTTTGGCAATAATTCTCATTGAAGACTCCCAGATTAAACCGTTCGGGGAACAAAGACGAAGGCAATGAGTTCTAGAGATATGTCAACCATACAAAGATGACGTTAGACAGTTTGTCTTGTTGTTAGATGGTAAAACGGGCATGGAGGAATTAAGTTGTGTAATTCCTGCACACAATTTAAACGTTAGAATACCAATAAGCTTATAATAAGCGACCTTACGTCGGTGACCGAAACTTTAATTTGTACTCGACTAGCTTATCATCACCAATGAGTCTTTTTGCTCGCCGGTCGATATATTCAAAAGCTTTTTGTTGTTTTTTATTTTATATAATAAGGTTAATATAATATTATAAGCCTTTAACAACATCGATACGCGCTAGATACGGAGCAGGCTGAGGAGAAACATGGCCCCCTAGCCAAAAACCAAAACGCTTTGTCTCTATTATATGAAAAGAAACGTTTTCTAAATATTTTTTTAGTTTGATAGATATTGCTTTCTAATTGGTTCCATTTAAATTTGATTAAGATCTGATCAGTAGTTCTTGAAATATCGTCTATCGTATCGATTTGTGGACTACTTTGACGATATTCTCGTTTACCCGACTTTAAAAGTCATAACTTCTTTCGTTGTGAGCCGATTTTGATGATTTTTTTTATTTGAAAGCTGGTGCTTTTCACCTGGTCTCATTGAAATTTGATCAAGATCTGATCTCTAGTTTTTGAGTTATAGTCAATAATGCGTGTTTAATACATTAAATCTGATCAAGGTTCCGAAGAAAAAGTGGTGAAGTCGGTTTTATTAAGCTTTGCTTGCGTTTATTTATCATGATAGATAGAGACAAAGCGTTTTGATTTTTGGCTAGAGGCGTTGATATCTAAAAAAATTAAGAGATGAAAATGGACGAGTTATATTTACCTTTTCATAACTGCAGACGAACTTGTAAGTCACAACTAAAATTCCAATAATGTATGGGGCTATGGTCAGCATCCAGCATGATTTGGTGAATGGTATTTCTTTACCACGTCCATATGCAGTTAATAACACTGTCAGCATGTTGTACATCTTTATCTGCATGCAACAAAAAAACGAATTAATTCAATTTAAAGTCCTCGACGAAAAAGTGTTATAAGTTTGTATGTATGTGTATGTGTGTATCTGTGCGTTTTCTTTTCTGAAAGGGCGGTTTGGTGAAAATTGGTGCAGCCTATTTCCAAATAGAATGTTGGGACATTTTCTTAATTTTTATTTTTGCAACTTATATATATATATAGTTCCAAAATCAATATGCTATGTTATGAGCTACCCGTTGACTTAGTTGGGTGACGTTCGCCTTCTAAGCAGGGGCACCGGGTTCGATTCCCGGCGGGAACATGAATGCGGGAAGTTTTATCCCCATGGAAAATTTGTGTTTCTGGTTCTGGTTGTGATTCAATTCAATTTTCAATTTCAAAATATCTTTAATTAAACATAAATAATAATAATACATGTACATTTCTAGCGTAAGTAATATCCTAGAAGCGACAAATAATGACACATTTGTTTGTTTTACAAGCTGAGGCGCTTTTACAAAACTTTTCTCTAATGATTAATTAAATATTTTTATATCATTATAAATGAACGTGAATACTAATTATATGCGACACATTTTTTGTGATTGTGTGTGTCATGTGAAAGCTTCCGGCACCCACGACATAAGTCATCGTCAACTTAGTGTGGGGCTATGAGTGTGAAAGCGTTTATGTTTATAGTGTTTGGATGACGGAACCTTTCACCAAAAAAATATACTGGCACCAAATTTTAATAATTTACGGGCTTGGGTATGAACGGGTTCCGAGAAAAAAAAGGAAAATACAGGAATTCGTTTGTATATAAAAAATAAGTGACTGAGGCTCACAAAATTCACTACTCTTTCCAAAGAGTAAATTTACACATAAATATGTTTAAATCACATCATTTCACAGTCATATTAGTAGTTACTGTATCTGTCTTTTGTCAACCTGTTAGAACAGTTACATTATTTCAGAACGACATGATTTATATCATCTCCGATGAGATATTTCACCACTATCTTGCCTGCTGGTAGGTGATGATGAGGTTGTGAGAGATTAACACACTAGGCTTCGAATGACTGTATCTCAAGGGAATCTCCCGTTCCCGTTATGAACTGCTCGTTGACTTAGTTGGGTGGCGTGTCCTTCTAAACAGGGGGTATTCGGTTCGACACCCGGCGGGAACACAAGTTATCTGCCCGAAGAAAATTTGTGATTCTGGTTCTGGTCGTGATTGTGTGTGTGATTTGAATGTTTCCGGCACCCACGACACAAGTCATCGAACTTAGTGTAGGACTCTAAGTGTGAAAGCGTTTGTATTTATGGTATTTAAGATTGGTTCACCTGAGCGTTTGTCGGTTTTGTTTGTAATTTTTCACTTGCGCGATGAAATCTTTATATTCGGGCATTTTAACGTTAACAGCAAGTGAGGGTACGTCACAGGAATTAGCTCGTGTAACTCTTTCATAATATAAGTAAAAAACACAGATCACTTACAAAACAATACACAGGCATCACTTTAAAACTCATAATTCTGAGTGTAGGTGGTACAACTCCGTAATGAAAAGTTATATCGTCTTTCAGTCTTCCGACGGGATACATTCCATATATTGCAAATATTTCAAAAAACGACACAAAACCTTTGGACAACACTACTAATACCGCTATGCTCTAGAAAACAAAAAAATAATGACGGACATTAACATTTAATTTTTATTTTTATAACTCAGATAAAGTAGTTCACCCCGAACTAAGACCTCGTGTAATATATTTTAGATTAGTCTTCTATAATCTCTATTCTAGATATTATTTTTTCTATATTCTATATTTTGTCTAATAGAGAACATATAACCTTAGCTTATGACTTTTTCAATAATAATAATTAATTGTTCAAGTACTCACAGGATATAATGGATATTATACGTTAGTTTCAGTTTTAAACGTGTAGTGGGTTTTTGAAATAGATGTCGGGACATAAAGGTATTAAAGCAGCCATTTTGCTGTCCTTTATTTACATTATTTTAATTGCCATTTTTTAACTGATGACAGACGGGCGAACAGATAAGTGCTGAACCATCCATGACAATTCATAAGAGACTACGAAATATTCTGCGCGAGGCTTTGACCACGTTTATCTAGTTAAAAAGATGCGTATTTAGTAATCCTAGGTTTATTCTGTATGTACCTATATTCCAAATTTCATACAAATCCGTTCAGCCGTTACAGTGTAAAGAGAAAACAAACATACTTACATACTTACACATTTACTCGCACACTAACTTTCGGTTTTCTTATATAAGTGTGAAGTGTGATTTCTAAATGAATTAAATAATTAATAATTATTATAATTTTTTAGTAATAAGTTTAAGAGTGCTATGTTATATTTATATTGCTATTTTGAAGACAATACTTGTCCACAATACTGAAAACTATAAGAGTTGTTCCTGCGCACTTAAGCAGCAATAGATTTGGCTACTTTCTGCTCCAATTTCAGAATTTAATAATGTATCAATAATCGATACGAAGTAGAGAAGAAGAATAGAGCGGTTAACTCTTTCTACCCACAACCTAAGCAATAAAACGCTAGGTAAGTAGAGAAAGCCCTGCAATGCCAAAGAGCGTTCACTCGCCCAAACTCATCAAGCTCCTCTAAATATAAGGTTGTGGCGATAGTATAAAAAAAACAGATTTTTTCTATCACCTATGATCATAATTCTAAATATGATCGTGAACAAAGAAGCTCTTTTTTTATACTAGCAAGCATTTGACCACTAACTCACCTGATGGAAAGTGAAGATGCGACCGAAGATGTAATATGCTTGCCTAGAAGATACCTATTCACTCTAGACTTGCAGACACCCAGACTGTGTTGGGGAACAAAGACGTAAGCAACGAGTTCCACTTCTTCGCTGTACGGATGATAAACGCCAAAGTGAATCGCTTTGACATTTGACAGTTTGTCTTGTTGTTAGGTGGTAAAAAGGGCATGGGGGAATTAACTCATGTAATTCTTGCACACACTCTTCAAAATGTAAGCGATTGAAAACTGATAGGCCTGCTACCTTTCGTCGGTAACCGAGACTTTGCTCTAAAGCTTAAAGACTTTCGCAACATAATTATTATGTTTTTAATATTTACAAATATTTGATAACTATAAGTATAATGTACCTACTTTGTAAGAATAGCTAAAGAAAATAACAGCGGCTGAAGCTACAAGGAAAACATGAACCATCCAGTTCCTTATCCATTTCCACTCCCAAAAGATTATTTCAACGATGCAGTGGTAAATCACAACCTGAAAGAAATTATACATGTAGTGTAACAATAGCAAGTTCTAACTTAATTGAATAGAATTTTGTATATTTCAGTAGTTTTCTGACTTCAATAAACGCAACATATGGCTTTTTATTGAAAAGCTAGTGATGCTCTAGGAAAAATATTAGTAGTGAACTGCTCGATGACTTAGTTGGGTGGTGTTTGCCCTCTAAACATCGTGTAGTACATCGTGCTTATTCTACACAGTACCAGTAACACCAAAAAAAAAATTCTTTATTCTACACAGTTTTTAATATCTTTAAGAAAATGTAATTTTTTACTTACTATTGTTAAAAACTCAAGTGCAAAACTTAACAAGAAAAAGATAATTGTGTACATGTCCCCTAAATAAAAATATGAGAAAAACATTGGCCAGTATATATACCAAGAGTGCGAGTCTGAAAAATAAAAAAACAGGTTTAGTTTCCTCTTAAAATGCTTTGTTATTAAAATTGATCGATAAATATTTTTAATAGCAAAATCAAAATCAAAATCGTTAATTCACATGGGCCCCAAAGAGGCACTCATGAAAGTTAATGATTCTAATGCCAGATTCGCAAAATTACAGCCATCTCGAGAAGAACCAGGCAAGAAACTCGGCGGTGCATTTTTTTTCCATTCATTTAAAAAAAAAACATTCTTAATCTCTAATACATAATTTTACTAACCTAGGTGTTATTATAGGTATATAGGTAGTCGCTAGAAAGAGCTTGTGCAGTTTGCCTCCATGCATCCTTGTCATTAATATAGTCGATCGTTTTATAGTAAGCTTTCTTAATTAATGCCCGTTTTATTACAGATTTGAACTTTCCCAGTGGTAATTCAGTTAGCAAAATGAACAGTCGTCGTTAACG
Organism: Lomographa bimaculata; assembly: GCA_948107665.1. Lineage (NCBI taxonomy): Eukaryota > Metazoa > Arthropoda > Insecta > Lepidoptera > Geometridae > Lomographa > Lomographa bimaculata. The sequence goes on along the minus strand of OX403588.1, from coordinate 2,234,420 downwards.
TGCAGTTTGTCCATCGCGGGGATCGACTAATTAAGATATTGGCCCCTCTTCTTTGTAAAATAAAAAACTTTTAATGTTATATCCCGCTTAAAACACGTACGTGGGTCACGCGCCGAGGCCCGATCCGCTCGTCTCCGCGTATCGCGCGTCTGACTCATCCTGATGAAGGACAAAAATTTTTTCCGAAACTAGTCGACTACAAAGTAAGCCCAAGATTTTTACGTGTTTTAAGCTGGATATGACATTAAAACATAATGTGTAATACTCACGATAGTTTTAACTTTAAAATAATTTTGCAGTTAGGCTTTGACTCATGTCAAAGTTTAATATTGTTGGATAATTGTTGCCTACAACAATCATCCAACAATATTGAATTTTGACTCGTTACATACCTATAACGAAAAGTACATTAAATGTTTTGATGTAATTGAGACTGTCAAAATGTGTAGTTTAAAATATGGTCGTATTTTTTCTATTGCATTGACATTTTTAGCTTCTAGGAACCGAATACTTAACAGTATTCGATATAACGACTGCTTGCTGACGCAATTAGGTGTTCGTTCTTTTAGTAGCAGGTATCGGGTTAGATTTCCGTTGGGTACAGTTTTCTCCCCAAGGGAAATTTAAGTTCTTGGCTTCGAGTGTGATTGTGTGTGATGTAAATGTTTTCAGCACGGCTCAAATCATTTACTTCGTGTGAGGCATACACAGGTGTGAAAGTAATTATTGTTACCTATTGTTGATAAAGGACATATCAACTGCATTAATGCAAGCGCGTTTGTAAGCAAAGGTTGGTAGAACACGCATAAATACTTACGAAAAGATTTGGTTGGTATTTGCACGCCCACAGAATTGTCGCAGAACTTTTTTAGTTTATACGTAAGAATACCTCGAAATAAATACAGCAATGCGTTTGAAGCGATTATGACCGCACTGTCGACATCTGCGTCTATCTGGAAATATTTTGAAAAATATTATATAATGTATGTTACACTGTTGAACTGCCCGTTGGCTTAGTTGATGGATCGTTCGCCGTATCGGGTTCGGTTCTCGGCGGGAACAAATGTTCTCCAAAGGAAAATTTGTGTTTTTGGTTCTGGTTGTCATTGTGTGTTGTAAAAGTTTCCTGTAACCACGACACAAGTCATCGAACTTAGTGTGGAGCTGTGAGTGTAATAGCGTTTATGTTTTTTGTTATTTTCATTCTAGGAGTAACTTCTACTTCAAGGTAAAGATGAAGTTTTATACATTACTATTTGGTTTTTCTTAGTCAACTTCAGCAAAGCAGCGCGAGCGGCGAAAATATGAAAACGGCAGTAATTGCACATTTGCACGTTTGGTGTCGAGACACTGTGCCCACGAGGTCAGAAAGCTCATATTTTTTTCAAAAAAGATCGCATTGTTTAGGCGATGCGTTACTTATTTGGCTCAACTTAATCACGCGTTGTAATTTAGAGAGACAATGCCACTAGCATGATAGGATTAAGCACTCGAGTTACCTATGAGCTCAGTAGTTTATATTGAGTTCTTTTGGTAGAGGTGTTTATAATTTAATTCGATTAAATTAAATATAGGCAATTGACCAATAGACTAAGAGGAGACTATAGAAAATGAAATGAATGACGAAAAAAAAAACGAAATGCTTACTAATATTGAGTAAATAAGATAAACTCTCAGAATACAGAAAAAAACATAAATTTTATGAATATTTTTGTTACCTCTTTTTCATTTCTTGCTGTTAGAAAATGAACTAGTGGAGGAGCTGTTATTGATTGTGTTAACATGGATACATCAGAATTCTGAAAATGAACATTTTATATTTATTTTAATAATATGATATTTACTGCAGTCATGTAAAACAAGGGGCACTCGGCCTATACTTTTTTTAAGTGACCAAAAAAGCGTAGTTTAGGGGCTAGAAGCCTGTGACAACTGGACAGACAGACAGATAAAGTGCTGAACCGCCCGATCTTTAAAGTCAACTTAGAGTACTCGCTTCGCTCGATCAATGCATTCGCTAGTACCTAGCATTATAAAAAAACAATGAAAACGACAAACTTTGATTATCTATTATCTAACTAACTTGTTAGGCAAAGGATTTTCTCTACATTTAAAAAAATTGTCTTTGTGTACTTGAACACATCGATACTAACTCTAATATTCTCATCTATAGCATCATATATATTTTCTATTTGAGCAGCAGTTTTCTGGTACATCGATGCTAAAATAATATAAACAAACGAAATCAGCTCCATGCCAACTGCCATCCAATGTACATAGTTCAGAACCTGAAGAAAGTAAATTTAAACATTAAAAAAACGCGACTACGAAAATTTTATAAATAAAAACTGTAAAGAAAAGAACAAGTTCTTTTTCTTGGGAAGAAAACTTGCGTTACAGCCGGGAACCGATATCCTCTGGTCGGAAGATGCTTCATCAACAACGCCAGCAGATATTTATTTTAGATATTACGTTGAATTGCAAAATAACTAACAGTTAGAAAATTTAGTTTATTATACGCTATGAAGCCAATATTTTGATATACTTATATCTTACGTTCCGAAAATTTTACGATAAACATGAAAAGTTATGCATGGCATACGACCTAGTGTTATGGAATGATAAAAAAAAATAATGAAAAAATATGCGCTGCCGAGTTTCTTGCCAAGTTCTTCTCAAGATGGCTGTAATTTTGCGATTCTGGCAGTAGAATCATTTACTTTCATGAGTGCCACTTTGGGGCCCATGCGAATAAACAATTTCGACTTTGATTTTTTATTTTGACCTCATGTTGCCGCCAAATTCTCCACTAAACGACCCATTATATTCTAGTAAATACGGTCTATTTTTGCCAGTGATGACAATTGTATTTGGACCAAAGCCGAGCCTGTTTTTCTTGCCGCACCCGCTCACTCTTTTGCCATGTATACTTATAGACCCTTTTAGTCTAGTGGGGACAAAGATAAGGTGGGAAATGTGCTATCAAATAGGTACCTTCCAAAATCTTATCGTAAATACGAATCGATAACACATTGCAGAAGAAAGCCATATTGTAACATAGTATGCCCAATTCATAATTTCTGGAGTATGTTGTATATAATACCTGAAAAGTTATAAATATTTTTAGAATTATATATAAATAAACATCTCATGACACAGTGTTTGTGTTCGCAGTCCTCCGAAATGACTCAACCGATTTTTTTTTGTATATATGTTAGGTATGAGAATAGGTCATCCTCCTACCATTATCCCTCATTTTTTATCGCGTTTTTTGTATGAACAATATCCAAATAATTAAACCGTAGTTCATTGTCGTAAAGTCATGTCGCGACACTTTGACATTTCATTATGGATTTGTTATATATCACAACGATCGGAGTTGGTAAAGTACTAGGCAAACATAAACATAAAAGAAGTAACATGATAGGTAATTCAGTTTTTTTAAATATGGTACTAAAGCACTAGGCAATCATAAACGTAACAGAGGTTCAACACCTTTTCTCTACGTTGAATTGCAACGGGTGCAGCTAGTATAATAATATTATAAACTTACAAATATGAAAAATACAACTTTAGACAAATATTTTTGCACATATTTTTATAAGATCATAGACCACAAGTCCTGCTGCAAAGTTTAATTTGTAGATGTAGAATTAGCAAGCGTGTCGCTTAAAATCAGGCAAACCTTTGATTACTTCATACTAGACTAGTCTACTTAGACTAGCCTGGTAAGATCGCTATTAGTGATAAGGCCGCTTGTTGTGATACTTTACGTATAAGCTTGTTTGTTACTTTTGTTTTATCTCATCTTATAAAGTGGATCAAAAAAGTATTATCTATCTCAATCAAAATCAAAATCGTTTATTCACATGGGCCCCAAAGAGGCACTCATGAAAGTTAATGATTCTATTGCCAAAATCGCAAAATTACAGCCATCTATCTAAAGTCTGACTCCCTACACGTGGTCCCTGGGTGGTGCTAATCAGGTGACATTTGAGAGGTGGTAGAGCATTTTGTGAGTTGCTCGCCTGGCTTGCTACCAAAGTAGCTTACCACCATCAAGTTGAAAGTCTGCCGCCAAGCCAAATACGGTGTTCCGGCAGTTATCCTTGAGAGCCTGCGTATTCCAGGTCTAGTGTGTTTACCAGCTTCGATCACATCGTCACTTACCATCAGGTGAGATAGTGGTCAAACACTAGCCTGTCACAAATAAAAAAAAAAAAGTATTATCTATTAGCCTTATAAATTGTTTATTACCGCCAATAATATCTTTGTGATGGTAAAAAAATATCGCCAGTATCGGTCGCATAAAATATCGTCTCCTCAATATGCCATGTATTGTTAGCGTACTCTCCGGTACTGGATTTTGTAATATTCTGCCTAAGAAATAAAAATGCAGCAGTAAATTCTGCGACGGTGAGACAGCGTAGTATTTTTGTCTTGTTCACGGCTATAAAATGATGTGTTAAGTTTTGTAAGTGATTGCATCTGTAACAAGAGCATTAATCAGAAATAGTTCATGTACACAGTCGCTATTGGAACATTATGTTTGTAATATTACATGGTTAAATTGTACTCAAATTTTAATGTGAAATCATCAATGAGCGAAATATATAAATAACTGGTGGAATAACGCAAAGTACTACGGGATTAGTGCGTATAAATAAATATATCAATACCGCTTTATTGCCATACTTAACTTACATTTTAATAACTTAAAATAATTATTAACTTAAGTTAAAGTGTCAGATAAGTAGTTGATGCAATCTATGATATGGGTCCGCGCGAATCTCTCAGGGAATTATTTAAGGCATACTTACCATGCCCTCCCTTTTACATCTTTGAAAATATTATGCATGATCGAAAATATATTGATAAATGTAAATTAAGGAGTAACGCACACAATCTTAATAATAATCATAAAATTACAGTGCGCGCATTAAGATTAAGCAAAACGAATAAATCTTTTGTGGCAAATGGGTTACATTTTATAGTGCAATTCCTAAAATTGTAACTAAATTACCACTGGGAAAGTTCAAATCAGTGATAAAACGGGCATTCATTAAAAAAGCTTATTATAAAACGATTGACTACATTTATGACAAGAATGCATGGAGGCAAACTGCACAAGCGCTGACTACATAATATAAATAAACCTAGATTCATATAATTATGTATTAGTGTTTAATAATTTTGCGAATCTGGCAGTAGAGTTATTAAGTTTTATGAGTGCCTCTTTGGGGCCCGTGTGAATAAACAATTATGATTTTGATGTTGATGAAATTTCAACACATCAGGCTTTTGGTCCGCGAGTAGGCGCTTGTCTTTTAACATTTGTTTTGCGCTGCAATAATCACCAATTATGGCGTAGATAAACTTATTCTATTAAAATGTAACACGGAAAAACAATGAAATCTAGGTTTTATAATTAAGTCTTCAGCAGGCCTAGCATGGCGTAAGGATAAAAATTGTATCCCCTGTTTTTATCCACTGACAAGGGACAAGATTCTCTCCACCATACACAGTGGAAAGGAAAAGTATATCCCTGTTTGACATTTGGTGTACACATATAATACTTCTCCCTTCATAATATGCGAGCAACGAAATGTGGATAAAACTGCTCTGTTTGACATTTGGTAGAGAGAAATTAACCTCGTTCGTAAGACGTGGGGTTAATTATGACGTAGCAACGGGATATGGCGTTTCCCTCCTTATCCACCGTGGATAATATATCCACCTGTGCGTCCATGCTCGGTGCGAGGAAAAAATGACAGAGGGGAAAAGGTTTTTATCTACTCCCTAGGGAGTAGTGTCCACCCGCCATGCTAGGCCTGCTGGAATGTTCTAAACCATCTCAAACAGCAAAAGTATTAGACTGGACTGGTACAAAAAACAAACCTGTTCCATGGATTCGTAAATAGCAGTCCATTATATATGTAAGCCAACATATCACTAGCATTGCATATTAATACCATAAGTTCTAGGATGCTCGTTAATATGATTGCGTATTTGATCCCTGTGAATAAAGATTAAACATTATCGACTCTTTGATACTTTAGTTGTAGGTACTAAACAAATAAAAAATTAAACGTAAGCAAAGCTTAAAAAAACCGACTTCACCGTTTTATCTCTGGAACCTTGATCAGATTTAATGTATTAAACACACATTATTGACAATTACTCAAAAACTAGAAATCAGATCTTGATCAAATTTCGATGTGACCACATAAAAAGCACCAGCTTTCAAATAAAAAAAGAATCATCAACATCAGCTCACAAAGAAAGAAGTTATAAGGTAACTTTAAAGTTGGTTAAACGAGAAATAAAGTCACTACCCACAACAAAATTTAAAAAAAGTTTGAAATCATGGCTATTGAGTAATTGCTTCTACAGTGTGAATGATTATTTGAAATTTAAAATGGGTTAATATCATTTAACATAACATAATATTATAAGGTCAATAATAAAAAGAATAGTCAAACATAAATAATAAAATTATAATATTGACATTTATATTTACTTACCAGTTATAATTTTACCAAATCTGACAATTGTTTAATGAACTAATTTTAATAATTATTTATTTATTGACATTCACTTTATTACTAACGATGACGCTAATTAAATTAATGTATACATGGACGGTTATTAATATTTGTACACCCTTAAACAGGGTAGTTTGTAAGGATCACTGAATCTTCCACTACACCTTCTGTATTACCTACATTCTGACAATAAATGTTTGAGTTTGAGAACGTCGTCAAAGTAGTCCACAAAATATACATTATTGACGATATTTCAAGAACTACTGATCAAATCTTGGTCAAATTTAAATGGGACCAATTAGAAAGCAATATAATTCAAACTAAAAAAAATTACGAAATCGGCTTACGTGGAGACAAATTATGAGGGAATATAGACAAAAAAAAACTGTCGACTTGAGTACCTCCTCCTTTTTTGGGACGTCGGTAAAAAACAATTGAAGAACAAAAATAAACTCATTACCTTTTATTTTTTTATGTTTTCCAACAGCTTAACTTTAGTAATAGTTGCATAGCTCAAATACCTTTTACACTATCAAGTTTTTAGTGGTTCTTATTAAATACCAGCCGGGTCCTGCAGCTATGCCCGCATTTAACCAGTTAAATAGTAGCATATTATATGTTAATCCTAGGTATAAGCTATGTATATTCTAAATTCCAAATCCGTGTAGCCGTTACAGCGTGAAGAGAAAAGAAACCTACTTACACATTTACATACACAGCACACTAATTGCAGTCTTGTTCTACGACAAGGGTAGATTAAAAAAATAAAAAATATTTTGCTACCCGCTTACGTGTATGGGTGCCCCCTTAAAAATGTCAAACAAAGGTATCTAGCTTTACATATTCTTTGAGAATTTGAAGTTATTTGCTTGTATGGTTAAGACGCAAGATGCATCTGACGGACGGACAAAGTCCTGAACCACCCATGTCAACCCAGAGATCTCGCTTCGCACGATTAATAATTTGAATTATTTTGTTTCTAAACCATTTAACAGTTATAAGGGTGACTGGCTTTTAGGTAAAGACTAAAATTAACCATCCTATTCTTGCATACCAAACATTAGAGGCACCATTTTTGAGACAAACATATGCTTTTCCGGATTATATGATGCCAAAAATACATGCGTATACGTATGTGACATGCTCTTCAACAACACAATGGAAAGATAATTCCACAAAAATCTGAAACCGAGAAAAATTTACGTTTATATTTTTTCTTGTAATTTTGATAGGTATTAGTCTTATTAATTAACAGGGTGAAAAGTGATGAGTACGCCGCTTACTAACTTGTTTGCCTAAAAAATTTAAGTGAACAAGCTGAAAAGCCATTGAGCGTTTGAGACGGTTATGCATCTAGGTTAAATTGATCATCATTCTCCCAGCATGGATAGTGTTCTGTAATGAGAACAATCACGCCTGGTGGTGAGTACCCAAATTCCCCAGAAACACTATTTCGGCGGAAGGATACTTCTAATGCGCCACGTCAACCGTCCACTACGAAGTTTTATGAGAGTATACATACAGTGAGCAAACGGTACACATCGTCATAGAGTTATTAACTCTAAGTAATTAATCATTTACATTAAACCAGTATCTAAATAAAATTCAAAATTCAAATAGTGGACAAGTCTGAGGATACTCAAGGTTATATTATTATCAAAACTATCGTAAGTCGTATTCATGTTGATTTAGTTCCGGTTGTACTGCCGCTACAGCGCATGCTCCCGAGGGTGAGCGTCTATATTGCTCGAACACCGGTCGAGTTTCTCGATTAAATAAAAAATAACGTGAGTACAACCGGAACTAAATCGATACTCAAGGTTGTCTTAAACTTGAAAATTACTTGTATAATGGCATCACAAAATGTAAATTAACTATGCAATAGAGATGGCTCTCTTTATCAAATAACGCTAAAAATTGTTTTTACCTATTAACATTTATGTATGGCATTGGAATCATTTGGTTTTTATGTGGCGCGGATAAATAATGCCTATAAAAAGCCAATTTTTGTGTTGTAGTAGCAGGTACAAAAGGACGTTCCGAAGTTTCTTCTTTCTGGAATGAATAAGTTTTACTTATATTTAATCCTATCCTACTAATATTATAAATCCGACAGTTTGTAAGTAAGTGTGTAAGTATGTTTGTTCCCTCTTCACGCTTTAACGGCTAAACGGATTTAGATGAAATTTGGAATGTACATAGCTTATATCTAAGATTAACACATAGGCAAATTGCTTACATGATAATAGCGGACGAAGCCGCGGGGCACGTAACACTTCATTCAATACTAGCTCCTATGCATTAGCATCGTGAAAATGATTCATCTGCTTGCTCGTAATATGCTTGCCTGGGTATGATTTTAAGTCAAACCGCAATAATTTTTTTGTAACTAATGGAAAACATTTAAAAATATTGCTGGATATTGTGTAAAATGTGCTGAAAATTATAATATCACGAGTTACAGATAATACAGTGCGCAGAAAACACCAAGTCGAAGCTATATTCGACTTTACTAACATTTCTGTACTACATCACCCTATGGTGATGAAGTATGGAAATGTTAGTAAACAAAACCCTTTAACGTTTGCCTGTTCTACCTTCATAAGGAAGAGTTAGCCATTACTGAAAACAAGAACAAATAATAAAAACCGGCCAAGTGCGAGTGGGACTCGTGCACGAAGGGTTCCGTACCATTATCATTATTATTTTATTTTAATTAATAATATTTAAAGAGAACATAAAACTAAATATTCTGTGAATAGTTAAAGCGTCTATCTGTCACCGTTATTAGTTAAAAATCAAGTCTGTTGTATGGGAGCCCCCCTTAAATATTTAATCTATTATTTTTAGTATTTGTTGTTATAGCGGCAATAAAAATACATCATCTGTGAAAATTTTAACTATCTAGGGACGGACGGACAGCGAATTCTCAGTAATAGGGTCCCGTTTTTACCCTTTGGGTACGGAACTCTAAAAAGTATTGGTAAATCTTTGAATCAAACTAGGTTAAATTAATAACGAAGGTTAGTTAAAAACTATATTTTTAAGTAAAGTGTACCTTCTGAACAATATGCAAATGGTAATCACGGAATTGAAGTAGTAACGTAGAAGATGCTTTGTCTGAGGACAGTCCGGCTTCTTGTACAAATTTCAAATTTGATGAATCTTTCCGTAGCTGATCTTCACTGCTGTAATCTAGACGTTCATCCATCTTTACGAAATCAAATTCTAAAAGTTATACATCGTTATAACAACGTTATAAAGTACTCTAGATTAATATTTTTCGCCGGACGCAGTTTTTTTCTTTGTATATTTGTGATTTATGCCCTTATCTTATTTATCTCTGATTTATGCGCACTATTCAAATATGATGTCATTACTCCGTTTTACTTGTAAACAAAGATAATGTAATCACTCCGCTTGTAAATTTTTCATGATGACAGTAAGCCACAGAGTATTTTATGTTTGAAGCTAAGACTATATTACCTCGAAGAAAATCAAACAAAATTATTCTTGGGGCAAAAAGAACAGAAGTATTAATTTTAACCACTCACATGTATACAAGGACCGTAGATTTGTTTCCTATCTCGATGCATGTACATTTAGCGTACCTGTACATCTCAGTGCCCCGACGAAAAAAAAGGGTGTTCTAAGTTTAAATTGTGTGTTTAAAATCAGTCTGTGTGTCTAGCTGTGGCATATATATATAGTTAAATAAAAGATAATCAACCTTTCCTTTTGAGGATAAAGGTTATTAAAAACGAATTAAATGAAAAATACGTCCAATTGATCCAAAGGCTAAATTTATTCTGAATAAATTAAAGTTAACTAAATACATGCAAACAATGCGTAGGAACGATCCCTAGCGATAATGTTGAGCTCGGAGGGAGCCATGTCAGCGAATCTTTATCTAAAACAAAGGGTTCGGGAAAATGCATAACTAACTTGTAAAAAAATATTTCGAACAATAATATTAATACGCAACACACCATAATTTACTTAACACATATTTCAAACTAGTAAGGGGGTATATTATGATATTATTTCAATATCTTACTTCGTATTTACATTCAGCTTGCATCCTCTAAGCACGTAGGTAATCGAAGCAGGGTGCCACGACGGGATATTTTCAAGTGCAATTCAAACGCTCCGAAGCATTCAGGTCTTAATATTCTCTATTGTGCACCAAGTCGTATCCCACTTCTGATGTAGTTGCATATGCTCTCTACTTAATGGGGTATTGGAGGGATGTGGTTTATTTTGAACAGTTTATTGGTTTGTCTGTTTCTACCATTGTAAAATGAATTACTTTAAACCCGTGTTACTCCTACTTTAACTGGTAGAAGCACTAGAAATAATGATTTATAAATTCTGAATTAGAAAAAAAAAAAAAAAAAAAAACAATCCATACTCAGTATAAAAAATGTTTTGAATATCCAAAGTCACTTTTTAGAACTATTTTGTCCCGGGATCTATCTCAAAAACGACATCACACTGAACGCTGAAACTTACTTAAAATATCCGTTTTATCCTGTACTTGAACAAAAAATACAATAATAAACAATTAGGTATTCTTTAAAAAACAAGTTATAAGCAAGTAATCTCAAAAGTTTTTCTCTATGCTTCAAAATGAAGGCGCGAGGTCTCAGTTCGGCGCGAACGAGTAGTTTTACACATTTACAAAGAATTTGAAGTTATTTACTTGTACGGTTTAGACGCTAGATATTTCTAACATACGAACGGACGGACGGACGGAAAAAATGCCGAATCACCCTAGTCAACTAAGGGACTATATACCACACGTGACCTAAAACCCCGCGTTTGCCAAACGAAACGAAAAAATTCCAATTTTATTCAGAACCTCTAAAACACCGGTTTCAATCTCCACACTGCGATCCATAAAACATCGGTGCACAGTCGCAGTTGATTTACGAGATGCACATGACCAAGAACAAACACTTTATTGTGCGCGAGATTAGACAAATGTTATTGCGGTGCAGTTGTTTTGAGAGACGCACAATGGTACCATAGTTTTCTCATTTTAAGGAACGCATAAGCTTAACAAAACGTTTATAAGGATGGATGAAAATTATTACTTTAAAATTAAACTATTTATTTGCCTCGAATTAAGATCTTACGCCTTCATTGTGTCTAATAGAGAAAAAAAATTGAGGTTTATTGCTTATAATTATTTTTATAAGCACTTAACAGCACGGAAGAGCACTTTGTGGGACGTGTTTTCGTGCTGTAAGAGTGTATTGTTATGCACGGACAGAAACAGCCTCCACTTCTACTACAACAACCTCCGCAGCTGCATCCACATATTATTTATAATTATAATTTGACTGTTAAATTTGAAGCTGGCTAAGAGAATATAACGGATATAATATTATAAGTTTCAGCCTAAACTATGAAGCCGTTTTTGAAATAGACTAAAATATAGGGTCTAAAATCAGTGAATTCGATGTCCTACCTAATCATTATTTCCCAACATAGTTTTTTTATGGTTTTGTACTTGCAAATCTTATCAACGACCACCACCAGATATACTTATTTTTGCTCTTCATTTATGTTTATTACATTTGTATTTCAATAATTTAAATTTAATAATTTTTATTAATTTTAAATGCCATTTTTGACTTTGGTATATAGCATTACGATAAAGCTTTATGTTTTCAAACTGCTTGTTGGCTTAGTTGGATGACGTTCGCCTTCTAAGCAGGGGGTGTCGGGTTCGATTCCCTGCGGGATCACAAGTTTTCTCCCCAAGGAAAATTTTTGTTTTTGGTTCTGGTTGTGATTGTGTGTGTGATGTGAATGTTTCCGGTACCCACGACACAAGTCATCGAACTTAATGTGGGGCTATGAGTGTGAAAGCTTTTATTTATTTTATTTATTTATTCTGTAAGAATTTGAATTTATAAATAAACGCCTCTCATAGTCGGACGGACAAACTGACGAACCACCAAAGTCAACTTAAAGATCTGCTTCGCTCGATCAAAAAAGTATATGACTAGCCTATAAATAGACTACTTCTCACGTCAGCATTCACACGTCGATAGCTGCTGGAAGTAAAACCAGCAAAACCTGGGTAACAAATACTCGCGACGCGCGCCCAGACGTTGATTGAACCGGTACATTCATCCGGCGTCGAACTCTGTGGTACAGAATAAAAAACAAAGTACAGTCACTCGGGAAATATACCGGAAACACTGAAAAATGCAGCGAATGGGACAGAAAACCGTATTTTGCCCAACCCGGAAACAAAACTGTTCAGTGGACAGGATAGAAACTTTTTTTATGCAAACAGGCAAGCATAAAGGGATAAAAAAAAAAGATCCTCGATAAAAACAAATGAGAAATTATTTAACATTTTCTCATCTGTTTTTATCGAGGATCTTATATTTTTGTATTTATGTTATGTGATAATTCCGCCAATTATGAATCGATTTCGGTGTTTTTTCGGATATGCTTTATATATATAATATAATTTTATCGAAACCAATCAAGCCAAAACTAAAATATAAGCAGTGGAGTCAGCTTTTTAAAGCTTTGCTTGCGTTTTAATTATGAGAGAACCGGGTCTTTTCGCACTATTATTTTCGAAATAACATTATTAATTTACGATTAACCTACATGTTACATTATTCAAACGAGTGAACACCGGTAGTACTAATATTTAAAAAATCCTTAAGACGCTTTTTTTATCGTTAGTATGCTTCAAGTTTGCTCGAATAATCCTAAAAATTATGATATTTGAGTGATCGCATTTTCCATTACATTCTACATTTTTCATTGGCATTTCCCACATATTAATTGCTAAATCTGTAACTATCTTTTTCATAATTTTTTCTATCCTCCATTTAACCGGTTTACAATTGAAAAAAAAAAAAAAAAAAAATACAACAAAACAAAACGGTTTACAAATTTTTATCTTGGTCAAAAAATATTCATGCTTTTTGGGCTTATTATGGTTTATATTTTGATTTGGCGTAAGCTTTATGACGTAAATAATAACCGCCATATTTTTGCTGCACTAATTGTGTCCTATAAGCTACAACATACATCCTATATTCACCGTTGATAACAATCGCGCTCAAATTGAAGTGCGGCCTAAAATGAAAAGAATGAGAGATATCGCTAAAAACCCGGTCAGAACGACGTTTTTCAAACGTTTTTTTCAAAGTAATTTAATCACAATAGCACACTAATATTATAAATATGAATTTTTTTGTAGAAGAATGGCTGTTTTCTCTTCGCACTAGCTTAACAGATTTGGATGAAATTTTGAATGTACATAGCTTATACCAGGAATAAGCACATAAGTTACTTTCATCAATCAACTTACTCTTTTCGAGAATTACGATTCAAACCAACATCACTGCAAATGAGCCGAAGATTCTCTGGGACAGATTTGCCTAAGTAGGCGAATTATTGTAACGTTTATAGCAAGAAAATACAGTAGAGGTATCTTGACGGTTTTTAAGGCCGTTCGCCAAGTTTTCGGAATTTAACATACGATATGGAACTTTGTTCCAAAAACATTAACGAACTAGCTAACTCTCCGTCTCTACACTGTGCCCATGATATCCGGTTTATTAGCTACCGTGAAGTATCGCTTATCCGGGTTCTGTAATTAGGCTTTATTTAGAACGTGCACGGAGGGAAATTATTCTGAGCATGCCGGGAATAAAGAGTTTGGAATCCTGGCAGCCTGACAAGACTTAATAAATTGAACAGTTGGAAAATCAATTAACAGCTGTTTGAAAAGTCGCAATAATACGAAACGATTTTAACACAAATAAGTAATTTCAGATGAATTGTGCTTAAGTATGCTAACCATCATAGGACAGACATATATATAGATCGATAGAGCAGCGGAAACAGCAAAAATGTGGAAACCTCGGCAGTGATTACATTTGAGTAGTTTGATGTTGAAACACTGTGACTCGTGAAGACTGGGAGCTCATTCTATTTTCAAAAAAATATCAGCCCCCGTAAGCAAAAACCAAAACTCTTCGTCTCTATTCTATCAAAAGAAACAACACACATGTAACCTGGGGGGCCTAAGCACCTGGTTGAGGCGACGCGTGATCATGATGCTGGTATACTTATTTGGTTCAACGTTTTAGCTTTGCAGTTCAGAGAGGCAATGCCCTCGGCATGATGGGAACCTTACCCACTATTAGCAGGCTTGAGCACTCAAGTTATTTATAAGCGGTACATTAAAGGTAAGTAAATTAAGTTTTTGATGCATAGATGTATATTATGGCCTTTTAATCTTTCATATCAACTCTGTAAAAGAGTGTTACCACTACTTAAAAAGAAAGTAAAAACACTGATTCAAAATCTACAATTAGGACACAAGGTAATCCAGGCGATTGCCACTTAATGCGATACCTTGCTGAAAGAGTAAAATAAATCCAGATCTTGCGGTTAGCAGATAAAATTCTGGCGGTAGTAGTGCTAGCCTCCAAAGCTCACTCTTGCATATCGGTGGCGTGAACAGTTTGGAACAAGTTAAATGACTGTCCGGAACGTAAAAACAAACAAACGCATTCACACTCACAGCCCCACACTAAGTTCAAAGACTTGTATCGTGGGTGCCGGAAACATTCACATCACACACACACACATTACACCCAGAACCAGAAGCACAAATATCCCTTGGGAAGGAATTTGTGCTCCTGCCGGGAATCAAACCCAGGACCCACGGCGCAGAGGACGGAAACCTGTCCACTGCGCCAACTGGGTCGTCAAACGTTCTTTTTCTTGCACCAATTATTCGAGCAACATACGTCATCAATTTGTGAATTGAATTGATTTGAACCTTAGAGAAAGATAAAAGATGAGTAATATATCTTTCAAGTCAACGGCCTACCGTTGACTTAAAAGACAAGCATTACTCATCTAGACAGCTCTTAGCATTTTTATATCAACAATACAATGGCTTACTAATAAAACTTACAATGAAAATACTTTAATGCAAATCACCTCAATTTCGACCTCTTCTGATTCATTCTCACCCCTACTTAATCGAAAAGAGCCCTATTCAGTACGATAATAGTTTTCTAAGGCGTCAATGCTGGCATACAATTTGTTGGGTTCATAATGGGGACTAAACGTGACCTTCATTTGCCACGATAAATCCTTTTATGCGACTCTTGAATTGATATGGTGAGACCAAAACAACTTGATCCTTGTTATTTAAGTTTTTTTTTGTAGATTCTGACAAGCAGCCAATTCAACATTTTGTAAATACCCCAGCTCTATCATAGCGGCACCGGTTTTCGCCAAACATAGCTAAGAACACTTGCAAACAAAAAAGCGATGTTTCAAACTAAAAAATAAATAAATCAAAATCGGTCCGCAAAAGTTGTAGTTGTTTTGAAGCTATGGCGCCACAGACAGACACACACATGTATAATTAAAACTTATAACACCACTATGTTTGCCAGGTGTTAAGAAAACTAGTTTATGACCACTTCATAGTGTGATAGTTGAAGATGTAGCACGTCTACTCCAAAATGCATCCTCGTTTTTATATCGTTTTCGCAATGTTTACGGTAGTGACCACGCCATTTCAATAATTTAATCAAATGCTCTCCTCTGCGTGCACAACTTTACAAACTTTGATGATTAGCTAGTGCAATTAATTTTCCATTCGGTGTTTTACTCTATGAAACTGACTGTCATTAAACACCCTTATTTTTAAAATAAAAACGAATTCAAAATCGAAATCTTTTGTTCAAATGAGCTCCAAAGAGGCACTCATGAAAGTTAATGACTCTGCTTTCGCTCATACGTAGTTCATGAAATGGTCCAGTTTAGTTAGGAGTTTTGATATTTTATCAGATCAAATTTGTATGCGGATGTTTCTCAAATCTAATACAGTAAATGTAGTAAGTTGATATTATCAAATCACGCACGTCACAAATTTCCGTAAACAACATTATTTTTATTATGATTTTTCATTAGATTAGGTTAAACATTAAACGGGAACCTCAGTATATACTTATAATACAATAGGTATATTCTAGGCAAGCATTCTCCATACCCCATCACATCGTCACTTAACATCCGGTGTGATAGAAATAAATGTTTGCCAGATAAAAAAAAAAATAAGTATCAAAACCAATATATCCAACTTTTAAACATACTAAGTAAATTTTGCACCATTAAATACTCCACAAATACCAAATACCTTTTCTGTCCCTCGCAAACGCCATTACCCTTCAGGATTCATTTAAAGGAGACAGCCACTTAAACTTTTTATGCAGAAAATAGATTTTTCAAAAATGAATAAGAACTCAAGCCGCTGGAAAACCGTTAAAATGAATTTAGCGCCAAACGCTAAGAAAAAAGACGAAGAGAAAAAGCCCGTGAACAAGATTTTTCATATCTCCAGGGATAAAGGTAAGTCCTAAATTTTGTTCCTTTATTAATTTACGAAGATTATTTGCTGTAATGTTATTTTTCTTCTAATCTGAACTCGTGCAAGGATTTAATTATTTAAATATGATATTTTTATTAAACTACTGTACCGTGATTCGAAACCCAATTATACATGAGAGTAGCGTACTTGACTTCCTCCGAAATTGCCGTGCTGCGATTGGTCCGCCCGATCCGTTCGTCCAATCACCGTCGACTCCGCCCTTTCCGTTTCCCGTCAACGTCACCCGTCACCCCAGGTGGTGCGCTGAGCGCGATATAGCTTCATTGGCGTTTGGTTTTTCATCCGGAGCGGTCGTAAGGTCGTACCAACACTTTACGAACTGCATCGTGCTTGTGAAATACTTACTTATTATAATTTTAAGGGTAAATATTTCAATAACGGGTAAGCTGAAGCTCATAACGAATTCTATAACATTGTATATACAAATTGTACCTACTTATTGGTAAATGTTATATTATAAGTAAGAATTATTAATATCTAATAAATTTCTTTTTAACGGTGTTACCGTTCGTTTTAGATATTTAAAATGGATAATAATACAGGAATTGGAGATTGCCCGGGCACCGCCCTACATTCTAAACATAAAGTCTTTCGTATACAGCTCTTGCTATCGAGATTAATCATTGACGTTTATTGACGGATCGTTTCACGCTGAACCACAATACTGATTAGAGAATGCTCGGGGCCCGCCCTACATTTTACACATGAACTGGTCTCCGGTATACAGTTCTTACTATCGAGATTAATTATTCACGGTTATTGATGGAACATTTTACGTTGAACCAAAATACTGATTGAAAAATTCTCGGAGCTTCGCTATTCTAAACTTTCATAATTGTCTCTCGTACTATTCTTACTATAGAGATGGCTGTCAATTTGCGAATCTGGCAATTAACTACTCATTGGAGAATGTTTTGGGACCGTCTGCCCTATGTATTATATCAACTGGCTATTGCATACTACTCTTCCTATCGATATGGCTGTAAGCTTGCGAATCTGACGCATAAAGCACTAACTTAATAATACTAATCGGCCCGTGTGAATGAAAACGTGAATTAAAAGCCACGATTACACTTGTTGAGCAACTGCAAAATAAGTACACTCCAATCCAATCACTTGGCAGGAAAGTCGAAAGTTTCTTGGGATAATTCTATGCTTGACTCCACTTGCTGGTAAAAGCACACGGAGATGATTATGCAAAATCATGTTACATCATATTTCTAGCCAGTCCGCACTATCAATGTCATCAATTTCATTATGACCGAAAGGCAACGAAACTATAAGACTTCAAGTTTTCTATAGCATTAACAAGTATTAGCATCTGCGATTCACATTGAGCCATCAAGGTTCCCTTGAGTTCAATTACTGCGACACAGTTTAACAGAACCCACTAGCACTGCAAAAGGTACGTCACAAAACATTTGACCTGAGCCTGCTCTCAAACTCTTTGAGAGGTAAACGAACAAAAATGTATAAATTGGAATATAAGGCGAAACAAAGAAATTTGATAAAACTTTAGAAGCAATTACAGACAAGGTTGGACCAAAATCGACAAAGCTTTCTTGCTTGTCGCTTGGCTTTTAATGTCAAGGTTTTTGGAGACCGTCTAATGACATCCAACATAACTTTACCACTGTCGTTTTATGACATACAAGTATGGTGAATAACTTCACAGGCCCTCTTAACTCGGACTCTCACTATACTCATAACCTTGACGGCAACTCGGTTGAAAACGGAACCCTACCCCAAGATGGACTCGTGGTTTAGCCCTGGCAATCGATTATGATATCAAAAGGTGGACAAGGTTCGTGTGCTATTTAATCTTAGGAAAACGCTGTTTTCAAAGAGCATTACTGGACTATAAAGCCTTACATGTGCAAGCAAATACTTGAATGAAGTCCTAAGCCCGAGCTGTTTCGGCAAATCAGAAGTATACTACGATAACAAGAGAATTACAAAACCTATTGAAATGGACAAATATACGAGCAGAATATACTTTGCAACTTCAACACAGCATTATGAAAACCGACCGTGATTCTCGTGATAGTTCACGACGAAAACGTCATTAGGTCTATTTATTACAATATAGATGCAGACCATTTGTCACGTCAGAAAGCACATGCCGAATATGTCTTTTTAGGACGTCCGTGGCGCATAATTGTAACTGCAGGCTAACTTCGGTAATAGCAATGATGAATGTTTAACTTGATCTCTCTTGAACCAGAGCACTGGATTCTCTGATCACTCGCAACTCCAAGAGACCTTCAAATTTTTGTAGAGAAATGTACTGGAAGATTCGAGATACCTATGAACTATGTATATTTTTTATTTCACAAATTTATCACCTTCTTATTTTAAATTGTGATGGAGTAACCTTACCTTCCCTTGTTGGCTGGAGTATTGTCGTGGCGCGTTGGCATTACTACTTCAGTGGGATATTGTGCAACAAACATGATTATGTTGCGATTGGTTTGCGATATGTTTAAGTTTGATGCTATGCCAACAATCGGCAACATAAATTATCGCAATAAAGTATGCTAGACTAGCATACACTCGTGAAATAATTGTGTCAGTATAGTAACGAACTGCCTAATCAAATCGATATTGTTATTTGGCCCACCTACGTTTACAAATAAAACCATACATACAGTTTTACAACACATACCATGACCGCAGACTGTATTGTATTGTATACATAGAATGACTGTTGTCTCAGTAGCATCATGAAGTGCGTAAATAAATCATCCTCTTGACTATATATTGGCTCAAGGAAACTGGGATATTATAGAACACAACGTGAGAAATCGCACCCTCTAATTTGTCACCAAATTCACTTGAAGCCTAGAATGAACCTCGAACTAAAATAAATATATATTAAAGCTATTTTAATCAGTGGAATTTACTAAAACCATTACGATATTAAGATAATTATGATGAGCACATATATAAATACCTACTCATTAATAATAGAAATATAATGTTCTGGGCATATTGTATCATTTGTTCTTGATACCAAAAGTTATAACTTCTCTTAGTATGACAAAAATTATATACAGATCACATTGGCGTCCCCGTCACCACCAGGCGAAAACAAACACGTCTCTCATGTATAATTGGGTTTCGAATCACGGTACAGTAGTTTAATAGTGATGTTTTACCTGCAATTAAAACATTTATTAAACATACTTACCTGATTCGAAACCCAATAGTTTCTAATTCTGCCTGGTGTCATAACATGAGAAATCCAATGAAGCTATATCGCGCTCAGCGCACCACCTGGGGTGACGGGTGACGTTGACGGGAAACGGAAAGGGCGGAGTCGACGGTGATTGGACGAACGGATCGGGCGGACCAATCGCAGCACGGCAATTTCGGAGGAAGTCAAGTACGCTACTCTCATGTATAATTGGGTTTCGAATCAGGTAAGTATGTTTAATAAATGTTTTAATTGCAGGTAAAACATCACTATTAAACTTTTCTTCGTACTTTATATTAAAACGTATAAAACTCATACTAAGAATTAATTCAAAAATCATTGAGTACCAAAACGTATGAGAATTAACATAAAGACAAGATAATTATGAAATACTTCACTTTTTATTCCAAAACAGTTCTGAAAGCTTTTAAATTCTACTAATTTGGTCTAGACAAAGAACAATAAAAATAATTTTAAAAAACTTCTCACGAATGTCACCTGCGTAGGCCTGAGTCACAAACAGTCCCAACAGTCCAAAACTAGTGTTGTGACACTTTGTTCGCGGTTCTCATTTTTTACTCGTTTTATCACTCGAC
This sequence comes from Lomographa bimaculata, assembly GCA_948107665.1. NCBI lineage: Eukaryota > Metazoa > Arthropoda > Insecta > Lepidoptera > Geometridae > Lomographa > Lomographa bimaculata. Next base: position 2,213,627 of record OX403588.1, on the reverse strand, counting down.
TCCTGAAACATTTTCAGACGTGTTTTACGGCAGTTATTAGGTATAACGATGTCGGAACACCTACACGGGACGGAAAAATTCAACGAAAATTTAAAGCGCGACAATTTTCGTGATATAAGGACGCCTTTTTGTCCTTTAAATTTAGTCTCTAGAAGTTCTTCTATTTTGGTAGTTTTTTTCCAAAGGCTTCTTATTGAAGTGGAACGGGTTTTGAGTCAGTGCTATGAGTGACATGGCCAACGTTGTGAGTGAGCGTGAGAAGGTGTTTATGTCGCCTGTGCCGAAAAATAAGAACTTTTATAGTACTTACTATCATGGTAAGTCAAAGGTTTATCAAGATTATTTCGTACACAATTTTAGTAGTAGACAGTTCGGGTGGAATATGTTATTTTCAATCGACTTCAAAAAAGGAGGTTCTCAATGCGACTGTATTTTTTTGTCTATAACACGATATCACAGCCAATTATGAATCGATTTTGATGTTTTTTTTGTTTGGTAGTTTATTCTTCAGAGGTGGTCCCATATAAATTTTATCGAAATCAATCCAGCCAAACCAAAATGTAAGTTGAAGTCGACTTTTAGGGTTCCGTACCCAAAAGGTAAAAACGGGACCCTATTACTGAGACTTCGCTGTCCGTCCGTCCGTCCGTCTGTCACCAGGCTGTATTTCAAGAACGGTGATAGCTAGACAGTTGAAATTTTCACAGATGATGTATTTCTATTGCCGCTATAACAACAAATACCTACTAAAAATAAAATAAAATAAATATTTAAGGGGGCTCCCATAGAACAAACTTGATTTTTTATAGATAATGGTACTGGTAATGGTTTATTTATGTTGAAATTCAAATGAAGTAAAATTAATTTCGACCAGTTTATATTTAGAATTAACTATGTTTGTTACATAGTCGAATTGGGGAGTTAATTGACGTAAACACTTAACAAAATCACATATTATTATCATGACTTTATTTTACTGAATTTTGCCTATCTAGAACAAAAAAAAAACAAATATAAATAACTATATTATTAAACTCTTCGCTGGTGAAGCCAGTTGCGCATTTGCCTCCTGACAGTGGGCATAGGGTTTATTCCCGGTGGGAGCACAATTTTTCTCCTCAAGGGAAATTTGTGCTTCTGGTTATGAGATCGTGTGTGGTATGAAAGTTTCTGTCACCGATGATACAAATCATTGAACTATGTAGCATTCCCATCGGCAGCGATGAATCATTTATCAGTGCGCCTAGTAGATGCGTACTTATTTAAATGCTGGTACCTATTTGGTTAATTTTAGCATTGTTATATGTTAAGCCAAATAATAGAATGAATATACGAGCTTTTCAAATCAGGTTACAATTTCATAACATAACGTCATTGGAATGTTAATCTCGATAGTTATCTGCAAATTTACGTTCGTAATTATCATAATGGAAAATACAGTATATCTAAATATAATTAAACTGTTTAATTTGTATGTAAAGTGAACACCTGCGCTTATCGTCTACCGCGGTTCTTTGACAGTGATGCCTGGGTAGTTGGATTGCACGAATTTGATACTTTATCATAATAAGCGCATATCATAATAAAATTCACTTAATTATAATAAAAATATATATATATATATATTAAAAATAAAGTCGTGTTAGTTACACTATCTTTAACTCAAGAACGGCTGAACCGATTTGGCTGAAAATTGGTGGGGAGGTAGCTTAGAATCAGGAGACGGACAAATGATACTTTTTAGGAATGTCACTTTTTTTTAGGTATATTAAAATTATTTCATCATACGTCACTCGGATTTGGTAAAGTACTAGGCAAACATAAACATGAAGGAAGTAATAATATAGTCACGTGGCATTGTAACGCATGCAGGGTATGGCTTCCTAAACATGCACATTAATTGACTGTAAAGCAGAACGAAGTCACCGGGACAGCTAGTATTAAATAATAAAACAAACGCTTTCACACTCACAGTTCTACTATACATTCACATCACAATCGGAACTAGAAACACTTTTCTTTGGGAAAAAACTTGTGTTTCCGCCGGGAATCGAATCCGATACTCCTGCTTGGAAGGCGACCATGCACTTTGCTAAACTAACGAGCAGTTCAATAAAAACATATAAGTACATGCATTTTGAATGTACGCTATTTGCCCAATGATATCATATACTCCTTGTTTTCACGTACAAGATTTTTAGTTATTTTTATTAGATTATGTTAACACTTGTTTCAAGTTTCATTGGCGATCATAACCTAGTCGAGTCCAAATTGCAGAGTATCGGTCAACGGTGTAACGTGGCAAGTCTATCGGAATGTTATCGCTTAGGTACATCTTGGAGAGTATTAGAAAAAAGAATTACACGCGTTATTTCTCCATGCCCTTTAAACCATCTTACAACAAGACAATCTGTCAAACATCATCCATTTCTGGTCATACCTGCAGTTCATTAGAAGCGTTTTGCTTAGGTTTATCACCCGTATTGTGAAGGAGTGGAACTCTTGCGTCTTTCTTTTCTGGAAAGTGATGATGAGGCTGAAGATGAAGCATACTTGCTTAGAAGATATCGATTCACTCTTGACTTGAAAATAACGATTGGTAACTTTTGGCAAGTGTGTTTAATTTTAGAGCGCATCGTCACTTTCCATTAGGTTGCTTATGGAGTACCAAAAATAACAGAATATGCCAAAATTTTAAATAAAAGCCATGACATAGTGTGCGTGGTAAAAGCACGAATACTTTTAAACAAACAAAACAAATACATCAACACATAGAGACATCGAATTAGACCCAAAAATACAATATGATTAATGTTTGGCATTATATAAGTAACATTTTGCTTTGAACATCTGATGAGTACTTTACGCTTTTCGTTCGTTAGAATAATGTCAATCAATCCACTTATTTACTTTACTAGCAAGTATCAAAACAATTGCGTCTCCAAAACAAGGTTTAAAATTAGAATGATTTGTAATTGGTCCGTACCATGAAGAATGCCGCTTCAGTTTATCGCACGTGTCAGTCTTTGTACATGTTACACATCATGGTATTTATGGTTACCTGCCTATGTTTGTGTAACTGTAAACATACTTACTGTTGCTTTTCGTTTAGACTAACAGGCAGTCTAAAGGCATCCAACATAGTTTTACAATTATTTTTTATACTCATAAGCCAAGATAACAAATCCTGCCAAACGGTCACCCCTTCTGAAACCTGGTTGTAGACTGAAAATTACTTGAGCTTATCGATCAGTTAATATAGGCCCGACTGACCGTGCTACAAGTGTTACGAGCATATTAGTATTAGGAACGTAATTTGAGAAGGCAATTTAAAAAATAACTTAAATTGCAAGCTGGTCGATCTACATAGTATGTTTTTGATTCAACGTCAGTTTAAATTCAACCACCTTTAGTAAGAATTATCTATATAAACTTATAATAAAATTGTAACAGGCCGATGTCTGTACATTAAAAATATTTAAGAAAAACTAATATGGGGGGTTTTTATTAGAGCAACAGAAGCCAAAACAACCACTGTTAGATTTCTTTTCTGTCTGGCTGTTTGCACTCCTGAAACTGATCCTCATAACACAGGGAATCCTAGTATGAGGTCAGTGTTAACCAGACAGTAATTGCAGTTCAAGCAGCTTCACCTTTCCTATAACGAATAGATTCTTTTTACTGTATTTCTGCATTAGGTACATATGCAACAATAATTTTACTTGATCATACCTACTATATGTCTGTAGATATAAGTACCGATGTTTTTTGTGAATAAACTATTATTATTATTATTAAAAAAAAAATACTAGATATTTTTATATATACAATACATACATATACTCGCATCACGCAATACTACTGCATGTAATAGGATGCTGTTTCCACCATAGTATTGCTAAAAGTCTAACTTAAAACATAGGCTCAACTTTACCGCATTGTCTGTCTGGATGTTTGTGGTCAAATACCTGCAAATTTTCGTAAAAAAATGAGTTATACACTTTGTATCATTAAAATACTGTTTGTTATTCAATTTGTATCATATCTTGTTTCAATTCAAATAATGTATCGATTGAAGTTGCATGTTACGTTTTTTTTTTCAAACAATAGCTTAGTATCCATTTATTTTAATAAATAAATTAGTTTGAATTAATTGTTAGTATTTTTCACACAGAATCTGTACGACATTTGAACAAAATAAACTTTATTTTAAAGTGTCCCGAAATGAATTCTTAAACCTTCCATAAACGACCGCAATAACAAACAACCCCTAAATTCAAGGCGTATCCACAATACTACCGTACCATGCAAGCCTAAGTAAGCACCAATTTAGAAACAAGAACTATTTCTATTCACACGGAACATTGAAATTTCAAGTGCCATAGGTAGATAGTGCAAGTACTAACGTATATAGTGTAAGTGTCAGTAGGCATTCCTGGTTGCACAACGGTCTTATTTCGTGATACGTTGTGCTTGGGAACAGACCTTGCATTGAAAAAGTAAAGGTGAAAAAATGGATTGATGTAGAGCTATTTATCTAAAAATATTCTTTCGGTTGACAATATCCATATAATTTTATTGATTTAGATTTTTGCGAACGAAAATATTGTAAAAAAATTTAATTGATTCAAAAGATTGTGAATTACTTTGCACTGAAAGAAACTTACATGAAAGTATATATGATTATTTTAGATGCAGTTTTTGTTTTACTTTCTGGAAACGCTTTCCTAATATTCATCTCTAACATCTTATTTTAATCTTATTCTGCATATAATTTAATATTTAATTTGATTCTATTCCATATTTATTTTTAAAAATATCAGGTTTAGTGCTAGTGAGCTTATCTCAATAAAAAATTTATCAAACAACAAAGTGCGATAGAATTTGCTATACAAAAACAAACTCAAACTCTTAACTCGAAGGTTGAAAATGGATCAGTTGACTAGGTTCATATTGTATAACAAGACACCGAGATGCCGGAACAATATGGACTACGACGCTTTAAAAGCTCATAAAAAAGATATCAAGAGCTTCGGAGACACTGATAGAAGACTTATGCAGCTGTCACCAGATTTCGGAAAGAACTATGGTAAGACAACACATGATTATAGTTTCTAATTGGCAAATAATATATGCTTTTGTGTAAAGTTAAACCTAATACCTTATAAACTTTAAATATTCTAATCATCACAATGACCAAAGCTACATAAATATAATAAATATAACTAGGTCTGCTAATATAATCGAACTAGTTTTTTTTTGGTTTTGTTACTAAAAAATTTTCAACTCGAGCTTACAAATCGCTTCGCTTGCCTAGAGAATTTAGCTTCGGTGGACGAGATTAGTGACGGTTTAGTAGAAACTGTCCAAACGGTGGGTTCTAAGTATTTTAGACCTCGCCGTACAGACAGACCTCAAAAGCTCTCTAGCCTCACTTTGCACCTCATGGAGAAACGACGCTCGTTATCATTGCAGTCTTCCGATGATGCTAAGTCATATGGGCAGCTCAATAAACAGATCTCGAAATCCATGCGGCACGACATCCGCTCCTTTAATACCAAAAGTATTAAGGAGACGATAGAGCGGAATCTAGGCTCCAAAGTGTTCGCAAGAGATTTGTCTATTGGGCAAAGCCGGTTGACAAAGCTGAAGAGAGAAGATGGCAGTGTAGCGTCGACCAAACCAGAGGTGTTGAGGGAGGTTGAGAGTTTCTATGGACAGCTTTACACTTCCGTCACTAAACCCGTTACCAGCTCGGCCAAAGACCCAAGAGCCAAGCTGACCCGACACTATACCGAAGATATCCCGGACATCAGCCTATATGAGATTAGGATGGCCCTCAAACAGCTGAAAGACAACAAGGCGCCGGGTGATGATGGAATCACATCTGAGCTTTTGAGAGCGGGTGGAATACCGGTACTCAAAGTCCTCCAAAAGCTCTTCAATTCCGCGTTACTCGGAGGTACTACGCCAGAAGCATGGAACAGAGGCGTGGTGGTGCTGTTCTTCAAGAAAGGTGATAATACTTTGCTGAAGAACTACAGACCCATCACGCTTCTGAGCCATGTTTATAAGCTGTTTTCGAGGGTCATCACGAACCGTCTCAGTCGTAGGTTTGATGACTTTCAGCCTCCCGAACAAGCCGGTTTCCGAAAAGGCTATAGTACCATAGACCACATACATACGCTGCGGCAAGTAATACAGAAGACTGAGGAGTATAACTTGCCATTATGCTTAGCGTTTGTGGACTATGAGAAAGCCTTCGATTCGATCGAAACGTGGGCGGTGCTTGAGTCTCTCCAGCGATGCCATATTGACTATCGGTATATCGAAGTGTTGAAGTGTTTGTACAATAACGCCACCATGTCGGTCCGAGTACAGGAACAGAGTTCGAGGGCGATTCCACTACAAAGAGGCGTGAGACAGGGAGACGTCATTTCTCCGAAACTGTTCACTGCCGCGTTGGAAGATGCCTTCAAACTTCTGGAGTGGAAAGGGCTCGGCATCAATATCAACGGCGAGTACATCACTCACCTTCGATTTGCCGACGATATCGTGGTCATGGCAGAATCGATGGAAGATCTCAGCACAATGCTCGAAGGCCTCAATCGAGTTTCCCAACGGGTGGGCCTTAACATGAACATGGACAAGACGAAGATTATGTCGAACGTCCATGTTGTGCCCACTCCAGTATCACTTGGGAACTCGATGCTCGAAGTTGTTGACAAGTACGTTTACCTAGGACAAACGGTCCAACTAGGTAGGTCCAACTTCGAGAAAGAGGTCAATCGTCGAATCCAACTCGGCTGGGCAGCGTTCGGGAAACTTCGCAACGTCTTTTCGTCCAATATACCTCAATGCCTCAAGACGAAAGTCTTTGACCAGTGTGTGTTACCAGTGATGACTTATGGTACTGAAACGTGGCCTCTTACTGTGGGCCTTATAAATAAGCTCAAAGTCACACAACGAGCTATGGAAAGGGCTATGCTCGGGGTTTCTCTACGAGATCGAATCAGGAATGAGGAGATCCGTAGACGAACGAAAGTGACCGACATAGCCCGGCGGGTTAGCAAGTTGAAGTGGCAATGGGCAGGGCACATAGTACGTAGAACGGATGGCCGATGGGGCCGAAAAGTTCTAGAATGGAGGCCACGGACTGGCAAGCGCAGTGTCGGAAGACCGCCCACAAGGTGGACGGACGACATAGAGAAGGTCGCAGGAAGACGCTGGATGCAGGCCGCTAACAACCGTTCATTTTGGAGATCTTTGGGGGAGGCCTATATCCAGCAGTGGACTTCTTGCGGCTGAGATGATGATTAAAAAATATTTCAAATTATTGTTTGATGACTATAAGAATAAAATCTAAATTAACCAATAAATAGCGAAATAAAATAAAAAAAATCTCAGATAAAAATATCAGATTCTTTTATTATAAATTGACATGTTTAAAAATTATAGATATTCAACACTATCTCTCTCTCTTTATATCCACATTAACTATATATCCCACATGGTGGTGCGGTCAGCCTTCCTATTATTCTCTTTCCACTTCGCTCTGTCCTGGACGTCTGTTTTTTTTTTATGACAATTAGCCTAGCATTTGACCGCTATCTCACCTGATGGAAAGCGACGATGCGGTCAACGGTGGGACATACTTGCCTAGAAGGTACCTGTTCACTCTTGACTTGAAGAGGCCTTTTGGAGTTATACTTATCGGGCAACAAGAACGAAGGCAGGGTTTTTCACTCCTTTGCAGTTCGCACTATAAAAGTAGAGGCAAAACGCTTGGTTCTAATCTAAGGAATATCTACCATAAAAGGATGTCTTGTTTTAAAACGCCTTGTTGTCGTATGATTGAAGAGAGCTGGAGGAATTAAATCATGTAATTCTGTCGCACACTCTTCGATATGTATCTTATAAAACACGCATAAGCTAGCTACCTTGCGCCAATGTTCGAGGTTCTGAAGTCTTTTCTCAACTAGTTCAGTATATACCTCAAGGATCCGTACTCTCTGCAACACTTTTCCTACTTCATATCAATGATCTGTTGAAACCCGGTACCTTTGGGTATGCAGATGATACGACAGTAGTTGCAAGGTACGTACCTAACGCTCGCGCAAGTAGTGTAGATATCCAGCACCACCGTGAGGATATGGTTGAACAGCTAAACTTGTCCTTAAAGGCTGTGTCCAACTGGGGTGATGCTAATATGGTTAAGTTTAATGCTTGTAAGACTCAGGCGTGTCTATTCTCTGCTAAAAAAAGCCAGTTTCTTTTAGCTCCCATCTTCTGTAATGTGCCCATCCAGATAGGCAATCAACTAGAACTATTGGGTGTCAGTTTGGCATCCAATCTCAACTTTGGTTCGTATATTGAATCTAAGGCCAAAGTAGCTGCTAAAAAACTTGGTATTTTGTCGAAGGTCAGGCGGTACTTCACACCGGGACAGCTTTTAAACTTGTATCAAGCGCAGGTCCGGTCGTGTATGGAGTACTGCTGTCACCTGTGGGATGGTTCTGCCAAGTATCAGCTGCGGGCTTTGGATTCGATAGAGAGACGCGCAAAGAGGCTAATTAACAATGACGCTTTAGTTGAAGCCAGATTGCAAAGTCTTGAACATCGGCGTAAAGTTGCAAGCCTATCGGTATTCTATAAAATACATTACGGTGAATGTGCTCAGGAACTACACAACCTTGTTCCCGCTTCACCTTTTTTCCACCTTTCATCTAGAAGAACGGCGTCGCGTCACCCATTTATGGTTGAGATACCGTTAATTCGGACGAAACGTTTCACGTCTTCGTTCATTTATAGAACAGCAAAAGAATGGAACGCTTTGCCGTCGTCTGTGTTTCCCGAAAGGTACAATTTGGGTGTGTTCAAAAGTAAAGTGAATAGGTATTTACTAAGCAAGCGTGCTCCACCTTAGACTACATCGTCACTTTCCATCAGGTGTGATTGTGGTCAAACGTTTGCTTGGTCCGTAATAAAAAAAAAAAAAAAAAAAGTATAGCCAATCAGCTTTTAGCTCGCTTTTCAATTGAATCCAAAGCCTGAAGCTGGTACTTGACTGAGCCGTCCCAGAGGTGACTGCAGTATTCCATACAGGATCGGACTTGAGCTTGGCTCACATTGCCTCATATCCTTGTGTCCTACTTCTTTCTATCTTGTCTTTGATCTACCTCTAGATCTTCGACCGAGGAAATAAACTGGTGAAAATAATCAGAAACTTCATAACTTACTTTCTTTCTATTTGTCTTATAATCATCAAAGCAAGACGATTAACGTTATCTATTCTAATTAGTATAGCAGTATTCTTTAAGGCTTAGATCACTGCCAATTAAAAGCGCTTCAATAAAAACGTAGGTTTACGTTTTTATTAAACAACATTGTAAATACTTCTACCAACTATATATTTAGTACCTCCTTAGCATGTCAGGTTTCGCTTCTATATTTACTAAAAAAGCTGCGAAGAAGTGGAGTTCATAGTCTGCTTCTTAGAACCCCGATCATTACAGTTTAGGGATATTTAAGTCTTAATAACTTTGAATCCCAACAAAGTAAATATGCAAGATCTATGTTAGCACTGGGTCTTCACTTTCTATCGGGACGGTGACAAATTGGTCAAATGCACGGATAAAACACTTTAAAAAACTATTTTGTTTCACAAATGTACGGCAGTTTGTCTGTAAAACCTTTAAATAAACTTGTACACTTTTAATAAGTCTGACCATTTAGAATTTCACGAACTATTAAGCGTGTTTTATTCATCCTGTTTTGTGACAGTTTTGGCTGTGTTCCAAATGCAGTGTACCAAAATGTGCCATTTTATTTAACGTATCAAAAGACAATTACTGGTCGTCAAATATTAAAAAAAAAAGACGTGTGGCACTCGGGGACTGCCGCGGTAAAGCTATTGCATAGAATTTTTTATCAACTTATGCAATTATAATTATTTATTTATTTTATTTATGCAGTATTTATTTTCCTGCCACCTAGAGGCGAGTTGCTGAACTAAAGAGACAAGCGTGATATTTAAAAAAAGTCATTAAAAGTTCTGCTATTCATCGATAGATGGTAAAACTAAAAAGTATCACCGCTGTGCCGGTCGGAGTGGGGGATGTTAGGTTATTTTCGTTACAGAATTTCTAGATTCGGTCTCCACGCTCAAGGCCCGCGATACAAGCTATGCAATAGCTTAAAAAGCTTTTTTTTCATGTCAAATTCATATTGAAACGTTTCGACTTAATCGCTTAGAACGAATAAGAACATGATTATTTTTGAGCATGATTTGTGCTTACTTGAGCACCATTTCTCTAGTTTTTGGTCACCTAACTTGGCCAGTTTAAAGCCACTACAGAATACGTTGGTAACTATGAAAACATTTAAGTTTTAGATTGCAAACAAGTTTGTTGTATTAATTAGGGATCTTGGTCACTGACGTAAGGTAGCAAGCCTATCGGTATTCTATCGGTTACATTTTGGAGAGTATGCTCAGGAATTACATGATATAATTCCTCCATGCTCTTTTTACCATCTAACAACAAAACAAATTGTCAAACGTCATCCATTTATGGTTGACAAACCTCCAGCTCGCTCGAAGCGTTTCGCTTCTACGTTTATCAACCGTAGAGCGAAGAAGTGGTTTCATTGCGTGCGTCTTTTTTTTCCTGAACGGTACAATCTGGTTGTTACTACCATGTCCCATCTTCGGCCACATCATCACCTTCCATCGAGTGAGATAACGGTCAAAAGCTTTCCTATCAAGTGTAAAAAAAAAGTATAGGAAATAATTATTTAACACAAAATGAGGCTCTTAAGTGATTCATTCTGTTTATCAGAATGAAAACTATATTTTCCCTGATCCATTTTCTTTAGTAAAAATAACGTTCGCTTAATCAAAATGCACCCTCTTTCGTTCAACAAAATTTAATGGAAAGCTGCTAATCGTTGCTTGATGATGTGGTATTTCCGCGTATGCATGTGACCTTCGGCATTCCCAGGGTTGGGTAGATTACTAAGCAGCGCTATTGTACTGAGTGGTTTTGATACTTGACTTTTTTGGTTTTGTATAGTGCTTGATGACCCTAATAATAGGCATGTCATGTTCGTAAGCGATAGTCTTTTATCTGCTTAACGCTATAAAATATATTTTTTTGGGTTAGGTTTTTATGTATAAGCAAGATTATCTCGATATCCGTAAAAGGAATAAATATTACACAGAGAACACACAAAACAGAGAATATGAATTTGAATTTAAAAATATATATATATTATCGTTTATGTTATTATAGGTATTTCCTGTATTCATAATTTAAGTATGTTTAAAGTAAAATGAATGAAAATATGCGCCGCCAAGTTTCTTGCCGGTTTTTTCTCGAGATGGACGAGTGCGTCTTTTGGGCCCATAAATATTTTGATATAAATAAATTGCTAGTAAAAAAAATCACACAACATTAAATCTCATATCAAAACAACTATATTTGAAAATGTAATCAGGTTCGGGAAGTTTTAAATGCAACAAATTTCATGTTCTTTCTGTTATGCTAGCGTACAACCCAATGGCTATAAAAAAAACAAATTCACCTCTAAAATGCGCAAATTGATATGATGAATCAGTTTAACCAATAATGTGCGTTTTGCTATTTTGAATTTCTATTTTTTTTTCTTTTCTATCACCTTTTCTTTGTTAAATTACCACATTAACAAGTCAATGTACTGAAATTAAATAATTAAACGCAAGCAAAGCTTAAAAAAACCGACTTCACCGCTTTATCATCGGAACCTTGATCAGATTTAATGTATAAGCACGCATTATTGACTATAACTCACAGGCTCACGTGGAGAGAAGTTATGAGGTAACACAGATAAAAAAAAAGTACAGTCGACTTGAATACCTCCTCCTTTTCTGGGAAGTCGGTAAAAAATTATGTGATGTGAATGTTTTCACAACCCACGATACAAGTTTTTAATGTGAGGCCGTGAAAACGTTTGTTTGTTTGTTTAATTTGAATAGAAAAAAATAATACATTAATTATTAACCAAAGTTTTATAGAATAAAGTTAACGAATAAACTGTATGTACTAAAAAGTTAGTACAAATACCTAGTCCCATTCCAACCACTGCAAAGCGCAAAACAGCAAAGATAAATTAAATGTAGAAACTCAAGATCATTCGGGGCGTTTGCGAGTTGCCGCTTATCTTGTCGATTAGTTTGATGAATGCATAACAGCGCACTTTGTTGTTGTGGTTCGGTCTAAGAGAAAGGCTAAGCGATATCAAAATTAAGTTGCCTTCACAAAATGTGTATTTTTTACTTTAACAGCATTGCCCATAGTTTATTATTAACTAAACTATGCGCAATGAAAAATATTACAAAAGTGTAGAGCTAATAATGGAGTGTATTTTGTTATATTTTTATTCTGTGGTATCATAGAACTGCACGTTGGCGCAATTGGCTAAGCGTCTGTTTTATAAGCGGGAATCGAGTTCAATTCCCGATACGAATATAAATTTTCTCTAAAATCGACTAACTCTTCTCTTCCAAGATCTATTAAATTTTCTCTGCCGAAGAAAAATATTTTTTTTAGTTCTGGCAGTGAGATTGTGCATGGTTCCGGCCCCCATAACATAAGTCTTCAAAGTTAGTATGGGGCTGTGAGTGTAAAAGCGTTTATTATGTTTAAACAACAGAAATGGACAAATGCGAGTCTAGTTCAAGTGAAGGTTTCATGCAAAAAAAACTTGTATGAAGATGGTTTGTCTACAGGAATCAAACAACAAACAAAAAAAATACAAACGCATTCACACTTATTCATTCTAAGTTTCAAATACCCAAAATAATATTTTTCCGATTTTTACCGTTTTTTTATGCTGTTGCTGTGACTCTATATATGGCTAACTGAAAGTATCCCGTATGTTTTAATGTATTTGCGTGTTTAAATGGACTTTTCTTTTTGAAACGAGAAACAGACAGACAGATAGACAGATGGCAAAAGAGGTGATCCTATATGTTTTTTTTTTGAAGTTCTGATCCCTAAAAATAATATGAAAATCGTAATGACGGCGGGAAAACTGCGAAGGAGTGGAACTCATTCCCGGGTCTTTGTTCCCCGAACGGTATAATTATATCTGGGAGTCTTCAAGTCAAAAGCGAATAGGTATCTTACAAGCTAAGCATGCTGCCCACATCTTTGGTTTCCATCAGGTGAGATAGATGTCAAATGCTTACCAATAGAGTTTAAAAAAATATATCTCTACTAGACGTGCCCCGCGGCTTCGCCCGCTTTTATAAAGTTAAAAAGTAGCCTATGTGTTAATCCTAGGTTTATATAAGCTATGTACATTCCAAATTTCATCCAAATCCGTTCAGCCGTTAAAGCGTCAAAAGAGAACAAACATACTTACACACTTACACACTTCCGCACACACTTACATACAAACTTTCGGATTTATAAAATTAGTAGGAAATCTGCTGTATTTATCATGCAATAGAAAACTCCTGCCCTGCAATCCGCCATAAGTTCATTATTTGACGTCGTCTTCACAAAATTTTGGTATATATAAACTATCGGTTAGTACCGTAATTGCTTTCTTAGTAAGAACCATTTGTTTCTCTGAATTTGGTGCAACTGTGCGTTTTGTGAATTTAGCTGAAAATGGTCGATCAAAGGTCCGAGAAGAGGGCCAAAGGTAAGCACACCTTTTCTTGATGAGGATTTTTATGTAAATAGCATGAAATCAATGCGAGATTTATCTATTATTGTTTAAGTCTATGTACGAGTTATAATCTTACATTTACCTACAGATATAATACATATAATTATTGGTGAATATGAACAGACAAACTCTTAACCTTACTTGGTAAAAGCACAAAAAATCTATTATAAAAACTTGAGATACCTAATTATTAAATTGCAAAAACATTTAGTATTTTATTAATACCGACTTTTAGGATTTTGATTTCACGGCATCAATAGTGTTTAACAATTATGAACATTAAATTTGTTATTAATACTTTGAATTATAATTTGTATTTTTTACTACTTACATAATTTACTAAGTAATTATTCTTTCTGAATCTTTGGAATAAAACACACGGTAAAAACTTAAAACCAATACTGGCATCAATAAATCAACACGAAAACAATTCGAAAAACAGACTTACCGTAACGGTCTATTTTAAAAATCGAACGCGACGCCATTTTAAAATATGGCGAGCACACATTATTGCAGCTCCACACGCTCGCACGGTATTGCCGCTAAAAATAAAAGATTAATTTCCTATAACGTCAGTGTGGCATGACTTTAATCCCGCTATGTGAGGAACAAAGTTGCTAGTGTGGATTAGAGATTACAACATTTTTATTAGGATAAGTGGATGTGTTTCAGTTTGATCACGTGTTTTTTACAAAGTTGCAACAGACCACGGTCACTTCTTACAATTAACTGCTCGCTAGCCTTTTCGCAATAGGGTCTGCCTTCTCTGCAGCGGATATCTGGTTCGATTCCAGGTGGAAACTTAAGTTTTCTCCTCAAGGCAAATCTGTGCTTCTTATTGAGTCTTGTCAATGTTGAATGCACTCACAATACAAAGAAATTAACGTAGAGCTGTAAGTAAGAGTGACAGCGTACTTTTTATGTACATTAGATGTGTAATGATAATGTAAGTTAAAATGGTTTTTTGTTGAATTTTTTTATAGATTCCTAGGAAACTTTGTAAAAGAATCTCGAGTAGTTGTGTACACGTCTGCCTGCAATGTAACGGGATGAAGGGTTTGTTTTCTGGCAGAAAGATATGATATTTACTCACGTTTTTGTTTTGATTTGTTGTAAATGTTTTAGCACTCATGGAACTAGTCTTTGGATTTGTGGCCCGAGCAAAAACAGAGTGCTACAAACCAAACGTGATTGTTCTTCATTCTTCACAGGAAGCATTGTAATTATCACCACTGCAAAAAAAACTGAATTCTACTGCATATGACAAAAAAAAACTTGAATCTTCTGTTCTATACTTAAATTTACTCGACTCTACTTAGCTCTATTTCACATACCACCAGGTAGGTACGAAGTAGAATACAAATTGCTACACTTATCTATCTATATAAAATTCAACGCCACTTTTCGTTATTATTTTATAACTCAAGAACGGGCTCATCTATCCAAACCAAATGTTTAGACTTTGTTCGGACTATTTAGTAGATGGTTTATGTGAAGTTTGCACAAAATCGGTCGAGCGGTTCTTCATTTATCATACCCGGGCGAAGCCGGGGCGGATTGCTATTATATTATAAATAAATAAGTTCACCAAATTAACATATTCGTCCCATATTTAAAAATATATAATAGAATGGCAAAAAAGTTATTTTAAATTGACATGAAAACCAAAAACTTTATTTAAAACTAGCTAACCCACCAGGCGTTGCCCGGGCAAAATAAACATTGACATACACAAACGATTTCACACTCATAGCCCTACATTTAAGTAAATAATTATGTCGTAGGATCTAAAATATTTTGTGGAAGTTCTACCAAATATTTTTCGTACTCCAAAAATACCGCCTCCACCAAACTTTACCATGCATGTTTTACATTATTTACCACGTTGGAATCATTTACTTCGCTTGCACCGTAGCATTTTGAAACAATCACCTTGCGGGGCTTGACGTGTATATTGCTGTCATATCGACACCATTATTACAAAGTGATAAGAGTGATTTTCCATTGACAAGGTGAGTTGACTGGCTTGTTCAATTTGCGGGATTAGATGCAAATTGTTGATGATTGGCCGTGATGTGTGCGTTGATAAGAATAGCGCCTTTATTACTGATAACAATCTAGCTGATCAGACATCGCATTCCTTAATTTAGAAACGGGTTATTTAAACTGAAAATGCGATTTTATGAGTGATGCTCGATGCAATGACTACTTAAATTGTTGGTTAATTATGATATATGTACTATTGTATTTAATTTATTGTTATTAAATTTGAATTTGTCATTTTAAAATTAGTGACTATATTACACCATTTGAATCAGAATTAATAGTGGAAGATCACACATGATTATTATTATGACTTAGTCAGTTGACACAATTCAACTTACATGAATGAAATCGTATAAATTCTAAACAAATACGCAAAATTACCTACAAGATATCGAGCTTGTAGGTAACTCGAGTGCTCAAGCCCTCTACCAGTGGGTAGCGTTCCCATCGTGCTGACGGCATTGCTTCTCAGAATTGCAATGCTAATGCGTTGAGCCAAATAAGAGCCAGCATTTTGATCACGTGTCGCCTCAACCAGGCGCTCTGATAGATTTTGACACTGTTTATACCTAAACTCGAGGATTATTATATTTTATTACAATTCAGATGTCATACCTTATTTTATATTTTTATAATGGTAATTTAATATTTTACCGTCTATATCAATATTTTACAGATTTAGAAAAGGTTTTTTTTATTAAAAAGTTTAATTAATCGAGAGTGTGAAAAATGTAAATATGTGTAATGTTACTTATTTTGATCTCTACATTTAAACATTTGAACACTGGAAACGGTAGAGTATATGTAGAACTAATGCTATGTCTATTACCTCCTAGGTATTCATTTTATTATTTATCATACTCTGACTAATAAATACATTTAACAGTTTTTATTCAGATGTTTTCCAGATACATCTTTGGGGATATAAAAGAAAAAGATTTGGACCACTTGTTAATTTTATATCTAATAAGCTAACTTTAGACTCACCTGCTGACAAGTGATAATACGATTAGAATTGCTGTTTTTTGATTAGATTTGCCAGTTTTTTTTTTATAATTTATAAAAGTATTGATTTTTCAATTTAAAGATTGTGAATCACGACTGTATTTCGGTATAGGCAAGACATTCGAGTACAGGAAAATCCCCTACCACCATGGATTTCATCACGATGTTACCTCAACCAAAAGTTAAAGCCTGTCGTAGGATTCGAAACTGTGACCCATGATTAGAAGGCAAGATTAAAACGGCGCTATCACGGTTTCTCTACCGTAATCAAACAATTTACATGACACACAAAATCCAAATGAAAAAGGCAACAAAACATATAGTCCTAAAAATAATTCCGTTCTAATAAATTGATCAATTTGATGATAATTACTTACTCTGCTCAATTTTAAAGAACAATAAACAATTATAAACATAAACACTTTCACACTCACAGCCCCACACTAAGTACGAAGAATTGTGTCGTGGGTGCCGGAAACATTCACATCATACACACATTCACAACCAGAACCAGAAACACAAATTTTCCTTGGGGAGAAAATTTGTGTTTCCGCCGGGAATCGAACTCGATATCCCTGCTTAGAAGGCGAATGCTCACCCAACTTACCCAACGGGCAATTAGTAAATTATCAATCTGAAGCAGTTAAAGTATTTTTAAAATCACATTTAATATGTTTCATTTTATTCTGTAGAGATACATACGTATATCATAAAGATGCATCGCGCAAATCGTGAGAACCTGGCAGCGCAGCAGTTTGAAGGTAATTAAGGAATTTCGTTCCAGTAAAACAATTTTTAAGTAATGACACACGTGTATTTAAAGCTGGCTTCAAAAAAGGCGGTTTCTATTTGACTATATTTTTTTATATGTTACCTCAGAACATTTTTCTAGGTTTTTTATGATAGATAGGCAAGCATTTGACCACTGTCTCAACTGATAGAAAGTAAAGATGCGATTAATTATTTATAAGGTGAACCGATTATGATGATTCTTTTTTTTTTAAAGCTGGCGCTACCCATATATACGTCAGATCTTGATCAAAATTCTTTCAAGATCTGACAAGTAGTTTTTTAGTTATCCTTAAGAATGTGTATTTGATTCATTCAATCTGATCAAGGGTTCCGAAGATAAAGCGATGAAGTCGGTTTTTTTTTGCTGGCGTTAAAATTATTTATTCTAATGTTGTATCGAAAGCAGTTAATTATGGTAACCCTTAAAGTGTATTTTGAGTATTTTGATCGAGATAATAAATACATTTCTTATAAATCTAAGCCCTGATGATTAATATCTGCATACTTTTTAGAATTTAGTAACATAATGTTAACGTTATTTTGTTAGTTTTTTTGCATCGACTAACATTGTTTCATAATAGTTTATTAACAGAAGGAATCCTGATTCAGTTTCAATCAACTTAAATTGTTTCAATGGTAGCGTTAGACTACTACTTAACTTATACTATACATAACTAGCGATCCGCCCCGGCTTCGCCCCGGTGTGATAAATGAAGAACCGCTCGACCGATTTTGCGCAAACTTCACATAAACCATCTACTAAATAGTCCAAACAAAGCCAAAACATTTAGATTGGATAGGTGAGCCCGTTCTTGAGTTATAAAATTACAACAAAAAGTGGCATTGATTTTGATACATTAAGATATAACCATTTAACTTAGTTATTTAAATAGATTCCAGGCAATATGAAATTAAAGATAAGTTATTCATCCAAGTAAACGAAACATTTTTATTCTGAGTTACTTTGTTGTGAAATTTAAGAAAGGCCTTACTTATACATTAATTAATTTTGAAGAGTATGCTATGGAATTACTCGATCTAATTTCTCCATCACCATTCCATCACAGGACCACCAGACTGCATTGCAACACCGATATATGGCAAATCTTCCTTATATGCGCACGAAGTGTTTTGCTTCCACAATCACTTTGCGCACTGAAACGGATTGAGACTCCTTACCGTAGTTTTAGATAAGTACAATCATGGTGTCTTTGAGTAAAGAGTGAATATAGGTATTTTCTAGACAAGCGTCGGTCTTCGTCTACCGCATCGTCTGTTGTGAAGTCAGATGAGATAGTTGTCAAATGTTCGCATATAGATAAAATATATATAAATTAAATCTCTATTAAGATTAATGTTACAAACGAAGGTGAAGCCATGGAATACAACAAGTATATATTACAATTTGCACCAAGGTCACAGAGGTTCACATCAGCATGCATGCAATGGCAATTCAATCACCACCAGCAATGGATTCAATAGCATTTCTATCACAAAGCAATCACACGATTTCAATGTCATGAAAGCAATTGAAAGCCACAGCTCATCTGCTGATTGTAACAAGAAAATATTCTAACAAGAAAACTGCATTTTACACTTAGATTTTGCAGTGAGTGGTGCATTTGATGTGTTATTTATTTCGGACTTAGATCTGATATCTGGTTATCTTCTTGACTTTCAAGTTTAAATTTAATCATTCTTAGAACTAAACTTCTGAAGATCTTTAATACGTGACATTTTATCAATGAGGCCAAACTGGCGTCTTTTTTTATTTGCGAGATAGAAACGTTTGACCACTTCCTTACCTGGTGGTAAGTGAAGATGTGGTCGGCGATGCAGTACATTAATTTACTTGAGTTGGGTATATATATATACTCAATTCAATATCATACAATAAATAAAATGTAAACGGAGTTAGAAGACAAATTGGCTACATAAAAAATAAGACCATTCTAAAAAATATTTAATACTTGATTAAAGCTGATTTATTAATTTAAAAAGTAAAATTAAAATAAATTTATCATTTTTATTTGAAAAAAGAATTTGCGACTGATAATGGACAGGCAAGCATTTTGTTCAGTTGTTGACTGCATTGATTGTTGTCCAAATTTCGTCAAAATAAAAAAAATATTTCATACAGATACATGTAAAATTTCCTTTAGTTTTCCCACAATGTGGAATCGGCAAAATATTATCCGTAATACTTTATTTTCATTCGATGCCTATATATCACAAATAAAATAAAACAGTAATATACTTTAAACAAAAAATACTAATATATTTTTTATGGTTGGAAATCTTAACTGTCTTCAATTCTTTTCGTTTAAAAACACCCAACCCCGGTCCAGTCTCGTTATTCTCGAGTGCTCGTATTCAGAATTCCAAGGGCCATTATAGTACTGACCCCCACTACCTCTTATAAGTTGTATCATTTGTCCTATCCCTTCAGTTTAAAAAGTGTCCACAAAAAAAACATCTGAAACGTATAGTGTTTTGTTTGCTTTCATTGAAATATTAATGTAAAATGCGTGCAAAGTATTTGAATGCAAACACACTCTTCATTCGATCTACATTCGGTTTTTACAAAATTACTTGGAAATGTAATTTTACAATTTATCAGACAAATCCGTGGGTTTACGTTTAAAAATCAAGGTCGTATAGGATTTACGAAAAGTACTTTAAATTGTAGACCATTTCACGGTCCGGTCTCGTTAACTTGGAGTCGTCACTTGTTTATACTCGGAGAGTAATTTCAAGCTGAAGACCACTTACGGTCCGGTCTCGTTAACCTAGAGTCGTCACTTGTTTATACTCGGAGGGTAATTTCAAAGAAACCGTAGTTTCCATATTTGTATATTTGAGAACTATCTTAGGAATAACATTGTACTGTAACCATTTTTTCCAAAACAATGTCAGAAACTGTAATTATAATATATCATCCTTCGCAGCCTTATCCTCTTAAATCTTTTTTTAAAGAAGCGATCTTTGAAGGTAGGCAACATTTCAAATTACGAACGCTACACTAGTTATTCGCGCCGAACTGAGATCTCACGCCTCATAGAGAAAAACTTTTGAGGTAACTTGCTTATAACTTTTTTTCTATATAATAAATGTTTGATTTCTGTAGTTGTTGTTCAAGTACAGGATATAAAAGATATACGTAAACAGCGTTCAGTGTGAAGCCGTTTTTGAGATAGACCACAGGACAAAATAGGTCTAAAAACAGTGAGTTTGGTGGCCTACTAAATCGTTATTTTGCTACATAAATTGTTTTTAAAACCGGTTTCCTACTCTACTTGTCAAGCTCTTTATAGGATAATAAAATAAAGGAAGTATAATAATATAATAAAGGAAGGATAGATTTTGCTACCTGCTATTATGTATGGGAGCCCCCTTAATATTTTTATTTATATAATTTTAAATGTCATTTCTTCAATTTGAAGTCATTCGCTTGGATGGACGGACAGACAGACAAAGTGCTGAACGACTCGAGTCAACTTAGAGATCTTGCTTCGCTCGATCAATTATTTTTCACTTTTTAACGATTCTTATTGCAACTTATATCATGAAAACTACGAGTACCTTCTATCAAACAGAAATGTCTTACCTATCTGCGATACTTTCAGTTGAAGACCCTTTACCCCGGTCCGGTCTCGTTATACTCGAGTGCTCGTACTTGGAGTTGGAGACCGAGGGTCATTATACTGACCCTCTCCAGTCTCCATAGTTGTATCATTTGTCAAATTGAAGAGTAAGGCATGATAATTTTCAAGAGTTGTGGTAGTAAAATGAGTCATTATTGAGACACTCTTAAAGAAATATCTACGAGTATGTTAAAAACTTAAGCATGAATCAATTATTAGGCGTGCATTCAATTAAAACTGTACCAAACACATTTTGCAGTTAGGATTATTTTATTTGTACCTATTATTTTAGTATCTTTGTTATATTATTTATGTTTCTGGTTCAGTATCATGATTTTGTGTATATTAATTTGTGGTTTTAAATAATGTTAAGGAGTTATTTAAAAACAACCTGATTCAATTGTCTTTTGTTACTGGACATAATTTTTTTTTTTAATTTAAGTCTTATAGCCGAATCAATTACCACTTACATTAGATGAAACTTAGAAATAATGAGAAAAAATACACTTGGAACGGCATCTGAAGAAATTTACGGTAAGTATTACGAAATGCATAATATATCCATACCCCATATCTGCTCAAAGCGTTTTGCTTCTACATTTATTATCCGTACAGCGAAGTAGTAACAGTATAATCTGGGAGTCTTCAAGTCTAGAGTGAATAGTCACTTTCCATCAGATAAGATAGCGGCCTAATGCTTACCTACTTATCTGTCATTAAAAAAAATGCTTACATGCGCGAGTATATTAAAATTGTTGTCTAGTTCTGTATTTTAGTATCTAATCATCTTAAACGTAATTTCAGCTCATGTCTATGATGTAGCGCTTGCAGCACAGTCCACTTAAATGTTTGTGATTTATTAGCAAGCTTAGGGAACGTCCAGTAAGTCCAGCAGTATATAATTGATCGTTTAGATCGATTTCAACTGTGCACTATCAGAGTTTTAGTTTTCCCATCAAATAAGGTAATTTATAAACATAAACGCTGTCACAATCACAACCCCACACTTGTTCAATGACTTGTGTAATGGATGCCAGAAATATTCATATAACACACATAGTAACTTATTCAATATAGGGGCGTTAAGGCCTGCACTGACGTCCCTTGGGGAGAAAATTTTACTGTGTTCCCGCCGTTGTCTAAGCCATTGGGTAGTCATTTCGGGAATATTTGAATGATACTGTTTCCTGGCTCCTACGTCAATAAAACCGTCGCATATCCTTGAGTTAAATACTATTTATTTTACGACAAAAATAGCGTAGAAAAACCTAAGTACGGGCTAATTGCCTATCTTTCCTAAAACTAAACTAAAATGATATACATCTATACAGTAAAGACCCAAGTTACCTGTAAGTCATCGAACTTATAGGTAACTCAAGTGCTTAAACCCACAACCAGTGGGTAGCGTTCCCATCATGCTGGCAGCATTGCCTCTCTGAATTGCAATGTTAATACGTTGCCAAATAAGCACCAGCAATTTGATCAAGCGTCACCTCAACCAGGTACTCTGATAGAATAAAATAGGTACCCACATTGTCATCAAGAACCAGAGATTTATGCAACTGACACACTTTTGTTTCAAAAATATCTTGACCAAAGATAAATAAAACATGACAATCAGGAAATCCATATATATTTCTCAGAAAAATTCGAATACTCGTCACTAATCACACGTTTAATTTCGCCTTTTCAAGCCTACCAACAGACCCAGCAGGAGTCCCCAAGACTCCCCCGTAGAGTAATTGGAATGTATTGTGATCCCACAATGGGGCCCTAACAGGATTCCGAGGGTCCATTTATGTGAGATAGCAAGGATTTGCCGGGATCGGCCTCCGAGTAATGTTGAGTTGTGGGTAGTTTTTCTAATGGCTAGTTTTCCGCGGAATTCGAAGTACCTTTAAAGGTGGTGCTTATGATTTGCGAATGTATTTTCTGTGTCGACGTAAACATTGTAAAGAGTGTAATACCAGAGTCTTTTAAATAGCGTTTTTCTTCGCATTTATAACAAAATCTGATAGGATATTTGACGCTATCTATCTTTTTTTTATGAGTTTGATTTTTAAGTCCTAACGTTTACAAAAAAAAAAACAAATTGTAACATAAAAAAATCAAAATGTTATATTATATAATTAGTATTTTAGTGTCTGGAAGAGATCGCTCTTAGCAATAAGACCGCCCATTGTACCTATTTATTAGTAATTTATTTATTTTTTATTATTAATGTCAATAAAGAGTTATTGTATTGTATTAAAAAAAAAAACTAATAAGACTTCATTATTAAAGTAATGACTAAATTCAATCTTAGCAAAAATAAATATACAAAAGTAAAACTTTAAATCTTCTTGATTTCATTTTGTTCCGCCATTTTATATCATAACACTGTCTTAGTTATTTACGTATAATTTCACTAGACAAAGAACATGTTCAATAACTTTTTTTGAGGCATATTTTCAAGAGGTTTGACCCTTCGTTACAACCTACATGTAGTACATGAAATCTGCACCTTTTATTTGTATAGGTACAGTGTAAATGGGATAAATGTCTGTAGTTAAACATAAAAAAAGATACTTTTCTAATTGTCAGAGAGTTAAGGCTACAATCCGACCCTCTAGCCAATGTCTGTTATATAAATTATAGTAAAGTCATTAAAATAATTCCAGAACGGGTACTCTACGCTCGGAACAAGTTACTGAATGGGGCCCGCCCGTCCGTCGTGGGAGGAACGCCAATCACCGAGGCTCTCGCTATTGTAAGTAATTCAAAAACTTTTAGTTTTCAGGTTCTGTACACAAAGACTACAAAAAGGGCGTATTCATAAGTTTTCACCATATATAATACTAGCTGCGACCCGCGTAAATTCCGGACCCGAGAGAATTCCTAGATAAAAAGAAGCCTATGTTCTTTCCTAAGCTCTAGACTATCAGTGTACCAAATTTCATTTAAATCGGTTCAGTAGTTATGGCGTGAAAGCGCGAAAGACAGACAGACAGAATTACTCTCGCATTCATAATATCAGTAAAGATTTGTTAAATACTAGGAAGATCTCAGACCCTCATTTAGTTCTACGACTTTATTCCGGATGCTATACTTTCGTATAATTAAGAATGATGTATTGTGTACTATTTATAATTAATATTAATTAAACTGTCTCAAAGATCAGCACTGCACCCCGCGCCTAGGTAATATGATAGCCAACGCCAGTTGCCAATTTGATACCATCCTACTAATATTATAAATCCGAAAGTTTGTGTGTAAGTGTGTAAGTATGTTTGTTCCCTCTTCACGCTTTAACGGCTGAACGGATTTGGATAAAATTTGGAATGTACATAGATTATACCTAGGATTAACACATAGGCTACTTTTTAACTTGATAATAGCGGGCAAAGCCGCGGGGCACGGCTAGTATTTTATATATAGGTAAAGTATACTTAACAGAGAAGATGAATCGTAAGACAGAACTTTTATATGAGCACTGTTTTATTTTTATCTTTCAGTAATATATACAAACTAAGTACGGGCCAATTGCCCTTATTTCCTAAAACAAAACTAAAATTATATACATCTATACAGCCAAGACCCAAGTTACCTACAAGTCATCGAGCTTATATGTAACTCAAGTGCTCAAGCCCACTACCACTGGGTAGCGTTACCATCACGCTGGCGGTATTGCCTCTGAATTGCAATGCTAATACGTTTGTTTTATTTCATTAATTCTTATATCTGGGGGAGTCACCCACGTCCGTAGGAGGATACCCCTTAAGTCGGACTCCCTACACGTGGTCGCCGGGTGGTGCTAATCAGGTGGCATTTGAGAGGTGGTAGAGCATATTGTGAGTTGCTCGCCTGGCTTGCTACCAAAGTAGCTTACCACCATCAAGTTGAAAGTCTGCCGCCAAGCCAAATACGGTGTTCCGGCAGTTATCCTTGAGAGCCTGCGTATTCCAGGTCTAGTGTGTTTACCAGCTTCGATCACATCGTGACTTACCATCAGGTGAGATAGTGGTCAAACACTAGCCTGTAATAAATAAAAAAAAAAAATCTACTTGTACTGCTAATCTTAACATAACTGTAACCAAGCAATCTTCCCTTAAACCAAAATTGAGAAATAAACTGACCAACGCGTTCTAGTTCAAACTCCAAAAGTTAGTACACGTTGAACTAACTTTGACGAAGACCTAAAGAGGCTAAGAGGCTTAGCTTAACGGACAGGAATACCAGCAATTTGCGGTCATTGAGCAAGTGCCTTTACGTTGAGGTGCTTCGCTTTGAATATAGTCACTTTATGTCGCCTTTGTGAAGAGATGTGATAGCTTTGGTGTATATATTTTAGTTCAAACTATACGACTTAAGAATAACTCACGGTAGCCACATTGAATAACACAACAAAATTTTATTATACTAATACTATTGATTTTATTTATATAGCATTAGCCATGCTAGGCAGAAGCGACAAAATTAACCTTACCATAATGGGAATGATTTGGATAGACGTCATCAACAAAACGTTGAGCTAACTGCAATGTTAGACTCGTTGGCCGTAGTAGTTTCTATAAACTGTTTCGGTAGATGACGTCACACGTCCCCGTAAGACGTTAATAATAAGGAAAGGTTAATTTCGTCGCTCCAGGCGGGGCTTGAGTAGCTCAGCGGTTAGAGCAATAGGGCATGAGACCCTATGGCCGCGGGATCAAATCCCGTCTCAAGCGATAATTTTTCCTTTCTAAATTTATCACTACTAATACTAGTCGTTCGCGCCGAACTGAGATCTCGCGCCTACATTTTGCCTCATAGAGAAAAACTTTTAAGGTTACTTGCTTATAACTTTTTTCTATGCATTAATTGTTTGATTTCTGTATTTTTTGTTCAAGTATAGGATATAACGGATATTATACGTAAGTTTTAGCGTTCAGTGTGAAGTAGACCCCGGGACAAAATAGAATTAGCGAAATTGTTCCATTTGTTCACGCATGATGCGATGACCAAGGGAAAAAGAGATTTATTTTTATGTAAATAGAGTCTAATCTAATTATAATACAAAAATATTGACTATCAGATGATGCTAGATTATGTTTTGCTCGTAAGTTGTATTATGATAGTGAAATCTTGTTAAACAAAGTTCTAATGAATTTGATAAAGCCCGGGATCTTGGGGCTAAGCTGGTTTAGTAAGAAGATAGTGCTACTTTCAGGGGTATTTTCGAGGGTTTTTTTATGTTTTAGCCGTTTATGATATGAAAATTGTTTGTTATTTACATAATAAAGAAAATTGGTTTTGTTGATATAGCATTAGACATGCTAAGCTATATTGATAATTTTTCCATTCTAAATTTATTTAATAAATATAATCTTGTACGAAAATCCTGCTATTATGAATGAATTGACACAGAGCTAAGCAACTAGCTTGAAGAGTAACGACGGGCAAAGAGTTGATAGGAGGCAAAGAGTCATCTCGACCGCAAAATATTCGACCACAGGTTGAGTTGTTAACTCGACCACTTATAAAAAGTACAGTCGGAGGAAAAAGTGGTGTTACCCAAAATATTATTATTTCTATCAATTACGTCAAAAACTTTTTAAATACCCGATAGTATAACACCAAGGATTTTGTAGCCAAACCGTAGATTTGTTTTCTTTTTCAATGATGACACTTATTCCTTGACATCGTCCTGAAAACACGCAACAAGCTAGTGGGTTGGCTGTAATATTGCAGTTGGATCAGCTCAAATTTTCAAAACTAAACTTGCTTTTATATTTCCGCCGTTTGGGGTTACACGCAAGGACCGTGAGGACCGGGTGGAAACATTATCGTTAAATTAATTAATTAATCTTTGGCCGCATCATCACTTTCCATCAGGTGAGATAGTGGTCAAATGCTTGCCTATCGAGTATAAAAAAAAAATCGAACTGTTGCAATTAAATTTTACTCTGATTGTGCATGAATGCAAAGGGCAAGTCTTTGGCTATGCTGTGGGTCATCATTTTGATTCCTTGCAACAGCACAATTTTCCTTTGTAAATCAGTTGTTGCGTTTTGGATGGAGGCGAAACACGTACCAAACAGGGTTCGGTGAGAATAGAGGCTTCAGCGTAGTTCCCAGAATACTAATACTAATCGCACCTAATCTTACTTTAAGCCTGACAACCTAATGGAAATTAACAGTAAATAAACAACAGTAAAATAAATTAACTGTGTAATAATTGTTTTTCGAAAAATTTTGCCTAAATCAATTAATATTCCCAAGTGATATAAACGTAAACATAAACGCTTTTACACTCCACATTTACTTCAATAACTTGTGTTTTGGGTACCGGAAACATTCACATCTCACACACACACTTATTCACAACCAGAACCAGAAACACAAATTTCCCTTTGTGAGAAAACTTGTGTTCCAGCCGGGAATTGAACTCTATATCCTTAGAAGGCGAACGCATATCTAAGCCAACGGACACATATGTCTGTGTGAGTATGAAAGCGGTTAAGTTACGTATTTTGTTTTTATTTAGGAGCTGCGTATGACTGCGTTCAGTACTGCATCATGTCCGCCTCGAGGGGAATGGATCAGGACGCCGCTCATCATGAGACCTCCAGATCAGCCCCTCGGTTATGGACTCGCAGCTCCTCGCAATGGAGCGAGGTAAATCTTATTGATAATACACATAACTTTATTTTCATTACAAATTTAATGTTTCCAGTGGAAACTTCTTAAAGAGATTTAACTTCGAATGTCTCAGGGAAACGAGCGCAGTCCTTTGCTGCACAGGAGTTGTGTGTAAGCGTACAAGTGTTTGGTCGGTCGAATGTGTCAGTTAATTTATCAATAATAAAAAATTATAACATTTTTTCAATGCCTTTTTAATTGGTTGAACTGAACTGCCCGTTGGCTTAGTTGGGTGAGCGTTCGCCTTCTAAGCAGGGGTATCGGGTTTGATTCCCGGCAGGAACACAAGTTTTCTCCCCAAGGAAAATTTGTGTTTCTGGTTCTGGCTGTGATTGTGTGTGTAATGTGAATGTTTCCGGCACCCACGACACAGGTCATTGAACTTAGTGTGGGGCTGTGAGTGTGAAAGCGTTTATGCGTTTATGTTATGTTTATGGTTATCAACTAGTTTTGAAAAATGATTTGTCCTTAATTAGGATAAGTCAGACCCGCGATACGAAGGAAAACGACTCGGGCCTCGGCACGTGACTAGCTAATTCGTCTGAAACTAGTTGACAACGAAATAAACCGACATTTTTACATGTTTAAAGCTGTACATATAACATTTAATTATTATGTGTAACAGTCACAATAATAGGTATCTTCTAGGCAAACATGCTACATCTTCGGCCGCATCATCACTTTCCATTAGGTGAGATAGTGGTCAAATGCTTGCCTATCGAGTATAAAAAAAAAGACGTGTGGCACTCGGGGACTGCCGCGGTAAAGCTATTGCATAGCATTTTTTATCAACTTATGCAATTATAATTATTTATTTATTTTATTTATGCAGTATTTTTTTTCATGCCACCTAGAGGCGAGTTGCTGAACTAAAGATACAAGCGTGATATTTCAAAAAAGTCATTAAAAGTTCTGCTATTCATCGATAGATGGCAAAACTAAAAAGTAACACCGCTGTGCCGGTCGGAGTGTTGTGTTAGGTTATTTTCGTTACGGAATGTCTGGATTCGGTCTCCACGCTCAAGGCCCGCGATAGAAGCTATGCAATAGCTTAAAAAGTCACGATAGTTTTAAATCTGAGAATACTTTTGAACTGCCTGTTGGTCCCTTAGTTGGGTGAACGTTCGCCTTCTAAGCAAGGGGTATCGAGTTCGATTCCTGGCGGAAACACAAGATTTTTCACAAAGAAATATTTGGATTTCTTGCTCTGGTTGTTATTGTGTGTGTGATGTGAATGTTTTCAGCGCCCACGACTCAAGTCATCGAAATTAATGTGGGTCTGTGAGTGTAAAATCGTTTATGTTTACTTTCAACACCCTTGTGTAAGTCTTCCATGTTAGTGCGGAGTTGTGAGTGTAAAATTGATTTAGTACCACATAATTATGTTTCCCAGGTCTCTGCTTTCCGCCCTTCAAGCGCACATGATCAAGTGGCTGCTCTTCGATTCCAGACCTCAAACTAAGGATAACAAGTCGGTCTTACCTCCGGACACGTAAGAAAAATTACAATTTCGAAATATCTCATCATGTAAAGTGTCTACAATCGTTATTTTTACCCGACTGCCAAGGAAGGGTTATGCTTTTCGCGCGTATCTTTTATATATGTATGTATATTTATTTATTACTTCGTGTCTTCCAAACGACTGTATCTATCAAGAGAGTTGAGGTATCGTTATTTTCATCTTAAAAAACCAAGTGCTTTAGTTATTTGACAAAAAAAAACAAAGTGGCGAATGTTTCGCGCAAAATCGTAATACGTTGACAGTTAAAAAAATACCATTAGAGTATCAAAATAATTAAACGCAAGCAAAGCTTAAAAAAACCGGCTTCATCGCTTTTCTTCGGAACTTTAATCAGATTAGATGTACTAAACACGCATATTTGACGGTAACTCAAAAACTACTGATTATAGATCTTGATCAAATTTAAATGGGACCAATCTGAAAGCAACAGTTTTCAAACAAAAAATATTCAAAATCTGTTCACTTGGCAAGAAGTTATGAAGTAACACAAATAAAAAAATAATAAATACAATCGAATTAAGTACCTCCTCCTATTTGTGAAGAATAACGGTTTATTACTTTATTATGGCGTAGGTAGCTCTTTTCAACTATAAGGGTAAATACGATATTCCACTAGCAAACAAAAATAGAAGAATATTTTGCTCCCCACTTACGTATATGAATGTTTCCTTAATATTATTATTTTAATTGCCATCTTTGGCTTTGGGCTATATCTTTACATAATAATATTATCTCTTATAACTAAAACACTCAGTTAGTATGAAAAAGTATAACATTTATAAAGTAAGTTAACAAAAATTAAAAGAAATAAAAAAAACATATAGTCGAATTGAGAACCATTTCCTTGTTTTGAAGTTGGTTAAAAATAACTGTAGCTCAATAGCCAAGAGGCTTTTCTATAGGCAAGCATTTGACCGCTATCTCACCTCATGGAAAGTGACGATGCGGCCAAAGATGGAACATGCTTGCCCAGAAGGTACCCATTCACTCTAGACTTGAAGACACCCAGATTATACTGTTCAGGGAACAAAGACGCAGGCAATAAGTTCCACTCCTTCGCTGTACGGATGATGAACATAGAAGCAAAACGCTTCGATCGAACTGGAGGTATGTCAACCATAAATGGATGACGTTTGACAATTTGTCTTGTTGTTTGATGGTAAAAAGGGCATGGAGGAATTATATCATGTAATTCCTGAGCACACTCTCCAAAATGTAAGCGATAGAAGTCGAGTCTCTATACCCTCTGTGCATATACAAATATGTATATCCTTCGAAAAATATAATAATGGTGTAGATAAAAAAGGCTACATATTGGGTAATTCAAAAGAAAGATATATCACATACAATTTGCAGGGAATTTACACGTAATATTTTCCTAAACAGAGAATGCGTGGTAAATATCACGAGCGCTTTCAGAATCATGCTGGTACTTATAATAAACGACCTAAGTTTCTCACTATGCAAAAGTGTTTGCTTAGTCTTGATTTGGACTATCGATATTAAAACTTTAAAATGGTCATCTACAATAACTGCCCCTCCCTTTAACAAAGCTTGAAAATCAAGGGTTGTATGTATTTTTCAATTCTGAATCATAATAAAAATAAAAACAAAAAATGTTGTCGAAAAATTAAAAAAAATGTTAAGGGTGAACAACCCTTATCACTTAGGGGTATGAAAAATAGATAGTAGCCGATTCTCAGACCTACTGAATATGCATATAAAATTTGGTAAAAATCAGTAAAGCCGTTTCGGAGGCGTAAGGTAACTAACACACGAGAATTTTATATATAAGATGTGTGAAAGGGAATATTATGAGTATTTACATTACCAAAAAATTAACCACCATAGTTACTTGCATTAAATAGTTAGTAATTGAGTTTATTGAAATTTAACAATATATTTTATATTGTTACCAGATTTTAGCAATAAGAATCGAGGTCGTTTTGGCTCACTTTCATCTACGTCACATTCCTCAACTCAACGAAAAAAAGTTGACAGGTCATTGACATAAAATTGACAAAGAGAAAATTAACGTCACGAATCAGTCTATCCAATAGCAGTTATTTTGCTTTTTTGAATTTTTCATTCATTTTGTCACATTTTAATATGACAAAATTATTAAAGATAAAATTTCATATCTATTGAGATGCAAAAAATAATTACTGTATATTCCTCATAATTGGATCTATTGTCAATCTCATTCCACGAGGTAACGGAATGGAACGCACTTTTCCTTCAAAGAGTGCACCAATGCTGTTGACTGACATTGATTATAATCTGGGACATAAACTAGTCGATCAAATAATCAGACAAACGCAAACAAACAAGCAAATGCATTTACACTCACAGCCTCACACTAAGTTCAAAGACTTGTATCATGGGTGCAATCATTATCGTTGTAATGTTTGCGACATTTACATGTCACACCCGGAACGATAATCGGTATTTATGTGTAGATTTTTGTATTCGTAGATATCCATTTAAACATTTACAATTACCTACTCCGTTTTTTACAAGCTTTTTTTTTTTAATTTCACCTGTCCCGATGTTTGTCATCAAATCTTGCAAATTAAATTTGATCCACATCCCGGTTTTCGATTGAGCTGACATTTTGCATACATATGTATATCGCGTGACAATGCAATATTATGATGACATAGTGCTGATCTGATAATGGAGCTGGAAGGTGGCCAAATTAACGTCGCAATGAAACGACACAATCTCATCGAGTTTGGGCTCATTTGAATGGTTTTGACGAGTAATTTGTCTTCAAGCTACCATGGTCACTTTCACTGTAAATGTTTGTATCAATAACGGGATATTTACCATGTATTTCGTTTGTTTTGAGTTTCCGATATTTTTGATCATGGCGCTTGCAACAGTGCCGAAATATCGGAAACTCAAAACAAACGAAATACATGGTAAATATCCCGTTATTGATACAAACATTTACAGAGTAATTTGTCTTTCAACGGAACCAGGGTCTGGTGATGGAGTTGGAAGGTGTTCATAGGAACTTTGTAATGAAACGATGCAACCCCATCGAGTTTCGGCTTGTTTGGTTTGTCTTGACAAGTTCTCTGGTAACATAACTTTTAGTCCTCTTTATTTACAACTTGTAAAAGCTGGATTTTAAAATACTTTTAAAAGTATGACTTGTTTATAGTCACGTTATACATTTACGTAGATAATTTATGTAATTTGAATGGATGTGTTGATATAATAATAATGTATAATAATAGTGTACAGTAAGTACATTTTAAGTAAAATTTTGAACTCGAATCAATGTCACACGATATTAAAACTATTTTTAATCATAACATAAAACATAAACGCTTTCACACTCACAGCCCCACGCTAAGTTCGACGACTAGTGTCGAGGGTGCAGGAAACATTCACATTACACACAATCACAACCAGAACCAGAAACACTAATTTTCCTTGGGGTTTAAACTTAGATTACCCTTGCTTAGAAGGCAAATGCTTACTACTAATCCAACGGGCAGTTCAACTCACTTCATTTATCGTTTCATTCTCATTCCTCACAATAACCTCAAAGTAGAACGCGAAGGCGCTCACCAAAGCTCCAAAATGCCGATCATAATTCTAACCTCCGTCCTACACGCCACGTGTTTCGACATAAATTTTGAACTATGCACCGCCAGACAATATTTCACGTACAATAAACGACTTTATGCTCTAAACCTTTTGGCCGTTTATTTTAAATATCGGCTGTATTTCCAATACCATATTTCGTTATGATGTATTGTGTTGACAGTGCATAAAGGTTTTTATAAGAAAATTGGTTTAGTAACAGCTGATACGAGTTTTTCTTGACAATTTTTGGCGTATGGTTCGTAATTTGTTTACCGACTTCCCAAAAAAGGAGGAGGTACTCAAGTCGACTGTATTTTTTTTTATGTGTGTTACCTCATAACTTCTCTCCACGTGAGCCGATTTCGATTTTTTTTTTTGTTTGAACGATGTTGCTTTCTTATTGGTCCCATTTAAATTTGATCAAGATCTGATCAGTAGTTCTTGAAATATCGTCAATAATGTCTATTTTGTGACGAATAATGCGTACTTTGACGATGTTCTGGTTTACCCGACTTCAAAAGTTACCTCATAACTTCTTTCGTTGTGAGCTGATTTTGATGATTCTTTTTTTATTTGAAAGCTGGTGCTTTTTATGTGGTCCCATTGAAATTTGATCAAGCTCAGATCTCTAGTTTTTGAGTTATAGTCAATAATGAGAGTTTAATACATTAAATCTGATCAAGGTTTCGAAGATAAAGCGGTTAAGTCGGTTTTTTTTAGGCTTTGATTGCGTTTAATTATTTGTTTTACTCTTTGCGTCCACAGTGATGACGTATGAACAATTGGTGAAGTATGGTTTGTAAATTAACTGATTTGAACTCGTAACCTTCTGTAGAACGCTGAATAGCCCAAAACGTTTTTCTGCAGTTTGAAGATCACAACAACTTTACAGTACTTTGTAAAAATATTTACATCTCATTTTTATCATGTTAAACGCATGTAGAGCTGCGAGGAATGGCTAGTTTATTTATTGTAAATCATTGTTATTTATCTCTGTTGTCCACATTTTCACCTGTCACTAAGAACTTTTTACTAAGAGTGTGGTCGAGAGTGATAAACACTATGTTTTGAATGTGTGGCTCTTAAAGATTTATGTTCTAACAGCTAAGTTTAAGAGGCAGTTATACTCTTGCATGTTTACCTTCCTCGATTTGTTACTTACCATTGGGTGAGATAATGATAAAACGCTAGCTAATCAACAACATAGAAAGCAAATTATTTATCAAGTAAAAACAACAAGACAAACTGTCAAACGTCATCCTTATATGGTTGACACACCTCTGATTATCTCGTAGCGTTATGCTTCTACGTTTATCATCCGTACAGCGAGGGAGCGGAACTTATTGCCTGCGTCTTTGTTTCCCGAGCGGAACACTCTGTGTGTCTTCAAGTCTAGAGTGAATAGGTATCTTCTAGGCAAGCAAGTTACATCTTCGGCCGCACCTTCACTTTTTCACATCAGGTGAAATAGTGGTCAAACGCTTGCCTATCTAACATAAAAAAACATATTTACTATTAAACATAAAACATAAACATAAACGCTTTCACACTCACAGCCCCACACTAAGTTCGATGACTTGTGTCCTGGGTGCCGGAAACATTCACAGCACGCACACAATCACAACCAGAACCAGAAACACAATTTTTCCATAGGGAGAAAACTTGTGTTTCCGCCGGAATCGAACCCGATACCCCTGCTTAGAAGGCGAACGCCACCCAACTAAGCCAAAGGGCTGTATTATATTATTATCATTCCCTTGTGGTTGAACTATGACTTTATTATGACCCAGGGTAGCTAATCAGGCAAGCATGACATAATGCCCTGGCACACAATTGATTTCCTCACCATGTTATCTCCAAATAAAACTTAAAGCCATAGTACGTTTCGTAACCAAGAGCACCTGATCGGGGGTACGTTAACTACGACCGAACTATGCTCTTATCAGATGTTTATTTCAACAGCTACCTTCGCCCATCCGAAGAACGCCAGGAGGAAGCTCTCTGGCGTGCTTGCAGTGAGGTTATCTGGCGCTGTGCAGGTGGCTTTAACAACCAAGCTGGTGCAGAACCAAAGGCAATAGTGGCACTGCCGAGTGAGGAGATCTATGTACAGCATTGCTCAAGTTACTACCAAGATGGAGTCACAGAGAAGGTAATACAAATAAAAACATAGTTTATTTTTTTTTTATTGATACAGTTGCACCTTATGTCAGGAGAAATCTATGATGAATGGAATTAAATAAAATGATGAATGATTGGAACATTACCAACTGGGAGTGGGCTTAAGCACTTGAGTTACCTATACGATCAGTGCCTTGTAGGTAACTCAGGTGCTGTATACATAAAAAATAACATATAAAATATTTTAATAAATATGTTTTTTAAACTAACCATAAATAACTATAACTAGATATAAATATGTACAAAACTTAATCTAATAGACCGCTGCCAGTTGGAAAAGTACCCAAATATAAATATTAAAACATTTACTGGGTGTGAACATTTACTGAAAATCTATTTCAGATCTCATCATAGAAGCTTATTTTGTTTCAAGCTGCACTTATTCGATTTAAAGAGTCTTGAGGATCTACAGATATTTTTAAAGAGGTATCTTTACCTGGTATGTATACAAAAATATATCGATTGACGAATTTTTCGTTATTTATTTAAGGGCTTTGTCGCTAAGCAACCACATCACCTAATAGAACAGAAACAATAATCAAAATTAAAGGGTAAAACGAAAAAAATATATAATTCGTTTTATAGGGTCGGGCATTTTCTAATGCTCGCCTTACTAGAAACTATGCTCCATCACCAGGACAATCGAAATTCCCACCTCGAAATAGAAATTTCGTAACTGAACGTACCCCAAAAATTCCTCAAGATCATGTTAATGTAATATCAAAAGTTGTACAAGTATAATTGAAACTCAATTGAACAAGGCACACCACTCTAAAAAACATGGATCACTTAGCAGTGGGTGACATTTTGGTTAAACAACAGAGTCGTTTTTTTTAAGATTTGAAATTATTCTACAAGTAGCTAAAATTTTTATTGATCGACAATATTTTACTTCTGTTTTAGTGATTCGATAATTGTAATTCAGACCACCAATTTTCAAATATTAAAGAAATATTTTTTTAGTAATATATAATTATATATATATGTATGTATGTATAGCAGCGAGCATGATACTGTGACCGTTGATATAGTTGCGAGACTAATGAAATTTTATAATGTATTGTTATTTATTTGCACAAATTTTATTTTTTATCGTTCGAAGTTTCAAACAGAGGATGGTTCTGGTGCTTTGCTGCTGTTGTATGCTGCTATGCTGTCAAGAGGATGTGAAAAGTAAGTAGGTTTCTTCCTAACATCTTTTTTCGTAGTGATGAGAAGAATTTCAGACTTTTTGTCAAACCCTAACATTATAAACAACAAAACTTGAACAGCAGTAAACAGCAGGAGCAGGCATACATTTTCGCCGCGCGGTAAAAAGAGAGTGGGATATTACTTCTTCTCTTTCGTCTTACGAATTTTTGATTAGGTCACGTGTCCTGCCTGACGCGAGCTTAACATTTTTTACCCATCCCAAAAAAGTGCACAACGCCGCTAAAGAAGTTTTCACTTCGATAATACCCTCTTGGTAGGAGATTATCTGAAAAGATTTCTAGCATAACCCACATCTATAACAATAAAAACTAGACCTCGTAAACATTCTCACAATAGGTACTCAAATTTCACCATTAAGCACAATAATTACGACTTTTAATATCTACTGTATTTTTTTTTTTTTTTTTACAATATAATTCAATCGATTATACACCAAAACTAGAAAGTGTTCCTCATTATTGTTTTGTGTTTAACACTTTGATATAATAGCTCCTTTATTCCATAGCGTAAAGAAAGACCTGGATGGCAAACTGACGCATCTGGTATCTGCTCACGTAGAGGGGTCTCTCAATGTGGTGACTCTACTGCTGACTGGAAGAGCTACTCCTTACCTTCATAATGGAGTTCTGTACGTCGGTGATGAAGACCACTATGTGAGTGACTCTAACTATTTTAAGCCATATGAACTGCCCTCTGGCGTAGTTTATTTCACGTTTACTTTTTAAGCTGCGGGTGCCGCGCTTAATTAACACACATTTTGTAACGAAAGAAAATTTGCGTTTCTGGGTTTTGTGAGTGATGCGAATGTTGGCTGCACTCATGACACAAATCATCGAAAGTGTTTAATTGTCTAAAGTTAAACTCATTGCAAAACTGTTTAATACATTTGCAACAAATAACACATGCTTTACTTTAAAACTATCGACGTATAAAAGTATACCAATTTTCATTTGGAGTAATAATTTAAGCTAGCATTCCCGCGCTTAAGGTTGGTGCACGGTAAAAAATAATCAGTGGAGTTTACATCTTGCGACATACTCTTTTGTCTGAGAACTTCCAGACGTCTACCTTTTAATAAAAAATAAATCATGTCCTTTTTTATTTAAGGCTATGCCTCAATACGGCGTTCTCGCCCGCAGCCCCATCGGTCTCTTGGTATGGTACGGGGGAGAAGAAAATTCGAAGCACAACATCAATAAGCAGTTCCCTGGATCGAGGTTGAAGACGCCAGCTTTGCCTATTTGGGTAATACGTGACTTGTCTTTTAATTAGTATTGGTAATCAAATTAGTGGAAGGAGCTATTTCTGAGTCCTGGGGTACCACAATATTGCCTGACATGCAACCACCTGCAGTAGTCTGCAAATATAACTGTATTTCGGATTGAATTTCCACAGTAGTCAGTTATTTTTGTGTTTCTGGTTTTGATTGATATTGTGTGAGTGATGTGAATGTTTCCGGCACCCATGACACAAGTTTTAAAACTTGTTGCGGGGCTGTGAGTGTGAAAGCATGTTTTATGTTTATAATCTAGGAGCCAAGTCCTAGAATGAAGTATACTCGTATAATCTAGAAAATAATTAAAACACCCGGTCGCTTTATATTTATTTTATTAACATAATTATGCCATTCTGTATTGATAATTTTAATGAATCATTACATATTTAGTCTAGGGAGACTGGTGTAGGCGTGCATCAAAATTGTATTGAGAGGGCTCTGTACAATTTTGATGCACGCCTACACCGCTCTTATCGTCTACCATGTGGGGTTGACTGGTAGATAATATCCATAGCAATATACCTATAGTACTTTTTGTGCAATAAAGATAGAAATAAATAAATAAAAATTTCCATGAAATATATATCAAATGCCTTCCAGTGATAGTTCTATAACCTACTACTGCCATTGATAGTTCTATTACTGCCTCTTGTCATTTCATTTTCCACCGCTGGATGACTGGTAGAGAATGCTTTTAGCATTAAGTCCTCCTTTTACACACTTTTTACTGTGCAATAAAGTATTAAATAAATAAATAAATATATTTAACTGCAATAAACGAAAATTTAAAATAATATTCAGTTGATTTAAAAACTTTATCTTTTATATTATCTTCTATAATAGAATTATCATATATCAATTATCTATTTTCGTAGGTCACAAGCTGCTCTGGGCATTATGGCATTCTTTTTAATACCAATCGAGAGCTGCTAAGGAATTATCATGCTGAAAGAAGGTAAATTCTACGTCGATAAGCATATTCCAAGTAATGTAATAGCATTTTGTGTGTGTTTAAGTTGTATTTTTTGTATGACTGGAAATACGAATAGACAGTTTACTTCGCACTTACACACGTAAATAGGCATCTTTAAGACAAACGTGATTCATTGGCGACCGCATCGTCACTTAACATCAGGTGAGATAGACGTCAAACGATTGAACGACGAGCTAATTTAAGAAAAATCTGTATGCGACGAGCAAAGCATAATAAAATTATGTGTAAACCCTTCAATTACTAGAACCCCGAAAAAATATGTTATTACTAGTTATAAGTGGCAACAAAAGACTTGACCGAAAATAAAGGGGAACAGGAAACAGCGTCTCAGTTTCAGCTTCGGCAAAAATGCTTTCGTATGTCCGGCTGGTTTTCTCTACGAAAGATAATATAACTCCGTTAATTCTCTAGTACCCGCAAATCTCAA
Organism: Lomographa bimaculata; assembly: GCA_948107665.1. Taxonomy (NCBI): domain Eukaryota; kingdom Metazoa; phylum Arthropoda; class Insecta; order Lepidoptera; family Geometridae; genus Lomographa; species Lomographa bimaculata. The sequence goes on along the minus strand of OX403588.1, from coordinate 2,174,552 downwards.
CAAATTCTCTTGAAATTTTGCGAGCAGGATTTTTTATAGAAATTTGATATTGAGTTTTTTTTTGCTGATTTAGTTTTTAGAACTTTTTCAAAATGACGGATTTACGGTTTTTTCCACTACACCTGGGTGATATCATCTGGGTAATCATAGGTGACTTGTGTCCTTTGTCTACGCATGAATGTAATCACGGAGGTTGAAAACGTAAATAAGCCTTATTTTAAAATAGTATTATTTTAGCATTCCTGAAAATACGTGAGGTCTTTAGTTCACAGAGCCACTAGTTATATGTAAACCAGCCATTGACAGTTTTTTTTTACCTCCGAGGTTCGATATCCACTACTACACTTGCGGGGGATGTCACGTACTGTTGAACGTGGACACTCGAGCCCACGACGAAAGCGCTGGACCGCTGCGGAATGATGACATCAGTGCTACTCCACTTGAAAAACTTATACACACTAAGTACGTACTTACAATATATAGAGGCATTTTATTAAATTAAAAGGAAACCACCACGGTCACCAAAGATTAGTGTAACCTAATTTACCTACCCACTTTGTAGACTGCAACTTGAAATGTTATGGTGTGTTAAGTTTGAAAATGTTTATATTTTTTATAAATAAATCATCTTGCCTTTTCTTCATGAGATTTAAATATCGATAGTGGATTTTTTTTATTAGCACTCGCTTTAACCAGCATGCAAATAGAAGCCGCATTTCAAACAAATTGGAGGACGTTTATTATCTGCCAAAGTACTTCGCCAGCGTAGTAGCGTGGCATAAAAATGCCACAATTTCGGCCGCATCTTCACTTTCTATCAGGCGAGGTGGTGGTCAAATGCTTGACTATCTAGCATAAAAATAGAACTCTTTTAAAGGAAAGGCCCCTTATTGCTGAGCTGATGAAAAATTCTCAATTTCAGGTGGCAAGATGCAAAAATAACTTGGACAGGATCTACGCCGTATGTCGGAGAGACTCCGAAATAGTTGATACGCTTTGCTTTTGAATTGTTTAGACAATTCAAATCTTTAACAAAATGCTTCTATTGCTTGGTAGTTGTTATCATGATATGATTAGTAAAAAAGCTTATTTGTGAAGGTAATCAGAAAGAATCAGGGTATTATGTAAGAGGAAATCTTGATGTGTAAGGAATGCGTACTTAGTAAATAAAGTATTCAATAAATATTTAGTACTTCATTCTATCAGAACAATACTGGACAATCAGAATGAAATTATGTGATTGCAGCTATCCTTGAGAGCCAGTCAACTCTGGGCAACATTTCTTCCTAACAAATTAAATTAAAAATCTTATAAATGATAATAAACATCTTAGCATTCATAGTCCCACACTAAGTATGAAGCCATGGTACGGGAGCACATCACACACACAATCACAAATTTGCCTTGGGGAGAAAATTTGTGTTACCACCGAGAATTGAACCCGATACCTGCTGCTTAAAAGGCAGACCTCTTCTCTGTTAAGTTGCTGCGCCCGACAGGGTCCATATGAGTCATTGTACCTACCTTTTGGAATGTAACACCTTGTACTGTATATATGGAGGCAATAAACAATCTGAATCTGAATCAGACGCTCAACCAACTACTCCAACGGGAAGTTCGCCCTATGCAAGCCGTGGAGGGGATTGGCATAACCCATCTTTACGCTGCGAAAAACAGTCCAAGGATTAGAGTTCTTCAAACTGTCGCTAGCTGGTTAACTGCGAAAATCTAACGACCATTAGGAATGATCGATGGAACCCATGACAAATCCACTAATAAAAGTAATTTATCAAGCTCATGTCGAACCCAGAGGTGTCACTGTTCTATGACGGAAGTGATTTGTTGAGGTATTTTTCTTGAAAGTATTTTTAGGGATAGGCTAAATATAAATGGTAGCTAGAATTACCCATAAGTTTTGCATAGCCAAAATAATTAGTTGACATTACTACTAGATATTTTCCCCTCAAACGAAAATAACTTGCTTTTTGAAGCATCAATTCATATCAGTAGATTATTTTTTATTTTAATATACCCAATAGGCAAGCATTTGACCACAATCTCACTTGATGGAAAGTGATGATGCGGCCGAAGATGTAGCATGCTTGCCTAAAAGATACCTATTCACTCTTGACTTGACAATACCGTTCGGGGAACAAAGACGAGGGCAACGATTGGTCGTTAGTGATGATAATTCATACATCCGGAAATAGATTTTTATTTTCATAGAT